>CM066045.1:160233947-160833947 GCA_033557465.1 Ichthyophis bannanicus
TCGGAGAGACCAGCAGAGAACCCGGCAATCTCCTTTGCCAGGGTTCGGAGGTACATGCCCATGTAGAGCTGGTAAGTCTGGACTCGACAAGCAAGCATAGAGCCCTGGAAGCACTTCCTACCGAGGGCATCCAGGTTCCAGGCCTCCCGGCCGGGAGGCACCGAGGAGTGCATCTTTTGACTCTTGAGTCGATGCATGGCCGATTCCACCACCATGGAATGGTGCGGTAGTTGTGCCTTTTGGAACCCGGGGCTCTTGCAGACTCGATAAATGGAATCGACCCGCTTGCTTAACACCGGCGCCGACGCCGGGCTCTCCCACATGCGGAAGAGAAGTCGCTCCAGTATTGGAGGAACCGGTACAGTAAAGGCCTCCTTCGGGGGAGAGTCATACTGGAGGGCATCGAGCTCTTCGGCTCAAGGCTCCTCCTCGGGATCTGTGGGGAATGCCAAGGCCTTGGCCATATCCCGCACGAAGTCCGAGAACCGGGTGTCCTCCGGGGGGGGACCGTCTCTGAGATTCGGACTCGGGCGAGTCCGAGGGGACACAGAGTCCAAAAAGTACCTGGTGACTCTTCGTCCTCCGTCTAACAGCCCGACTCCTCGGAGGAAGAGTCGAGCGGCTCCGGTCGGGCGGGCACCGACGCCCTCTGCCCTGACACCGAGGCTGGCGTCGACAACCTCGGTCCTGAACGGGAGGCCGAGGGAGACCGTGACCGAGGATCGACTCGAGCTCGCATGGACTCGAGGATCGGCTTGGTCTCCGGGGTCGACTTGGACGTCGACGTCCCGGTGGTCGGGGCAGATACATCGGCAAGGCCAGCGATCAATGCCCGATTCTGGTCCATGAAGGAAGCGAAACTGCTCTCCAAGGCCATCAACCTGAGTCCGAGCTCAGGAGACCCAGCAGCCCCCGACTCGTCGGCTCCTTCGGAGGCAAGTCCACGAGGACTACAGTACTCACGTGTCCAGGAGACTCCATCTCGAGACGAGGATGTTTTGAAGGCCTCTCCAACTCCGAGGACCCGGGACGGCTATCGGGGCTATGCAACTTGGCCCTCGAGGAACCAGGAGCGTCCACCAACGCCGCCCTCGCGGGTTTTTTCTTCCGATGATGTTCCCGGGCAGGAGACCCCCGCTCAGAGGAACTCAGACAATGCTCAGGACCGGCGTCCCGGGACGTTGAAGCCTCTAACGAGGTCCGGGCCTGGCCGGACGCAGAGTCAGAGAAGATTCGTTCTTTTTGATGCTGCCGACTCAACGCTTTGGAGGACATTTTCCCACACGGACCACAGATCGGGTCATGATCAGGTCCGAGGCAGCGGAGGCAGCAGTCGTGTGTGTCGGTAAGAGACATAAGTTTCTTACAGCGATCACACTTTTTAAACCCGCTGGCAGCCATCGGGGGAAAAAGGGCCCCTGCGAGGTCAAAAGACAGGGCTGCCAGTGAAAAAAGAAAAATGGCGCGAACGCTAGTCACGAAAGACAAAAACCGAAAAAATAAAGAACGGACTCGATACCGGCATATCGGGCTCGGGCGGGAAAAGGATCCGGCGTTGAACCGAGAAAATAATATTAAATAAAATCAACTTTTTCAGCGGTGATCACAAACAACGTCTGTAGGGCTCCGCGGAAAAAAGAAGACTGAGCAAGATGGCACCCTTGGGCAGGAAGGGGACCGCGCATGCGCGCTGCAATTCCCAAAGGCTTTCTTTGAAAGCTGGGGAAATTGCTCCGCGAGGGCTCCGTCGGCACCGACGTCACCCATATGTGAGGACTGACTTCCTGCTTGGTCCTGGAGAAATATCGATACATCGGGAAGATGTATTACAACTATTAGATAAACTGAAGAGTAGCAAATCACCTGGGCCGGATGGTATACATCCAAGAGTGTTGAAAGAACTGAAATGATATTGCAGAGCTGCTATTAGTAATCTGTGAACTTGCATTAAAATCATCTGTAATACCTGAAGATTGGAGGATCGCCAATGTAACACCAATTTTTAAAAAGGGTTCCAGGGGTGATCCGGGAAACTATAGACCGGTGAGCCTCACGTCAGTACCAGGAAAAATGGTAGAAACCATCAAAAGAACAAAATTACTCAGCATGTAGATAGTCATGGCCTAATGGGAGACAGCCAACATGGCTTTAGACAAGGAAGATCTTGTCTTACTAATCTGTTATGTTTTTTTGAAGGTGTGAACAGGTGGACAAAGGTGAGTCAGTTGATATAGTGTATCTGGACTTTCAGAAAGCCTTTGACAAGGTCCCTCATCAGAGACTTTTGGCAAAACTAAAGAGTCATGGGATAGGAGGCAGTGTACTATTGTGGATCAGGAATTGGTTAAAAGATAGAAAGCAGAGGGTTGGGCTAAATGGCCAATTTTCCCAATGGAGAAAGGTGAATAGTGGTGTACCCCAGGGATCTGTGCTGGGTCCGCTGCTTTTCGACATATTCATAAATAACCTGGAAAAGGGAATAACGAATGAGGCTATCAAATTTGCAGATGACACAAAACTATTTAAAGTTGTTTAAACCCAAGAGGATTGTGGGAAATTGCAAGAGGATCTTGATAAATTGGAAGACTGGGCATCAAAATGGCAGATGAAATTTAATGTGGACAAGTGCAAGGTTATGCACCTAGGGAACAACCACCCAAACTATGGTTACACAATGCAAAGTTCCACATTAGGAACCACCACCCAGGAAAAAGATTTAGGCGTCATTGTGGATAATATGTTAAAACCCTTGGCCCAGTGTGCAGCAGCGGCCAAGAGAGCAAATAGAATGCTAGGTATCATAAGGAAAGGAATGGAAAATACTACAAAAGATATTATAATGCCTCTATATCGTTCCATGGTGAGACCGCACCTTGAATATTGTGTGCAATTCTGGTCGCCGTATCTTAAAAAGGATATAGCGTTATTAGAAAAGGTTCAGAGAAGAGCCACCAAAATGGTAAAGGGGATGGAAGGATACTCCTATGAAGAAAGGCTAAAAAGGTTAAGGCTCTTTAACCTGGAAAAGAGACGGCTGAGGGGAGATATGATAAATTAATGAATAGTGTGGAATGGGTAAATGTAGATCGATTGTTTACGTTATCAGAATAGAAGAAAGACTAGGGGACATGCAATGAAGCTACAGGATAAACTATTTAAGACTAATAAAAGTTTTTCACTCAAAGTGTAATCAAACTCTGGAATTTGTTACCGGAGAATGTAGTAAAGGCTGTTAGTGTAGCTGGGTTTAAAAAAGATTTGGACAAGTTCCTGGAGGAAAGGTCCATAAACCATTATTAAGAAGGGACCCAGGATATCAATGCTTGACCCAGTACAAGCATTGTGGAACCTATGTGTCTTTCGGGGAAACTGCTAGGTACGCATGACCTAGATTAGCCACTGCTGGAAACAGGATACTGGGCTTGATGGACTTTGGTCTGACCCAGTATGGCATATCTTATGGGTCTTTTGGTTGCAGAGGCTGTGCCCTTGCTGCAGGGCTGAGAAGGCTTGAAACCATGGAGCATTGCCAAAACCACCTTTTTCCCTGAAGGGGTGTTTCTTCCCCAGGGCCACCTTTTGGGTAATGAACAGAGGTCTTTTTAGAGTCTGGTCCTTGTCAGGAACTCAATCTCTATTTCTGTTTGACTGCCATGGGTTTCCAAAAGAGATTCTCTCCGATACAGGGGACATCAATGAGTTTGTCCTGAACCCATTGCTTGAGGTCAGACGACTGCAGCCATTCCTGGCATCTAGTCCCAATGCCTGTGGCGGACACCCTGGCTGAGGACTCTAAGCTGTCAAATGCTGCTTGGGATAAAAACTTCAAGCACTCCTTGACCACAGAGACCAGGGACTTAAACCGCTGGAGAGGTTCCCTGTTGAGGTCTGCCAAGAAACTAGCAAGCTCTCTTAGGTACATGCCAATGTACAATTGATAGGACTGGACTCAGCATGCTAGCATTGAACCCTGGAAGGACTTTCAGCCGAGGGTCCAGGCCTCCCTGCTGGAAGCACAGAGAAATGGGTCTCTTGGCTTTGGAGTCTGCACATGACAGACTCAATGACCGTCGAGTTGTGGCGAAGTGGAGTCTTCTGAAATCTAGGACTTCAGTGGACTGTACATGGAGTCAAGTTACCTGCTTACAAGGGGCACTGATGCTGGTGTCTGCTGCTTACGGAGGAGGCACACTAGAGGATCAGAGGAACAGGCACCATGAGGGCCTCCTTTGTGGAGAATCTCCAGTTCTTTCATGCGGGGGAGGGGGGTCCTCCTTCGCCTCTGTCTTGCAGACGAACGCCTTAGCCATGTCCCACACAAAGACAAGGAAGGCGACATCCTCAGATGGGCAACAGTGCCAGGACACTGGGAGGGAGACAGGTCAGAGGGCAAATCTTGGTGTAGTCGAGTGTCCAGAAACTCCTCGTCCTCAATCTCCCAATCAGACTCGAAGTCCAAGGATTAGTCAGAGGCCCCACGGTTTTGTGGTCAAGGCACAGGCCCTGAAGCCCATGACTCCGTGAAGACCTGCGGTCTGAGCCACAGGCACTGGCTGGACAGGACTGGGTCTTGTCTAATGCTAATGGATTTTTCGATGCTGGTGGCACTCAAAGATCAGCTCGATATCTGGGGAAGCCCTCAATATTTTATTTTTCTTATATACCGCACTCTCAAAAATCAGCACGGTTTACATAAAACGGTGTTGTGCCATAAGAGCACTTACAATGAACAGGGAGGAATAACTTGGATTAAACTGGTGGTAACTATATACAACAATTTACATCTATTTACATTCAGTAGTATGTACAGCGTTGGTAAGGGTTTACATGTTCATGGATGGTGGTATGCTGGGGGGGGGGTATGTTGGGGGGTGCCATGTTGGGGGACTGTGAATAGTGTAAAAGAAAGAGGTGGTGCTTAAGCGCCCTTCTGAATTGAGCTAGGTCTTTGATGGCTCTAATGGGAGCAGGGAGTGCATTCCAGCAGCTAGGGGCATAAAACTTAAATGCTCTATTCCTGGTTGTTTTGGTACATTTTGTGATTTCGCTGGGAATCGATAGTGTGTTGGCAGTGCATGTTCTTCTTTCTCTGTTTGCTGGTATGGGGTGGATGAGGTCCAGTAGAGCTGAGGGGGCCATCTTGTTAATAATTTTGAAAGTGATGATGGTTACACTTTATATGATAGTCTACAGTAAATTGGTAACCAATGTAGATTTTTGAGGACCGGGGTGATGTGGTCTGCTCTGGATGCTCCGCTCAGGAATCTTGCGGCCGTGTTCATGGCTAATTGTAATGGGCTAAGGGTGTTTTTGGGAAGGCCCTGTAGGATTACGTTAGCGTAATCAAAATGGGGGATCACCAGTGCTTGGAAGACTGTTCTGAACTCTTCTGGGTGTAGTAAAGGTCGAAGTCATCGTAGGGTTCGTATCTTATGGTATATTTGTTTGATTATGTTGTTAATGTGTGTTTTGAAATTGAGCTGTCGGTCAATAGTCACACCTAGATAGCGGATGTAGGGTCGGCTTGTAAGTTCTGCATCTCTTGTCCGTATGGTTGTTGGAGGTATGAAGGACTGGTTCCTTGTCACAAATAGTACTTCTGTTTTCTTAAAGATGATTTTGAGACTTTGGGAGAGGAGCCAGTCTGTTATGGCATTGAAGCAGTTTACCAATTGAGTGAAATCTGGGGTTTCGATTGTGAATGGAGTAAAGAGTAATACATAGTCTGCATATAAAAGACAAGAGATGTTAAATGATCGAATTATCTCACATATCGGTTGCATGTAAATATTGAAAAGGAGTGCCGAGAGGGAGGAGACCTGGAGTACTCCATAGTGCTGTTTGAATGGCATGGAGGTTGTAGATCCTGTTCTTATCTGCTGCCATCTGTCGGTTAAGTAAGATTTGCACCAGTGCCATGCTAAGTTGCTTATCCCTTTATGGTGCAGCCGAATCAGGAGCAGTTCATGGTTTACAGAGTCAAATGCTGCGGCGATGCCAAGGAAAATGCGTAGTTACTCACCTGTAACAGGTGTTCTCCAGGAGCAGCAGGAATCAGTCCTCACATATGGGTGACGTCGGCGCCGACGGAGCCCTCGCGGAGCAATTTTCCCCAGCTTTCAAAGAAAGCCTTTGGGAATTGCAGCGCGCATGCGCGCGGTCGCCTTCCCGCCCAAGGGTGCCATCTTAGCCAGTCAGATGACATAGCTAAAAAAGACAGCATAAAAATTTGCAAAAAAACTAAAGCAGATGATTGCAACTCCAAGGGGAGGAGGGAGGGTTGTGAGGACTGATTCCTGCTGCTCCTGGAGAACACCTGTTACAGGTGAGTAACTACGCTTTCTCCAGGACCAAGCAGGAAGTCAGTCCTCACATATGGGACTCCCAAGCTTAAGGCTACCGGAGACCCTAAGCACAAAAATGAGCTCCCTCTAGCTCAGCAGCACAGAAGGAAGGAATCTTCGCTGAATTATTACCCACCGGTAGCCCACATCCGGGATGGAGGGTAGGAGTTGCTCAAACCTCAAAGAGATTACGGAGGACTGCCTGTCCGAAAGCACTGTCCCTGCGGGACTCCCTCTCGAGACAGTAATGGACCGCAAAAGTCTGGCTCGAAGACCAAGTAGCGGCCCGGCAGATGTCTGCCAGCGGAACAGAGCGGAGGAAAGCCACTGACGTAGCCTTTGCCCGAACGCAATGAGCCGTGACTCGACCTTCCAAGGAGAGTCCGGCTGCCCCATAAGCCCAAGTGATACAGTCCGCAACCCAGATGGACAGAGTACGCTTGGAGACCGGGAGCCCCAATTTATTGGGGTCAAAAGACACAAAAAGCTGAGCAGCTTTACGGTGCTCCCGCGTACGGTCAAGGTAGAAGTTCAACGCCCTTCTACAGTCCAGGGTATGGAGGACCGTTTCAGCTCGGCTGGAGTGTGGTCTGGGAAAGAAGGTCGGAAGTACCACCTCCTGATTGATGTGAAAAGGGGAGACCACTTTTGGAAGAAATTTTGGGTGAGTCCGTAGGACTACCCTATTTTTGTAGAACCGAGTGTAAGGGGGATCAGACACGAGGGCCTGCAATTCACTTACGCGTCTAGCGGAAGTGAGGGCTATCAAGAACAATGTTTTCCAAGAAAGAAAACGGAGAGAACAGGTAGCCATAGGTTCAAAAGGAGGACAGGTGATCCGCTGTAAAACCACATTCAGATCCCAGTCAGGCGCTGGCGGGCGCAGAGGTGGTTTAAGCAGAAGGAGACCTCGGAGAAACCTCGCTACAAGAGGGTCGCTGGAAAGAGGTCTGCCGTCCACCGGCACATGATGTGCTGAAAGAGCACTGAGGTGAACTTTGACGGAGTTGGACTTAAGTCCCAGATTAGAGAGGTATAGCAAGTACTGCAGGATCACCGACACCGGGCAGGAGAAGGGATCCTGAGACTGTTGGGTACACCAAACGGAAAAGCGACTCCATTTAAGGGCGTAGCATTTGCGGGTAGAAGGTCGCCGAGAAGCTAGGACGACCTCTTCCACCTCTGCCGGCAGGAGAAGGGGAGCAAGGACTACCCTCTCAGCAGCCAGGCCATTAGATTGAGAGATCTGAGGTTGGGGTGCAGCAGAGACCCCTGATCCTGAGTGAGGAGATCCGGTTGTAACCCCAGAGGGAATGGATCCTCTACCGCTAATTGCAGCAGGAGTGGAAACCACGGCTGTCTGGGCCAGCGAGGGGCCACCAGGATCATGAAGGCTTTGTCTCGGAGGACCTTGAAAAGAGTCCGAGAGACTAGCGGGATGGGAGGAAAAGCGTACAGAAGGCTCTCCGACCATGAGAGTAGAAAAGCGTCTGCCGCAACTCGAAGGGGATGTGGCTGACGAGAGCAGAAGCGAGGAAGTTGCCGGTTTAGCGGGCTGGCAAAGAGATCCATCGTGGGGAGGCCCCACTTTAGAAAGAGCTTCTGAACTACCAAGGGATCCAGGCGCCACTCGTGCGGCTGGAGGATCCTGCTGAGTTTGTCCGCCAGGCAATTTTCTTGGCCTGGGAGATAAACTGCCTTGAGAAGAACGCCGTGACTGACGGCCCAAGAGCAGAGCTTCTGTGCTTCCCGACAGAGAAGGAAGGAGCCCGTGCCCCCCTGCTTGTTCACGTAGAACATGGCAACTTGATTGTCCGTCTGGACAAGGACGGACTGGTGAGAGGTCAGGTGGGAGAAGGCCTTGAGAGCCAGGCGGATCGCTCTGAGCTCCAGGAAGTTGATCTGCTGAGCAGACTCCCACGTGGTCCAGAGGCCCTGAGTACGTGCCCCTTGGCAATGTGCTCCCCAGCCCAGGAGGGATGCATCGGTCGTCAGCACCTGGGCCGGCTGAGGTGACTGAAAAGGCATGCCGAGTACCAGGTTCGGCCGATGAAGCCACCACTGGAGAGACGAGGCCAGCGGCTCGGAGACGCGCACTAGGTCTGCTAGGCCGCCTGTGGCCTGTTGCCACTGCTTGCGAAGACACCATTGAGCAGGCCGCATAATCAGGCGGGCATTGGGGGTCACATGGACGGTGGAAGCCATATGGCCGAGTAGTCTCAGGAAGCGCCTGGCGGAGACCAGGGGCTGGCTGCGAAAACGGTCGGCTAGGTCCATGAGCCGTTGAGCCCTGTCGAGCGGTAGGAACGCTCGTGCCTGAGGAGTGTGCAGCCTTGCGCCGATGAACTCGAGATCCTGTGAGGGGAGCAAAGTGGACTTTGCGAAGTTTATAACAAAGCCCAAGTACTGCAGAAGAGTCACCGTGCGGCGTGTGGCGTTGGTGACCTCCGGAGCGGACGCTGCTCTGATGAGCCAGTCGTCGAGGTACGGAAAGACAGAGGCCGTGAAGCCGGAGATGGGCCGCCACCACCGCGAGACATTTTGTGAAGACTCGCGGTGCGGAGGACAGGCCAAAGGGCAGTACCCTGTACTGGTAATGATTTCCTGCCACCACAAACCTTAGGTATTGGCGGTGGCTTGGGTGGATGAGGATGTGCGTGTAGGCATCCTTTAGATCCAAGGAGCATAGCCAATCTCCCTGCTGGAGGTAGGGCAGAAGGATTCCAAGGGTAAGCATTTTGAACTTTTCCCGCACGAGGAACCTGTTGAGGTTGCGCAAGTCCAGGATGGGTCTGAGGCCTCCTGTCCTTTTTGGCACTAGAAAGTACCGGGAATAAAAGCCTTGACCTCTCAGGTGGTGGGGCACCGGTTCCACCGCCCGTTCCTGTAGAAGACCTGCTAACTCCTGAAGGAGTAAGTCCCTGTGCAGAGGGAGTCGTGGAGGCTCCCCCGGGAAATAGGGGGGAGGGACCTGGTGGAAGTGGAGAAGATAGCCTTCTCTTACGACTTGAAGCACCCAGGCATCTGAAGTGATGCTGGACCACCTGTGGGCGAAGTGAACCAGCTGGCCTCCGGTGCTGGGAGGAGCCAGCGGAGGGGGAGAGGCTATGCTGAGGAAGTCAAAAACCCCCACCCTGCTGAGCAGGGGCTGGTGGTGCAGGCTTGGGGGCTTGCTGCCTACGGGACCCGTTACCCCGTCCCTTGGCCTGCTGGCCCTGTTGGGGAGCTGCAGGGCCTGATATTGGGGGTAGTGTTTGTAGGCAGCCGCCTTTCTCGGGTAAAAGGACTTCTTTCCCGAGCCCTTCTTTTTCTGGGAAGGGGCGGAGGTCTTCCTAGAAAGCCTAGTCCTGGTGAGAGTCTCCGTCTCGATTTGTGCAGCCTTTTCAGCCATGGGCTTGCCAAAGAGGTTTTCACCTCGGCAGGGGACATCGACCAACTTGTCCTGCACCCAGGGCTCAAGGTCAGACGACTGAAGCCAAGCCTGTCGGCGGGCATCGATGCCGGCTGCGGCCACTCGAGCCGATGCTTCAAAGCCATCATAGGCTGCTCGGGATATGAATTTTGAGCATTCCCGAATGCCAGAGGACAAGGCCAGGAACCTCCGCAAGGGTTCCTCGGACAAACCAGCGGAGAATCCGGCTAGCTCTTTAGCCAGGTCCCGGAGATACATGCCCATGTATAGCTGGTAGGTCTGGACACGACACGCAAGCATAGAGCCCTGGAAACACTTCTTACCAAGGCCATCCAGGTTACGGGCCTCCCTGCCAGGAGGCACCGAGGAGTGCATCTTCTGGCTCTTAAGACGATGCATGGCCGATTCCACTACCATGGAATGGTGTGGTAGCTGTGCTTTTTGGAAGCCAGGGCTCTTGCGGACTCGATAGATAGAATCGACCCGCTTGCTCAGGACCGGCGAGGAGGCCGGACTCTCCCACATGCGGAAGAGTAGTCGTTCCAGCATGGGAGGAACCGGTACAGTAAAGTGTTCCCTGGCGGGAGAGTCATACTGGAGGGCGTCGAGCTCTTCGGCTCGAGGCTCCTCCTCGGGATCCGCAGGGAAGGCCAAAGCCTTGGCCATATCCCTGACGAAGTCCGAGAACCGGGCATCCTCCGGGGGGGACTGCTTCCGAGGTTCGGACTCAGGTGAGTCCGAGGGGACACACCGAGTCCGAAAAGAATCAGGTGACTCTTCCTCTTCAGACTCCCAGACCGACTCCGACGAGGAATCGGTGGGGTCGGCCCGGGCAGGGCACGGAGTCGGCGTCGGCGACCTCGGTCCCGAACGGGAGGCCGAGGGTGACCTCGACCGAGGATCGACTCGAGTTCGCATGGACTCGAGGATTGGCTCGGTCTCCGGGGTCGACTTAGACGTCGACGTCCCGGCGGTCGGGGCAGCGGCGCCAGCGAGCAGTGCCCGCTGCTGGTCCATGAAGGCAGATAGTCTGCTCTCCAAGGCCGTCAACCTGAGTCCGAGCTCAGGTGACCCAGCAGCCCCCGACTCGGGCCCCGACGGCGTCGGGCCCGACGTCGGCGGTCTCGGAGGCGAGTCCAGGAGGACCACAGGACTTACCTGAGCAGGCAGCTCCGACTCCAGGCGAGGTCGCTTCGAGAGGTGCTCCTTCTCCAAGGACCCGGGACGGCTATCGGGGCTATGCGACCTGGCCCTCGCGGAGCCAGGAGCGTCCACCGACGCCGCCCTCGCGGGTTTCACCTTCCGTCGATGGTCCCCGGAGGGAGAACCCCTGTCGGAGGAACTCCGGCGACGGTCCGAGCTGGAACCTCTGGACGCGGAGGCCTCCGACGAGGTCCGGGTACGGCTGGGGTCAGCGAAGATCCTATCCCACTGATGCCGCCGACTTCTCAACGCTTTGGAGGACATTTTGCCGCAGGCCCCACAGATCATTTCTTCATGATCCGGGCCCAGGCAGCGGAGGCAATTGTCGTGTGTGTCAGTTAGTGACATATTTCGGTCACACTGACCACACCGCTTGAAACCACTGGCAGCCATCGGGGGAAAAAGGGCCCCTGCGAGGTCAAAGGACCGGGCTGCCAGGGAAAAACCGAAAACGAAACTGACTAAGTCAGAAAAACCGAAAAAGAAGAAGAGGACTCGTGACCGGCGTCGCGAGTCCGGGCGGGAAAAAGCCGAAGGAAAAAAGAGAAAATTATGAGTAAAATCAACTTTTTCGCGGGGACACGACGGGTACGTCTGTAGGGCTCCGCGGAAAAAAGAAGACTGGCTAAGATGGTACCCTTGGGCGGGAAGGCGACCGCGCATGCGCGCTGCAATTCCCAAAGGCTTTCTTTGAAAGCTGGGGAAAATTGCTCCGCGAGGGCTCCGTCGGCGCCGACGTCACCCATATGTGAGGACTGACGTCCTGCTTGGTCCTGGAGAATTAGTGCGTATCCTTGTTTGGTGGAGTCGATCCCATTAATGAGTGTATTCAGGGTTCGGTCATCTGTGTGGATGATCTGGAGGAACTGGACATAAATGCCTGCTGCTGGGCCATGAGGGCAGAGATACTGCACTCCAAGATTGCCATCCTAGTTTCCATGCCAGTTAGCTCTGCAGCCTTCGACGTGGGCACTGAAGACTTCAGGCCCAGCGTCAGCTCTGTCGGGGGGGGGGGGGCAGGAACAGTCCTCAACAAGGACAGCCTCGGGTGTCTGAGGCCAATTGCTGATGCAGACAACTCCTTCCGGGGCAGCTTGAGAGTCCGTTTCCGCTCCGATCCCTCAGATTCACACCGAGAACTGCAGGGCCTGGAATGGGATTTCCCCATCTTCCCAGACCTGTCACTCAGAGGTGGTCTTCAAGGGATTAGACTTCTTGCATTTTCCTCTCGGAAGAATCGCAGCCACAGGACTCTGAGGCAGCCCGGGCATCGCAGTGCATTGAGGTACCAAGGGGACCCCGGAGCATGGTGTCAGAGATCCCGGAGCAGAGTCAGAATAATTAAAGATCTTTTCCTGCTGCAGCCGATGGCCTTGCAAAGCTCACAGTCCAAGTTGTCGTGGTCCAGACCAAGGCAGCAATCATGTGGATCGGTGAGACATCTTACCACACCTATCACATTTCTTGAATCTGCTGGAAGCCACTGAAAAAAGGTGGCCTTGCCTTCTGGCATGGGTGAGGTCTATGGCCAAAAAAGGGTACGAAGCACCGGTCGAGTTTACATTGAACAAACTGAAATTACATTGAACAGGGCATTATAACTTGGAGATAACTATCTTACAGGGAACATAGGCTATGGAGGGTTAAGTGGCTTGTCCAAGACCACAAGGAGCACCTGTGGGACTAGAAACCCCAGTCCTTCCGGCCCAAGGTTGCTGTCCTCTAGTGGAATTTGAACCTCCAACCTTCCGGCCTGAAGTACCTTGCCCCAACCACTAGGCCACTCCTGGGTTAGGGATCCAGAAAAAAAAATTAAGGGATCATCCAACCAGGATTAAAAGAAATAAAATAAATAAAAGTGAGGAGAAATAGCCCAGACAACACTCCTGCATCTGCTGGAGACTGAGAAATACTGAGGACCACCCCTACTGGCATCTCACTATCTATCAGAGCCCAGCCAATCAGGACTCTTGAAGTCTTTCTCTGTCTACAACACCTGCTGGAAGGGTAACTCAACCCATTTGTCTGGACTGGTCTAGCAGGATGAAATGGAAAGGGGAGCTTACTAAGTCTCTTCTTGGAGGCCACATCAGCCAACCAAAATCACAAGAGTCTCCGGGCCAAGACCACAGTAGCTATGCCCGACACTGAATCAACATCTAAAAACCTGAACAAAAATAAAATGAAAAAGTTTTTTTGCCGGAGCAGCCGTGACAAAAGTAGACGGGAGAGAAAACAGTCTCTTCGCTGCGGCTGCTCCTTTTAATACTTTTAAAGTGAACACAAACTTAACACTTAGCTTTCGTTTTACAAACTCGTGAAGTAGAAGGAATTTACTTGTAACAACTTCAAGTTGGATGATAACGGGAGTTCCTTAACCTGAAGCAGGGTTGTCAAGGCAGGGACAAGAAGCATGACACGTTGTTGCGAGTGAACTCCTCCTACTTCACAGCTGCTCCAACAAAAAAGAAACTTTGATTTTATTTTTGTTCAGGTTTTTAGATGTTGATTGATTTATTCCTGACAAGGGTTTTTTGGTTTTGATCTTCACTGACACTGAGCAGAACAAACAGACATATCCACCAAGGTGGCTCACTGACAAGCTCCAGCCACATAAGCCCCACAAATGGCCCTCTGCAGTGTCAGAGTGGACACCTCGAAGGTGTGCTTAAGCAACTCCTTCACGTGCTGGTCCTGGGTATCCTTCAAGGGAGCACCTCCCTCTACTACGATGGTGATCTTGCACGTTTCTGCCATCACCAGCGCATCCACCCAGGGCAGGTGCAACTTCTATGAGGGAGGTGGGGGGGGGAAAGGGAGAAAAGCGCCTCACCATGCTCCACCCAACATGTAAGCCCGCGTCTGGGGCGTTCTACTTCTCAACAATCAATCTTCAAAGCTCTATGGACCAGAAAGGACCACAAGAGCTTATGAATGTCCTCCATCAATGGGTCTTCAGCCCAGGAGCATGCGGGTCCTCCACAATATGCAATATTGCCTGCGACCATGATGAGAGCAGGGAGCACGTACCAGTGAAAGATCACAGCGTGGTCAGATCTTCTCACTCCAAGACCTCCCCCCTCCTCCAATTCCACCTGGGGCTGATCCCCCAAAAGGTCTACAGGCCCTTCTAACAGATCCAAATAGTCCATGGACCCCACCAACCTGAACTCAAAATCTTCCTCCTGCTAATCCTGGTGGGGAACACTTTGCCCCGGCAACAACCCCTTGCCCTTTCATCACAGGAACCTTAGGGGGAGCAGAGGATCCCTCACCCATGCCCTGCACTTTAAAACAAAGGCCTGGTGAAGTAAAAGCACAAATTCGGGGAGAAGGGAGAGCCTCCACTTCCCAAACCCCCACCTGGTCAAGCTTCCCAGCACCAGGTCTGAGTTTGCAGCGCCGGAGGGTCAGGGCCCACCAGCCCTGCATGACTCTTGGGATCAAAAATAGCAGTGGTTCCTTCCAAAGCCATAGGGTCACACCATCGCCTGAGACGCCAGCACATTACTGCACAACTACCCCCACACAACTCGGCTTCCCGTACTGCCCTCAAAGCCCTCTGTTGTGGCCATACCTTCCCTAAGGCAGCCACAGTACAGCCAGACAGCTGTGCTCTGCAGCAGTCACATACCGTGTACCTGTGGCAATCCATCCTTTGCAGCCCCTGCTGACTACACAGCAACCCCCCTGTATCCTACATCAAGTGCCACAAGAGAGAACTTATATGGATGTCACCCCCCCGCACACACCCTGAAGACCAGGTGCTCCCACAGCTGGTCCCCACATTGCTACAGTTCCTGCCTGTCTGGTTTACTTTTCTCCACACCCCCCCCCCCCAGCACTTGCTCTACCTCTGGCCTCCCCCCAAAGAGTTGGGGAGGAGGAAAAGAGGGAGCTTGAGAAGGAGAGACCCAACACCACCAGGTGCTGCACCCCAAGCCTCCCAAAGAACTACAAAACATGAAATAAATCCTCTGGAACTCACTCAAGCAGCCAATACAAAAAGAGTCAGAGTCCAAACACTAAGCAGTGAAGAGGAGGTGATCAAATTTCCACAACACCTAAACGCATATAAGACAGCCAACTAGAGTAATCTGCCAATATTATTTAAATGCTTCAGACAGAAGGAGGTGCAAGAGAAAAGTTAGCCAAATAGGCAGTAAGCCACGAGCCAACACCACCCACTTTCCTCAAATATTCATAGGCCAAAATATGTTCTAGAATTTTCTAAATGCATTTAAACACACTAGAAAACACTTAGCTTAGCAGTAGTATTTCATAGAGTGCGAGGGAGGAGTGGTCTAGTGGTTAGGACAAGGTACTTCAGGCCGGAGGGCCGGGGGTTCAAGTCCCACCTGGGGACAGCAATCTCAGGCTGGACGGACTGGGATTTCTAGTCCTGTAGGCACTCCTTGTGGTCTTGGGCAAGCCACTTAACCCTCCATTGCCCATGTTCCCTGTAAGTATTAGTGTATGTGTCTCATATCCCCTCGTGTTAAATGTATCCCCCAATTGACCGCTTTGACCCGGTGAAAAGCGGGATATAAATACAGCTAAATAAGAGCTGCTAGTTGTCTAGCAAGCTGGACAAGAGTCGACTCAAGTTTCATCCATCACTTCTATCCAGGCTGCATCAGGACAGGAAAGTGCCAGCTTCTTGAAACTTCCTTAGAATGAAGGGTGAATGATATTTGAGGAAAGTGGGTGTTGCTGGCTTGTGGTTTACTGCCTATTTGGCAAACTTCTCTCATACCCCCTTTCCTGTCTGAGGCCTTTAAATAATACTGGCAGATTTCTCTAGTTGGCTGTCTTTATATGCGTTTAGGTGTTGTGGAAATTTGATCAGCACCTCCCCTTCATTGCTTAATTTTTGGACTCTGATTCTTTTTGTATTGGCTGCCAAAGAACTACAGCAAGGCTCCACAGACCAGCATGCACAGGCTATGCTCACCACCTCATGGAGACTGAGAAATGCTGGCTTTGGTCAGATGGCACAGGCTACTTATACTAGGATTTGAGCTTGTGTTTCTCAGTCTTCACCTGCTGGTTGGCAAGTGGAACTAGCTTGTCTGGACTAGACTGGAGGGACAATTTGGAACTGAAGTGTATATGACCCAGTTTTCCATGAAAGAGCAAGAACAAGATTAGACTAAACCAGGAACACAGGGTCCAATAACTCATAATAAAAACAGAAAAATACTGACTGAATGTCCCAAGATAGCCAAACGGTGGAAAAATGGCCCCAGCCCAGCTTCCGAATGACATGGTATCGTCCATTGAATAGGTCTCCTATTTTCACATGATGATAACCACCTAGAACAAAAAAATATTTTGTAATTATGATTCGTGGATATAAAGGGTAAGGGAACATTGAAACTATTGTTCTAGAAACAATATGTACTGGCCCATACTGCTGGATGACTAGAAAGTTGTTATTCTTGTGCACAGATGGTCACTGGTGCCTGGGCATATGTAGGTTAGTGGAATGGGGTAATAGCAGTAAAGATCATCAAAGTCTCCCCACAATCATTCTGGTAGTGTGGCAGCTGAATCTGCAAGCTGTGCCAAAATTTCATAAACAGACCAGTGCAATAAATTCCCCAACTAGGGTGGGAAAACAACTCCTGGGCAGCTCAGTGGCAAGTGGATTTCTAGAGAAGTTATGCTCCCTTACTCTGAGAGCCACCATTGTAGCCTAGCAGAGTTTTCTGCCATATGCCTCCAGAAGTGATGAGCCTTTGATTCTATGTTTTGTCACAGGTCCCTGAAGCCAGGTTAGAAAAGAGGGGGGGGATGCCACAATCACATTGTCAACCTTCTGATTAGTTGGCAGTGTGTTTTTGTTCTTTGGTTATGTGGAACAATATAAAGATCAGGGAGCACAAATTCATATGAAACTAAATAAAATGTGAAAAAGCGCTGTCTCCCCATTCAACTCATACACTTTCTAGATAAGGCCTTACAATCTCCAGCCACCAGGCTCCCTCAGGAGTAAACAGCCAACACAGCCCATAACTGAGTTATTTACCCTTTTAATTAAAATTTGTCAGTCTCAAAGCAAGACCAATGAAAACGGTGAAGGTTGCTGAATTTTAGTCCACTATCTTACCTTTGCAATAATCATTGGGGTCTTCTTGCTCATCATCATCAGAGCCTAATATTTCTTCTTCCTCCTCTTCCTCATGTTCAGGGAGCTCATTCTCAGATTCACGGGTGATGCCTCTGGGCTGAGTCTCAGGCCTGAGAAGAATGAAGCTCCAAGTCAGTGGACTCAACTGCTCACCTCTTCCTGCAGCTCCAAAGCAGCAAGTAATTAACACATTCTCAGCTCATACTGTAGTGATACACCTTTCCCCCGTTTAAAAATGTCTGTATAAAGTGATGTAGCTCTCAGACAAAAGAACTATTTTGTACCATAAACCATTTCTTCATTTACATGTCCACATAAATTTTACTTGTAATGACTAATTGTGTTAGAAGATTAAAAAGCCTTAAACACTAGAATATCTAAAATCTTCATGGAAGAAAAAAATGAAGATGGCACAATTCACAACAGTCTTCATTTCCAGCCCTTTCCAAATTCCTCTTGAAGGTTCAAGGCAAAATAAATGATTTAGCACACCTCAGTGTTTAGCACTGAAACACCATTAAAAGGTCAGCCAACTGAGTAACCTAATTATAATTTCATAATGAAGGGGGGGGGGGGAAGTCACCGAATGTCAAAATTTTAATAATCCTCTAAGCAAAACAATACTCTAGTGATTTTAACAAAACTCCCAGACTGATAACATAACGGCTTACAGGCCATGAACATGCTAAAGACCCACTTAGAGGTTAATGCTGCTGCCTATGCAGAGATGTAAAAGTTTAAATGAAAATGGTGCCTTTTCTTTATTTAAAATTATTATTTAGATTAGCTCAAATTACTCACTGCCTCTCAATGTATTTTTTCCTGTCCCAGGAGGGATTATAATTTAAGTTTATACCTGCAGCAATGGAAAATAAAGTGACTTGCTCAAGATCAGAACAGTGGCTTCCCTTGTTCACATGCTGCTTCTCTAAACATTGGACTATTTCTCCACTCCACTTTAAAATAAGAAAATAATTAATGGAGTACATTTGACTCGGAGGCTTTGACAGTTAACAGTTTTACCAACTGCTGTTTACAGGAAACAAACAAAGCAGCTCACCGGAAAAACATCCCTAGATTCTTCACAGCAACACATTAGAGAGGAGTTTCTAAGCATCATGTGATTCTTAGAATGTGATATCAGTTTCACCATCCTGTGTAGATTAAATAAGACGACCTATACCCAAGTAAATTAAAAGGATAAAAGCATACCTGCTTGGGTACAGATGGGCAGAGAACTGCTACAGAACACAAGATAATAGTACCTGCATGAAGCTCGGACCCCCATTGGTGGAGACGCTCCCGTAGATAGAACAGTTTTAGAAAGAGCCATTAAAAAGGAAATGGCAGACTGCAGCCGAGCTGCCTGCACTGCAATGCTGATTCTCCCAGAGCCCAGAAAATCTTGTGTATAAGGGAGGGAGATGGAAAGATTTGCCTCTACCACCTAGCTGCAGATACATAACACTGCATTGAAGGTGAAGGGCCTCACAGTAACACTGAGGGAGCTGTTCAGCTCATTTGCTTGCTCCATTACTTTCTACCAGTATTTTTGGTCTTCTGTTTTTTTTTAATTTTAAGTCACCTCCCTAGGCTGGCTGGTTTCTCTATACAATTTAAGATGAGGATTATTAGTTTCTTTTGCTAAGCTATCTAAATGGCTTTCCTTGTTTAGATTCAGCTATTCTGGAAAGAACTTCTGCTTACATTCAATCCACAGATTCACTTATATATCAGGCAGGAATTTTAAAAAAAGGTGAAGGCTTCGCCCCCCGCCCCCCCCCCCAAGCTTATTTTTGAAATATCCTGAAGATAGAAGCAGCAGAAGCTACAAAAGGTCCTTACATTTAAAGATGCTTTCTATTTAGTTACACCAACCATACTTAAGAAATCAAAGTGGACTGCACCACTGAATAAGCAGCTTCATTTTTGTTTAGTACAATGGGCCCAGGACTCCTGGGCAGTCCCATGGGAGTTGTTTGAGACACCCTCTTAAAATAAGAGAAAGCTAATAACTTTCTCAATTTTACACTACCATTCTGTCAGAAGTCATCAAGTGAAATGCACTTTTCCACACCCATCAATATAAGCAAGCAAAATCCATAAAATATAAGTTATTTTCATGGGCCTAGGTTGAGTACTCTGCTGTACTGGCAAGGGATTATTTATTGCATTTATGTATCTCAGACACACATCTGTGCTGTTCAAATATCTGCAATACATACAATACATAAATGTCAAAGCACAAAACTACTGAGGTCACCCTTAACACTAGCTCAACTGATATATAAATCTGCAAAAATCATCCTTCAACATCTCTACAAGCAGGTTGGTTCCTCTCCATAAGATAGCCGAAGTAAATGAGGTCTTTAAAACTTCGCGTATATACCATATCTAGATTTGTTCTTAACAAGTCTGGTAATTTATTCCAGTGATATAGACCAGCATATGATGCAACGTAAATACAACGCGTGCCTTCAAGTCAATGCTGACTCCTGGTGACCCAGCAGATTCTGGGTTTTCTTCCAAGGCAATGAAGGGTTAAGTGACTTGTCCAAGACAACAGGAGTGCTAGTTGGAATCAACCTCTAATCTCTTATCTTTATTAATAATTTGATATACCGCTCAGGCAGCCCTGGCATCAGAGCCGTTTACAAAAATAAAACTTGGTAGCCATAGCAAAAGGTGAAAAGTAACATCAGAGTTTGAAAGGCAGTATAGAAAGAAGACAGCAAGAGGGAGGGCAGTAGGAGCATAGGAGAAATGAAATCAGGCCTAGGAGGGGAGGGGAAGTCTAAAGAGGTCATGCTAAGGGTTGGAGAAAGGGCAATCAAAAGCAACATGGAAAAATGTGGGGTTTTAGCAAGGTTTTAAACTTGGGAAATGAGGTTTCGGAGCGCAAGGCAGGAGGCAGAGAGTTCCACAATGCAGGGCCCAAATAGAGTGCAAATATCCAAATTTCTTCCAGATGTGCTTGAGTGACTGTTGGGAGGACTAGAAGATTAACATGAACTGATATGAGGAGACTGTGAGGGATATGAAACTGAAGCAGGCTCGAGAGGTACTGTGGGGTGCCAGTGAGTAGTTACTCACCTGTAACAGGTGTTCTCCAGGAGCAGCAGGAATCAGTCCTCACATATGGGTGATGTTGGTGCCGACAGAGCCCTCGTGCGGAGCATTTCAGCACAGTTACTTACCTGTATAACAGGTGATCTCTGGGAACAGCAGGAATAAGTCTTCACATATGGGTACGTCGGTATCGACGGAGCCTGCGCAGGAACGCTCCCCAGCGTCCAATCAGAAAGCTTTTGGGAGCATCCCTCAGCGCCTGCGTGCTGCCTTCCCGCCTTTCCAACTGTCTCTCCTCAGTTGAGTTTTATAGCTGAGACAAAGAGAGAGAGAGGAAAGGAAAGATAGAGAGATAAAACTCCTAGGGGAGGTGGGTGGGTTGTGAAGACTTATTCCTGCTGTTCCCAGAGATCACCTGTTACAGGTAAGTAACTGTGCTATCTCCAGGAACAAGCAGGAATGAGTCTTCACATATGGGGACTCCCAAGCTAAGGAGCCTGGAGCCCTAGCATGTTGGAGATTGAAACATGCTACACCTCATATGGCCAGGCATCCTGAGGATGGAGGGCAGGAGTTGAAAAAGAGAGGAGCTGTAGAAAACAGCTAACCTAAGATAGGACTACAGGCAAGGAATCCTTGTATGTATGATAACTATCATGAAATATATTGAAAGGAACAATTGCAATATGGACCTCACCTACTGGATTGCAGGAAGTAGAGAGGCTGATGGAGTCTACTGGGGATCCAGTAGAGGAATCTTCAAGGTGACCTCACTGAAGTGAAGGTGAAGGTGAAGGTCAAATCTGGAAGTGACAGGTGACCCCAGGATTAAACTGGGGTAGTACAAAAACGGTAGGTCTTTAGTGGGAAGCTTTATGGAAAAAGCTGAAAACTTTGGGCTACAGAGTTATTCATAGTTAGGAGCAAAAGAGGAAGACTGACCGATTTGGACAAAACTGGCGTAGTCCTTGAGGGAAGAAAGGGTATGGAAAAAACCCTGTATTCCCAAAGAAAGGACAGGTGTCTGAGGAGTTGAAACCTCAGATCTACTGAAGATCCACCATGTCTTTCCTAACTGGCAAGAGGTAGGAAGATATTGGAGGATGGAGCTTCAGGAATACCTAAATGTATGGTTATGGAAGGAGCTGTCAGTACCACAGCAGTAGTTGTGTGCATAATACCCTAAACATACTGTGGAACAGCATGAACATGGGCGAAGCCCACTGTCTGGAACATATAGGAAGGTAAAACCTTTATGAGCATAGACAGTTAGGGAGATAAGTATGTAAATACATATCTACCTATAATAAAGTATCTCGACAGATACACACACACACACACATATATATATATATATATATATATATATATATATAGTGAGATCTAGAAGGGCATAACATATGCACACGCAGCTGATTATATATATATATATGTCTAAAGATAAATGCCTGCAATTAAGCAGAGATATGCATATAAAAACATTCACATGGGAGATGTGAAGAGGAAAGATTCATCTAATAACAAGAAGGTGGAACCTACTTGAGAAGATATATAGAGAATCTATTCCCCCAGGTTATGATAGGAATGCTATCCAGTGAAATAACCAGGATGGTTACGTGAAAAAACAGAGGATAATATCAGTCTGTAAACAGCAAGTCCTGAGTCCTGCAGAACTCTAGCATGGTAAATGGACAAACGCATAGGATGAGATACCAGGTTGACCCACTTGAGGGACAAAGGTGAAATTTCACTTACCGTTAATTTCCTTTCCTGGAATACTGCTAGAGCAGTCCAGACAAACGGGTTATGCACCCCTGCCAGCAGATCTTGGAGACAGAATTCCACCAGAGCTCTGATTGGGTGGAGTCTGGTGATATACAGCTACCCCTAGGGGTCCCTGTCAGTAACGTATAAAAGCAACTGAAACTGAACCGCACCCCAGAGGGTCCCAAGGAACTATGTACAAGGGAGCCGAAGGACTCCCCAGAGCTGAAGTCAGCATGCACCAACGCACTCATGGATCGCCCATGGCGAGGCATACTGAAAAGGAAGGACAGCGGTCGGCGGCTGCCCAGCGCCAGCATCAGTGCACCATACAGCAGGGCGGGTCCTGGACAGGTCTAGCAGTATTCCAGGAAAGGAAATTAACGGTAAGTGAAATTTCACCTTCCAAGTCATACTGCTAGACCAGTCCAGACAAACGGGCAGTACCCAAGCTACCTGCTCTTAACGGGGGGTCAAGGCCGCCGACAGTACTGCAGCTCCAAAGCAGCCGTCCTGACAAGCCTGAACGTCCAACCTATAGTGACGCACAAAGGTGGACAGCGAAGACCAAGTCACCGCCCAACAAATATCCAGCGGAGCCACAAGAGACTGCTCGGCCCACGAAGCCGCTTGTGCTCGAGTAGAATGAGCACGGAGTCCCACCATAACCGGCTTCCCCCGAAGAATGTAAGCCGCTTCAATGGCCCCTCTGAGCCACCTAGAAATTGTAGACTTAGAGGCCGCGGAGCCCCGACGAGGTCCCGCAAACAGAACGAAAAGATGATCAGACGTACGAAACGAGTTCGTGACCTTCAGGTATCGGAAAAGCACTCTTAAGGTCCACCGCCCGTAACGGAGACCGACTACCCTCACACTGAGCCCTGGTAAAGGCTGGTAGGAAAAGAGGCTGGTTAACATGGAACGGCGTCAGCACTTTTGGCAAAAAAGAAGGAACAGTGCGAAGAGAGACACCTTCCGCTGAGAAAGAGAGATAGGGATCACGACAGGAGAGAGCCTGCAGTTCAGAAATATGGCGCGCCGACGTAATAGCCACTAAGAACACCGTCTTCAGAGTCAAATCTTTGAGCGAACAGGCCTTCAGGGGCTCAAAGGGAGGAGCAACGAGAGCCCGAAGAACGAGAGCAAGATCCCACGTAGGCACCGGTGGACGCAGCGGAGGCCTTAAGGACTTAACCACGCGAAGGAAGCGAGACACGTCCGCATGCGAAGCTAGCGACCGCCCCGCAATGCGCCCACAAAAACAAGTCAATGCAGCGACCTGCACTCGCAAGGAACCTAGCGCCAAACCTTTGTCCACTCCGGACTGGAGAAAGGCTAAAATGTCCGGGATATCGGCACGCCAGGGAGATAAGCTATGCTGAGAACACCAACTGTGAAAAAGCCGCCAGACCATAGCGTAGGCCATGGACATGGACGTCCGCCACGCTTTAAGCAGAGTAGCAACCACACTAGGCGAATAGCCCTTGCGTACTAACCTGCGGCGTTCAATAGCCAAGCCGTAAGCGAGTATGGAGCCGGGTCTTCCATTTCCACCGGCCCCTGAGTCAGGAGACCGGAAAAGGCTCTGAGATGGAGTGGCGACTCTCGAGACAGTCAGACTAGATACGCATACCACGGCCGGTGAGGCCAATCGGGAGCCACCAAGATCACTGGACCGCGATGCTCCCGGAGTCGTTGGAGAATCTTGCCTATCATGGACCACGGAGGAAAGACATATAGAAGAAGATGTGCCAGCCACGGCTGAGAGAGAGCATCGATTCCGCACGACCCCTCTTCCCTCCAACGGCTGAAGTACAAGGGCGCCTTGGCATTCTGTGCTGTGGTCATGAGATCCATCGCCGGTAGCCCCCATAGTTGAACAATGGAACGAAACGTTTCCGGCTGCAGGGACCACTCTCCGGGATCCAGAGAGTGCCGGCTGAGAAAATCGGCCTTCACATTGTCCACGCCGGCGATGTGTTGCGCCGAGAGAGCCAGAAGATGCTCCTCCGCCCACGGGAGGAGCAAGCGCAGTTCCTGGGAGACTCCCGGACACTTCGTACCGCCCTGGCGGTTGAGGTAAGCCACCGTCGTGGCGTTGTCGGACAACACCTGAACTGCACGGTGCCGCAGAAGCGGCTGAAACTGAAACAGAGCCAAACGCACCGCGCGCATCTCGAGCCAATTGATGGACCAACGGGCTTCGCGAGGAGACCAAACCCCCTGCGCTGAAGTGGAGCCGCAGTGAGCTCCCCAACCGGAGAGGCTGGCATCCGTCGTGAGTAGTAGCCAGCGCGGACTCTAGGCACTCCCCGAAGAAGATTGCGTGCCCGAAGCCACCAAAGAAGGACGTGGCGCACTTGCGAAGGCAGAGGTAAGCGAACCTGATAATCCTCCGAAACCGGTGACCAACGAGACAGAAGCGCTGCCTGTAAGCTGCGCACGTGCGCTCCTGCCCACGGGACGAGATCTATCGTAGCTGCCATTGACCCCAACAGTTGCAGGTAGTCTCACGTCCGAGGTGCTGCTTGGTCCAAGAAGCGGTGAAGCTGAAGAGAGATCTTCTGAACCCGCCCCGTTCCTGCGTCAGAAAGACGCGGCCCTGACGAGTGTCGAACCGCGCTCCGAGAAAGTCCAGAACCTGAGTCGGCTGAAGACTGCTTTTTGCGCGGTTGATCACCCAACCGAGCTGTTCCAAGAAGAGGACCACACGAGCGACGGTCTAGCGAGCTTCGGACCGGGAGTCGGCCCGGATAAGCCAGTCGTCGAGATAGGGACAAACCAGTATGCCCTGCTTGCGCAAGGCCGCCGCTACGACGATCATGATCTTGGAAAAGGTCCGTGGAGCCGTCGCCAACCCGAAGGGCATAGCACGAAATTGAAAATGCTGACCCAGCACCGAGAACAGGAGATACCGCTGATGGTCGGCCCGGATTGGTACATGAAAATAGGCCTCTGCTAAATCGAGAGACGCCAGGAACTCGCCCTTGCGCACGGCTTGAATCACTGAGCAAAGGGTCTCCATGCGAAAATGAGGAACGCGAAGGTCGCGGTTCACGCCCTTGAGATCCAGGATAGGACGGAAGGACCCATCTTTCTTGGGCACCACGAAATAGATGGAGTAGCAACCTCGACCTCTTTCGCAAGGAGGCACAGGGCAAATGGCGTTCAAGGACAGAAGGTGCCGAAGGGTCTCGTGGATGATACGCCACTTCTCGGGGGAGGCTGCTGGAGAGACGAAGGTTTCCGGGATGGATCGAGCGCACTCGAGAGAATAACCCCGAGAAACACTGTCGAGCACCCAACGATCGGTGGTGATGCGTGCCCACTCTTGCGCGAACAAGGCCAACCGACCCCCTATCGGAGGCCCTGTCCCGAGTGGGCTTCCCGCCCCGTCAGCGGGAGGACCGCCCGGCTGCGGAGAACCTCCCTGCGGAGGAGGAAGGCTCAGCGCCCCTACGGGCTCCTCGAAAGGAATGTGACCGCGCCCCATAGCGAATGGCCGGAGCAGCCCCCTGGGATGATTTAAAAGAGCGAAACTTCCGGGCGTCCCGAGACCGGGAATAGCGCCGAAAATTCTGTGACCGTGACGAACGGCGAGAAGACGCCTTAGGTCTGTCCTCCGGCAAGCGTTGAGGCTTAACTTCCCCCAGGTCCTTCACCAGCTTATCGAGCTCTTTGCCGAAGAGAAGGCGACCTTTAAAGGGCAACTTAGAAAGCCTTGCCTTGGATACCACATCCGCCACCCATTGGCGGAGCCACAGCCACCGCCTAGCCACCGTGACAGCAGCCAGCGAGCGAGCCGAAAGGCGTAACAAGTCATAGAAGGAATCCGCGATAAACGCCGTAGCCCACTCGAGGCAGGTGTGGGATGGGTCCTCCGGCAACCTCTGAAGCCAGCGGAGCAATGCCCACGCCGTCAAGCCCCCGCACACCGACGCCTGGAGAGCTAGGGACGACGAAGCAAAGGCGGTCCTGAGAGGATTTTCCACCCTACGGTCCTGCGGATCTTTAAGCGCTGCTCCGCCTTCCACCGGGATGGTGGTATGCTTCGTCACTCCTGTGACTAAGGCATCCACCTTAGGGTATGCCAGCCATTGCTCTAGAGCTTCAGGAGACCAGACATAAAGCTGATTAAGCCGACGAGCGTTACGCAGCGGCACATTAGGGGAATCCCACTCCCTGGAAACCATCTGCTGCAACTCTGGAGGAAAGGGGACGGATTTGGAGGGCTTGCGAATGACCTGCAAAATAGGATCAGCCTGGGATTGACCCGGAGCCGTCTGGGGCTTTTCCAAAGCCGTAAGGCGGAGCGCCTCGGACACCTAGGCAATCAGAGCAGAAAACTCTTCCTTCCGGAAAAGCCGAATGTCTTGGGAATCGTCCTGGGTAGGCAAGGACGAATCCGAGTGTGAAAATTCACCATCCTCCCGATCCGATGAAGCCGCAGAGTCCTCTTCCGACGCTCTGTCCTCAGGGCAACTGAAAACCTCCTCAGGAAGAAATTGAGACACCCTGAGGGAGCGTGACTTTTTATGTCCTGCAGCAGACTGTTTCTGCATGCCTGCAGAAGGCAGAGAAGTGCTCCCCGGAGCTACTGGCAGCTGCGCAGTCCCTGTCACCGCAGACTCCGCTCGCCAAAGAGACCACGCCTGGCGAAAAAGGGAGAGGAGATGTTCCTCAGATGGCAGCGCTGCCGGTGTGGACAGCGGTGGAATCTGAGAGGCTGCGGGAGAGGCTGCCCGTGGTTCCACAGGCAGCAGGGAAGGCAGCTGACCATCCACAACAGGTAGAGGAAAAACTGAAGAGTCTGAAGGCAAGACAGCAGCCAAGGATTTGCCCGGGTGAGTCAAGCAAGCAGTGCACAGGTGATTCTGGAGGTCTTTGTGCTTTTTCTGACAGCCCAGGCAGCGTTGGCCTGAAGAAGGCATAATGAAAGAAAATCCTGCCCTCAGCACAAGACAGAAAAAAAGGGTGCCTTCACACTCTGCTGAAAACCGTTGCCCCAGTGTTATGAAAATCTCTTTTTTATTTTTTAAACACAGGAAAGACACCACCACTCCTAGCATCCAGCTAGGAATCGCTGGGAAAAACGAGCAGTAGGAAAGCTGCCATGAACAATATATGCAGAGGAGAGCAAGCTGGCTTCCCGCCAAAAAACGGAGGTTTTCAGCGATTCAAAATGGCCGCCGGCAAAATAAAAGGAGTAAAAAAGAAGAAATTAAACCTTCAAAAATTCAAATAACCCCAGAAAAGAGTGAGGGAGGGCAGGGGGACGCTGTCCACACCAGAAAAGCACCAAAATTCACCAAAAACTGCACCAACCAAAATCGGGCTGCCATGGAGCTGCAGGCACTGAGAGGAGAGGAGAGAGAAGCTGTACTCACAATACCGATGGTGCAGGGAAGCCACAAACCGCTGCACAGACCTCAGCCAGCTGCCTCACCACTAAAATTAGCCCCAGGGACTAGATTTTAGGAGGGTGATCATCCAGCGAACTAGCTCACAGGACTAGTGCTGGGGAGCCTTCTCATCAGCAATCACCACTGTAAACAGGGGATCAGCTGGAAAACCTCTCCCTGGTGCCTAGAAATTAATCTGGCAACAACAGGGGGCAGAAGGAATCAAGGAAATCCCAGAATGTAAAGCAGATGAATTTTGAAGGAGTAAAACAAAAAAGCATCCAGATCTGCTGGAGACAGAGAAATACTGACAGGGACCCCTAAGGGTAGCTGTATATCACCAGACTCCACTCAGAGCTCTGGTGGAATTCTCTGTCTCCAAGATCTGCTGGCAGGGGTGCATAACCCGTTTGTCTGGACTGGTCTAGCAGTATGACTTGGAAAAGGAGTATCATGCGATTTTTAGTTTAATATGTGCTGTCCATGAAGGATTAGGATACCATGAGGACAAGCTGCAAGGAAAAAAGAGCATATTCCCTGTAGGAATTGGACAACTCTTTAGACTTTCACATAGAGAAGGCTTATGTCCTTTGTTTTAAAAGGAGATAGTAGGGTGTGAAGAACCCTCACAGTCATGGGGCATGACTGAGGAAGCCTTTTTCCACCATGATGGATAGTCATTAGAGAAAAAACCCCATGCTCTCTAGCAAGGGCCCATAGTGGAAAGCTTCTCTGTAGGATTGCAGAGAGCATTATGCAGAATTGGGAGATAGAACTGGCTGTTGGAAAAACCAGCAGCCACGTCAACTATGCTGCCAAACCCAAAGGGATTGGAGATGGCAAGAATAGAAGATAGTGTGATAAGCCTGTAGTGATAAGGATTACCAAAGAAAGATGTAAGTACTTTCTTGGAATCACTACTAAGGCCAGACAGAAAGTAGTGGAGGACAAGACTGGAAACTTGTGGAAAGTACCAGTAGTCCAATCACTAGAACTCCTGCATGGACAGCTGCTGAATAAGACAGCAGAGAGAATCTTTCGGTGTAAAACAGAAAGAACAGACAGAACAAGAGTAAGAGATCCCTGTCCCTGTCTGATGAGCTTCCCAGGCAAAAAGGAGGGAGTTTACTCAAGAGAAAAAATTCCACACTGGAATGGAAAGACTAGAAAGGCTAAAGAAGCCATCCAGTGGTATGGTACCACTGTTACAGGGGAAAAACCTGGATAAGAGGGTAGAGAAACAAGAGCTGAAGGGTGACTTACCATATGGTAAGTCTGTGGAAGGAAAAAATTCATGTTGGTACAGGAAACTATCATGGGATAGTTGTTAAACCTCTCTTCTTGGCAGGAAGAGGAGGAGAAACCTGTGACCCATAGACATGAATAACCTGACAGCTCAGTATACCTAGGAGCAACTGGATGTCCTGAAAAAAGTAATCCATGTATAGAGTTTTGAATGAAAAAACAGTGAAAAACGTCTGCTGAGAAGAAGTCAACTGTAGGTTGTAAACTCCAAGAGGCAGAAAAACAGATTAATCAGAACCCTATGGTTGCTGGGTTTGTTTAGCCTGGCGAGAGTTTGGATTCTTCAGACCAGGGTGATGTTTCCCCTGCTTGGGAACATCTGTATGATGGGCAGGAGAAGAGTAAAACCTTCTCCTTCTAAGGAAAGAAGGTTTGGTAGGGCATTTCCTACCTACTGGGGAAGGAGAAGGCTTAGGATAGCCTTCAGAAACAGGGAAGTCAGTGGACCACTGAGCAACCTGATGTAAAGACTCCTTATTGAAGGGATTTTCTCCAGTGCAAGGAGTATTACCCAGTCTTCGTTGTGCCCATTTGTTTAAGTCTGAAGCTTGAAGCCAGGCTCTACGTCGTGCCCCTATGGCTATAGCAGAAGTTCTGCTAACAGACTCAAAAGAGTCTAGGGAAGCACGAGTAAGAAACCAAGAGATACTTTGAATATGACTAAGTAGTAAGGAATAGTCTGCAGTCTTGGGCTCTGAAAGAAAAGGAGTCAAAAGATATAAGTTCTTTGTGACCTCCTGAAGAGATAAACCCATATAAAAAATATATGAGAGAATCCTTGCTGACAGCATGGATGTCTGGAAGGTTTGACGTCCAAAGGCATCTAGTGTCCTAGACTCACGACCTGGTGGGTAAGAAGAGTGCTTCTTCTTACTTTTCACCTTCCTCATTGCTGATTCCACCACAATGGAATGATGGGGAAGTTGAGTCTTTTGAAACCCTGGAGAGGGGGGCACCTGATACAGATCAGTTGCTCTAGAAGGTGAGGGTACCTTTAAAGGTGCTTCCCACATTCTTAGAAGAAGATCCTGCAAGGAATGATGTAAAGGAAGCATTATGTTTTCCTTTTCTTCAGTAGAAACAGAGCCTTGTGTAGGATCATGGCCAGGGATAGGAATAGCAAGAGATCTTGCCATATCCAGGAGGAAATTCTGAAAAGAAGGATCTCCAAAGAAAACCGTCCCTGGACAGGCTAGACCTGAAGAACTAGCCTGGGCACCGGAGGATCTACTGGAGTATATAGGAATATGAGACCCTGCACGGTGCAAAAAAGGATCCTTAAGGGATGGATGCTGGTAATGGAGGTCAGGACCTGTGACAGTCAGTACTGCATCGTCCATGCCAGGTATCGACTCCAAACTTGGTATAGAAAGGAGCGACCCTGGTGAAAGACGCATGGAAGGAGCTGGCCCCGATGCTACTGCGGATACCGGTACCGATACCGGTAGCACTGTCGGAATCGAAGGCAACACCGACATCGGAGCAGTCATCGGTGGCAGCTCAATCGATACCGAGGTAACCGAACGCCTTTGGTGATCACCCTCGGTACCGAGCGTCCGGTACCGGTAAGTAACGGTACCGAGACGTGTCGGTACCCAGTCTTTCAGACTCGAGATCGATTCCAGACTCGGCATCGAAGGAAGTGAGTCTATCGATGCATGTCTAGAGGGTACCGACGCCGATACTGGAAAGTCAATCTGGAGCGTATCCACCGGTCCCGAAGGTACCGAGAAAGACAGATGACGATCCCTGATGAGGAGTGTAACGTCCAAAACCAGTGCCGATGCCAGGGTATCAGTACCGCTCGAAGCGGATACCACCCCCGAGCATGGCTCAGGTATGTTCTGTGAGGGGTGAGCCCCAGGAACAACCTGAAACCCCTCATAGGCTTTGGAGGCCGAAGACTCCCGCCGGGGTTTTGAAGCCAATGGACCCTCGAGGGCAAGGCCGGAGCCGTCTTCATGCTGTGCATGAGACCTACCACTCGAGGGCTGGCTAGTCTTAACAGACTGTTTGAGGGTTACCTGATCCTGTGTAGAAGAAGAAACGGTCGGTGCCCTGACACTGGAAGGGAACCTGGTATCGAGGGAAACTCGATGTTGAAAATCTCTTCTCACAATAATGTGGCCCGAGGGCTCCGGAGGAAAACGGTCAGGACCCAAACAGGTTAGACACCAGTTTTTGGAGTCTAAAAATAAAGCTGTACCGCCACAGCTTAAACATTTCTTTGGCGGTTCCATGAGGTGGACAGGCCTAGAAGGCCTAAAAAGATTTAAGACAAAAAACTAAGGGAAAATATTCCCTGAATTTCAGAAAAAGAAAAAAAAAACACCGGCAATACCGGTGAAGTCGGGGAGACAGCCGCGACCACAAGAAAACAAAAGAATTAAAGAAGAATTTTCTGCGGTGACAGGAGGACGTCCTGCCGGCTCCGCGGAAAAATGAAAACTGAGGAGACACAGTTGGAAAGGCGGGAAGGCAGCACGCAGGCGCTGAGGGATGCTCCCAAAAGCTTTCTGATTGGACGCTGGGGAGCGTTCCTGTGCAGGCTCCGTCGATACCGACGTACCCATATGTGAAGACTCATTCCTGCTTGTTCCTGGAGATCCCAACTTTCAAGGAAAGTCTTTGGGAATGCAGCACGCAGGTGCGGTCCCCTTCCCGCCCAAGGGTGCCATCTTGCTCAGTCTGACGACATAGCTAAGAGACAGCAAAAAAAAATCAAAATAAAGTATATGACTGCAACTCCAGGGGAGAAGGGAGGGTCATGAGGACTGATTCCTGCTGCTCCTGGAGAACACCCATTACAGGTGAGTAACTACTCTTTCTCCAGGACCAAGCAGGAAGTCAGTCCTCTCATATGGGACTCCCCAGCTCTAGGCTACCGGGAACCCAAAACTGAAAAAATGGCTCCCTCAAGAGCCTCAGCATCCGTGATAAGAATATACTCTGAGGACGCCCCCATACGGTAGCCCAACACAAGGGCCGGAGGGTAGGAGTTGCCTAAACCTCAAAAAGATTACGGAGTACCGCCTTGTACAAAAAAGCACTGTCCCTCCGGGACTCTCTCTCAAGGCAGTAATAAGCTGCAGAAGTCTGGCTTGAAGACCAAGTAGCGGCCTGGCAGATGTCTGCCAATGGAACAGAGCAGAGACGAGCTACTGATGCGGCTTTCACCCTGACACAGTGGGCCGTTACTCGATCCTGCAAGGGGAGGTCGGCTGCCTTGTACGCCCAGGCGTTACAATCTGCTACCCAAGTGGACAACGTATGCTTGGAGACAGGCAACCCCATCTTATTAGGGTCAAAGGAGACGAAGAGCTGAGTAGCCCTTCGATGCCCCCGCTTACATTCTATGTAAAAAGACAACGCCCTCTTACAGTCCAGGGTATGCAAGACTGTTTCAGCCCGGCTGGTATGCGGCCTGGGAAAGGCGGCCAGAAGAACCACCTCCTGGTTGAGGTGGAAAGAGGAGACCACTTTCGGAAGGAACTTCGGATGGGTCCGTAGGACCACCCTGTTCCTATAGAACTGTGTATACCATCTATCAGAAACCAGAGCTTGTAGTTCACTCACACGTCTGGCCGAGATAAGAGCTACCAGGAAGAGCGCTTTCCAAGAAAGGAAACGCAAATGGCAAGTAGCCATTGGCTCAAACGGTGGGCGAGTAAGTTGTTGCAAGACCACGTTCAAATCCCACTCAGTCGCCGGTGAACAAACCAGAGGCTTGAGAAGAAGCAGACCTCTGAGAAAAAGGGACATCGAGGGATGAACTGACAGACTGTCCCTCCACTGGGGAGTGGTGCACTGAAAGAGCACCGAGGTGGACTCAAACAGAGTTAGACTTAAGGCCTAGGTCTGACAGTTGAAGTAGATACTGTAGTACTACTGGCACAAGGAAAGAGAAAGGATCTTCATTGCGCTGAGCACACCATACCGTAAACCTATGCCACTTGAGGGCATAGGACTCTCTGGTGGACTGCCTCCTAGAGACCAAAACCATCTCCTCAACCTCCTTAGGTAGAAGCAAGGGAACTAGCACTATCCTTTCAGCAGCCAGGCCATCAGATTGAGGGACCTGAGATTGGGGTGCAGAAGGGAACCCTGATCCTGAGACAGGAGACCGGGTTGCAACCCCAGAGGGAATGGAGTTTCCACCGCCAACTGCAGCAAAAGTGGAAACCATGGCTGCCTGGGCCATCTGGGGGCTACCAGAATCACCGAGGCCTTGTCCCGGAGAATCTTGAACAGAGTTCGGGCCACCAGGGGCATGGGAGGAAACGCATACAGGAGGCCCATAGACCAAGAGATCAGAAAAGCATCTGTTGCCATTCTCAGGGGGTGCGGCTGTCTGGAGCAAAACCTGGACAGCTGATGGTTTTGTGGACTGGCAAAGAGATCGATGGACGGCAGTTCCCAGCAGAGGAAGATCTGCTAGACCACTCATGGATTCAACTGCCATTCGTGAGGCTGGAGAATCCTGCTTAGCTTGTCTGCTAGGAAATTCTCTTGTCCAGGTAGATAAACTGCTTTGAGAAACATGCCTTGTTTTACTGCAAAGGCGCAAAGGGCCAGCACCTCTTGACATAGGAGCCTGGACCCCGTGCCCCCTTGTTTGTTCACATAGAACATTGCCACCTGATTGTCCGTCTGAGCCAAAACAGACTGGTGAGAGAGGGCATGAGAAAAAGTCTGTAGAGAAAAGCGGATTGCTCGTAGCTCCAAAAGATTGATCTGCTGCGTGGCCTCCCAAGGGGACCAGAGGCCTTGAGTGCACGTGCCCTGGCAATGTGCACCCCAGCCCTTTAAGGAAGCATCAGTCGTCAGCACCCTTGTGTGTGCTGGAGCCTGAAAAGATACCCCCTGAGGTGGTTTTGGAGATGTAGCCACCACTGTAAGGAGTCCAAAAGTGGTTTGGACACCTTTACTCTGTCTCGGAGGTCACCTGTGGCCTGCGCCCACTGGGCTCTGAGGCACCACTCAGCAGTCCACATGTGCAGACGGGCATGAGGAGTCACATGCACAGTGGATGCCATATGGCCCAGAAGTCGCAGGTAGGGTCTGGCGGAGAAATGAGAATTGCTCTGGAACTGGCTTGCCAACTCTATCAATCTGTAGGCCCTGTCCTCGGGCAAGTAAGCTCTTGCCTGAAGGGTGTCTAGTCTCGCCCCTATAAACTCTAGGTTCTGAGAGGGGAGCAAAGTGGACTTTGCGTCGTTTATGACAAAGCCCAGATGCTGGAGAGACAGTGCGAAGAGTGGCTTGTCTGGCCTCCTGGAGAGACTGGCCCCTGATGAGCCAGGTGTCCAGGTATGGGAAGACAAATTCCATGATTCCTGAGATAGGCCGCCACCACCGCCAGGCATTTGGTGAAAACCCTGGGGGTTAGAGGTTAGGCCAAAGGGAAGTACCCTGTACTGAAAATGGTTTCCTCCCACCACAAACCTGAGATACTGTCTGTGGTCTAGATGAATGAGGATGTGAGTATAAGCATCCTTTAGGTCTGAGGAGCATAGCCAGTCTCCCTGCTGGAGGTAGGACAGCAGTATCCCAAGGGTAAGCATCTTGAACTTTTCCCTCTCCAGAAACTTGTTTAGGTTTCGCAAGTCTAGGATAGGCCGGGGGCCGCCTGTCCTTTTTGGTACCAGGAAGTACCTGGAACAGAAGCCTTGCCCTTCCAGGTGGTGAGTCACCCGTTCCACCACCTGTTCCTTTAGAAGACTTGCCAACTCATGAAGGAGAAGATTGCTGTGTAGAGGGAGTCTTGGAGGCTCCCCTGGAAAGTAGGAGGGGGGTAGCTGGTGGAAATGGAGCATGTAGCCCTTTTGGACTATGCTGAGTACCCAGGATTCCCTTGTGATGGCTGGCCACCTGTAGGGGTACAGGGTCAGCTGACGACCTGTTCTGATTGGAGCCAGCAGTGGAGAATAGGCTATGCTGTGAGAGTTAAAACCCCGCTCCCTGCTGTGCAGGAGCCGGGGCTGGCAGCTTGGGGGTCTTCTGCCTATGGGGCCCATGACCCTGCCCTTTGGCCTGCTGGCCCTGTTGGGAAGCTGGAGAGGCCTGATAGTGAAGATACGATTTGTAGGCAGCACCCTTCCTCGGGAAAGGGGGCTTCTTTCCCGAGCCCTTCTTTTTTTGAGAAGGGGCAGAAGTCTTTCTGGACAGCCTTGTCCTGGTGAGAGTCTCAGTCTCAATTTCTGCAGCCTTCTCCGTCATGGGGCTTGATAATAGGGGAAAGCCGACAGTCGCCCAAGAGCGCATGGTTCGGAAGAATGTATCCTTGAAGGATACTACAAAAAGCAGAGAGGTTCCAAAAAAGAGTAAAGTAGCCCAAATGCCCTCGAGTATGGAGCAGACAGAACTTAAAGATCCCAAATTACCCATGTCTACCAATAGCCAAATTAATATGAATAAAATACAGTCTCTAAAATGCTTGTATGCAAATGCTAGAAGTCTACAAAACAAGATGGGAGAGTTAGAATATATAGCACTAAACGAGAGGTTAGATATGATTGGAATATCAGAGACATGGTGGAAGGAGGACAACCAGTGGGACACTGTGATACCTGGGTACAAACTATATCGAAATGATAGAGCTGATCAAATTGGTGGAGGGGTTGCGCTCTATGTTAGAGAGGGCATTGAGTCAGAAAGGATTAAAGTTTTGCAAGAAACAAAATTTGCTGTAGAATCTCTATGGATTGAAATTCCATGTAAAAAGGGGAAGGCGATGGCAGTGGGGGTGTACTATCGTCCGCCTGGCCAGAATGAACAAATGGATGATGAAATGCTCAAAGAAATCAAGGAAGCTAGCAAAAGTTGCAGTGCAGTAATAATAATGGGTGATTTCAATTACCCCGGCATCGACTGGGTCAGTGTCACAACAGGACATGCTAGGGAGATAAAGTTCCTAGATGAAATAAATGACTGCTTCTTGGAGCAGCTGGTTCATGAACCGACCAGAGGGGAAGCAATATTAGACCTAGTCCTTAGTGGAACACCAGATGTAGTGCAAGAGATAAGGGTGTTGGGGCCACTTGGCAATAGTGATCATACCATGATCGCCTTTGATTTAATTAGTGGAGGAGGGATAGTAAGGAAATCCACAGTACTACCCTTTAACTTTCGAAAGGGAGACTATGATAGAATGAGGAAAACAGTTAAGAAAAAACTAAAAGGAGCAGTTGCAAAGGTTAAAGACGTACATCAAGCTTGGGTGTTGTTGAAAAATACTATCTTGGAAGCCCAGACCAGCTGTATTCCACGCTTTAAGAAAAGTGGAAGGAAGTCCAAAAAATTGCCAGCATGGTTTAAAGCTGAGGTCAGAGAGGCTGTTGTTGCCAAAAAAGCATCTTTCAAGAAATGGAAAAAAGAGCCAAATGATGAAACCTGGAAACAGCACAAGCACTGGCAAGTCAAATGCAAGGCATTGATAAGGCAGGCAAAGAGAGAATTTGAGAAGAAGCTTGCTGCGGAAGCAAAAACGCGAAATAAAGACCTTTTCAAGTACATTCGTAGCAAAAAACCCGTGAGAGAGTCAGTTGGTCCATTAGATGATAAAGGGGTTAAAGGAGCACTAAGAGGCGACAAGGCGATAGCGGAGAGACTGAATGAATTCTTTGCTTCGGTCTTTACTGAGGAAGATGTAGGGATGTTACCCACGACTGAAGTGGTATTTAAAGGTGTGGAAGAATTGAAGGAAATATCGATACATCGGGAAGATGTCTTACAACTATTAGATAAACTGAAGAGTAGCAAATCACCTGGGCCGGATGGTATACATCCAAGGGTGTTGAAAGAACTGAAATTTGAGATTGCAGACCTGCTATCAGTAATCTGTGAACTATCATTAAAATCATCTCTAATACCTGAGGATTGGAGGATCGCCAATGTAACACCAATTTTTAAAAAGGGTTCGAGGGGTGATCCGGGAAACTACAGACCGGTGAGCCTGACATCAGTACCGGGAAAAATGGTAGAAACCATCATAAAGAATAAAATTACTCAGCATATAGATAGTCATGACCTAATGGGAGACAGCCAACATGGCTTTAGACAAGGAAGATCTTGTCTTACTAATCTGTTATGTTTTTTTGAAGGAGTGAATAAACAGGTGGACAAAGGTGAGTCGGTTGATATTGTGTATCTGGACTTTCAGAAAGCCTTTGACAAGGTCCCTCATGAGAGACTTTTGGCAAAACTAAAGAGTCATGGGATAGGAGGCAGTGTACTACTGTGGATCAGGAACTGGTTAAAAGATAGAAAGCAGAGGGTAGGGCTAAATGGCCAATTTTCCCAATGGAGAAAGGTGAATAGTGGTGTACCCCAGGGATCTGTGCTGGGTCCGCTGCTTTTTGACATATTCATAAATGACCTGGAAAGTGGAATAACGAGTGAGGTTATCAAATTTGCTGATGACACAAAACTATTTAAAGTTGTTAAAACCCAGGAGGATTGTGGAAAATTGCAAGAGGATCTTGATAAATTGGAAGACTGGGCATCAAAATGGCAGATGAAATTTAATGTGGAGAAGTGCAAGGTTATGCACCTAGGGAAGAACAACCCAAACTATGGTTACACGATGCAAGGTTCCACATTAGGAACCACCACCCAAGAAAAAGATTTAGGTGTCCTTGTGGATACCATGTTAAAACCCTCGGCCCAGTGTGCAGCGGCGGCCAAGAGAGCAAATAGAATGCTAGGTATGATAAGGAAAGGAATGGAAAATAAAACAAAAGATATTATAATGCCTCTATATCGTTCCATGGTGAGACCGCACCTTGAATATTGTGTGCAATTCTGGTCGCCATATCTTAAAAAGGATATAGCAATTTTAGAAAAGGTTCAGAGAAGAGCCACCAAAATGGTAAAGGGGATGGAAGGCTACTCCTATGAAGAAAGGCTAAAAAGGTTGGGGCTCTTTAACCTGGAAAAGAGACGGCTGAGGGGAGATATGATAGAAGTCTATAAATGAATGAACGGAGTGGAACGGGTAAACGTAGATCGATTGTTTACCTTATCAGAATATAGAAAGACTAGGGGACATGCAATGAAGCTACAGGGTAAACTATTTAAGACTAATAAAAGAAATATTTTTTCACTCAACGTGTAATCAAACTCTGGAATTTGTTACCGGAGGATGTAGTAAAGGCTGTTAGTGTAGCTGGGTTTAAAAAAGGTTTGGACAAGTTCCTGGAGGAAAGGTCCATAAACCATTATTAAGAAGGGACCCAGGATATCAATGCTTGAACCAATACAAGCATTGTGGAACCTGTGTCCCTTGGGGAAACTGCTAGGTACGTATGACCTAGATTGGCCACTGTTGGAAACAGAATACTGGGCTTGATGGACCTTGGTCTGACCCAGTATGGCATATCTTATGTTCTTATGTTCTTATGGGCTTACCGAATAGGTTGTCACCTCGGCAGGGGACATTGACCAACTTGTCCTGTACCCATGACTCCAGGTCCAACAACGACTGTAGCCAGGCCTGACGGCGTGCACTGATGCCGGCTGTGGCTACCTGGGCCGAAGCCTCGAAGCCATCATAGACTGCTCGAGAGATAAAATTTGAGCACTCTCAGATCCCTGTTGACAAGGCCTTGAACCTCTGCAAGGGTTCCTCGGAGAGGCCAGCTGAGAACCCGGCAATCTCCTTTGCCAGGTCCCATAAGTACATGCCCATGTACAGCTGGTACGTCTGGACACGGCACGATAGCATAGAGCCCTGGAAGCACTTTCTACCGAGGACATCCAGGTTCTGGGCCTCCCGGCCAGGAGGACACCGAGAAGTGCATCTTCTGACTCTTCAGGCGGTGCATGGCCGATTCCACATCCACAGAATTGTGCGGTAGCTGTGCCTTTTGGAACCCAGGGCTCTTACAGACTTGATAAATGGAATCGACCCATTTGCTAAGAACCGGCGCAGAGGCCGGTGCCTCCCACATACAGAAGAGACGCCGTTCCAGCATCGGAGGAACCAGTACAGTAAAGGCTTCCTTCGGAGAAAAATCATACTGGAGGGCATCGAGCTCCTAGGCATCCGCAAGGAATGCCAAAGCCTTGGCCATGTCCCTTATGAAGTCCGAGAACCAGGTATCCTCGGGGGGGGGGGGGGGGTAATGACCTTCTCCGAGGCTCGGACTCCGGAGGGACGCACTGGGTCCGGAAAGTGTCCGGAGACTCCTCGTCCACCGTCTTCCACGCCGACTCCTCCTCGCTCCGGCCGGGTGGGCTTCGGTGCCACCCGCTCCGATGCTGAGGGCACCGGCTTCGGCGACCTCGGCCCCACATGGGAGGTCGAGGGGGACCTTGACCGAGGATCGACTCAAGACTTGATGGACTCGAGGATCAGCTCGGTCTCCAGGGTCAACTTAGATGTTGAGTCCAAGCTCAGGAGACCCAACAGCCTACGACTCAGGCCCTGACGGCGTTGGGCCCGACGTCGGCTCTCCCGGAGGAGAGTCCACGAGGACAACAGAACTCACTTGACTCGGGGACTCTGGCTCCATACGAGGTAGCTTGGATGGCCTCTCCGACTCCGAGAGCCCAGGGCAGCGGTCAGGGCTACACAACCTGGCCCTAGAGGACCCAGGAGCTTCCACCGATGACGCCCACACGAGCTTCTTCTTCCTTTTGTGCTCCCAGGTGGGAGACCCCCTTTCAGAGGAACCACGACGGCGCTCGGGTTCCGACTCCCGAGAAGCACTTCTTACCGAGGGAGAGGCCAAGGAATGCATCTTCTGACTCTTCAGACGATGCATGGCCAATTCCACAACCATGGAGTGATGCGGTAATTGTGCCTTTTGGAACCCGGGGCTCTTGTGGACTCGATAGATGGAATCAACCTGCTTGCTCAAAACCGGAGTCGAGGCCGGCGCCTCCCACATGCAGAAGAGCAACCGTTCCAGCATCGGAGGAACCGGTACAGTAAAGGCCTCCTTTAGAGGAGAGTCATACCGTAGGGCCTCGAGCTCCTCGGCTCGAGACTCCTCCTCGGGATCCACGGGGAATGGGGCCAAGGCCTTGGCCATATCCCGCACAAGTCCGAGAACCGGGTATCCTCCGGTGGGGACCGTCTCCGAGGCTCAGACTCCAGTGAGTCCAATGGGACACACCGAGTCCGAAAAGTGTCGGGTGACTCCTCATCCTCCGTTTCCCAGCCGGACCCCTCGGAGGAGGAATCAAGCGGCTCCGGTAGGGCAGGCACCAATGCCATCCGCCCCGACGCCGAGGGTACCGGCATCGACAACCTCGGTCCCAGGCGGGAGGCTGAGGGAGACCTTGGCCGAGGATCGACTCGAGCGCGCATGGACTCAAGGATTGGCTCGGCCTCCGGGGTCGACTTGGACGTCGATGTCCCAGTGGTCGGGGCAGATACACTGGTGAGACCGGCGATCAGTGCCCGCTGCTGTTCCATGAAGGCAGCCACGCTGCACTCCAAGGCCGTCAACCTGAGTCTGAGCTCAGGAGACTCAGCAGCCCCCGACTCGGGCCCCGACAGCATCGGGTACGACGTCTGCTCCCCTGGAGGAGAGTCCACGAGGACTACAGTACTCACGTGACCCGGGTACTCCATCTCCACACGAGGTTGTTTTGCAGGCCTCTCCGACTCTGAAGACCCAGGACAGCGCTCGGGCTATGCGACTTGGCCCTCGAGGAGACAAGTGCATCCACTGACGTCATCCTCGTGGGTTTTTTCTTCTTGCGATGCTCCCTCGAGGGAGACCCCCTCTCAGAGGAGCCGCGGCACTGCTCGGGGCCGGAGTCCCGAGACATCGAGGCCTCTGACGAAGTCCAGGCCCGTCCAGACGTGGAGTCAGAGAAGACTCTTTCCTTTTGGTGCTGCCGACGCAACTCCTTCGAGAACATTTTCCCACATGGACCACAGATCATCGGGTCATGATCGGGTCCGAGGCACCGGAGGCAGCAGTCATGTGTGTTGGTGAGAGACATAAGTTTCTTACACCTATCACACTTGTTAAACCCACTGGCAGCCATCGGGGGAAAAAGGGCCCCTGCGAGGTCAAAAGACAGGGCTGCCAGTGAAAACAGAAAAATGGTGCGTACGCTAGTCACTAAGGACAAAAACCGAAAAAAGAAGTCCAGGCTTGATACCGATGTATCGGGCCCAGGCGGGAAAGGGAAACCGGCATCGAACCGAAGAAAATGGGTCCACGCAAAACAAAATCAACTTTTTCCTCGGGTGAAAACGAAACACGTCCGTCGGGCTCCACGGAAAAAAGAAGACTGAGCAAAATGGCACCCTTGGGCAGGAAGGGGACCACGCATGCATGCTGCATTCCCAAAGGCTTTCTTTGAAAGCTGGGGAAATGCTCCGCATGGGGGCTCCGTTGGCGCTGACGTCACCCATATGTGAGGACTGACTTCCTGCTTGGTCCTGGAGAAAAAGCGAAAATCGCAGAAAAAAAAAATCTACTTTTACCAGGTGACACGAACTGACGTCCGTTGGGCTCCGCGGAAAAAGACAGACTGAGCAAGATGGCAGCCTTGGGTGGGAAGGGGACCACGCATGCGCGCTGCATTCCCAAAGGCTTTCCTTGAAAGCCGGGGAAATGCTCCGCACGAGGACTCAGTCGGCACCGATGTCACGCATATGTGAGGACTTCCTGCTTGGTCCTGGAGAATAGACAGTTTTGTGAACAAGGGTAAGAGTTTTGTAGTCAATAAGGAATTTGAGGGGGAGCCACTGAAGGTGAATAAGTGCGGTGACATGATCGCACCGTGATGAATGTGTGAGTATACGTGCAGCAGTGTTCTGTAGAGGTTGAAGGTGAGGGAACTGGTATTGAGGAAGACCCGCAAGTGTGACATTACAGTAATCCAGTCCAGAAATGACTGGTGAGAGGAGAAAGGTTGTGAGGGAGGGTACCACGAGGAAAGGGCAAACTGCACAGATCTGGCAAAAAAAGAACGTTGCACCAAGGAAGAGACATGCTCGTTGAAGAAAAAACAAACAGGAATCAAGCAAGATCCCTAGATATCAAAGTGACTGAACAAGAGGGACAGGACTGCAAGCAATCTGAGGGGCAAGTAAGGGGCATGGTGTGTGGAAACTAAACCAGATGGCAGCAGATTTAGAAGTGTTAAGATGGAGACAGTTCGTGAACAGCCATTTGTGAATATCTGATAGGCAGGCGTTCATGGGAGCAAGATCGGAAGATTGGGAATTGGTATGGTGGAATAGAATGATATTGTCAGAGTAAAAATAAGAAGGGATGCCAGATTGCTGAATGGAGTAAGGCAAGAGGTGTCAAGAAGATTCTGAAAAGAAGGGGTGCTAGCACCAAGCCCTGGGGGACGCCACAGGTGAGAGGTAGACGATCCACAGGATACAGAGAAGGAACAAAGAGGTGTGACTTAAACCAGTGTAGAACAGCACCATGAAGCTCATAATCATGAAGACGAGAAAGCAGAACAGTGGTCACCCAAGTCAAATGTTGCAGAGAGATCCAGTGAAACAGCAAGAGAAATGTCACCCTGGTCGCGCAAGACATGAATTTCATTAAGCAGTGAAAGAATAGTAACCTGATTGCTGGGGGCAGAGAGCACAAGTGGAATTTAAGTGAGGATATCTGAGAAAAGACAAGTTTCGCTAAAACGTTTGAGAGGAAAAGTAAATTGGATACTAGGTGCCAGTTGGCAAGGTTGGCAGGATCTAAAGTGGGCTTCTTCAGTATAGGACAGACAATAGCATGCTTCCATGGGAAGGGGAAGTACCCATGAGAGACTGCAATTGAACATAGTTAATATGAATGGTAGCAGTGCAAGTAAGGATTCAATGAGTCAGCAAGGGGGGAACAGAGTCAGAAGGACAGGTAATCTTATGGGATGAAGTGATAGCTTTAGGGAGCTCAGACAGTAATTCGTATGAATGTGGTCCAGGTAAGAGACAGAGATGAGGGGGATGGGGGAGAAAGTAGTGGATCGGCTGGAAGGGAAGAGCATAGTATGGTAATCTTCTTTGAGAAGAAATGGGCTAGATGGTCCAGAGCAGGGGAAAATTGGTTACAATTGGTGAGGAGTGGAAGAGAGAGTGGAGTACCAAAAAGAACTGACTGGAAGAGTTAGTAGCAGGAAATAGCTTATCAGAATAGGTTTTCCTGACCACGTGCAATTGTTTATAATGCCAATGTCGGCAGCAGAAGCACAAAGTGTCCTTGGAAGGGTGGCTGCGACAGAGGTGCTCGGCCCTGCGGAGATATGTCCAGAATAGCAAGAGAGCAGGATTAAACCATTGGTTGTGCCAAGGGCATCGTTCAGCTGGGGTAGGGAGAAGGGGTGCCAGCTGGTCTAGTTGGTTTGCAAGATTTACGTGCCAGGTCTGAACTTGATCTTCGAGATAAAGAGGCAAAATCTGTGGGAAACAGAGTATCAGCAGGGGGAAACTGCGCTAGGGTAGCAGGAGTAAGCAGTCATCTAATCCGGAGTTGCTCAGGGATAGGAGGGTCCCAACAGAGCTGAGGCGAGGGGAATGGTGAACACTATAGTGATCAGTCCATGGTAGTGTTAAGGCGGAAATATTTATGGGAACAATGGGGGACGCAGAAGGGAGCAAGGAGATCAAGGGGTGACTTACTATGCGAGTAGGGAAGGGGATGTGCTGAATATCAGAGAGGTAGGAAAGAAGTGTAAGAAAATAGAAATTACACTTACAGGTGAGTAACTACGCTTTACCAGGTAACAGCTGATCTCCGGGAACAGCAGGAATTTAGTCTTCACATATGGGTATCGTCGGTACCGACGGAGTCTGCGCGTGAACGCTCGCCAGCGTCCAATAAGAACGCCTTTGGGAGCATCCTTCAGCACATGCACGCTGCCTTCCCAACTGTCCCTCTTCAGTTAAGTTTGTAGCTGAGTGAAAGAATAGAGGGAGAGAGGAAAGAGACAGAGATAGAGAGACAACTCCTAGGGGTGGTGGGTGGGTTGTGAAGACTAAATTCCTGCTGTTCCCAGAGATCACCTGTTACAGGTGGGTAACTACGCTATCTCCAGGAACAAGCAGGAATGTAGACTTCACATATGGGGACTCCCTAGCTGAAGATGCCAGGGAGATCACCCCAGGAAGCTGCCACCTATGGTGAGGTGGGCCATGCTTCCTCCCATGGATCTCTGGAATCCCACCAGGATTGTTGGGTAGGAGTTGTATTAGGTTTGAAAGAGATTTTGAAGAACAGCCTAGCCAAAGAAGGCATATTGACGGGAGGCTTTATCTAGGCAGTAGTGGGCTGTAAAGGTATGTACCAAAGCCCAGATGGCTGCTCGACAAATGTCATCAATAGACACAGAGTGAAGGTTAGCCATAGAGACTGACATAGCTCTCACATTATGAGCTGTGACATGGCCTTGAAGAGGAAGACTTATTCTCATAAGCAAAGGATATGCACTGTGCAATCCATTTGGTAAAGTCATCTTGAAGAATGGAAGTCCCAAATGACTAGAATCAAAAGCAATAAAAAGTTAAGACTTTCTATGTTGCTGTGTTCTTTGTAGGTAAAAAGCGAAGACTCTTTTACAGTCCAAAGTGTGAAGGTTCTTCTCTGCATTAGAGGCCTGAGGCCTCGGAAAGAATACAGGAAGATAAATCAATTGATTTAAATGAAAAGGCGAGACCACCTTTGGCATAAAGTGTGGATGAGTTTTGAGAACAACCTTATGATGAAACCTAGTGTAAGGAGGATCAGCCACTAAGACTTGCAATTCACTAATGCGACGTGCAGAGGTGATTGCAATTAGGAAGATGACCTTCCAGGACAAAACCTTTAGGGTAGTAGTGGCTAAAGGTTCAAAAGGCGGTTTCATGAGCTGCCCAAGAACTAGATTTAAATCCCACGCCACCAGTGGTGGTTTAATGGGAGGTTTTGTTAAAAGACCTCTCATAAATCTGGATATGAGGGGATGAGAGGAAATTGGTTGTCCGTTTAGAGGCTTATAGGAAGCTGTAATTGCACTAAGATGGACTCTTACTGAATTGGTCTATAGACCAGAATTTGATAAATGAAGTAGATACTCTAGTATTGACTCCAAAGGTATCACCAGGGGGTTTAACCCCTTCTGGGAATGCCATATAGTGAAACGTTTCCACTTAAAGGCGTAAGATAAGTCTTGTGGAAGTTTTTCTAGAAGCCTGAAGGATATCCTTTACCTGTTGGGAAAGGTTGAGATCCTGAAGATTTAAGCTCTCAGCAACCAGGCCGTGAGATGCAGGGACTGGGGATTCGGGTGTCATAGCGTCCTGCTCTCCTGGGAAAGGAGATCTGGAGCACAGCCTAACTCCAGAGGTGCAGCTTGAGAGAGATATAGAAGCAGGGAAAGCGTAGTTACTCACCTGTAACAGGTGTTCTCCAGGAGCAGCAGGAATCAGTCCTCACATATGGGTGACGTCGGCGCCGACGGAGCCCTCGCGGAGCAATTTTCCCCAGCTTTCAAAGAAAGCCTTTGGGAATTGCAGCGCGCATGCGCGGTCTCCTTCCCGCCCAAGGGTGCCATCTTAGCCAGTCTGATGACATAGCTAAAAGACAGCATAAAAATTTGCAAAAAAACTTAAGCAGATGATTGCAACTCCATGGGGAGGAAGGAGGGCTGTGAGGACTGATTCCTGCTGCTCCTGGAGAACACCTGTTACAGGTGAGTAACTACGCTTTCTCCAGGACCAAGCAGGAAGTCAGTCCTCACATATGGGACTCCCAAGCTTAAGGCTACCGGAGACCCTAAGCACAAAAATGAGCTCCCTCTAGCTCAGCGGCACAGAAGGAAGGAATCTTCACTGAATTATTACCCACCGGTAGCCCCCATCCGGGATGGAGGGTAGGAGTTGCTCAAACCTCGAAGAGATTTCGGAGAACTGCCTGTCCGAAAGCACTGTCCCTGCGGGACTCCCTCTCGAGGCAGTAATGGACCGCAAAAGTCTGGCTCGAAGACCAAGTAGCGGCCCGGCAGATGTCTGCCAACGGAACAGAGCGGAGGTAAGCCACTGACGTAGCCTTCGCCCGAACACAATGAGCCGTGACTCGACTTTCTAAGGAGAGTCCGGCTGCCCCATAAGCCCAAGCGATACAGTCAGCAACCCAGATGGACAGAGTACGCTTGGAGACCGGGAGCCCCAATTTATTGGGGTCAAAAGACACAAAAAGCTGAGCAGCTTTACGGTGCTCCCGCGTACGGTCAAGGTAGAAGTTCAATGCCCTTCTACAGTCCAGGGTATGCAGGACCATTTCAGCTCGGCTGGAGTGTGGCCTGGGAAAGAAGGTCGGAAGTACCACCTCCTGATTGATGTGAAAAGGGGAGACCACTTTTGGAAGAAATTTTGGGTGAGTCCGTAGGACTACCCTATTCTTGTAGAACCGAGTGTAAGGGGGATCAGACACGAGGGCCTGCAATTCACTTACGCGTCTAGCGGAAGTGAGGGCTATCAGGAACAAAGTTTTCCAAGAAAGGAAACGGAGAGAACAGGTAGCCATAGGTTCAAAAGGCGGACAGGTGATCCGCTGTAAAACCACATTCAGATCCCAGTCAGGTGCTGGCGGGCGCAGAGGTGGTTTAAGTAGAAGGAGACCTCGGAGAAACCTCGCTACGAGAGGGTCGCTGGAAAGAGGTCTGCCGTCCACCGGCACATGATGTGCTGCAAGAGCACTGAGGTGAACTTTGACGGAGTTGGACTTAAGTCCCAAATTAGAGAGGTAGAGCAAGTACTGAAAGATCACCGACACCGAGCAGGAGAAGGGATCCTGAGACTGCTGGGCACACCAAGCGGAAAAGCGACGCCATTTAAGGGCGTAGCATTTGCGGGTAGAAGGTCGCCGAGAAGCTAGGACGACCTCTTCCACCTCTGCCGGCAGTAGAAGGGGAGCAAGGACTACCCTTTCAGCAGCCAGGCCATCAGATGTAGAGATCTGAGGTTGGGGTGTAGCAGGGACCCCTGATCCTGTGTTAGGAGATCCGGTTGAAACCCCAGAGGGAACGGATCCTCTATCGTTAATTGCAGCAGGAGTGGAAACCACGGCTGTCTTGGCCAGCGAGGAGTTATCAGGATCATGGAAGCTTTGTCTCGGAGAACCTCGAAAAGAGTTCGAGAGACTAGCGGTATGGGAGGAAAGGCATACAGAAGGCCCTCCGACCATGAGAGTAGAAAAGCATCCGCCGCTACCCGAAGGGGATGCGGCTGACGAGAGCAGAAGCGAGGAAGTTGACGGTTGAGAGGACTGGCAAAGAGATCCATCGTGGGGAGGCCCCACTTCAGAAAGAGTGTCTGAACTACCAAGGGATCCAGGCGCCACACGTGCGGCTGGAGGATCCTGCTGAGTTTGTCCGCCAGGCAATTTTCTTGGCCTGGGAGATAAACTGCCTTGAGAAGAATGCCGTGGCTGACGGCCCAAGAGCAGAGCTTCTGTGCTTCTCGACAGAGAAGGAAGGAGCCCGTGCCTCCCTGTTTGTTCACGTAGAACATGGCAACCTGATTGTCCGTCTGGACAAGGACGGACTGGTGAGAAGTCAGGTGGGAGAAGGCCTTGAGAGCCAGACGGATTGCTCTGAGCTCCAGGAAGTTGATCTGCTGAGCAGACTCCCACGTGGTCCAGAGACCTTGAGTACACGCCCCTTGGCAATGCGCTCCCCATCCTAGGAGAGAAGCATCGGTCGTCAGCACTTGAGCCGGCTGAGGTGACTGAAAAGGCATCCCGAGCAGCAGGTTCGGCCGATGAAGCCACCACTGTAGAGAAGAGGCCAGCGGGCTGGAGACGCGCACTAAGTCGGCTAGGCCGCCCGTGGCTTGTTGCCACTGCTTGCGAAGGCACCATTGAGCAGGCCGCATATTCAGGCGGGCATTGGGGGTCACGTGGACGGTGGAAGCCATATGGCCGAGTAGTCTCAGGAAGCGCCTGGCGGAGACCAGGGACTGGCTGCGAACACGGCTGGCTAGGTCCGTGAGCCGTTGAGCCCTGTCGAGAGGCAGGAAAGCTCGCGCCTGAGGAGTGTGCAGTCTTGCGCCGATGAACTCGAGATCCTGTGAGGGGAGCAAAGTGGACTTTGCGAAGTTTATGACAAAGCCCAAGTACTGCAGAAGAGTCACCGTGCGGTGTGTGGCATTGGTGACTTCCGGAGAGGACGATGCTCTGATGAGCCAGTCGAGGTACGGAAAGACAGAGGCCGTGAAGCCGGAGATAGGCCGCCACCACCGCGAGACATTTTGTGAAGACTCGCGGTGCGGAGGATAGGCCAAAGGGCAGTACTCTGTACTGGTAATGATTTCCTGCCACCACAAACCTTAGGTATTGGCGGTGGCTTGGGTGGATGAGGATGTGCGTGTAGGCATCCTTTAGATCCAAGGAGCATAGCCTATCTCCCTGCTGGAGGTAGGGCAGAAGGATTCCAAGGGTAAGCATCTTGAACTTCTCCCTCACGAGGAACTTGTTGAGGTTGCGCAAGTCCAGGATGGGTCTGAGGCCTCCTGTTCTTTTTGGTATTAGGAAATACCTGGAATAAAAGCCTTGACCTCTCAGGTGGTGGGGCACCGGTTCCACAGCCTGTTCCTGAAGAAGACTTGCTAACTCCTGAAGGAGTAAGTCCCTGTGCAGAGGGAGTCGTGGAGGTTCTCCCGGGAAATAGGAGGGAGGGACCTGGTGGAAGTGGAGAAGATAGCCTTCTCTTACGACTTGAAGCACCCAGGCATCTGAAGTGATGTTGGACCACCTGTGGGCGAAGTGAACCAGCCGGCCTCCGGTGCTGGGAGGAACCAGCTGAGGGGGAGAGGCTATGCTGATGAAGTCAAAAACCCCCACCCTGCTGAGCAGGGGCCGGTGGTGCAGGCTTGGGGGCTTGCTGCCTACGGGACCCGTTACCCCGTCCCTTGGCCTGCTGGCCCTGTTGGGGAGCTGCGGAGGCCTGATATTGAGGGTAGTGTTTATAGGCAGCCGCCTTTCTCGGGTAAAAGAACTTCTTTCCCGAGCCCTTTTTTTTCTGGGAAGGGGCAGAGGTCTTTCTAGAAAGCCTAGTCCTGGTGAGAGTCTCCGTCTCGATTTGTGCAGCCTTTTCAGCCATGGGCTTGCCAAAGAGGTTCTCACCTTGGCAGGGGACATCGACCAACTTGTCCTGCACCCAGGGTTCAAGGTCAGACGACTGAAGCCAAGCCTGTCGGCGGGCACCGATGCCGGCTGCGGCCACTCGAGCCGATGCTTCAAAGCCATCATAGGCTGCTCGGGACATGAATTTGGAGCATTCCCGAATACCAGTTGTCAAGGCCAGGAACCTCCGCAAAGGTTCCTCAGACAGTCCAGCGGAGAATCCGGCTATCTCTTTAGCCAGGTCTCGGAGATACATGCCCATGTAGAGCTGGTAGGTCTGAACACGACAAGCAAGCATGGAGCCCTGGAAACACTTCTTACCAAGGCCATCCAGGTTACGGGCCTCCCTGCCAGGAGGCACCGAGGAGTGCATCTTTTGGCTCTTAAGCCTATGCATGGCCGATTCCACAACCATGGAATGGTGTGGCAGCTGTGCTTTTTGGAAGCCAGGACTCTTGCGGACTCGATAGATGGAATCGACCCGCTTGCTTAATACCGGCGACGAGGCCAGACTCTCCCACATGCGGAAGAGTAGTCGTTCCAGCATGGGAGGAACCGGTACAGTAAAGTGTTCCCTGGCGGGAGAGTCATACTGAAGGGCGTCGAGCTCTTCGGCTCAAGGCTCCTCCTCGGGATCCACAGGGAAGGCCAAAGCCTTGGCCATATCCCTGACGAAGTCCGAGAACCGGGCATACTCCGGAGGGGAGTGCTTCCGAGGTTCGGACTCAGGCGAGTCCGAGGGGACACACCGAGTCCGAAACGAATCAGGTGACTCTTCCTCTTCAGACTCCCAGACCGACTCCGAGGAGGAATCGGTGGGGTCGGCTCGGGCAGGCGGAGGCGTCGGCCGCCCGGACACCGAGGGAGTCGGCGTCGACGACCTCGGTCCCGAACGGGAGGCCGAGGGTGACCTCGACCGAGGATCGACTCGAGTTCGCATGGACTCGAGGATCGGCTCGGTCTCCGGGGTCGACTTAGACGTCGACGTCCCGGCGGTCGGGGCAGTGGTGCCAGCGAGGCTAGCGATCAGTGCCCGCTGCTGGTCCATGAAGGCAGATAGTCTGCTCTCCAAGGCCGTCAACCTGAGTCCGACCTCAGGTGACCCAGCAGCCCCCGACTCGGGCCCCGACGGCGTCGGGCCCGACGTCGGACCTCTCGGAGGCGAGTCCAGGAGGACTACAGGACTTACCCGAGCAGGCAACTCCGACTCCAGGCGAGGTCGCTTCGGGAGGTGCTCCTTCTCCAAAGACCCGGGACGGCTATCGGGGCTATGCGACCTGGCCCTCGCGGAGCCAGGAGCGTCCGACGCCGCCCTCGCGGGTTTTACCTTCCGTCGATGGTCCCCGGAGGGAGAACCCCTGTCGGAGGAGCTTCGGCGATGGTCAGAGCTGGAACCTCTGGACGCCGAGGCCTCCGACGAGGTCCGGGTACGGCTGGGGTCAGCGAAGATTCTGTCCCGCTGGTGCCGCCGACTCCTCAACGCTTTGGAGGACATTTTGCCACAGGCCCCACAGATCAGTTCTTCGTGATCCGGGCACAGGCAGCGGAGGCAATTATCGTGTGTGTCAGTGAGTGACATATTTCTGTCACACTGAACACACCGCTTGAAACCACTGGCAGCCATCGGGGGAAAAAGGGCCCCTGCAAGGTCAAAGGACCGGGCTGCCAGCGAAAAACCGAAAAACGAAACTGACTAAAAATCAGAAAACCCGAAAAATAAGAGAAGGACTCGCAACGGCGTCGCGAGTCCGGGCAGGAAAAAGACCGGCGTCGAACCGAAGGAAAAAAAGAGAAATAAAACACTAAAATCAACTTTTTCAGCGGGGACACGACGGGTACGTCTGTAGGGCTCCGCGGAAAAAAGAAGACTGGCTAAGATGGCACCCTTGGGCGGGAAGGAGACCGCGCATGCGCGCTGCAATTCCCAAAGGCTTTCTTCGAAAGCTGGGGAAAATTGCTCCGCGAGGGCTCCGTCGGCGCCGACGTCACCCATATGTGAGGACTGACTTCCTGCTTGGTCCTGGAGAATACCACATTTGGCGTGGCCACCGTGGCGCTATGAGGGTCATACGACCTCTGTCTCTCTGAAGCTTGAAAAGTGTTTTTGGGATGAGGGGTATAGGTGGGAAGTCAGAGGAAGTCATGACCCCAGTGAAGGAGGAAGGCATCCCTTTCCTGGCAATTATGAGCTGGAATCCTGGAACAGAACGAGCGAAGTTAGGCATTCAGTGGACTTGCAAAGGGATCTATGTCTAGAGTGCCCCAGATGTGAAATATCTGTCACCTGGTCTGGGTGGAGAGACCATTCGTGAGGCAGCAATACTCGGCTGAGTTTGTCTGCCCAAAGGTTTTGAATGCCTGGAAGATATACCACGAGAAGGTGGATTTGATGCTCGCTGGCAAGGGCCCCTAAGTCATAAAGCTTTGTTGCATAACAGAGAGCCTGTTCTGCCCTGCATGTTCACATGGAACATGGCTACTTGATTGTCCATTTGGACTTGAACTGACTTACAGCTGAGCTGGGCATGGAATACTCGAAGAGCTAAATAGATTTCACATAAACCTCCTGGAATTAAGAGCAGACAAGCCTCCTGTGGAGTCCAGGTGCCCCGGGTAGAGAGATGATGCAGATGTGCTCCCCAACCCACCTGTGATGCATCTGTTGGGGTGGCCTGGAATAGGGGTTGCTGGAAAGGAGACCCTACTGAAAGATTATCCAGTGATTGCCACCATTGAAGGGACAAGATCAGCCGATGAGAGTCTGCTATCTTGTCTGACAAACATCCTGTGGCCTGTGTCCACTGTGTGGATAGGGTCCACTGGGCTGCTTGCATGTGGAGACGAGCATAGGGAACTACATGGACCGTCGATGCCATGTGTCCAAGTAACTGTAGCAGTTAGGGGGTATTTTCCCACTGCTTCAGAAGCTAGTTGCACTATGCGAAGACACCGGGGCCTGTGGAAGGAAAGCCCATGACTGTCTGGTATCTAGACAGGCTCCTATGAACTCCAGAGACTGGGAAGGAACAAGTTGGGATTTTGGGAAATTTATTACCAATCCCAAATATTGGAGGATTCGCATTGTGCGAGACAGTGCAGAGCTGGCCTCTTCTACCGTGGGGGCTCGAATGAGCCAGTCATCTAAGTAAGGGAAGACGAAAATCCCTAGGGTTCACAGGAATGCAGCTACTACTGCCATGAATTTCGTGAATACTCTTGGTGCGGAAGCCAGAACAAAGGGAAGAACCCTGTATTGGAAGTGTTTTCCCTTGAAAAGGAATTGTAAGAACCTCCTGTGATCTGGATGGATCAGAATGTGAGTATATGCATCCTTTGTCTAGAGAGCAAAGCCAAGCCTGACTGACGGTATTGGCAGAAGAGTTCCTAGAGAAATCATTCTGAACCTCTCTCGGAACAGGTATTTGTTCAATTCTCTGGAGGTCTAGAATGGGTCTGTCCCCTCCTGTTTTCTTTGGAATAAGAAAATAAGGGGAGTAGAACCCTGTACCCTGCTGGAGAATGGGTACCTCTCCTCTACTGCCCCTTGGGCAAGAAGTGTTGAGACCTCGTGATCCAACAGATTGTCTGTAGATGTCTGGGAATTGAACTGCCTTAAGATTGTAGGAGGGGGCATGCTGTGAAAATGAAGCTTGTACCCCCTCTCCTACAATGGACAGAGTCCAATTTTCAGCTGTTTATTTGGTGCCATCTGTTTGCAAAGTGACACAGCCTACCTGGAATATTTAGGGGTTCTGGACCCCTCAGAGACAGGAAGGCCAAGCTCTCTAGGAAGGAGTCAAAGCCCTTGAGGGGGCTGAACCTGCGGAGCTGGTTGAGCTCTCGGATCTTTTGTCTTCTTCTGCTGTTTGAATTGCTGTTGTTGTCCCTTGGGCAACTTGACTGTGAGCTTGGCTTTGCTGGGTATAGGATGGATAAAACTTCCTCTTTCAGCAAAAAGAGGGTTTCTTATAGGGTTTTTCTGGCTGGAGTGGCTGCCGATTTTGACAATCTAAGGTGATATTGTCAGCATTTCTCTCATTAGCCTTTTCCTGCCAATTTTTGCCAAAGAGATTTTCCCCTGTGCAAGGGATGTTGCCTAATTTATCCTGTACCCAAATCTCCAAGTCTGATGCCTGAAGCCAGGCAATCCATCGTGCACCAATGGCAATAGTAGAGGTTCTGCTGATGCATTCAAAGCAAAGGCTGCATGATTAACAAAGTTGGAGACATCTTGAGCATGCCTGACAAGCGTAAAGAAGTCGTCTGTTATCTGGGAGAAGTGGGCTCATAAGCTCCAAATCTCCTGTGACCTCCTTGAGGAACATACCCATATATAAGATATATGAGCTGATCCTAGCTGAAAGCATGGAAGCTTGAAAGGTTGGACGCCCAAAAGCATCAGGAGTCCTGCATTCACGACCTGGAGAATTGGATGCATGCCTCTCTGCACTTTTCATCCTACGCATGGCTGACTCCACTACCATGGAATGGTGTGGCAGCCGAGTCTTTTGAAATCCAGGACATGGTGGAACTCTATACATGGTATCAAGCCTCCTAGAATGAGGAGATGTGGTCAAAGGTGTCTCCCACATTCTGAGCATCAAGTCATGAAGAATTTCATGAATGGGCAGAGTGGCTGCCTCCTTTGGAGCTTTAAGATATTGGAGGATTTCCAATTACTTTGCTCTAGGTTCCTTTTCAGGAGCTACCGTGATTGAAAGGCCTTTGTGAACATCACAAATAAAATCCTGAAAGGACATGTCCTCTGGAGGCGACATTCTGTGTTGGGGAGAAGAGTCTTCCGGGAGAAAAACTCTGGTACCGGCAAAATTACCAGACTCATTGGAATCGGAGGATTTGAAGTATCTATGGTCACGATGTTCATGTAAGGCACGGTCCTGGTATCGATCGAAGTCGGTACCGATCTTTCGATGCCCAGCAAAGATGGCATGGGAAGAATTCCCACTGGGGCCGGCACTGTTGGTGCTGGTACTGGTGCTCGTTGAACCATCGGTGTCAACGGTACCGCAGCTGTAAGGAGAGCTGCAATACTGCTCTCGATAGGGAGGAATTTCTGGTCTATCGACACTGCCAATGCCTGGGTGTCAGTACCAGTGAAGGCGGCCAGGACCTTTGAGCATGGCACCAGTAGTTCTGTTGAGGCAGAGGCCTCGAGAACATCCCGGAACCCTGTTGATGCTTTGGAGGCCGAAGCCTCCTGCCGGCGCTGTTTTGCCAGTGTGGTTCCCTCAAGGGCAATGCCAATGGCCTGTCGATGCTTTGCAGGAGCGCTACCCTTTGAGGACCTACGTTTATGTTTAGTTACCTGAGATCCATGGGAGGAAGAGGCGGCTCTTGAAAACGTCGATGCAATGGACCTGGCATCCGAAGAAAAGAGGGTACAGAGCTTTGCAGCCCGGTTCTGTCTTCCTCTTTTAGTCATTCCCATACAAGAAAGACACACATTTAAGATACCAGTTATGGGTGTCTGTGACAGAAATGGTACCACCACACTTAGTGCATTTTTTAAAACCACTAGCTGGTTTTTCCATCTTTAAGGAAAAAATGGGGCCTAGTGCCCAAAATGGCACCTAGCAGCGCTAAAGAAGGTTTCTGAAGAGAAACAATAAAGAATTTATTTTTTTTTTTTAAGAAGAAAAGAAAAGATCCGGCGGTACCAGTAGGGGTCGTGCGGAGGCAAGCGCGACCACAAGAAAACAAGATTAAAGAAGAAATTTTCTGCGGTGACAGGGTATGAGTCCTGTCAGCTCCGTGGAAAACGAAGAACTTAAGAGGGACAGTTGGAAAGGCGGGAAGGCAGCACACATGTGCTGAGGGATGCTCCCAAAAGCGTTCCTAGTGGATGCTGGGGAGCGTTCCCGCGCAGGCTCTGTCGGTACCGACGATACCCATATTTGAAGACTACACTCCTGCTTGTTGCTGGAGATTTGTCGTTCCTGGAGTGACTACAGTTTAGTCCTCCACCACTGGGTAGTGAACCTCCTCCTGCAGCTTGGAGACTGGGCATGTCAAAATCGTGACATCACTGGATATAGCCTGCTGGTCTCTCCCATCAGCCCCCCGTGAACTATTGACAAAGTAGACTCAAAGGAGCAACAAATAAGTAGCTATCATAACAAATTTAATTTCAAATTTAAACATAATCCGACATGTTTAACTATGAAACCCCCTTCCCGAAAGAAGGAAAACGTTTTATCTTTTCTCTTTTTTTTCTTACCCTCTCTTTCGCACTCTATGCCTGACCAATGATAAGAGAGAATGATGGACAGAAAAGCGAGAAGAGTAGAGCCCAACAAGATCTAATGAAAGACTCAACGCACCTGTAGTCTTGCACTTCTCCCAAGTGAACCACCACTGCAAACAGCTTCATCCTGGGCGTGAATGAGGACTAAAACTGTAGCCACTCCAGGAACGACAATTATCAGGTAAGTGTAATTTCTATTTCCTTATCGTTCCTACAGTTTAGTCCTCCACCACTGGGATGTAACAGAGCAGTAATCATTGGGTGGGACCTTTCCAACCGAAACGCAACACCGCCAAACCGAAACAGGCATAGTTTGCCTCCAGAACATCCAGGCGGTAGTGCCTACTGAAAGTATGAAGCGAAAACCAGGTGGCCGCTTTACAAATTTCCACTGGCGGAACCAAACTCTGTTCCGCCCAGGAAGCCGCTTGCGCTCTAGTAGAAAGAACTCTTAAGCCTGCTGGCACCGGGCGACCTTGCAACAGATATGCTGACGCAACTGCTTCCTAAATCCACCTGGAAATGGAAGCTTTCGCAGCTGCCTCCCATTTGAGAGGTCCTCCGAACAACACGAACAGACGGTCCGATTTGCGAAACGTTTCTCAGACTTTAAAATACTGACACAACACGCGTTTATGTCTGAACGGCATAAACTATGGCCCGAATCGTTCCGTTCCGCCGAACTCATAGTTGGAAGAGAGACCATTTGGTCGACATGGAACGGAGACACTATCTTAGGTAAAAACGACGGCACTCACCGCAACACCACCTTCTCCCTGGATAAAGTCAAAAACAGCTCTCGACATGACAGCGCCTGCAGCTCTTAAATGCGCCACGCCAAACAGATGGCTACCAAAAACACGTCTTTAAGGTCAAATCTTTCACAAATGCCTGAGATAACGGCTCAAATGGTTGCTTAACGCCCCCAAAACCAAACTGAGATCCCACGGTGGAAACATGACTCTACGAGAAGGGCGCAGTCTGGATACTGCTTTAAGAAAATGCAAAACATCCACATGCGACCCCAGAGTCACTCTATAGCACTCTATAGCACGAAAGGGCTGCTAATTGAACTCTCAGGGAACTTGCTGCCAGACCCTTATCAAACCCATCTTGCAGAAAACCTAGCACCAAGGAGACGGATACCACAGATGTGTGTACTTGCCTACGCGAGCACCAGTCCTCAAATATACGCCAGATGCGCACATACGTCAGACGTGGACCTTTTCCTTGTTCAAAGCAAAGAAGCAATAACCGCAGCAGAGTAACCCTTCTCTCTCAACCTTGCCCTTTCAACGGCCATACCATAAGAGAAAACCGATCCACCTGAGGCATCCGCAGAGGCCCCTGCAACAACAGATTCTCACCACAGGCACCTTGGCCAATCCGGCGCCACCAGCAACACCTTTCCGCGATGAGCTTCGATCCGCTGAACCACTCGACCTATCAGCACCCACAGGGGAAAAACAGAGGAGTCCTGACGATGGCAAGCGCTGTATCAGTGCGCTGATTCCTTCAGACATCCTTTCGCGGCACCTGCTGAAGAAACGACTCGTCTTCACCAACTGAAAGGTTGCCATGAGATCCATTATTGGCTGTCCCCATCTGTGAACTATGCGCGCGCGAAGATGTTTGGATGCAATTCCCATTCGCCGGACTCTGAGAAAATCTGCCATCACATTGTCCTTCCCTGCAATGTGAGCTGCCGATATTGCTAATAGTCGGGTTTCTATCCAAGAGAAAAGAGACTCCGCCTCTTTCTCCATGGCCATACTCCCTGTGCCGCCCTGCAGATTGATGTAGGCCACCATTGCGGAATTGTCGGACAGTACTCGCACCTCTCGACCCTTCACCGTAGCCTCGAACACTTGCAACGCTAGACTGATCACCCTGAGTTCTAGCCAGTTGATCGACCACTTGCTCTCCTGCAGTGACCAGGTGCTCTGCGCAACGCAAGCTCCGCAATGTGCTCCCCATCCCACAAGGTTTGCATCGGTTAGCAAGGGAAGCCACACTGGCTGTTCCAGAGGCATTCCCGTCGTCAGAGTTCCCAGAAGCAGCCACCAACGAAGGGATTGCTGGACCGAGAGCAGACAAGGGAATCATTTGTTCAACAAGCTAGACTGATGCGACCACCGGCGAAGCAGCGCTCTCTCTAACAACTGCATATAAAACCTGGCCCACAGCACCACCTCCAACGTTGCCGCAAGGGTTCCTAAACATAGAAACATAGAAATATGACAACAGAAAAAGACCACATGGCCTATCTATTCTGTCCTTCCATATCAACAACTACAACAGTCCCCTTTTTACCCTTAGAGATCCTCTGTGTTTGTCCCATGCTTTCTTGAATTCAGTTACTGTCCTCATCTCTACCACTTCCACTGGGAGACTATTCCATGGATCCACTACTCTTTCCGTAAAGAAATATTTCCGCATATCACTCCTGAATCTATCTCCTTTCACCTTCATCCCATGTCCCCTTGTAGCAGAACTTGCTTTCAACTGAAAGAGGCTCTCTCCCTGAACATTTATGCCACGGAGGTATTTAAACATCTCAATCATATCACCTCTATCCCGCCTTTCCTCTAAGGTGTACATATTAAGATCTTTCAGTCTGTCCTCATATGCTTTATAATGAAGACCACTAATCATTTTAGTAGCCACCCTCTGCACCATCCTGTTCACATCCTTTTGAAGGTGCGGTCTCCAGAACTGCACACTATACTCCAAATGAGGTCGCACCAAAGACTTATACAGAGGCATTATCACCTCCTTTTTTCTGCTAGCCATTCCTCCCCGTATGCACCCAAGCATCCTTCTAGCTTTTGCCGTCGCCTTTTCTTCCTGTTTAGCTACTTTAAGATCAGACAACTACGCCTAGGTCCCGCTCTTCTTTAGTGGACAAAGATACTTCACCCCTTATACTATATTGCTCCCTTGGATTGCTGCAGCCCAAATGCATGACATTTTTTAACATTAAATCCCAGCTGCCAAATTCTAGACCATTCTTCAAGCTTAGCTAGATCCCTCCTCATGTTATCTACACCTTTCTGGGTGTCTACTCTATTGCAGATTTTGTTATCATCCGCAAAGAGGCAAACCTTACCCGACAGCCCTTCCGCTATATCACTAACAAAGATGTTAAAAAGAATCGGACCAAGGACACATCCCTGGGGCACACCACTGGTAACATCCTTCTCAGAGTGAGCTCCATTTACTTGTACTCTGTCGCCTCCCACCCAACCAATTTCTAACCCAAGCAGTAACTTTAGGGTCCATCCCTAGGGTGCTCAGTTTGTTTATAAGTAGCCTGTGAGGAACACTGTCAAAGGCTTTACTGAAATCTAAATACACCACATCTAGAGCTCTCCCTCAGTCCAACTCCCTGGTCACTCAGTCAAAGAAAAATCAATCAGATTTGTCTGACAAGACCTGCCTCTGGTGAATCCATGCTGCCTCGGATCCTGTAATCCGCTGGACTCCAGAAACCTCACTATTTTCTCTTTCAGCAGCGTTTCCAATAATTTACTCACCACCGAAGTTAAACTAACCGGCCTGTAGTTTTCAACCACATCCTTACTTCCGCTTTTGTGTAAAGGCACCACATGAGCCTCTCTCCAGTCCTTTGGCACCACTCCTGACTCCGAGGCATTGAAAAGGTCAGTCAGTGCAGTTGCTAGAAAGTCCCCAAGTTCCCTCAGTATTTTAGGGTGTATCCTATCCGGTCCCATCGCTTTGTCTACTTTAAGTTGAGCTAGTTTCTCACGAACACAGTCTTCTGAAAATTGTCCACGACGTCCCTCGCTTCTGTTCCTATTTGTTGGTGTTTTCTGAGGTCCTGCTCCTGGTTCTTCATCTGTGAACACAAAACAAAAATATTTGTTAAGCAATTCCGCTTTATCCTTATCAGCTACATATTCCTCCCCTGCACCCTTGAGTCTGACAATACCACTTTTGCCCTGCCTCTTCTCACTAATATATCTGAAAAATGTCTTATCCCCCCGTTTTACTGCATTGGCTATTTCCTCCTCCTTTTGAATCTTTGCCTTCTTGACTACTTTGCTAGCTTCTCTAGGTTTTTCCAAATACAGATGCCTGTCTTCCTCTCTCTGTGATCTCTTGTATTTCATGAAGGCCTCCCTCTTTCTTCACTTTTTCAGCTACTTCTTTCGAAAACCATAGCGGTCTCCTTTTCCTTTTACCTTTATTTACCATTTTAACAAAAAGGTTGGTTGCCCTTAAAATATCCCCTTTCAGTTTTGCCCACTGTTTTTCTACATCCCCCAGCTGTTCCCATCCCACTAACGACTCCCTGAGGTATTGGCCCATCTTCGCAAAGTTAGTCTTCCTAAAGTCTAAAATTCTCACCTTTGAATGGATTCTAACAGCCCTAGTCCTAATACTGAACCACACCATCTGGTGATCACTGGATGCAAAATGATCTCCCACTACAACATCAGAAACACTTTCACCATTGGTAAGCACCAAGTCCAGTAAGGCCCCTTCACGTGTGGGGTCTGTTACCAATTGCCTGAATAGTTCTCCCTGTAGAGAATCCAGGATCTCCTTACTTCTAGATGATACTGCAGCAGGAATGTGCCAATCAACATCTGGCATATTGAAATCTCCTATAAGTAGCACTTTCCCTTTCCTAGCAATGCTGCGTATGTCTTCAATTAACTCTGTCCACCTCTTCCTCTTGTGAGGGAGGTCTGTATATCACACCAATGCAAATAGATTTCTCTTTCCCTCTTTCTAGTTTAACCCACAATGCCTCCTCTCTCCCTTTTAAGCTCTGTAATTCCAAAGCTTTAATAGTAGTTTTCACATATAGTGCCACTCCTTCTCCCCCTTCTTCCTACCCTGTCCTTTCTGAATAAAGTATAGCCAGGTATAGTTACACCCCAATCATGGTTTTCTGTGAACCATGTTTCTGTAAAAATGCAATGTGTGCCTTTAACTGCCACTAAATCCAAGTCAGCCACTCCCACCAAAGCTTCAACATCAGGGATCTTATTTCCTATGCTAGGGGCATTTATACACACTGCTTTCCATATGTTACCCCTGTTACACATTTCCATAAAGGTATTTAATGTATCACTTACCTGGGGGCTTTCTTCACCCATCCCTAACAAATCTAGTTTAAAGCCCTCTTCAGTAGATTAGCCAGTCTACTACCGAAGATGCGTTGACCTTTCTTGGACAGATGGATGCCATCTCTGCTCTGCAACCCTTGGAACAGCATCCCATGGTCTAGGAAACCAATGCGCTCTCGATGACACCATCCATGCAGTGATGCATTCATCTCCAGGATGCGAGCATCTCTGCCTTGGCCTTTACCCTCAACAGGGAGGATTGAAGAGAACACCACCTGTGCACCTAACTGCTTCACCCTCTGTCCCAGAGCCATGAAGTCACTTTTGATACATTCCGAGGTATACCTGGCAGTATCATTTGTTCCAACATGGATTAGCAACATTGGGCAATAGTCAGTGGGCTTGATGAGTCTCGGCAAACTCTCCGTAACATCTTGGATTTTGGCACCAGGCAGACAGCATACCTCTCTGGACATCAAGTCTGGTCGGCAGATGGACGCCTCAGTACCCCTCAGAGAGTCTCCAACCACCACTACCCTTTGTTTCCATCTGGTCACTGATTCTGCAACTTTGGGGTACTTGAGCTCTGGTTCTTCCCTTTCCAGGGATGCTTTCACCTCCTCCACTTCCAGGGCTGCATAATGGTTCTTCAATTCAAGGGCTGGAGAAGTTGGATTGGTGATTTTGCAGGCCCTGGTGACTTGTGTCCAACCATCGACACTCTGTTGGCACCCATCTTCTCCTCTGCTGCAGAGCTTGGTTGCTGCAAGAAGCATCTTATCAATGTACTTCTCACCGTCTTGAATGCTCCTCAGCCTCGCAACCTCCTCTCTGAGTTCCTCCACTTGTTTCCTCAGAGCTTCAGCATGCAGGCACCCTGCACATGGAACTGGTCCTTCAACTGGCATTAGGACCTCTGTCTGGACCAAGGTAGAAGCTGTAACGGGGGCAACAGCTTTAGTGATATGATTTTTCCCAGCCATTGTTCTGTTCGTGGAGCTTAGGTATCTGTTAAAGCAAAAGAGAGATCTACCAAGTACCAGCCGGTTTCCCAGCTGTCCTTTCAGAGAAAAAGTAGTTAAATCTCTTAAATTATATTCAAAAAGTGCTGGTCCAATTCTCTGTGATTTGTTAAATGGGGAGGTGCCCTATAAAGCAAGACTGCTCACTAGGAGTGGGTGGGAGTCAGGGTGGGTAGGGAAGGAACTAACACCTGATTAGGTGTTAGCAGTTTCCAAACCTGAGGAGGTTACTAGAGTTCAGCAACCTACTGTGCTCAAGAAAAGTTCCACTAAAGCACCAAAAAGAAAGTAACCTTACTTTAAAAATATACAAAAAAACCTTTTAAGAGCTCCCATTCAGAGCTCTCTGCCCACAGCACGGTCCTCCAGATCGGGCCCGTCGGCTGCAGCAACTCCTACCACGCGATAAAGAGCTGAGGCCTAAAATGGCACCAAAACCACCGGTTTAAAAGTAAATCCGAACCCCCACTCAAAATGCGAAGGGCTCTTACCCGCCGTGCCAGAGACCACAGGATTGCTTCCAGAACTTGGATCAGGCGGTCACTCCAGCTAGCCGCGGCGAGAAACGCTGTCCCAGCTAAGAGAGAGGCAACGTGCTGTGATCGCTGCAGCTCTCTGCCTCAGCACACAGCCCCACCAAACGTGGATACTGCCTGCGGAGCTCACCCCCGTCTCTTCAAGGAGGGGCGATCCTCAGTTACTGCCCCACAGAAAGAAAATAAGGACGGCAGTCAGGCGGGAGGTTTGTTATTTTTTTTTTCCTTTTTTTTTTTTTTGAAAAAAGGGCCATACCCCAAACAAACAAATACTGAAGAAAATTAACCTAAAACCCAAGGAAATAAAAGTTAAAATTAAAATCAAAAGCTAACACCCTGACTAAAGTGCTCCTTATCTGTTCCTCTAGTGAATCCAGCACCTAGGCTCACACTACGTCGTCCTGCTGCATGGAGACGACACACTGGGGGCTGATGGGAGAGACCAGCAGGCTATATCCAGTGATGTCATGATTTTGACATGCCCAGTCTCCAAGCTGCAAGAGGAGGTTCACTACCCAGTGGTGGAGGACTAAACTGTAGGAGCGATAAGGAAAGCCCTATTGCTTAAGTCTGAAAGGAGAATCATTGTGAACACTGAAGTCCCAAAGGATGATTAAACGAGAACAGTTCATAGAGACCTCAAGATGGTGAGCAGGAGGGAGTCCCAGAGATCAGAACAGATGGACAGTGGTGCATACAGTAAAAGGAAATATATAGAAGGAGCAGAAGTGAGAAGGAGTAACAGGGCCTCAGGATAGTGAAGCACTGCAGATGAGATCTCCTGGAAATGGGAGAGAAGAGCGGTGTAGCACTGCTAGGCCACCCCCGCTCCAGCTGGAATGGGAGACTGCCAAAGCAGAGAAGTCAAGAGGCAGACTGGTTCAGGAGGGTGTCTTCTCTGTTACAAAGCCATGTTTAAGAAAGGAATAGATCATCAAGGAGCTCTGAAGGAGCATATCGTGTATAAGCAGTGTTTTAGAGTGCAATGAACAACAGTTGACTAATGCCATGCTCATAGTGAGCAGAACAGAGGCAGTGCACAGTTGACCCAAGGGAGAGGTGTAGAACGGCAGGGGATACGATTTGAGGAAACCCTGGCTAGGGGGCAGAATAAGAAATGACCAAGGACGCCATCCTCAATGAACAGGGATAGCTGACATAGGGAATAAGTGAGGGATACAACTAACTCACAAAAGGACAGCCAAAACAGAGGGCGCAACCAGAGTGAACTTACCGGCACTAAAGCAACAGTGAGAGCTAGGGAAGAAATGTGAGAGCTACGTGCAGTGTTTATCCAATGGGCAGATACAAGTTCTCTGGCTCCCAAGATGGTCCTCACCCCTGGACTCGCACCAAGGAGCTCGCCCAAGGAGTTCTAAACACTAGGCTGCTACTCCAGTATATGGTAAGACTGAACAAGCAGAGGGCTTCATCTGAGAAAGAGGACAGAACCAAACAATTCCTCAAATTAGCTTGCAAATTTTGATTAGCTTTGTGCTTCATAAAAGAGCATAATTCATTATCTAACTGGAAGGACTTCATAGGACTAAAAAGTTTATTCAAGATGCCCAATGGATTATTGGAGATAGAAGATTAAATAAATCACTGGCCAAATAAAAAATTTTGAAAAACCCACCCTCACACAGAAATATTACTTGCAGAAAATAGTCACGCCAGCTGTGGATTACAAACACTATGCCCTGGTATATACCCATTTCCAGCTCCAAAGACCAAACTTTGGATGTTAAAAATGACTCGCTAGTCAAATTCATTCATGTTGGCACCATCAGGACACTTCCAATTTTTGGGAAACAAACACCACCTCTTAGGAATCCAATTTTGGTGTTATATCTGTAGAATGTTGATGGGCAATCTGAACTAGCATGCCCGTACGTTCAAACTCCTCCATTTTAGGGCTAGCCCCTCAATAAACAGATATACACAAGAATATCTTAAGCGGCTACCTTGCATTACAGCTGTGCACAGGGTTTTCTAATGGAAATCTAATGCTGAAATGTAGCTCTCCAATGCTATAAACAAAAAACAAGTAAATGGACTGACATACAAACAGTAAATGATGGCAGATAAAGACCAGCATGGTCCATCCAGTCTACCCAGTAAGATGGCCAGAGTTGTACAGCTGTAACTGTCACTATATGCAGATTACACCCCCCTCCCACCCCCAACACGTCTTTGCTTGAGGTTCTACCTGTCGCTCCAAGCAGGTTACCCTCTCTATGAAGTTATTTATATTTGCTTTGATTCCACTCTTGATATGTGGCAATCCTCTGTACGTCCCTGTCCCATGCCTTTTTAAAATTCATAAGAACATAAAATATGCCATACTGGGTCAGACCAAGGTCCATCAAGCCCAGTATCCTGTTTCCAGCAGTGGCCAATCTAGATCACAAGTATCTAGCAGTTTCCCCAAAAGACACAGGTTCCACAATACTTGTATTGAGGCAAGCAGTGGATATTCTGGGTCCACTTTAACAACAGTTTATGGACCTTTCCCTCAAGGAACTTGTCCAAGCCTTTTTTAAACCCAGCTACACTAACAGCTTTTACTACATCCTCCGGAAGCAAATTCCAGAGATTGATTACACACTGAGTGAAAAGGAGAAATTTCACTTACCGTTAATTACCTTTTCTGGAATACTGCTAGACCAGTCCAGACAAGCGAGTTATGCTCCCCTGCCAGCAGATGTTGGAGACAGAGAAAAACTTCCAGAGCTCTGATTGGTTAGGCTCTAGTTGGCATAGGTATACCCCTTGAGTTCCTATTCAGTATCTGACAAGCAATAACTATTACTATTAAAACTGACCAACAAGGTCAGCTATGTACAGGAGAGAAAACTTGCTCAACTATCTACATGTATCAGAAAGGAGCATGAAGCGTCACTAGGACATCAAGCCTTTAAGAAATGTCTGTAGGCCATCCAAGGGAATATATTGGTAGTGCCCGTCACGCCCTTGCCCCTGGTCTCTGACTTAGAGGGGCGATGTAACGGAGAACTTCTCTTGGCGAGTTCAAATAAACTAGCTTTTCCTCAGGTGGATTCTGGGACATGTAGTTTGGCTCTTAAAAAGAAGTGTAGTCATGGTCCGATGTTAAGGCAAATGACAGAATTTATTTTAAAGTAAAGTTCAAGTAAACTGTACACAGGAATTTTGTCCATTCAGGATTGTTTGCAACAGAGCATTTAGATCAGTATAACTGCTTCACAGTCTTTTAAACACATGCAGCTGGTTAACAACATTGCTCAGCCTTAGAGAAACAGCTCTGCTCAGCAAGGTAAAAATACTTCTCTTTAACCTTGTGTTTGTGAAGCATTTAACAGCAAAAGAATAACTCAGTTCCTCTGGAACAACCTCTTCTTTCCCTCCTTCCTTCCAGGATAGGTTTTAAACTCAAAATAAGAAAACAAGTAACAAACATTCACAAGCTTTCTCTTCAGCGTGACTCAGCACTTTCCTGAGAAATACAAACACGTGGAGTTTTCTTCAAACCCAATTCCTGGCTTAATTCCAGTTACCTGCTTCTAGGAGACTTTCTCATTCAATGCTAGCCTTTAGCATTATGATTCCATGCTTGTAGCTTGACACAGGGTACAGTCCATGGGGATATCTAGATCTTGCAATTCCTCCCCTGCCAACTCAATCTGCATATCCTCTGGTGTTAGGGCAGTATCCGGTTCTGAGCTCTGGACACAGTGCTCAGAATACAGCCTCCCTGGGGGTTCTAATGTCTCTCCTGAGCTCAACTCTCCCCGATAAAGACAGTCAGTACCTGAAGCACTGGGCAGTTCTCCCTGGTTGTGCTTGCTACGGTTCCTTGTCTCCTTCCAGCCTCTCTGGAACAGCTCTCTGTATTCCTCTCCGGGAGATCTGCAGGTGCTCCTGGTTCCCCTGAATCCTCTGAGTCTTCCGAACCTCCTGAGACCTCTGCCTCCCCAGAGCTTCCCCTTTCCTCGGAGCTTCCCCTTTCCTCTGAGCTTCCCTCTGAGGTTCTCCTTTCCTCTGCTTTAGCAAGGGTTTATATTTCCCTCTCCAGGGCTCCAGCCCTTCCTCCACTCCTCCCAGGTAATTGTAATCACCTCTCAAACCTGAAGTTACCTCATAGGAGTTAGGGTGTGGCTGCCTGAACTTTCTCTCCCTCAGGTTTCTCTCTCTATGAGGGGCCTGAAATCCATGGCCTGCAGGGATTTCTCCTTTCTCTGAGTTAAGGTCATTGGCCTTTTCTATGCTCATAGGCTCAAAACAGGCTTCCTTGTCACATGCCTGAAAGATGAGCGTCAACGCCACTGCATGTGCAGCACTGCAACTGACAACCGGGTGGGTTCTGGACTGGTCTAGCAGTATTCCAGGAAAGGAAATTAACGGTAAGTGAAATTTCTCCTTCCAGTTCATACTGCTAGACCAGTCCAGACAAGCGGGAAGTACCCAAGCTAACGACCCTCAGGGTGGGCAGAGCGAGCCACTGAGAACACACCAACTCCAAACAGACTGTCCTCTCGTGCTTGAATGTCCAGACGATAATGCCGAACAAACGTGGACAAAGAGGACCAGGTTGCCGCCCGACAGATATCAAGGAGGAGCCACCTGAGAACTTTCAGCCCAATTAGTAGCCTGAGCTCGAGTGGAGTGAGCCTGGAGACCTGCCGGAACTGGTCTACCTTGACCAATATAGGCTGCTTCAATGGCCTGATGTAGCCACCTGGCAATAATGGACTTAGAGGCCACGAGACCTCCCCGCGGTCCCGCAAAAACAACAAAGATGGTCTGTTCTATGAAACGATAGTGGACGAGAATTCTCTTGAGGTCCACCGCTCAAAGATTCTTATGCTTCCCTGAACATTGCTCTTTTGAAAAAGCAGGCAACAGGAGAGGTTGATTGAGATGAAATGACCTTAGACAAGGAGGAGGGAACGGCTCGGAGAGAAACGCCCTCCGCAGAAAACAAAAGATAGGGATCCTGACAAGAAAGAGCTTGCAGCTCCGAGATTCTACAAGCCGAGGTTATTGCCAGTAAGAACACTATCAAGTGTCAAGTCCCGAAGAGAAACCTCCTTGAGAGGCTCAAAGGGCTGGCCCATAAGAGCTTTCAGACCTAGGACGAGATCCCAGGAAGGGACTACTGGACAAAGCGGTGAGTGCAGAAGTCTGACCCCCTTGAGAAATCACAACACGTCCGAGCACGATGCAAGGGAGTGGCCGCGAACCAGCCCACAGAAGCACGTTAAGGCCGAAACCTGTACTTGAAGAGTTCTGAGAGCTAATCCTTTATCAAGACCTTCTTGTAGAAAGGCGAGAACCTCTGGGATTTCGGAACGCCATGGCGAGAGCTGGTTTCGGTACACCATGACTCAAAAGCTCGCCACACTCGCACATACACTAGAGACGTTGACAATCGTCGAGCGTTGAATAGCATAGCCACAACCTTAGAAGAGTAACCCTTGTGGGTTAACCTCGCGGCATTCAAGAGCCAAGCCGTAAGCAAGTAAGGACAGGGGTTGTTCATGTAGATGGGCCCTTACCTGAGAAGGCCCAAGGGAGCTTCCAGTCGCAGAGGAACTACCCGAGATAACCATACGAGATCAGCATATCAGGGTCTCCTGGGCCAGCCTGGAGCCACCAGGATCACTGGGCCCTGGTGCTCCCTGATCCGATGGAGAACTCTCCCGATCACTGCCCAAGGCAGAAACACGCAAAGCAGAACGTGCTTTGGCCGTGGTTGTGCTAGAGCATCTATGCCTTGAGACTCGTGTTGCCTCCAGCGACTGAAGACGACCGGCACCTTGGCATTTGCTGCAGAGGCCATGACATCTATCGCCGGCCGACCCCATCTCTGAACTATTTTCTGAAAGGCTTTCTGAACAAGTTCCTACTCCCTGGGATCAAGAGTATGTCTGCTTAGAAAATCAGCCTTGACATTGCTGGTTCCTGCGATATGCTGTGCCGAGATGGCTTGTAAATGCCTCTGCCCAAGGGAAAAGGAGTGTCATTTCCTTTGACTCTCCGGGGTACTTCATGCCCCCTTTGCGGATGAGATAAGACACTGTCGTCGTGTCGCCAGATAACACCCGAACCACTTGATTCCGCAGGAGATTTATAAAACACCACAAGGCCAGGCGGACTGCCCGTGCTTCTAGATGGTTGATAGTCCATCGAGACTCGCATGGAGACCAAGTCCCCTGAGCTGTGTAAGTCCGACAGTGAGCTCCCCAGGCGGACAGACTGGTGTCTGTTGTCACTAATATCCAGCGTGGAGTTTCTAGAGGTACTCCCCTGAATAGACTGCGCGGAGTGTGTCACCACCGTAGGCTGTGTCTGATTGGCGCTGGAGCGGGAGACAGAGTTGGTAGTTCTACGACACTGGCGACCACCAAGAGAGGAGTGCGTTCTGTAGGCAGCGCATGTGCGCTTTGGCTCAAGGAACGAGCTCGATGGTAGCCGCCATGGATCCCAGGACCTGAAGGTAATCCCAAGCCCGGGGCGAGTCTTGAAGCAGAAATAGACGGATTTGTGAAGACAGCTTGAGGAAACGCTCCTGAGTCAGGAATACACGACCCTGACGGGTGCCGAATCCTGCCCCAAGAAAGTCGATCTGCTGAGACGGCTGAAGGCAGCGTTTGGCACGATTAATCACCCAACCCAATCCTTCTAAGAAGGAAACTACCATCGATATGGTGCTGCAGGCCTCCGGAAAAGAGTCTGCCTGAATGAGCCAATCATCCAAGTAGGGGTGTACCTAGAAACCCTGTTTGCGCAAGGCCGGCGCTACCACCGCCATTACCTTGGAGAAGGTTCCAGGACTGGAGGCGAGGCCAAATGGCATTTCCCGAAATTGAAAATGTTATCCGAGAACTGCAAATCGCAGGAAACGCTGGTATTCAGTCCAAATGGGAATGTGAAAGTAGGCTTCTGCCAGATCGAGAAACGTTAGAAACTCTCCTTTGCGCACCGCTTGGATTACGGACTGCAGCATCTCCATCCGGAAGTGAGGCACTCAAAGGCTGAGGTTGACTCCTTTGAGATCCAGAATTGGACGAAAGGAGCCGTCCTTTTTGGGCACCATGAAATAGATAGAGTAACGGCCTAGCCCTCTTTCCAATGATGGGACAGGACGAATAGCCTTGAGGAGAAGGAGTCTTTGAATCGTAGTTTGAATGGCTAGACTTTTTTCGGGAGATCGTCATGGAGAGACCAGGAAGGCATTGTGAATGGGCCGCCAACATTCGAGGGAGTAACCATGAGATACGTCGAGAACCCACTGATCGGAAGTTGTGTGTGCCCACTGTCGAGAAAACAGTGCCAACCGGTCTCCCACTGGCGGCAAGGTCTCAAGTAGGCCGCCCGTCCCGTAAGCGGGAAGGACGTGTTCAAGAAAAAAATTTCCTTGGCCAGAATAGGACTCTGTGACTTTGCAGGCTCCTCAAAAGGACTGCAACCTCTGACCAAAGCAACTAGGAGCTGCAGAGGTGCCCAGTTTAAAAGAACGGTATCTCCGGGAATCACGAGATCTAGGAAATCACCGAAAAGCCTGAGAACAAGATGACCAGCGTGAAAAATCCCTTGGGCTTATCTTCCGGCAAACAATGGGGCTTGACCTCACCCAGATCCTTTACCAACTTATCCAGATCCTCACCAAATAGGAGCCTTCCTTTAAAAGGGGAGCTTTGAAAGACGCGACTTGGAGGCAACATCTGCTGCCCATTGACGCAGCCAAAGCCATCTCCTAGCTACAGTCACCGCTGCCAACGAGCCAGCTGAGAGACCCAACAGATCATAAAAGGCATCAGCCAAGAAAACCGTGACGGATTCCAGACGTTCCACAGCCGGATCTTCTGGCAGTCGCTGAATCCTACGCAGCGAGGCACGGGCCACTAACCCCCTGCAAACTGTTGCCTGAAGCGAAAGAGCGGAATATGAGAAGGATGTTTTCAGGAGACACTCAACCTTAGTCCTGCTGGTCTCGGAGCGCTGCTCTGTCCTCGACCAGAATGGTGTTATGCTTGGTAACCCCGGTCACCAATGCATCCACCTTTGGGTAAGCCAGCCAGTGTTCAAGTTCTGATGGGGACCAAAGGAATAACTGACCAAGACGGCGTGTGGTAACGCAGAGAGGTATCTGGGGACTCCTATTCCCAAGATACCATTTGTTGTAGTTCCGCTGGGAAAGGGAAGGCTTACGTATGCCCTGTACGATAGGATCTGCCTGAGAAAGACTGGGAAGTCTGTGGCTCAGGTGGGTCAGTGAAGCGCAGCGCTTCTACCACCTGTGCTATTGAGGTGGGCAACTCCTCTTTTCAAAAGAGTCGGATATCCTGTGAGTCCTCTTGAGCTGGTACCGAAAAGTCTGAAGGAGAATATTCCCCATCCTCCCGATCTGAAGGGTTCAGACTTGCTTCTGCCGAAGACCTGTCCACTTCAGGAACCTCCAGACTGTCCTGTAAAATCCATGAAACGCCATTGGGAGGACGTCCACCCTTGAAGTCTGTTATCTTATGTGTTCGCTAACGAGGCACAGATCCTGGTATGCCCCTGTCCAGATGGTCCAACTAAGAGCAAAACGTCACGTCAGAAACAGTCCATAGTAGAGGAACGTGATGTGTCCAAGGATAGAACAGAATGATCATGTAATGTTGAAAAGAGGCTTTTATTTACAATACCAATGGATGATGACCACCCGACACAGGCCGTGTTTCGTTTAATAAAACTTCATCAGGGGTAAAGGGCAACTAAAAACATCCAATAAATACACTCAAATATACATAACAATAAAACATGCACTAAAAGAAAATATATAAATAACTAAAATCATAATAAATAACTATACAAATAAACACTTATATGAATATACCTAAAAATTTGTTGGAACGCTATATAAATAAAATAAGAGAGACTGAGGAAAGAGCAAACAAAATTTTTAGATAAAACTGGTGCAATAACCGTGAACCAAAAGAAGAAGAGGAGGAAGATCATGTTTTATTGTTATGTATATTTGAGTGTATTCATTGGATGTTTTTGTTTTTAGTTGCCCTTTACCCCTGATGAAGTTTTATTAAACGAAACACGGCCTGTGTCGGGTGGGCATCATCCATTGGTATTGTAAATAAAAGCCTCTTTTCAACATTACATGATCATTCTGTTCTATCCTTGGACACATCATGCCCCTGTCCAGAGCAGGCAATGGTTCCGAGGTACCTCTGAGGAGTCTGAATGCCACAGGGTCCATGCCTGGCAAAATAGCGCCAGGAATTGGCCATCAGCGGGATGTACAGACGTCTCAAACTGAGAAGTGATCAATGGAGGTTGTGGAAGCAAAACAGGAGCACTCTGTGAACCCTCTGCAGGCAGAAAGTTCTGCGGCACATCCAAAGAAGGGGGTACTGACGCACTGATGTCCAAAGCAGGCAGTGCAATTGACAGAAGTAGAAGATTCCCCTGGATGTGCATAACATGCTGGGTACAGCCTGTTGGTTAGGTCTTTCTGCTTCCTGTTACACAAACACCTGTGCAGTGAGGCAGGCATGCTTTCCGGTTTTTGGGGGGGGGGGGGGTTGTTTTTTTGCTTTAAAATACCGATCCTGCTAGCCGACTAAAAACTACATTGAAAAATATACTGCTAGCACTGATCCCGAAACCATAAGAACATAATATATGCCATACTGGGTCAGACCAAAAGGTCCATCAAGCCCAGTATCCTGTTTCCAACAGTGGCCAATCTAGGTCATACGTACCTAGACGTTTCCCCAAAAGACACAGGTTCCGCAATGCTTGTACTGGGTCAAGCATTGATATCCTGGGTCCCTTCTTAATAATGGTTTATGGACCTTTCCTCCAGGAACTTGTCCAAACCTTTTTTAAACCCAGCTACACTAACAGCTTTTACTACATCCTCCGGTAACAAATTCCAGAGTTTGATTACACGTTGAGTGAAAAAATATTTTCTTTTATTAGTCTTAAATAGTCTACCCTGTAGCTTCATTGCATGTCCTCTAGTCTTCCTATATTCTGATAACGTAAACAGTCGATCTACGTTTACCCGTTCCACTCCGTTCATTAATTTATAGACTTCTATCATATCTCCCTCAGCCGTCTCTTTTCCAGGTTAAAGAGCCCTAACCTTTTTAGCCTTTCTTCATAGGAGTATCCTTCCATCCCCTTTACCATTTTGGTGGCTCTTCTCTGAACCTTTTCTAATAACGCTATATCCTTTTTAAGATACGGCGACCAGAATTGCACACAATATTCAAGGTGCGGTCTCACCATGGAACGATAGAGGCATTATAATATCTTTTGTTTTATTTGTCCATCCCTTCCCTTATGATACCTAGCATTCTATTTGCTCTCTTGGCTGCCGCTGAACACTGGGCCGAGGGTTTTAACATGCTATCCACAATGACGCCTAAATCTTTTTCCTGGGTGGTGGTTCCTAATGTGGAACCTTGCATCGTGTAACCATATAGTTTGGGTTGTTCTTCCCTAGGTGCATAACTTTGCACTTGTCCACATTAAATTTCATCTGCCATTTTGATGCCCAGTCTTCCAATTTATCAAGATCCTCTTGCAATTTTCCACAATCCTCTTGGGTTTTAACAACTTTAAATAGTTTTGTGTCATCTGCAAATTTGATAACTTCACTCGTTATTCCACTTTCCAGGTCATTTATGAATATGTCAAAAAGCAGCGGACCCAGCACAGATCCCTGGGGTACACCACTATTCACCTTTCTCCATTGGGAAAATTGGCCATTTAGCCCAACCCTCTGCTTTCTATCTTTTAACCAGTTCTTGATCCACAGTAGTACACTGCCTCCTATCCCATGACTCTTTAGTTTTGCCAAAAGTCTCTGATGAGGGACCTTGTCAAAGGCTTTCTGAAAATCCAGATACACCAGAACGGCCCAAGGAGTTTCGGGTCCCAAAATGCAGAGAAAATGGCGACAAACACACGTCCCACCAAAAACAGACAGACGAACACGATAGGAGTTGTGTATCTCTCTCTCTCTCTCTCTGTCTCAGCTTTAAATTCAACTGAAGAGAGACAGTTGGGAAAGGCAGCACGCAGGCGCTGTGGGATACTCCCAAAAGCTTTCTAATTGGACGCTGGGGAGCGTTCCCGCGCAGGCTCATAACATAACCTTCCTGGAATGGTGGAATGCTCTGGCCCATTCAGGGCCAGGAAGACAAAGTTCTCTAGATGGAAGTCAAAGCCCCTGTGGAGGCTGAGTCTGCTGAGCCGGTTGAGGCTTAGCAGCCTTTGTTTTTCTTTGTTTAGGTTGCTGCTGACTCTTTTGGGAAGACTGACCTGAACAATGTCCTGGTTGGGTATAGGAGGGGTAGAATTTCTTTCTAGTGAAGAATGTTTTTTGTAGGACTTTTTCCTTGCAGGATCAGCTGTAGATTTTGATAATCTATCCAAAGTGAGATCATCAGCATCTAGCTCATTAGCTTTCTCTTGCCAATTTTTGCCAAAGAGATTCTCTCTAGTGCAAGGAATATTCCCCAATTTGTTCTGTACCCGAAGTCAGATGCCTGGAGCTAGGCAATCCTACGTGCGCCTATGGCAATAGCAGAAGTTATGCTTATGCACTCAAAACAATCAAAAGCTGCACGATTTACGAATTTGGAAACATCTTGAGCATGTTTGATAAGAGCAAGATAATCTTGTCTCTTATCAGGAAGGAGAGGGCTCATAAGCTCTAGATCTCCTGTAACTTCCTTAAAGAACATTCCCATATATAAAATGTAGGAACTAATCCTGGTAGAAAGCATAGAGGCCTGGAAGGTTCGACGCCCAAAGACGTCAAGAGTTCTACATTCATGTGCTGGAGAATTAGATGCATGTCTTTTTGCACTCGTGATCCTTCTCATAGCTGACTCCACCACCATGGAATGGTGGGGCAGCTGAGTTTTTTGAAATCCAGGACAGGGAGGAACGCGATACATGGTATCGAGCCTACGAGAATGAGGAGAAGTGGTGAGAGGTGTGTTTCCCACATCCTTAGCATGAGATCATGTAAGATCTCATGAATAAGCAAAGTAGCTGCTTCTTTGGGAGCTTTAGGATACTGTAAAATTTCCAAATCCTTCGCCCTAGGCTCTGTTTCAGAAGCCACTGTGATGGAAAGACCTCGAGCCACATCTTTAAATAAAATCCTGGAAGGATATATCCTCAGGAGGAGACATCCTATGTTTAGGAGAGGAAGAATCCTCAGGAAGAAGTACTCTGGTATCGACAGAGCTGTCAGAGTCTTCAGACTCGGAGGATTCAAAGTACCTCCTGTCCAGGTAATCGTGCATCGCACGATACCGGTACCGATCAAAGTCGGTATCGACAGGGTCCAGAACCGACTTGTCAGTACCGGAGGGCATAGCCTGCGTCGGCACCGGTAGTCCACCTGCCCACATCAATGCCTCCAGTACCGATGTCGGTACCGGTTCCGGTTGAATTGTCTGAAGCGGTTTCAGGGGCATCGATGCCAAAAGAAGAGCTGCCAGACTGCGTTCAATAGCCAAAAATCTCTGGTCTATTGACGCCGCCGATGCCTGGGTATCGGTACCGGGCAAAACGGCCAGTACCCCAGAGCATGGAACCAGTAGTTCTGCCAAGGTTGGGGCCTCGAGAACATCCTGGAGCCCTGATGATGCTTTGGAAGCCTAAGCCTCCCGCCAGGGCAATTTTGCCGGTGTAAGTCCCCTCAAGGGCAACACCAGAGACATCTCGATACTCAGAAGGAGATCTACCCTTTGAGGACTGGCTAGACTTATGTTTAGTTACCTGAGATCCATGGGAGGAAGACGAAGCCCTGGAAGATGTTGCCACAGATGCTGCATTGGAGGGAATAAGAGTGCTAAGTTTAGCAGCTCGGTTTTGCCGACCCCTCTTCGACATCATCCCACAGGCAACGCACTCTGAGATCGAGTGGTCAGGACCCAAACATTTGAAGCACCACTCATGGATGTCAGTGACGAAGATGGTACCCCCACACTTGGAACACTTTATAAAGCCCGAGGCGGGTTTTTCCATTGCAGAGGAAAGTTGGGCCTAGTACCCAAAATGGCACGTGGCACCAGAGGAGAAAAAAGCTGGAAGACTCCAGGAAATTTTTTTTTTTTTTTTTTTAATAAGAAAAAGAAAGAAAGGAAGAACCGGCGGTACCAGTGTAGCGTCGAAGGAAGACAGATGCGACCACAAAAAAGAATAAAAGGGATATTTTCTGCGGTGACAGGAAGTGCGACCTGTCGGCTCCGCAGAAAATGAAGAACTGGAGAGAGACAGTTGGGAAAGGCAGCACGCAGGCGCTGTGGGATGCTCCCAAAAGCTTTCTAATTGGACGCTGGGGAGCGTTCCCGCGCAAACTCAGTCGGTACCGACGATACCCATATGTGAAAACTACATTCCTGCTTGTTCCTGGAGATTGCAGTATCACTATGATGTTAAAAAGATTCAGACCAAGGACAGATCCCTGCGGCACACCATAGGTAACTTTCTTCTCATAGTGAGCTCCATTTACTGCCTCTCACTCAACCAATTTCTACCCAATCAGTAACATTAGGGTCCATCTCTAGGGTGCTCAGTTTGTTTGTAAGTTGCCTGTGCGAAACGGTGTCAAAGCTTTACTGAAATCTAAGTACGCCACATTTAAGGTTCTCCCTCGGTCCAATACCCTGGTTATTCAGTCAAAGAAAATCAGATTTGTCTGACAAGACCTACCTCTGGTAAACCCATGCTGCTTCAGATCCTGCAATACATTGGACTCCAGAAACCTCACTATTCTCTTTTAGCAGCATTTCCAATAATTTACTCACCATAGAGGTTAGACTACACAAAAGCGGAAGGATGAGGTTGCCAACTACAGGCCAGTTAAAGGGATATGTACTTCTCTCTAGTCCTCTGGAACCACTCCCAACTCCAAAGAAGCATTGAAAAGGTCAGTCAGACGAAGTGACATCACCGTCCGGGATGGCAGCCTGAGACAGGAGCTCCAGAGCCGATCCCGGTGTCTGCCCTCGTGCCCTTACCAGAGTGCTAATAGTGTTGAGCAAAGCAACCGTCCATAAACAGAGTGAGAGGAAAGACGAATGGCGACGCGGAGGAGAGCTGTGGATTGGCAGTACTTCGCAGACCACCACAAGATGGCCGGTTCACGAGGTGGAGGGGGGGGATCTGGAGGCGAGTGAAACACGAGGCGGGAGAGGCATAGAGGAGGAAAATGTTGAGCTGGTGGTACAGAAAATCACAAATAAAAATTAAAAGACTGGTCTGCAGAACTAAAAGTCGAGATTACTACAGTAAGAGGAGGTGGAAGAGATGATTGGAGAAATAAAAAAGAGGAAGTAGGAGATTTAAAGAGGAAAGTGGAAAAGAACATACCGTAGAACAACTGCAGGAGCAGCAAAAAGCACAGGAGGCTATAATTAAAGATATGTACAGATGGAGAGAGCAACTGCTGTATATAATTGAAGATTTAGAAAATAGAAGTAGAAGAATAACCCAAGAATAAGGAGTACTCCGGAAGATCCAAAATTCAAGGACAGTAAAAAAGTAGTGGCAGTGGTGTTAATGGACATTGTTAAAAGCAGCAAAGCCACAGGAGATATTCAAAAGACTGAGATGGACCATGTGCAGAGAGGCCAAATAGACCAAGAGATATAGTAACATACCTTAAAGACTATGAGCTTAAAGAGGACAAAATGGCGAAAGCGAGGTGGATGGAGAGTATTGTATGGCAAGTGATGATTCTTGCTGACCTGACGGCTGGGATGCTAACAAAGCAGAAGAGAACTGGCACAGTTTATACAGCAATTTCAAAAAGAAGGGATGAAGTACCGCTGGATATACCCGTTTGGAATGATGTTCAATAAAGGGATGCAAACATGGAGGATTAAATCTCTTGACAAGGCCAAGCAAGCTATGGTGGAGGGGGGATGGCTAGGAACAGCCGACTCATCAGCACGCAGAAAAGGGGACACGCAATGAACAAATGAATAAGAAACAGAATGCAGGATCAGCGATTGGAAATACAGATGGTGGATCTCAATAATGATTTATCACAGAAAAAAGACAGGACGATGAACCTTAAGTGGAATTACTTCCAATAACAACATGAACAGCATCCAGACGCAACAGAGTTATGGAAACAAGGCCAAGATTAAGAATGAACGACATACGCGAGAGACATTGGTGGGAGGTTGCTTAGCAGGAATTTAAATTAAGAGTAACAAGGCTGGTTAAGCTTAGTTGATACAAACTGGAAATTTAAATATTACTGGTATGTCTGCGTCCATTGGAAAAAAGGAAGACTGTGTTGTGTAGTTGATTTCAAGTTAAACATTAATGTGATGAAGGGGAAGGGACGGGGAGGGCGTAGACACCAGGAACCCAGATGAAGTCCTCTGGGGAGGGGGGGAGGTGAAGGGATGGGGATACTAGGAAGATGGGATTTAAACCAAGAAAGAGCTGAGCCAAGGAGGGAGGGGGAGGGAATACAGGTGGGGGAACAAAAATTGACAATTACTACAGGCGTCCCCTACAATGTAAACACCAAATATTATCCTTTCTCAGCACACCTCATATGTATATAGTGTACCCTTTTTCCAAGTTACATTTCCTGTTTAATGTAATGACCAGACATATTTAAGTTGTCGGATGTTTCTGTTCCATGTGAACCGCGCTGATTGCAAATAGTGCGGTATATAAGAAATACAAATAAATAAATAAATGCAAAGGGTCTTAGAATATGGTGGAAAAGGAGGTTGTTGGAATGAGAGGGGAATAGGCTGAAAGCAGATGTGTGTTCAAGAAACGCATATAAAAGTAGGTCAGGAAAAATTGCTCCAAACAAAAAGATACCCATATGTACTTTTAGCGAGGCAAAGAGTGGAATAAAAAAAAAGGGGGGGGGTGTTGGTATCATGTTAAGTGTGACTATTAGGGAGGAGTGGTCTAGTGGTTAGGACAAGGTACCTAAGGCCGGAGGGCCAGGGGTTCAAGTCCCACCTGGGGACAGCAATCTCAGGCCAGAGGGACTGGGATTTCTAGTCCTATAGGCACTCCTTGTGGTCTTGGGCAAGCCACTTAACCCTCCATTGCCCATGTTCCCTGTTAAGTATTAGCGTATGTGTCTCATATCCCCTCGTGTTAAATGTATCCCCCATTGACCGCTTTGACCTGGTGAAAAGCGGGATATAAATACAGCTAAATAAAATAAATAAATATTAAAGATTGTATGGTGGGAGAACAGACAAGGAGGGCAGGTGGGTGGGGATTCGGTTACAAATAGCAGGAGAAGAAGTGTGGAGAGTGTATGTATATATGGCCCGAATGAACAAGGTGTTTGTTTTTTTGTTTTGCAAGAAAACTTTGGTGGAGCTGGAAAAACTAGAGGGCATACCCATAATAATGGGAGGAGATTTCAATCTTACAGTGAACCAGAGGGTGGACAATAGTGGAAGTGAAATAACAGGAGGGAGAAAGGAGTGGCAGAGTTTACTTAAAATGAAGGAAAGGCTACGATTAATTGATTACTGGAGAAGTGAACACCCAAGGGAGAAACAATACACCTTCCCACTCTATTCCACATGGGACATATAGCAGGTTGAGCATGATTTGGGTGGGAGGGAACTGGATGTCCAAGGTTGTGAGTACAGAGCAAGGCTCTATTACCTGGACAGATCATGCCCCATTGAGTGCCACCTTTAATTAAGGTTTCAAGGATGAAGGGATACAATTTTGGAGACTTAAGTCGATCCTGGAAGAAACCAAAAATGTAGCAACCGTGCAGGAGGTTAAGGATTATATAAGGCACAATTTTAATGGTGAGGTTTCATTGGGGACTGCATGGGACGGGTTGAAAGCAGTCGTTCATGGGCATTCGATTGGAATAGCCCGCACATGGGGGGAGGGGGGGGGAACAAGTAAAAAGGGCGGCAGAGTATCAACTTCTGCAAGAAATTTGGAAATTAGAACGCAGTCAGAGGGATGGTAAGCCATAGGCTTTGGAGCAGCTCAGACTCCTGAGAGATGAGCTAGGGAGGCTAAGAACAAAAAAGATTAAGTATGTTCAAATTATATGCAAACAGGCCTATTTTGAAGGGGGAAATAAGGCGGGGAAGATATTAACAAGCCAGATCCAAAAAAGAATACAAGAAAGCAAAATATGAAGCATTAGGAGTTCTAAGGGAAAGATGGTATCTGGGAATAATGAGGTCAAGCAAGTGTTCCGGGAGTTTTATGAAAATTTATATAGGAGTGAAATCAAAAATTGGGAAGAAAAAAAAAGTAAAGAGTACTTACGGGATATCACATTGCAAAAAATCACATCAAGCATCAGAGCAGTTAGACTACCCCATCAATTGTTTAGAGGTTAGAGAAGCAATAAAAACTCTTAAACTGGGCAAGGTGCCTGGGTTAGATGGATTTACATCGAAATTTTATAAAATTTCAGAAGCAACGAAGCCTATTGTTGACAGAGGTGTTTAACAATATTTTAGAGTCTATGGAAGAACGGTGTTGCTGAAGCCAGGGAACGATGCAACTGTGTGTGAATCATGTAGACCCATCTCCCTGTTTAATTTAGATGTTAAAATCCTTGCAAAAATATTAGCTAGCAGATAAGGGGTACTACCGTATCTGGTAAATAAAGACTAAACTGGATTTATTAAAGGGAGACAAGGGGGAGATAACATTAGAATAGGAAATCTGACCTGGAAATTGCAGATCACGAGGAAAAAAAAGCAATATTCCTAACAGTGGATGCAGAAAAAGTGTTTATTCGGGTAGAGTGGCCCTATATGCTTCAAGTTCTGCATTATAATGGGTTTAAGAACATAAGAAATGCCATACTGGGTCAGACCAAGGTCCATCAAGCCCAGTATTCTGTTTCCAACAGTGGCCAATCTAGGTCATATGTACCTAGCAGTTTGGGAGACTGTTGAGTGGATAAGTGCTTTATACGCTAATTCAACAGCCAGAGTAAGAGTAAAGTGTAGTTACTCACCTGTAACAGGTGCTCTCCAGGGACAGCAGGAGTCAGTCCTCACACATGGGCAACGTCGGCACCGACTGAGCCCTCATGCGGAGCATATCCCCAGCTTTCAAAGAAAGCCTTTGGGATTGCATCATGCATGTGCGGTCCCCTTCCCGCCCAAGGGTGCCATCTTGCTCAGTCAAATGACATAGCTAAAAAGACAGCAAAAGGATAAAAATTACTCAAAGGACTGCAACTCCAGGGGAGGAGGGAGGGTCGTGAGGACTGATTCCTGCTATCCCTGGAGAAGAAGAAATTAGACCTCACCTGCTAATTGTCTTTCCTAGAGTACTCTCCGGGCCAGTCCAGGAATCTTGGGTGATCAATCCGCTCCAGCAGCTGAGGACTGGAATGTGACAAGGTTTTGCTGACAACCCTTCCAGCTCCCCTAGGTGTCAGCTAACCAGTCTCTCGGTAACAAAGCAATGCAGCTAAGCCTAAGAATACGCACAACCCAAAACAACAAAATGGAGACTTGAAAGAAACTGAAGAAAACACCAGCCAAAGCACTGAACTGGCATAGACTGCTTGCGTCATCGTTTCCACTTATACTCTTTGCGTTTTGTGATAAGCCCTCTTTTCTTTTTTGTTTTTATTTTATTATATTTTATTTTATTTATTTTTTTTTTTTGTTCTCAATTTCAACCCGTTTACCACACCCCCTACGGGAACCGCAGTCTCCGCTATCTCTGCATTAAACGACTCTTTGACGAGATACTACGGAAACAAACAAAGCCGTCTCACAACCCGGAACTCGCAGGGACTGGCCCGGAGAGTACTCTAGGAAAGACAATTAGCAGGTAAGGTCTAATTTCTTCTTCCTAGTCGTCTCTCCGGGCCAGTCCAGGAATCTTGGGAAGTACCAAAGCAGTACTCAAAGACGGGGGGGGACCTGCGAGACCGGCTACCAGCGCCACTGCGCCCACCCGGGCGTCATTCTGAGCCTGAACATCCAACCGATAATGTTTCGCAAACGCGTGCGACGACGACCACGTCGCCTCCCGACAAATATCCACTGGTGGAACTAGCGCATACTCCGCCCAAGAGGTAGCTTGAGCTCTGGTGGAATGCGCCCGCAGACCGAGCGGAACCGGCACGCCCTTCGCCTCGTACGCTGCCCGAATGGCATGCTTCACCCAGCGAGCAATAGAGGCTTTAGTGGCCGCCTTACCTTTAGCCGCCCCACCATAGAGCACAAACAACCTGTCCGATTGACGAAAAGATTCCGTCACCTTGAGATACTTATGCAACACCCGACCTAAGTCGAGCCGGCGAAGAGACCGATCAAAAGTACTGTTCCCCAACCCCTGAAACGTCGGAAGGGAAACTACCTGATTAACGTGAAACGCCGAAACCACCTTGGGAAGAAAAGAGGGTACCGGCCGCAACACCACCTTCTCAGCTGAAAAGTGAAGGTACGGTTCCTTGCAAGATAAAGCTTGAAGATCTGAAATCCGTCTCGCGGAGCACAAGGCCACCAGAAAAGCTGTCTTCCAGGACAATTCTCGGAGATGTGCCGACCGATGCCCGACAAAAGACGGATCGGACAACGCCTGGAGCACCAGGTTCAAATCCCAGGGAGGAACCACCGGACGCCTGGGAGGCCTAAGATTCCTAGCGGCTCTCAAGAAACGCAGCATATCAGGATGGGAAGCAAGAGGCCTGCCCTGTACGCGTCCTCGGTAACAGGCTAGCGCCGCCACGTGAACCCGCAAGGTACTAAGAGATAATCCCTTATCCAAACCGGCCTGCAAGAAACCTAAAAGATCCGGAAGCGCCGCCTTCCCGGGCCGCACCTGACGCTCAACGCACCATGCTTCAAATAAGCGCCAAATCCTAATGTAGGCCAACGACGTAGGACCGCCTGCGGGACTGCAACAGAGTAGCTATGACCGCGCCGGAGTAGCCCTTGCATCGTAACCTGCTCCGCTCAAGAGTCAAGCCGTAAGACAAAAATCGATCCACCTGCGGCATGCGCACCGGCCCTTGCCTCAAGAGACCGCTCCGAGTGGGCAACCGCCAGGGAGGAGCAACGAGCAGCCTGACCAGATCGGCATACCAGGGACGACGCGGCCAATCGGGAACTACCAGAATCACCGTTCCCCTGTGAGCCGCCACCCTCTGGATGACTCTCCCTAAGAGCGGCCACGGAGGAAACACGTAGAGGAGCCGATCCGAAGGCCAAGGTTGTACCAGACCGTCCAGCCCCTCGGACATATATTCCCTGCGCCTGCTGTAAAACCGCGCCGCCTTGGCATTGGACTGGGTAGCCATGAGATCCAGAACCGGCTGACCCCACCGCAGCGCAATCTCCTGAAAAACCGTCTGGTCCAATTCCCACTCTCCGGGATCCAGACGATGCCGACTGAGATAATCCGCCTGAACGTTGTCCTTGCCAGCCACATGCGCTGCCGTGATTATGGTGAGATGGACTTCCGCCCACTGAAACAACTGAAGGCACTCCTCCAGCAAGAGAGCACTTCCCGTGCCTCCTTGCCGGCTGATGTAAAAAACAGTCACTTGATTGTCCGAGAACACTCGAACTGCTCTCCCGAGCAGCAACTTCGCGAACGCCAGCAACGCGAGACGCACCGCGCGAAGTTCCAAACGATTGATCGACCAGGCGGACTCCACCGCCGACCACGAACCCTGAGTGACACGCCCCAGGCAATGAGCCCCCCAGCCGGAGAGGCTGGCGTCCGTCGTGAGAAACACCCAATCGGACACCTCCAGAGGTACTCCCGCCGACAGGTGGGCTGGCACCAACCACCACTGTAGGCTGAGACGAACGTCCGGAGGACAGACTAGCTGGCGGGAGAGAGGATGATCCTGAGGAGACCAACGAGAGTCAGCAACGAGTGCTGAAGCGGCCGCATGTGAGCTCTGGCCCAAGGCACCAGATCTAAGGAGGCTGCCATGGACCCCAACAATTGCAGATAGCGCCACGCCGTCGGAGCTTTGAGCCGCAGAAACGCCGAGGTCTGCCGCAAGATCTTGCATACCCTGTCTTCCGGAAGAAACACCAATCCTACCTCCGTGTCGAAGAAGGCACCCAGGTAAGTCAATCGCTGAATGGGAACCAAATGGCTCTTTGTATAGTTTATGACCCAACCTAACTGCTCTAGGAGCTGCACCACGCGCGCCACGGCCTTCTGCGACTCCTGCAGCGAGGAAGCGCGAATCAACCAATCGTCCAAGTAGGGATGAACCTGAATTCCTTCTTTCCGGAGCGCCGCTGCTACCACAACCATAACCTTGGTAAAGGTGCGAGGCGCCGTAGCCAGCCCAAAAGGCAAGGCCTGAAACTGAAAATGACCCATGGGCACCACGAAACGGAGATACCTCTGATGTTCGCTTCTGATCGGAATGTGCAGGTAAGCTTCTGTGAGATCTATAGAAGCGAGAAACTCTCCAGGTCGAACCGACCGGATTACCGACCGTAAGGTTTCCATGCGAAAATGAGGCACTCGCAAACAACGGTTCACATGCTTGAGATCTAGAATGGGTCGAAAAGAATCTTTCTTCTTGGGGACCACAAAATAAATCGAGTATCGACCTAAGCCGCACTGGTCTGCCGGCACCGGAACCACCGCGCGAAGATCCAACAAGCGGCGAAGGGTTGCCCCGACTGCTTCCAGCTTCGCCCGCGGACCGCAAGGCGATTGGACAAAGGCGTCGGAAACCCTCTCCTGGAATTCCAGGGCATAGCCGCATCCAATAATCTCCAGAACCCACTGATCCGTGGTTATGGTGGCCCAGGTGGAAAGGAACTGCCGCAACCGACCTCCTACAGGAACGCCCACCTGGACCGGCCTCATCTCATTGTGACTTTTTGGCTGCGGACTGTTGGTTGTGGAAGACTCCTCTAGTAAAACCCCTGGAGCCACGAAAGGAATAACCCCGAGAAGGAAAGCGACCCCGCTGATAGGGAGTGAAGCGCGCTCCTCGAAACCTGCGAAAGTCTCTACCGTGACCCCTAAGGAGAAAAGCCTGCTTCGCAGCTCTCGGACGGTCCTCCGGTAGCCGACCGCCCTTGGAGTCCCCCAAATCCTTAACAATCTTATCTAAGGCCTCACCAAACAACAACTTCCCTTTATATGGCAACTTGCTAAGACGCGAGATACAGAGAAGGAGCGTAACTCTTGCAGATGCACAAGGGAACAAACGGAGCAAGAGACGAAAGTAGGTTTGGACCAGACTGCTTTATTGAAGAATATCCCTACGCGTTTCGGCTTACGCCTTCTTCGGGGGACATACAGCTACCATGGATAAAACAAACAATGTTATAATAATGGACATATATAACATCAAATCCAATAAATAATGTGAGGTATAAATAAGAACAAATAAATAAATATATATATATAGAAAATATATTAAGACAATAAAATGACTAATATATTATGTGTGAAAAAATGTAACATTTAAACCAACCAGAGGAACAAACAGAGGGTGAAAAATCAATAAAACAAAATATATAATGACAATAAAGTTAAAAACAAATGAACTACATCTTACTGAATAAATTAAAATAAAAGTAAAAACAACGAGGGCCGAGACAGAGGACTAAGATATTGTGAAAAGCAAATTAAATTAGAACTAGTTGATAATCCACATGAATACAATTCTGTACATGTATACATATAAATAACAGAAGTAAAAATATGTATTGAACAAATAAAAATAAAAATAATAATGATGATGAGCAATTAAATAAATATATAAATATATATATAAAATATATAAAAATATATATATATATATATATATATATACATAAATAAATATAAATATAATAAAATAAATGGTGACATACCAGTGTTGTACAGGTTGAGATGTCTCATAAAGACAATTGGGTAAAAAAGCACTGTATTGATAGCGCCGTAATTGATGAGGTTGTCTCTTAAGGACAATTGAGTCGTAGCACTATGTAATAGCTATAAAAGGAAAAACTATATAATCACTCATTAGACCAAATAATACATGAAAAGCCAAACATCAAATGTACCAAAAATAATAAATAATTAAGTAATCCATAAATGGATAAAATGGGTGAGAAAATTAATAATGATAAAAATATTGATAATAATAATAAATATATCTATAAATAAGATAATGTTGGAATGCTTGATTCTAAGTTTGTGAATCGTGAGATGTTGGATAAACTTAAGACGTACCATCAAAATAAAATACTTGTATAACAATAATATATTAAAAATATATTTAAAAATATACTTAAAAATATGTATTATAAAAAATATGTATTATAAAAAATATACAACAATGAATACAGAGAAATAAAATGATAATAAATATATATATATTAATATTAAATGTAAAATGAAAAGAAAGAAGAACTCTACATGAATGAATCTTTAAACAGAACATGTATTCTGCAAAGAGGACCAAGATAATGGTATAATCAGCTGCGAATATATGGTGAATATAAGTCTTGTGTTAACACTAGGGAGGAAGGAGGGATTGCAATGATCAAAATGGAAGTATCATCATGAGAGGGAAGCACGGAGGGGAAATATATTCTGTCAAAGGGTAAAAGTGCTGAATGTGGGAAATGAGTTTAAAGCAGTAAATTATCATAGCGACATATTCTATTATTGTATGTGCTTGTGAGTTAAAGGGTATGCATGAGGAAGTGTTCTATATGCTAGTTACATCAATATAGGTTGAATTGATTCTACGCGTATTTATTAAATGCAGTTGACATTTAACCAAAAAGCTTTATTGAAGAATATCCCTACCTAACAAGATTATAGTCTCATAATGAACTAAGTAAAAATATTGTATGTAATATAATAATAAATTAGAGTGGACTATGAAATAATAAAAGCATGAATAAATGAAAACAATATTAATCAAAGAGAACTATAAATAAACCGATCCATAAAAAGCATTCATATATTATGTCGATTGAAGCTGCAAGGGAAACTACAGAGCATAATGAAATAAACTGCTAAAATGTAGTGAGTCAACAACTTTATAATTCGTAAAAGGACAGGGGAAGTTAGATGGTATCAATGCGCTTTCACTGCGGAGGGGAAAATCCTGAGGAAGAAGAGATTGTCGCAAAATAATTAAACCATACAAGATGTCATTGAAATGCTGAATGTTTAGTATAAGTTGGAACAGTAAACTAGCATAATGACATATATTGCCGTGGTGTATACATTGGCAAACAAAGGAATGTGCACATGGAGGTCTTCTATATGCTAATGCATAAAATTTAATCGCCAAACTGATTTTCACGAATAGATATAAAGAAAAGTATTGGCGTGGGTAGTGGATAGTGAGTGAATGATTTACCTCGTGTTGTAAGTACATGAGTGAAGAACATAACCTGATAAATAGGACAGAGTGAATCGGAGTATACGGGACGGAGTGAAAGCATTGAGCTAAAAGATAAGGATAATATAAGCGAAATGAAAGCTGATTCAGCAGGACCCGAAGTGAAACCAAACCAAAGATATAAATATGTATCGTACTTACTGTTGAGGCGGGCAAATGTAAACATAGAATATAGCCAAATGGGAAGATTCCAAAAGACCAACGTGTCGAATCTTGTACACAATAGCATCAGGAGCTAGCACTGTGTGACAGTTATTTTATAGACGCCAAGTTTCGCGCCTTTTTTTAGGAAAGACGTCACAATTGGGCGGAGCTTAGAGAGAGTAATGCAACAACTATATAAAAAAGAAATTTTGTATGTTTTGGGAAATTGTATCATCAACTAATGTGTGTTATAGAGTATCAGTTTTTGCTGTGTGTGTAAGAATGAACTATAAAATAAAATAGTCAAGGCTGTTAAGAACAATAAATTAGATGCAGATAACATTGTAAAAATATCATGAGATGATAAACTGAGCAAGTGGTAAAGCTGGTGATGAAGCTGAAGATAATTGAATATGCATTAAAAGAGAAGAAATTGGAAGTGGAAGACTGTAAAAATATATAAAAATGTATATATGATTGAATATATAAATATAAGAAGAAAACAGAGAATGATGAATGAAAGATTAGCAACCATATTAAATCCTATGTACAAGAAAATATGGAACACATTGTAATAAAATAAATGAATACACAAGGTTCTTAAATAACAGTGCAAGTATGAATCCAAAGATCCCTGTAGGTGAAAACGTTATTGAAATTGATATTTATAAAAATATAGTTATGAGGGGAATGATTCTGAAAAATATTAATGTAAAAAGACAGAGATCACTCTCCTGATTGAGTCCAAATGGATGTAAACTGTTAAAATTATAAATAAAACGTTGTTCCAACTTAAGTAGAGTGAGGTTGATATCACCACCGCACCAGTGTGGTATAGCAGTTTTGATCACCAAAAACTTGAGATCACTGACAGTATGTCCCTTCTCTACCCAATGTGAAACCAATGGTTTATCTGTAAGTTGTCTTTGAATATTGCTCCTATGTTCTATAATGCGTGTTCTAATTTGACGCAAGGTTTTACCTATGTAAATCTGACGCAAGGTTTTACAACACTGGTATGTCACCATTTATTTTATTATATTTATATTTATTTATGTATATATATATATATATTTTTATATATTTTATATATATATTTATATATTTATTTAATTGCTCATCATCATCATTATTTTTATTTTTATTTATTTGTTCAATACATATTTTTACTTCTGTTATTTATATGTATACATGTACAGAATTGTATTCATGTGGATTATCAACTAGTTCTAATTTAATTTGCTTTTCACAATATCTTAGTCCTCTGTCTCGGCCCTCGTTGTTTTTACTTTTATTTTAATTTATTCAGTAAGATGTAGTTCATTTGTTTTTAACTTTATTGTCATTATATATTTTGTTTTATTGATTTTTCACCCTCTGTTTGTTCCTCTGGTTGGTTTAAATGTTACATTTTTTCACACATAATATATTAGTCATTTTATTGTCTTAATATATTTTCTATATATATATATATTTATTTATTTGTTCTTATTTATACCTCACATTATTTATTGGATTTGATGTTATATATGTCCATTATTATAACATTGTTTGTTTTATCCATGGTAGCTGTATGTCCCCCGAAGAAGGCGTAAGCCGAAACGCGTAGGGATATTCTTCAATAAAGCAGTCTGGTCCAAACCTACTTTCGTCTCTTGCTCCGTTTGTCCCCAACTTGCTAAGACGCGCCTTGGAAGAAGCATCCGCCGACCAGTTCCTAAGCCAAAGGAAACGTCTAGCGGCAATGACAGAAGCCATAGCCTTAGAAGAAATGCGAACCAAATCATAAAAGGCATCGGCCTGATAAGCAGCCGCCGATTCCAGCTTCGCCAACCCCGTGGGAGGATCCTCCCCCTTCTCAGGAGTCTGCTCTCCTTGCAGCCAGCGGATGGAAGCCCTAGACACATAAGCTCCACACACAGACGCCTGAAGGGCCAAGGCACTAGAATCAAAAGCCTGTTTCAGTAGCACTTCTAACCTGCGATCCTGCAAGTCCTTGAGAGCGGTACCACCTTCAACAAGAATGGTGGTTTTTGGAGTGACGGCGGATACCAAAGCATCCACCTTGGGCATCCGCAACAAGTCTCTTTCCTCCTGCGGAACAGGGTAAAGCTTAGCCAACGAGCGACCGCCCCTAAGAGATGCCTCCGGAAACTCCCATTCTGCTTCAATCATCTGCTTAATAACTCTGTGAACCGGGAAACACTTTTGCTCGGACCTGAACCCCTGCAACAAAGGATCTTCCAGGGGTTCCTGCTGCACTGAAGGAAGGACTAAATTTAGCGCGGAAAGTGATTGTGAGATCAGCGCTCCCAACTCCTCCTTACGAAACATGCGAAAAACATTGGGATCCTCACCAGGACCGAGCTCGCCTTCCTCAAAATCTCCAGACCAGGTGTCCAAGCCTGGTTCAGATAACAGCTCCCCCTCTTCTACACTTGGAGATGGAGCAAACAGCGCCTCTGCAGGTTCCCCACTCTGGTCCCTAGTATGAACCACGGAAGTGCTAGACTCACCCCGAAGAGGATCTGAAGGACCGGCCACAGGAGCCTCAAGAAGACCCTCAGAGCCAGGAGGGAGAGAACCCTGTGCCTTTTTGAGGAGATAAGCATTATGCAGAGAAAGAATAAAATCAGGGGAGAAATAAGAGCTGAAAGTCTCCTGAGCAACAGGGACAGACTGCTGCTGAATCTCTGCAGACACCTTCGGTTTAACTGATTTTGATTTCCTTTTGCAGGGTTTAGGAAGAAGCGCGGGAGCAGCAGCCTGCTCCACTAAGATGGCTGCCGTTCCCGCTCTTTCTCCCGACAGAGAAACACCGGGGCTACCATCAGGGACTTTATCCGCCATCGCAGTAGGGCCCTCAGCAAAAAGGACAAAGGAAAAAATAAAGCAAACCCCAAGAGCCGTCGCACCCGGAACGAACCCGAAGAGCACCAAGAGAACCGCGGCTCAAGAGGGACACCCGTAACAAGGGAAACCCCACCGTCGGCGAAATCTGACCCCGAGAAGAAGCGGAGGACTTACCGACTGCTGAAAAACATTCCCGGAGCCAAACACCACGCTGTCCTGAACCGCCGCGCCGTTGCTAACGGCCCGCCGCTGCCCAAAAACGCACAAGCAGAGAGAGAGGACCCTGAGGCTCCCAGGCCTGCTAATCTCTTGCCGCTGCTCAGCGTCCGAAAGAGGCAGGCTCTACCTCACAGACGGGCACGAAGGCACAAGGGGAGCTTCCCCGACCTCCTGCTTAAGTGCCTGAGCTGCAATCAAGCACGATTCCACCTCTCCAGGTTTGATCGCGCTGTTGAAAGAAACAAGGGCAGCACGGAAGTCTGACCCGAGACAGACCCGTAATATAAAGATTTCTCTTTTTTTTTTTTTTTTTTTTTTGTGAGGCAAGCAGCCTAAATTCAAAATAAAAGTAAAGTTCTGATAAACGAAAGCCTATAACTTTCCTAACCGCCTCTCAGGGGAGCTGGTCCAAGGAACGTCCAGCCCAGCTGCTGAGGACTGAAAGACTGGTTAGCTGACACCTAGGGGAGCTGGAAGGGTTGTCAGCAAAACCTTGTCACATTCCAGTCCTCAGCTGCTGGAGCGGATTGATCACCCAAGATTCCTGGACTGGCCCAGAGAGACGACTAGGAACACCTGTTACAGGTGAGTAACTACACTTTCTCCAGGAACAAGCAGGAAGTCAGTCCTCACATATGGGACTCCCTAACTATAGGCTACCGGAAACCCATAGCTGAAAAATGGCTCCCTCTAGAAGAGCCACAGCAGCTGCGATAGGAATTCTGCCAAGAATGCAACACCCCCCAGTAGCCTGACACCAAAGGTCGGAGAGTAGGAATTACCTAAACCTCAAATAGGTTACAGAGTACCACCTGGCCAAAAACACTGTCCCGTCGGGACTCCCTATCCAAGCAGTAATGGGCTGCAAAGGTCTGGCCCAAAGACCAGGTTGCGGCCCAGCAGATGCACCAGCGGAACAGAGCAGAAGTGAGCCACTGATGCAGCCTTAGCCCTGACACGATGGGCCATGACTCGACCCTGCAACAGGAAGTCGGCCGTCCTGTACGCCCAAGCAATGCAGTCTACCACACAGGTGAACAATGTGCGCTTGGAGACAGGTAGACCCAGCTGACTGGGGTCATAAGAGACGAAGAGCCGAGCAGCCCTTCGACACCCCCGCGCACGCTCCAGGTAGAAGGCCAATGCCCTTTTACAATCCAGGGTATGCAGGACTGCCTCTGCCTGGCTGGCATGCAGCCTGGGAAAGAAGGTTGGAAGACCCACCTCTTGACTGAGGTGGAACGAAGAGACCACTTTCGGAAGGAACCTGGGGTGGGTGCGAATGACCACCCTGTTCCAATAAAACCATGTGTACGGTCTATCAGAAATGAGAGCTTGCAGCTCACTCACACGTCTGGCAGATGTGAGTGCTACCAGGAAGAGCACCCTCCAGGAGAGGAAGCGCAGATGGCAAGTGGACATCAGCTCAAACGGTGGGCGAGTAAGCTGCTGCAAGACCACATTCAACTCCCACTCAGTTGCCGGAGGACGAACTGGGGGTTTTAGTAGAAGTAGACCTCTGAGGAATCTGGACACCAAGGGGTGAGCCGAAAGAGGTTGTCCTTCCACTGGAGAGTGGTATGCTGACAAAGCACTCAGGTGAACCCTGACAGAGTTAGACTTGAGACCTAATTCTCAGAGGTGAAGTACTGCACCACCACAGGTACATGGCAAGAGAAAGGGTTTTCTTTGTGCTGGGTACACCACACCTCAAATCTACGCCACTTGAAGGCATAGGATTTCCTAGTGGACTGCCTCCTTGAGGCCAGTAACACTTCTACATTCCTAGGTAGGAGAGGAGCCAGCATTACCCTTTCAGCAGCCATGCCATCAGGTTGAGGGACTTGAGGTTGGGGTGCAAGAGAGCCCTGCTCCTGAGACAGGAGGTTGGGCTGCGTCCCCAAAGGGAGTGGGGCTTCCACTGCCAGCTGAAGGAGAAGTGGAAACCAAGGATGACTTGGCCATCTGGGGGCTACCAGAATGACCGAGGCCTTGTCCCGAAGGATTTTGAACAGAGTTCGGGCCACCAGGGGCATGGGAGGAAACACATACAGAAGGTCCCCTGACCAGGAGATCAGTAAAGCATCTGCAGCCACCCTCACAGGATGTGGCCGTCTGGAGCAAAACTTGCAACAACCACTTAGGTCTTTACCAGAGCTTGCATAAGATGATACTTATAAACAAAAGAAATACAGCTCTACTCTCTTAACTATATCACAGTATATTTTTAAACTTACCAAAACTAAAAACTGAAATAAGGAAAATGAGACCTCAGAAACTTTAGAAATTACCCATTGGTCACTTCTGTGAACCCATTTGCTTTCATAAATATACCACATCAACGGTCCACTTAAACTTTTCCTATCAACATACTGCGAACCCAATGCCTAGACATGCAATTTACAATAGTGACAAACACATTATTCAAACTACTCATATGACATGTGGAGACAGTGAGATGTACCCATCACGTCGGGTACATCTCACTGTCTCCACATTCCTACACTATTTAATTCCATCCTGTAAATATGTAAATAGTTTATACTCCTATTTTAACTCTGCTATTTAACCCTGTCAATAGCTTATTAGTCTCCTCCTCCCCGTTCAATCCAAGTTGATTTCCCTGTTACAATGTAAGCATTGATATCACTGTTCCGATGTAATGCAAATGTTATGTTTTATGTAAACCGCACTGACTTTGAATAGCGCGGTATATAAGAATGGATAAATAAATAAATAAATAAATATTGTTATATACCACTATATCCCATCCATTCTCCTATAATCAATCATACTAGACATGAATACCACCGTTCAAACTAAAAGTGGAATAGTCCCATGAGAAATTTTCTTTGGCACAAAATCTTCATTATGCCAAATGCATAAGTCAACCTGACGCCTACTCAGACAGCTATCCAGCATTTCGCCTCTCGCTGCTTCAGGAGTCTTGGGATTTATAATTTGCATCATCTCGCTCCTTCCAACATAGCTCCCATCTTCTATTTTTAGTTTTGCTACGTTTAAAAATACTGTGATACAGTTAGAGTGTGGAGCAAAAATTGGGCAACTGGTGATTCTGCGGACTGGCAAAGAGATCTATGAACGAATGTCCCCAGCGGTGGAAAACCTGCAGGGCCACCTCCGGATTTGGTTGCCATTCGTGAGGTTGGAGAATCCTGCTTAGCTTGTCTGCTAGGAAGTTCTCCTGACCAGGCAGGTAAACTGCTTTGAGAGACATACCCTGCCTGACTGCAAAGGAGCAAAGATCCAGTGTCTCCTGACATAGGATACGAGACCCTGTGCCTCCTTGCTTATTCACATAAAGCATTGCTACCTAGTAGTCTGTCTGCACCAAGACAGACTGATGTGAGAGAATATGATCGAAGGCTTGAAGAGCGAGGCGAATCGCCCGGAGCTCTAGGAGGTTGATTTGGGGTGTAGTCTCCTGAGAAGACTACAGCCCCTGAGTGCATACCACTGGGAATGGGCTCCCCAGCCTTGCAAGGAAGCATCTGTCGTTAGCACTCTTGTGTGCGAGGGAGCCTGAAAAGGCACTCCCTCGAGCAGGTTGGGTGGGTGAAGCCACCACTGTAACAACTTCACCAGTCATTTGGACACCGTTACCCTGTCTTGGAGGCTGCTGGTGGCTTGTGTCCATTGATCTCTGAGGCACCACTGAGCTGTTCTCATGTGGAGACAGGCATTTGGGGTCACATGTACCGTGGAGGCCATGTGGCCTAGGAAGTGTCTGGCTAAGGCGTAGGAAGTGTCTGGTTGAGGCCTGAGACTTGTGGCTGACCTGGTGTACCAGCTCCAGCAGCCTCTGTGCCCTGTCTTCCGGCAGGTAAGCCTTTGCCTGAAGGGTGTCTAGACTTGCTCCTATGAACTAAGTTTTGAGTGGGGAGCAAAGTGGACTTTGCGTGGTTTATGAAAAAGCCTAGACGTGGCCTGTTGGGCCTCCTGAGGCAACTGGCCCCTTATGAGCCAGTAGTTCAGGTAAGGGAAGAAAAAAAAATCCCTTGGTTTCTGAGGAAAGCAGTCACCATGGCCAGGCATTTGGTAAACACACTGGGAGCAGAGGCTAGGCCAAAGGGGAGTACTCTGTACTCAAAATGGTTTCATCCCACTACAAATCTCAGATATTGTCTGCGGTCTGGAAGTATGAGGATGTGCGTATAGGCATCCTTCAGGTCTAAGGAGCATAGCCAATCTCCCTGGTAGAGGTAAAGCAGCAACATTCCAAGGGAAAGCATCTTGAACTTTTCCCTCACCATGAACTTGTCTAAGCTTCGCAGGTCGAGGATAGGCCTTAGGCCTCCAGTTCTCTTTGGTATCAGAAAATACCTGGAGTAGAAGCCCTTACCCTGCAGGTGGTGGGGCACCGGTTCTACCGCCTGATCCTCTAGAAGACCTGCTAACTCCTGCAAGAGGAGGTCCCTGTGAAGAGGGGGTCTGAGAGGCTCCCCTGGAAAAAAGGAGGGAGGCACCTGGCTGAAGTGAAGCAAATAGCCCCTTTGGACTATTTGCAGGACCCAGGTATCCGTGGTGATAGCTGGCCACCTGTAGGCGTACAGGGTCAGCTTTCCTCCTGTGCAAGGCCTCACCACTGGGGGGAGAGAGACTATACTTTGAGAGTCAAAAACTCTGTCCCGGCTGGGTCGGAGCAGGGGCCTGGGGGTCTTATGCTTACGTGGGTCATACCTCTGTCCCTTGGCTGGCTGCCCTCGTTGGGGAGCCAGGGAGGCCTGGTAAGTGGGATAGTTGCGGTAAGCAGCACCTTTCCTTGGTAAAAAGGGCTTTCTACCCGAGCCCTTCTTCTTAGAAGGGGCAGAAGTCTTCTTAAGAACATAAGAAATGCCATACTGGGTCAGACCAAGGTCCATCAAGCCCAGTCTCCTGTTTCCAACAGTGGCTAATCTAGGTCATACGTACCTAGACGTTTCCCCAAAAGACACAGGTTCCGCAATGCTTGTACTGGGTCAAGCATTGATATCCTGGGTCCCTTCTTAATAATGGTTTATGGACCTTTCCTCCAGGAACTTGTCCAAACCTTTTTTAAACCCAGCTACACTAACAGCCTTTACTACATCCTCTGGTAACAAATTCCAGAGTTTGATTACACGTTGAGTGAAGAAATATTTTCTTTTATTAGTCTTAAATAGTTTACCCTGTAGCTTCATTGCATGTCCCCTAGTCTTTCTATATTCTGATAATGTAAACAATCGATCTACGTTTACCAGTTCCACGCCGTTCATTAATTTATAGACTTCTATCATAGCCGTCTCTTTTCCAGGTTAAAGAGCCCTAACCTTTTTAGCCTTTCTTCATAGAAGTATCCTTCCATCCCCTTTACCGTTTTGGTGGCTCTTCTCTGAACCTTTTCTAATAACGCTATATCCTTTTTAAGATACGGCGACCAGAATTGCACACAATATTCAAGGTGCGGTCTCACCATGGAACGATATAGAGACATTATAATATCTTTTGTTTTATTTTCCATTCCTTTCCTTATGATACCTAGCATTCTATTTGCTCTCTTGGCTGCCGCTGCACACTGGGCCGAGGGTTTCAACATGCTATCCACGACGACGCCTATATCTTTTTCCTGGGTGGTGGTTCCTAATGTGGAACCTTGCATCGTGCATAACTTTGCACTTGTCCACATTAAATTTCATCTGCCATTTTGATGCCCAGTCTTCCAATTTATCAAGATCCTCTTGCAATTTTCCCACAATCCTCTTGGGTTTTTAACAACTTTAGTTTTGTGTCATCTGCAAATTTGATAAACTCACTCGTTATTCCCTTTCCCAGGTCATTTATGAATATGCCAAAAAGCAGTGGACCCAGCACAGATCCCTGGGGTACACCACTAGTCACCTTTCTCCATTGGGAAAACTGGCCATTTAGCTCTACCCTCTGCTTTCTATATTTTAACCAGTTCCTGATCCACAATAGTACACTGCCTCCTATTCCATGACTTTTTAGTTTTGCCAGAAGTCTCTGATGAGGGACCTTGTCAAAGGCTTTCTGAAAGTCCAAATACACTATATCAACCAACTCACCTTTGTCTACCTGTTTATTCATACCTTCAAAAAAACATAACAGATTAGTCTCTCTCCAGTTGAGTTTATAGCTGAGACAAAAGAGAGAGGGAAAGAGAGGAGAGAGATACAACTCCTAGGGGAGGTGGCGGGTTGTGAAGACTAAATTCCTGCTGTTCCCGGAGATCACTTGTTACAGGTAACTACGGTATCTCCAGGAAGAAGCAAGAATGTAGTCTTCACATATGGGGACTCCCTAGCTGCAGATGCCAGGGAGATGGCCCCAGAAAGTAGTGTGCCCTTGTGAAAGGGCTCCACTCCCCCCCCCCCCCATGGATCTCTTGCATCCTACCAGGGATGGTGGGTAGGAGTTGATCAAGTGTGGAACAGGTGTTGAAAAACAGCCAAACAAGACATCCCGGCGGGAGTCCTTGTCTAAGCAGTAATGGGCTCTGAAGGTATGAACCGAAGCCCAAGTAGCTGCTCGACAGTTGTCGTCGATAGACACAGAGTGAAGATCAGCCATAGAGGCTGCCATGGCTCTCACATTCTGAGCTGTGACATGGCCTTCAAAGGAAGGTTTTTACTCTCATAGGCAAAAAGATATACACTGTGCAATCCAGCTGGACAGTGTTCTTTTGGAGACTGGAAGTCCCAAATGACTAGGATCAAAAGCAACAGAGTTGGGAGGACTTTCTATGTTGCTGTGTCCTTTGCAAGTAAAAGGCCAAAGCACTTTTACAGTCCAAAAGTATGAAGATTCCTTTCTGCATTTGAGGTGTGAGGCCTTGGGAAAAATACAGGAAGGTAAACCGCTTGGTTTAAATGAAAAGGTGACACCACCTTTGGCATAAAGTGTGGATGAGTCTTAAGGACTACCTTATCATGATGGAACCTTGTATAAGGAGGATCAGCCACCAACGCTTGCAATTCACTGATGCAACGTGATTGCAATAAGAAAGATGACCTTCCAGGAAAGGAATTTCAAGGATGTAGTGGCTAATGGTTCAAAGGGCAGTTTCATGAGCTGCCCAAGAACCAGATTTAAGTCCCATGTCACCGGTGGTGGCTTAATGGGAGTCTTAGTTAAAAGAAGGCCTCTCAAAAAACTCGCTATGAGAGGAAATAGGTTGTCCATTTAGAGGCTTGAAAGAAGCTGCAATAGCACTCAAATGAACTCTCACTGAATTGGTCTTAAGCCCTGCATTTAATAAATGAAGGAGATACTCCAGTAATGATTCCAGAGGTATCGCAAGAGGGTTAAGACCCTCATGCGAGCACCATATGGTAAACCTTTTCCACTTAAATGCATAAGAGCGTCTTGTGGAAGGCTTCCTGAAGCATAAAGGATATCCTTTACCTGCTGAGAAAGGTTAAGACCGTGAAGTTTTAAGCGTTCAACAACCAGGACCTGAGATGCAGAGACTGGGGATTGGGATGCCACAGCATCCTGTCCTCTTGAGAAAGGAGATCTGGAACAGATCCTAACTCCAGAGGCGGAGTTTGAGAGAGAGATGTAGGAGCAGAGGGTACCACATTTGCCGTGGCCAACGTGGAGCTATGAGAATCATATGACTTCTGTCTCTCTGAAGCTTGAACAGGGTTTTGGGAATTAGGGGAATGGGTGGAAAGGCATACAAGAAGTCCTGACCCCAATGGAGGAGTAAAGCATCCCTGGCCTGACAAACCTGAGCCGGAATTCTGGAAGAAAACCGGGGAAGTTTGGCATTCAGCGGACTTGCAAAGAGGTCTATATGTCCAGGGTTCCCCAAATTTGAAATATTTGGGCCACCTGCTCTGCATGGAGAGACCATTCATGTGGAAGCAGAACTCGACTGAGTTTGTCTGCCCAAGAGTTTTGAATGCCTGGAAAATATACCGCAAGGAGATGAATCTTATGCTCTCTTGCGAGGTCCCATAGTCGCAAAGCTTCATTCCAGAGCGACAGAGAGCCTTGTTCCGCCCTGCTTGTTCACATAGAACATGGCTACTTGATTGTCCGTTTGAACTAGGACTGTCTTGTAGCTGAGCTGGGTGTGGAATACTCGAAGAGCAAGGAAGATTGCTCCGAGTTCCAGGAGACTGATGTGTAGATAGGCCTCCTGTGGAGTCCAGGTACCCTGGGTAGAGAGGCCTTGCAGGTGGGCTCCCCAACCCACCTGTGAAGCATCTGTTGTTAGAGTGACTTGGGGTGGGGGTTGCTGAAAAGGAGACCCCACCAAAAGGTTTTGGGTTGAATGTCACCATTGGAGGGACGAAATAAGGCGATCTGAGTTTGCTATTTTGTCTGACAGGCAACCTGATGCCTAAGTCCACTGAGTGGATAAAGTCCACTGGGCTACCCTCATAGGGAGGCGAGGATAAGGAACCACATGCACGGTAGATGCCAAGTGGCCTAGCAACTGTAACATTTCCCGAGCAGTGAGGTGAGGCTTTAGCACTGCTTGGGAAGCTAACTGCACAATGCGAACCCAGTGGGGCTGTGGAAGGAAGGCCCTTGTCTGTCTGGTATCCAGCAGAGCTCCTATAAACTCTAGGGAACGAGTGGGAGCAAAGTTGGATTTTGGGAAGTTTATGACAAGTCCCAAATACTGAAGAATGCGCATTGTGTGAGAGCGGGCAACCCTGGCCTCTGGCTCTGAAGGGGGCTCGAATGAGCCAGTCGTTTAAGTAAAGGAGGACGAATATTCCTAGGGTGCGGAGAAATGCTGCCACTAGAGCCATGCATTTTGTGAACACCCTTGGTGCAGAGGCCAGGCCAAAAGGAAGAACCCTGTATTGGTAGTGCTTCCCTTGACACAGAAAGCAAAGGAACTTTCGATGAGTTGGATGGATGAGAACATGAGTGTACGCAGCCTTGAGATCTAGAAAAAAACTCAATCTTGACTCTGAAGGTATGGCAGCAGAGTTCCTAGAGAAATCATTTTCAACTTCTCTCTGAACAGGAATTTGTTCAATTCTCTGAGGTCTAAAATGGGTCTGTGTCCCCCTGTTTTCTTTGGAATAAGGAAATAGGGGGAGTAAAACCCTGTACCCCGTTGGGGAATGCGTACCTCTTCTATTGCCCCTTGAGCAAGGAGCAATGACCTCTTGACCTAACCGGTCGTTGAGAGAGGTCTGAGAATTGAACTGTCTTACCACTGTAGGAGGGGGCATGCTGAGGAAATGAAGCTTGTACCCCTCTCTTACAATAGACAGAGTCCAATTTTCTGCTGTTATTTGACCCCATCTGGGGGCAAAATGACATAACCTTCCTGGGATGGTGGAGGGTTCTGAGCCGTTCAGGGCCAGGAAGGCAAAGTTCTCTAGATAGGAGTCAAAGCCCCTGTGGAGGCTGAGTCTGCTGAGCCGGTTAAGGCTTAACTGCTTGTGTCTTTCTTTGCCTAGATTGTTGCTGCTGTCCCTTTTGGGCAGACTGACCTAAACAATGCCCCTGCTGGGTATAGGAGGGATAAAACTTCTTCTTACTGAAGAATGGTTTCTTAGAGGATTTTTTTCCTCGCAGGATCAGCTGCAGATTTAGACAAAGTGATATTGTCAGCATCTATCTCATTAGCTTTTTCCTGCCAATTCTTGCCAAAGAGATTCTCTCCTGTGCAAGGAATATTCCCTAGTTTATCCTGTACCCAAATTTCCAAGTTGATGCCTGGAGCCAGACAATCCTACGTGCACCTATGGCAATGGCAGAGGTTCTGCTTATGCACTCAAAACAGTCAAAGGCTGCACGTTTCACAAAACTTGGAAACATCCTGAGCATGTTTGACAAGGGCGAGGTAATCTTGCCTCTTATCAGGAAGGAGAGGGCTCATAAGCTCTAAATCTCCTGTGACCTCTTTAAGGAACATTCCCATATACAAGATATAGGAACTGATCCTAGCAGAAAGCATTAAAGCCTGGAAGGTTCAACGTCCAAAGGCGTCAAGAGTCCTACACTCACGTCCTGGAGGATTAGATACATGCCTTTTTGCACTCTTGATCCTTCTCATAGCTGATTCCACCATCATAGAATGGTGTGGTAACTGAGTTGAGTTTTCTGAAACCCAGGACAAGAAGGAACTCGATAAATGGTGTTGAGTCTTCCAGAGTGAGGAGATGTGGTCAGGGGTGTTTCCCACATCCTTAACATGAGATCATGCAAGATCTTATGACTAGGTAAGGTAGCTGCCTCCTTGGGAGCTTTAGGGTATTGTAGGATTTCTAATTCCTTTGCCCTAGGCTCTTTTTCAGGAGCCACTGTGATGGAAAGACCTCGGGCCACATCTCGGATAAAGTCCTGAAAAGACATATCCTCTGGTGGAGACATCCTACGGTGAGAAGAATCCTGAGGAAGAAGTACTCTGGTATCAGCAGAGCTTTCAGACTCATCTGAGTATTCGAAGTATCTCCGATCGAAGTCAACATTGGAGTGGTCCAGTACCGACTTGTCGATGCCGGATAGAGACGCATGACTTGGTCACAGTAGAATACCTGTTGTCGTCGATGCAGTCGATACCGGTTGAATTGTCTGAAGCGGTTTCAGGGGCATCGACGCCGTGAGAAGACCCACCAGACTGTGTTCAAAAGCCAAGAATCTCTGGTCTATCGACACTGCCGATGCTTGGGTATCAGTACTGAATGAAGTGGCCGGCACCTCAGAGCATGGCACCAGTAGTTCTGCAGAGGTTGAAGCCTCGAGAACATCCTGGAGCCCCATTAGTGCTTTGGAAGCTGAAGCCTCCCGCCGGGGCAATTTTGCCAGTAAAAGTCCCTCAAGGGCAACGCCAGAGGCATCTCTATGTCTAGAAGGAGATCTACCCTTTGAGGACCGGCTATATTTATGTTTAGTTACCTGAGATCCATGGGAGGAAGACAAAGTCCTGGAAGACGTCAATGCCATGGAGGCTGCATCGGAGGGAAAAAGGGTGCTAAGTTTAGCAGCCCCTTTTCGACATCATCTCACAGGCAAGACACTCAGAAATAGAGTGGTCAGGACCTAAACATTTGAGGCACCACTCATGGGTGTCGGTGACAGAGATGGTACCGCCACACTTAGAACACTGCGGGTTTTTCCTTTTTGAAGGAAAAAGTTGGGCCTAGTGCCCAAAATGGCACATGGCACCTGGAGAGAAAATTACTGGAAAAGACTCCAGAAAGAAAGTTTGTTTTGTTTTTTAAAGAAAAAAAGAAAGAACCACCGGCGGTACCGGTGTAGCGTCGAGGGAAGGCAGACGCAACCACAAAAAAGAATAGAAGGGATTTTTTTTCTGCGGTGACAGGATGTGCAACCTGTCGGCTCTGCGGAAAACGAAAAACTGGAGAGGGACAGTTGGGAAAGGCGGGAAGGCAGCACGCAGGCGCTGTGGGATGCTCCCAAAAGCTTTCTTATTGGACGCTGGGGAGCGTTCCCGCACAGGCTCCGTCAGTACCAATGATACCCATATGTGAAGACTACATTCCTGCTTGTTCCTGGAGATAACGGTATATAAAACCGGTTAACTAATTAACTTAAGAGCATATAGTGAGGTATTGGGGTAAAAAATAAAAACTTAACAAATCTGAGGTGCTGGGTTTCAACCTTCCAAGAGATCTGGAGCAGAGCCTATGAGACAAGTCCCCCTTTAAGTGGGTGAAGCATACATATAGATACCCATGAGTACACCTGGGGAATACTATAAAGCTTTGAGACCATGGAATTATGATCCTCTTAGCAATCCCGAGAAGATTTGCAAAAATGGAAAGGGATAGCTGATTACTGAGAATTTTGTTTTATTTAGTACACTACCATGCGCACTGACTAGGGCTTACTTAAAGAAATTCCAAAATTTAATAATGGATTTTATATGGGAAGGTAAACTTTCCTTGAAATCTTGGGTTAATGTTTATGAGACAAGAGGAAGGGGGATTGGGGGGTACCGCATGTAGATTATTACTATAAAGCAGCTCAATTGAGAGCAATATGAAAGGGGGAAGGAGAGGTACTCCACTGGTTCTTTATGGAGCATGAGACAGATAAGAGGAAAAGAGGCGGAATATGCGGTCTAGGATCCATACTAAAGAGGAGGGAGGGGGAAAAAGAACAAGAACCCATTTAAAGCGTTGACAAAGAGTCCCAGGTCTCTTGTCCCCTAGTACTTCGCCTATGGCACTCGTTGCTCGCCCCTTCTGCTGGCCCCCAAACCCTTGCTGAATAAGCTAAACAAATTCTTGCGAAAAGATTGCCGCCAGGCCCCCTGGCAATGATGTCTGCAAGGGTGGGAGATCAAGTGCAGACAACGGCCCTGCTACGGGCTCTGATAGTGGAAAATCCACCGAGACTGAGTCCTGCAGCGCTACTGGGGCACCTTGACCCTCAGCCGCGTCTAAGGAGTTCTCCATAGCGGACGCCTCTTGTACACAGCCCCTACAGACTCCTGTGTCTGACAGTGGGCCCCTTTTAGATCCACAGAGTAGGCACTGCGGCTTAGAGGGCATTTCTCTGTAGTGTTGCAACTGCTTTGAAACTGCTTGTCAGCTTGCTTCAGAAATTTAATCTAGGGACCTAAAAATGAAACTGACCCAATCCAGTCAGGCAACAATGTCCGTTTTCCGTTTTGCTTTGTTTTGGTTTTTTTTAAACGAATGTATCAGCTACAGCTCAACGTCCTGAGCTTGAAACTGCTACTCCAAATAAAAAACAAGGCTGCCCGCCAAAGATATAAGCCTTTGAAGGCTCCCAAGAAGAACCGTGGTTTTCTGCATTGCCGCCACGCGGCTAGGCCCACTGCTCTGCCCGCGCTTATCCAACTGCCTCACTTGCCCAATGCAATGCGGCCCCCCTTACCTGATTCGCTACTGGGGCACCTTGTTCTCCTCGGGCCAATGCCTGCTCCGTTTTCATCTGTTGCGCCGTGTTTTCAGCGTTGGGAGGACAGCGGAGGGTGAGGGAAAGCAAGAGACAGCAATCTGCTTTGTCTGCCTGTCCCGGAGCTCTCCTCAGCGCTAGCAAGCTAAACCTCTGCATATGCTGAGTGCCTCGAGTTCCGGTTCCTTACGCCTGTAAGCAGGTTTGGACGCCGGAGCCCTGCTCTCTCGGAAACCTGTTCCTCCTAAATCACAGCAAGTGAGGGGGGGGGGGAAGAAGGCCTCAGCACTCTTTTTAAAGGCACAAAACCCCTTTAATTAAATGTTTCTTGATGTCTTTTCTTCTTTCACTTTCAAAAACTTGCTAAAAACCCACAAACTACTAACTCTTCTTAATTGTCTCTCTAGTGAACTTGGACCTCCAAGTTCACTGATCCTCCAGCTGCTTGGAGACTGAGGTAACTGGAAGGAGGCGGCGGATCATCGGAGGATATACCAGTATCACAAAAGGATGACGTTTCTCAGTCTCCAAGCTGCTGGAGGAGCACAACCCAGAGGTTTGGGACTAGACTGGAGGGATAAGGAAGAGGTGGAATATGCAGTCTGGGATCCATACTAAAGAGGGGGGGGAGGGGGGGAAGAACAAGAATCCATTTTAAGTGTTGACAACGAAGATATGGAAAGGAGCAAAACTTATGGAGGGGAAAAAAATCTCGAAAAAGAGCATTTATTATGAGGTTGACAGATTTTCCCCCAGGACTAGAGGGGGGACTCTAAACAATGGGAGTGAAATGGCCTTAGCCGAATTGGACAGTTGGTTGCAGAACAAGGAAAATTTCTCACTTTTGAGGTGCTCAGGGAGAGATTCAAATTGGAAAAGGAGGGATTATTATTCCTATGTACAGATATACCATTTTTTAAATGGAGGGGAGATGCAGAGAGATATAAACAGAGCAGATGACAACCTTTGAAAGATAATGGCAAAAGAGGGCATACCAAAAGGACTATTTATGTTATATAAGGGGTTAATGGAAACAGATGCAGGTGTGTGGGATAGGAAAAGATAGAGGGATATAATGCGATGGGCTAAGAGATTGGCACCAGATATTGCATATTTAGAAAACAGTATAAAAGTCAGACATAGGATGTATTTGACACCAAGCAGATGAAAAAACATTGATAAGCAGGAAAGTGGGGAATGTTGGAAAAAATGTGGTGAGCAGGGGACCCTCAAACATGTGTTATGGGATTGTGTAAAAGTACAGGAGATGTGGAAAGTAGAACAATTGGTATGAGATAACCATGGTAAAGATAAAAATAAATATAGAAATGGTAATCCTAATGGAACTGAAAGGGAAGAGGGATAAAAATTTAGAAACGTTTGTGGGATATTGTGTTGGAGCGGCACGAATGGTTCTAATGACCAAGTTGAAACAACCGGAGGTACCAACAAGAGTAGAGGTGCTGAAAGGGTTGGATCATTTAAAGGAATGTGTGAAATAGACGCATATAAGAAACATAAGATAAGCAAGTTCGGAAAGAATGGGGATGGTATATGGAGTGGTGGGGTGAGGGCAGGGGGTATTAAGGACATAACTGGAAAAGGGAAAGAATATTAAAACGAAGAAACCTAGAAAAAATAGAAAACTGGCAGAAAAAGACCACATGGCTTATCTAGTCTGTCCTTCCATATCAACTACAACAGTCCCCTTTTTTCCTTTAAAGATCCTGTGTTTGTCCCATGCTTTTTTGAATTCAGATACTGTCCTCCTCTCTACCACCTCCACTGGGAGACTATTCCACAGATCCACCACTTTCCGTAAAGAAATATTTCCGCACAGCACTCCTGAATCTATCCCCTTTCACCCTCATCCCATGTCCCCTTGTAGCAGAACTTGCTTTCAATTGAAAGAGGCTCTCCTCCAGTGCATTTATGCCACAGAGGTATTTAAACATCTCAATCACCTCTATCCTGCCTTTCCTTTCAAAGGTGTACATATTAAGATCCTTAAATCTGTCTTCATATGCTTTATAATGAAGACCACTAACCATTTTAGTAGCCACCCTCTGTACCGACTCCATCCTGTTTATATCCTTTTGAAGGTGCGGTCTGCAGAATTGCACACAATACTCCAAATAAGGTCATGCCAAAGACTTATACAGAGGCACTATCACCTCCTCTCTTATGCTGGCCATTCCTCTCCCTATGCACCCAAGCATCCTTCTAGCTTTTGCTGTCATCTTTTCTACCTGTTTAGCTACTTTAAGATCAGACACAATCACGCCTAGGTCCTGCTCTTCTTTAGTGGACAAAAGTACTTCACCACCTATACTATATTGCTCCCTTGGATTGCTGCAGCCCAAATGCAAGACCTTGCATTTTTTAACATTAAATCCAGGCTGCCAAATTCTAGACCATTCTTTCAAGCTTAGTTAGATCCCTCCTCGTGTTATCTACACCTTTCCTGGGTGTCTATTGCAGAATTTGGTATCATCCGCAAAGATGCAAACCTTATGCTGCAGCCCTTCCGCTATATCACTAAAAAGATGTTAAAAAGGAGTGGTTTGCGCTTCATAGTAGTAAGGGTGAGGGGTGGTGAGATGTAGAGTGCTACAATGAAAACTAGAGGGATGGAAAAGATGGGGGGTGTATGGGGAGGAAAGAAGGTCAAGAAGGGAGGAAGAGGATGAAATTGTTTTGTGCGTGTTTCAGCCGTAACATGAAAGCTGTATTAAAATGCTATAGTTAAGAGATGCAGCACAGTTACTTACCTGTAACAGGTGATCTCTGGGAACAGCAGGAATAAGTCTTCACATATGGGTACGTCGGTACCGACGGAGCATGCGTGTGAACGCTCCCCAGCTTCCCAAAAAGGAAAGCTTTTGGGAGCATCCCACAGCGCCTGCACGCTGCCTTCCCGCCTTTCCTAACCGCCTCTCCCCAAATCGAGTTTTAAAGCTGAGACAAAGAGAGAGAGAGAGGAAAGGAAAGATAGAGAGATACAACTCCTAGGGGAGGTGGGTGGGTTGTGAAGACTTATTCCTGCTGTTCCCAGAGATCACCTGTTACAGGTAAGTAACTGTGCTATCTCCAGGAAGAAGCAGGAATGAGTCTTCACATATGGGGACTCCCAAGCTGAGATGCCTGGGGCCCTAGCATGTTGGAGAATGAAACATGCTGCACCTCATATGGCCAGGCATCCTGAGGATGGAGGGCAAGAGTTGAAAAGAGAGGAGCTGTAGAAAAAACAGCTAACCTAAGGAGGACTACCCTCAAGAAGTCCTTGTATGTATGATCATTATCAAAAGATATATTGAAATGAACAACCACCATAATATTGAAATGAACAACCATATGACGCTCACCTACTGGATTGCAGGAAGTAGAGAGGCTGATGGAGTCTACTGGGAATCCAGTAGAATAATGTTCAAGGTGACCTCACTGAAGTGAAGGTGGAGGTCAACATCTGGAAGTGAGAGGTGACCCCAGGATTCAATTGGGGTAGCACAAACACGGCAGGACTTCAGTGGGAAGCTTCAAGGAAAGCTGAAAACTCTTTTGGCTACAGAAGTATTCAGAGGTAGGAGCAAAAGAGGAAGACTGACCGATCTGGACAAACAGACCTAGTCCTTGAGGGAGGAAAGGGTATGAGAAGAACCCCATACTCCCAAGAAAGGACAGATGTTTGAGGAATTGAATCTGAAATCCACTGAAGATCCACCATGTCTTTCCTAACTGGTGAGAGGTAGGAAGACATTGGGGCATGGAGCTTCAGGGATAAACCTAGGATACGGTAGGGCTGTCAGTTCCACAGCAGTGGTTGTGTGCATAATATCTGAAAGATACTGTGAAACAGTATGAAGCTGTGCAAGCCCACTGTCAGAAACATACGGGAAGGTAAAAACCTTTATGAGCATAGACAGTCAGAGAGATAAGTATGGAAATACATATCTACTTATAAGAAGCATCTGGACAGATACATATATATATATATACACACACACACACACGGGTATATAGATATCCATAATGAGATTGAAAGGGCATAGCATTCGCACACTTAGCTGACAGACAGATACATCTATAGAGATGTATATAGGTATATAGATATATATACCTGAATATATAGGTCTAAAGATAGATGCCTGCAATAAGCAGACAGAACTATGCATATCAGGACATTCACATGGAGATGTGAAGGGAAAAGATTCATCTAAGAACAAGGAGGTGAAACCTACTTGAGAAGATATATAGAGAATCTATTCCACCAGAGATGATGGTAAAGGAATGCTATCCCGTGGATTACCAGGATGGTTACGTGAAAAAACAGAGGATAATATCAGTCTGTAAACAGCAAGTCCGGAGTCCTGTGGAACTCCAGCATGGTAAAAGGACAGAAACGCAAGAATGAGATACCAGGTTGACCTACGTGAGGGACAAAGGAGGTATCAGGCGTTTTTCAGATTAATATGTGCTGTCCTTGAAGTATTAGGATACCATGAGGACAAGCTGCAAGAAAGAGTATATTCCCTAAGGAATGGGATAACTCAGACTTTCACGTGGAGAAGGCTTATGTCCTTTTCCCTCTTTTTTTTTTTGTTTTTTAAAGAAGATAATAGGGTATGAAGAACCCTCACAGTCATAGGGGATGACTGAGGAAGCCTTTTTCAACCATGATGGATAGCCCTTAGAGAAACTCTATGCTCTCTAGCAAGGGCCCATAGTGGAAAGCTTCTCAGTAGGAATGCAGAGAGCATTATGCAGGAGAACTGGGATGTAGAACTGGCTGATGGAGAAAACTGACAGCCACGTCCACTACGTTGCCAAACCCAGAGATTGGAGATGGCAAGGGTAGAAGATAGTGTAAGGAGCCTGTAGTGAAGAGGAGTATTCAAGAAAGATGTAGAAAAACTGTCTTGGAATCACTACTAAGGCCAGACAGGTGGTGGAAGACAAGACTGGGACTTGTGGAAAAGTACCAGTAGTCAAGTACTGGAACTCCTATATGGGCAGCTACTGAATAGGACAACAGAGAGAGTCGGTCTGTGTCAAACAGAGAGAACAGACTGAACCAAGAGAGCAAGCTGTCTCTGTCTGCAGAGCTGCCCAGATAAAGAAGGGAGTTTACTCAGGAGAAGAAACTCTACAGTGAAAAGAAAGACAAGAAAAGTCTTTCAATGGTATGGTACCACTCTTACAGGGGAAACCCTGGCGAAGAGGGCAGATAGAAGCTGAAGAAGGACTTACCACATGGTAAGTCCCTGGAAGGAAAAAATTCATGCTGGTACAGAAAAACTATCATATGATAGTTGTTAAACCTCTCTTCTAGTCAGGAAGAGGTGGAAAACCCTGTAACTTATAGACATGAAAATCCTAACAGTTCAGCATACTGAAGAGTAAATGGATTTCCTGAGAATAGGAATCCCTGAGCAGAGTTATGAATGGAAAAACAGTGAAAAACTTCTGCTGAAAAGAAATTAACTGTAGTTATAAAAAGATTAATCAGAAACCTATGGTTACTGTGTTTATTCAGCCTGGCTAGAGTTTGGATTCTTTAGACCAGGAGGAGACTTCCCCTGCTTGGGAACATCTGAATGATGGGCAGGAGAAGAGGAAAACCTCTTTCTTTTAGGGAAAGAAGGTTTGGTAGGGCATTTCCTACCTGAGGAAGGAGAGGGCTTAGGATGGCCCTCAGAAACAGGAAAGTCAGTGGAGCAATGAGCAACCTGACGTAAGGACTCCTTATTGAAGAGATTTTTTCCAGTACAAGTATTACTCAGTCTCTGCTGTGCCCATCTACTCAACTCTAATGCTTGGAGCCAGGCTTTACGACGTGCTCCTATGGCTATAGCAGAAGTTCTGCTAACAGACTCAAAAGAGTCTAGGGAAGCACGAGAAAGAAACCAAGAGATATTTTGGCTATGACTAAGAAGTAAGGAATAGTCGGCAGCCTTGGGCTCTGATAGAAAAGGAGTCAAAAGAGATAATTTCTTTGTGACCTCCTGAAGGGATAGACTTATATAGAAAATATATGAGAGAATCCTGGTTACCAGCATAGATGTTTGGAAGGTTTGACGTTCAAAGGCATCCAGTGTTCTAGATGCACGCCCTGACGGGAAAGAAGAATGTTTTTTCTTGCTTTTTACCTTCCTCATTGCTGATTCCACTACAATGGAATGATGGGGAAGTTGAGGCTTTTGAAATCCTGGAGAGGGGGGCACCTGATACAGAAGATTAGTTGCTGTAGGAGGTGAAGAAACCCTTAAAGGTTTTTCCCATACCCTCAAAAGAAGATTCTGCAAAGAGCGATGTAAAGGAAGCATTATATTTTCCTTTTCTGCAGAAAAATCCTGAGAAGACTCATAGCCAGGGATAGGAATATTAAGGAAGGTTGCCATGTCAAGGAGAAATTTCTGAAAAGAAGGATCTCCGATGGGAACCATCCCTGGACAGGCTAAATTTGAAAAGGTAGCCTGGGCACCGGAGGAAGTACCTGTCCGGTGCAGAACAGGATTTGTAATGGATGGACACTGGCAGTTATGAGTTGAGACAGTCAGTAGTGCATCATCCATGCCAGGTATCGACTCCAAACTAGGTATAGAGAGGAGCGATCCAGGTGAAAAAAAGCATGAAAGGAGCTGTTTCCGATGATGCTGCAGGTACCGGCATCGATACCGATACCGGTAGTTGTGTCGGAATCCAAGGCTAAACAGACACCGAAGCAGTCATCGGAGGCTGCTCAAGGGGTACTGAGGTAACTAAAAACCCCTGGTGAATATCCTCGGTACGGTGCATGCGGAATCGGTAAACATCGGTTCCGAGACGCGTCGGTACCCAGTCTTCTAGACTAGAAATCGATTCTAGACTCGGCATCGAAGGAAGCGAGTCCATCGATGCATGCCTAGAGGGTACCGACGTCGGTGGTGGTATCGGCGGTACTGCCGATACTGGAAAGTCAATCTGGGATGTGTCGGTCAGTCCCGAAGGTACCGAGAACGCCAGATGCGATCCCTGGTGAAGAGCGGATCACTCAACACCGGTGCCGATGCCGGGGTATCGGTACCGCTCGAAGCGGATGCCACCACCAAGCATGGCTCAGGTATGTTCTGTGAGGGGTGAACCCCAGGAACAACCTGAAACCCCTGAAATGCTTTGGAGCCCGAAGACTCCCGCCGGGGTTTTGATGCCAATGGGGTCTTGTTGAGGGCAAGGCCGGAGCCGTCAGCATGCTTAGCATGAGACTTAACACTCAAGAATTGGCTAGTCTTAACAGACTGTTTGTGGGTTACCTGATCCTGTAGAGAAGAATTGGCCGGTGCCCTGCCATAGGGAGGGAAAACGGTATCGAGGGAAACTCGAAAGAGAGAATCTCTTCTCACAGTACTGTAGCCTGATGGTTCAGGGGAAAAAGGGTCAGGACCCAAACAGGTTAGACACCAGTTATTGGAGTCTAGAAAGAAAACTGTATTTCCACAGTGAAGACACTTCTTAGGAGAAGGCGGCTCCATGATGGAGAGGCCTTATAGGCCCAAAAAATTGTAAGACAGAAACTGAGGGGAAAAAACTCTGTTTGAGAAAAAGAAAAGAAAAAACCCCACTGGCGGTACCGGTGGCGGCGGGAAAAACAGCCGCGACCACAAGAAAACAAGAATGAAAAAATTAAAGAAAAAAGTTTCTGCGGTGACAGGAGGACGTCCTGCCGGCTCCGCGGAAAAACGAAAACTGGGGAGAGACAGTTGGAAAGGCAGGAAGGCAGCTCGCAGGCGCTGAGGGATGCTCCCAAAAGCTTTCTGAATGGACGCTGGGGAGCGTTCCCACGCAGGCTCCGTCAGTACCGACGTACCCATATGTGAAGACTCATTCCTGCTTGTTCCTGGAGATAGGTTCTTACTCTGGTAGGCGAAAGAAATACACTGAGCAATCCAATTGGACAGTGTCCTCTTAGAGACTGGAAGTCCCAAATGAGAGGGATCAAAAGCAACAAAGAGTTGAGAAGACTTTCTATGTTGCTGTGTCCTTTGTAAGTAAAAAGGCAAGAGCTCTTTTACAATCCAGGGTATGAAGGTTCCTCTCTGCACTTAATGCATGAGGACCTTAAAAAAGACAGGTAAATACACCTCTTGATTAAGATGAAAAGGTGAGACCATTTAGGTATAAAGTGTGGATTGGTCCTAAGGACTACCTTATCATGATGGAACCTTGTATAAGGTGGATTAGCCACTAAGGCCTGCAGTTCACTGATGCGGCGAGCTGAGGCGACTGCAATGAGGAAAATAACCTTCCAGGAAAGAAATTTCAAGGAGGTGGTGACTAAGGGTTCAAAAGGTGGCTTCATAAGCTGACCAAGAACCAGATTCAAGTCCCATGCCACCGGAGGAGGCCTAATGGGAGGTTTAGTTAAAGTTAGGCCTCTCATGAATCTTGCAATAAGAGGATGAGAGGAAATAGGCTGTCCATTGATAGGCTTAAGGGATGCTGCAATAGCACCCAAAAGGACCCTTACTGAATTCGTCTTAAGGCCTGCATTGGAGAGATGCATGAGATATTCCAATAGAGAATTCAAAGGTAGTGCTAGAGGGTCAAGACCCTTCTCAGTACACCAAATGGAAAACCTTTTCCATTTAAAAGCATAGGAACGTCTAGTAGGTGGTTTTCTGGAAGCATGGAGGATATCCTTCACCTGCTGAGAAAGATTCCAACCTTGAAGGTCTAGGCCTTCAGCAACCAAGCTCTGAGGTGAAGGGACTTGGGGTTTGGGTGCCACAAAGTTCCCTCCTCCTGGGACAGAAGGTCTGGAGCAGCTCCCAAGTCTAGGGAGGGAGCTTGAGAGAGATGCAGAAGTAGAGGGTACCACACTTGGCGTGGCCAGCGTGGAGCTATGAGGATCATAGATCCTTGATCCCTCTGGAGCTTGAACAGAGTCTTGGGAATTAAGGGAATGGGTGGAAAGGCATACAGGAAGTCTTGACCCCAGTGAAGGAGGAAGGCATCCTTGGCCTGAACTCCCTGACACGGAATTCTGGAACAGAACCGGGGAAGTATGAAATTCCACGGATTTGCAAAGAGGTCTATGTCCAGGGTTCCCCACTCTTGAAAGATTCTGAGTACCTGGTCCATGTGCAGGGACCATTCGTGTGGAAGCAGAACTCGACTGAGTCTGTCTGCCCAAGAGTTTTGGATTCCTGGAAGGTATACGGCCAGGAGATGGATTTGATGCTCTCTGGTGAAGGCCCACAATCTTAAAGCTTCGTTACAAAGCAACAGAGAGCCAGTTCCTCCTTGCTTGTTTATGTAAAACATAGCTACCTGATTGTCCGTATGAATGAGGACTGTCTTGTAGCTGAGCAGGGTATGGAAGACCTTGAGAGCTAGAAAAACTTCTCAGAGCTCCAAGTGGTTGATATGTAGAGAGGTCTCCTGTGGAGACCAAGTGCCCTGAGTGGAGAGGTCTTGCAGATGAGCTCCCCAACCTGTTTGGGACGCATCTGTTGTGAGGGTTGCCTGGGGCAACAACTGTTGGAAGGGGGACCCCAGCAACAGATTTTGGGTGGACTTCCACCACTGGAGAGACCAAAAGAGGCGCCTGGAGGTTGCTATTTTGTCTGACAGAGCCCCTGATGCTTGAGTCCATTGGGTGGACAAAGTCCATTGAGCTGCTCTCATGTGAAGGCGAGCATAGGGGACCACATGCACTGTGGATGCCATGTGGTCTAGCAGTTGTAGCATCTCCCGGGCAGTTAAATGGCTCTTTGACTGAATCTGGAAGGCTAACTGCACTAGGCATAGGCAACGGGCCTGAGGAAGATAGGCCCTTGCAGTGGTAGTGTCTAGCCAGGCCCCTATGAACTCTAAGGACTGAGTAGGGGTGAGCTGGGACTTTGGGAGGTTTACCACAAGTCCCAGATACTGCAGAATGCGCCTTGTGCAGTCCAGGGAAGTCTGGGCCTCTGACTGAGATGGAGCTCGGATGAGCCAGTCGTCCAGTATGGGAATACAAATATTCCCAGAGTGCATAGAAATGCAGCTACTACTGCCATGCATTTGGTGAACACTCTTGGAGCACAGGCCAGACCGAAAGGAAGCACCCTGTATTGGTAATGCTTTCCTTGGAAAAGAAAACAGAGGAATCTTCTGTGAGATGGATGGATGAGGACATGTGTGTACGCATCCTTGAGATCTAGAGAACAAAGCCAATCCTGACTCTGAAGGTATGGAAGGAGAGTGCCCAGAGAAAGCATCTTGAATTTCTCCTTGCATAGAAATTTGTTCAATTCTCTGAGATCTAATATGGGTCTGTAGCCCCCCGTTTTCTTTGGAATCAGAAAGTAGGGTGAGTAAAACCCTGACCCTTGTTGAAGAAGAGGTACTTCTTCTATTGCCCCTTGGGCAAGAAGGGCAGCCACCTCCTGACCTAGAAGGTCGAGGAGAGATGTTGGAGAATTGAAATGTCTCACCATGGTGTGAGGAGGAAGGTTTGAGAAATGAAGTTTGTAGCCCTCCCTTATGATGGAGAGGGTCCACTGCTCTGCTGTAATTTGCTCCCATCTGTGAGCAAAATGAGCCAACCTTCCTGGAATGGCGAGAGGCTCTGGCTGTTTCAGAGCCAGAAAGGCTAAGTTCTCTATTTATTTATTTATTTATTTTATTTATTTACAGTTTCTTTTCTACCGCGCTATTTGACATCAGTGAGGTTTACAATGAACATCAAGTCAAAAGCCCTGAGGAGGCTGGGTCTGCTGAGTTGCAGCAGCCCCTGTAGGCTTAAGCCTGGCCTGTTTAGGTTGCTGACGCTTAGCAGCAAAACGACCTGTAGATGATTGTTGACCAGAAGCAGGATGGAATCTGCCTTTCATGAAAAAAAAGACTTCTTGAAAGGCTTTTTCTTGGCAGGAATGGAGGTTGACTTTGAAAGTCTATCCAAAGCAGAATTTTCTGCATCCATTTGAGTGGCTTTTATTTGCCAATCTTTGCCAAACAGGTTTTCTCCTGTACAGGGAAGATTTCCCAAGCCATCCTGGACCCAAGATTCTAGATCAGAAGCCTGGAGCCAAGCAATTCTGCGAGCAGCTATGGCAATGGCCGAAGCTCTGCTGGCACCCTCAAAGGAGTCAAAGGCTGCACGGTTGGAAAACTTTGAGATATCTTGAGTATGCTTAAGCCAAATAAGAAATTCTTCCCTTTTATCCTCTGGAAGAAAAGGGAGGAAAGTGTGCAGCTTATCTGCAACTTCTTTCAGAAACATACCCATATAAAGAGAAGATTTTCCTACCAAAAGTGTCCAATCTACGAGAATGAGGAGAGATAGTGAGAGGAGTCTCCCATAAGAAAATCATGTGATCATAAAGAATCTCATGAATTGGCAAGGTGACTGCCTCCTTAGGAGCCTTAGAATAACCTAAAATATCCAATTTTTTAGCTCTAGGCTCTGATTCAGAGGTTAATGAAATAGAGAGCCCTTTAGCCACTTCTCTTATGAAGTCTTGAAAGGACAAGTCTTCTGGAGGAGACATTCTTCTTTTTGAAGAAGGCGGCTCTTCAGGAAGGGCTATGGATACTTCAGCAGATGCCTCCGATGCATCAGAATCTTCGGAGGAATCAAAGTATCGACTGTCAGGGTGCTCTTTCAAAGCTCGATACGCGTACCGAGCCGTATCGACATCGGGCGTTATTGGTACCGGTTCAGTACCGATAGGCATCCCTAGGCAGGGAACCGCTGCAGACGACACCATGGCCGATGTCGATGCAGTTGGTACCGGTACCGGCATTGGTGCCGGTACCTGGGCTGATACCGACAACGGAGTTTGTTGTGTTATCAGCGGCGTCGCAGCTTGAATGAAGGCCGTGATAGCCTGCTGCATGGATAGAACATTCTGATCCATCGACGCCATGAATGCCTGGAATTTGGTACCGGAAGGTTGTGCCGGTACCCCAGAGCATTCTAACAGGTGATCGGTCGAGGCCGTGCCATCGATGTCAACCTGTAACCCCATAGGTGGAGCTTTGGAAGCCGGAGCTTCCCGCCGGGGTAGTTTTGCCGGTGCAGGATCCTCGAGGGCAAGCCCGGAGGCATCTTGATGCTTGGAAGGAGATCTACCCTTCGAGGACCGGCTGGATTTATGTTTGGTTACCTGAGATCCATGGGAGGAAGAAGCAGCCCTGGAAGACGTCGATGCCACTGAAGCTGCATCAGAGGAAAACAGCACATGGAGCTTGGCTGCTCAGTTCTGTAAACCTCGTTTGGACATCAAGGAGCAGGACGAACAATCCAAAACGGAGTGGTCAGGACCAATGTTCCCTCTAATTTTCTGTAGGCTGTGTGCGCATAAAATATCAGCTGTGTGCAGCTTTTGAAGGAAGGTTAAATTTTTGTGCGCCACATAACGACACTCGGAGTTATATACTTTAAAATTTGACTACACATCAGAATACAGTATGTACACCACATTGATTGCACTAGAAAACATTGTAGAACTTGTGAAAACCATAAATACATAACAAGTTTTAAATTTTAAGACGTCTGTGTTGTTTTCTATCAGAATCAGAACCGTAATTTTTGTGCGCTCTGTTGTAAAGTATGTGCGCTCGCTCAGCGAGGTGTGTGCGCGCGCACACGCGCACAGCTTAGAGGGAACAGTGGTCAGGACCCAAACATTTAAGACACCATTCATGGGTGTCGGTAACAAAAATAGTACCGCTGCACTTAGTGCATTTTTTAAACCCGGAGGCTGGTTTTTCCATGAGGAAAATTTTTCGTAAGGCCTAAGGCCCAAAAGAGGAAAAACACACTAAGTGAGGGAAAAATATGTTTTTGGTTTTTTTTTTTTTTTAAGAAAGAAAGAAAGAAAGAAAGAAAGACCGGCGGTACCGGTCCGACATTGGGGAAGGCAGACGTGCGACCAAAGAAATAAAATAAAACAAAGAACTTCTTCAGCGGTGACAGGAACACGACCTGCTGGCTCCGCGGAAAAGAAGAACTGGGGAGAGGAGGTTAGGAAAGGCGGGAAGGCAGCGCGCAGGCGCTGTGGGATGCTCCCAAAAGCTTTCCTTTTTGGGAAGCTGGGGAGCATTCCCGCGCAGGCTCCGTCGGTACCGACGTACCCATATGTGAAGACTCATTCCTGCTTGTTCCTGGAGATTATGTGTGAATGTTTGTTTTTTTTGGTTGAAAACTAATAAAATATAAATTACAAAAAAAAAAGAAAATGGTCTGTCAGTTGAGCTGCTAGAACGTCCAAGTTCCTTTAGTATTCTCGGATGTATTCTATCAGGTCCCATTGTTTTGTCTTTTAGTTTAGCTAGCTCCCTTGCAGTCTTCAGAAGATCATTTGAGCTCCCCATTTGTGGGTGTTTTCTGAGGTCCCGCTCCTGACCCTTCATCTGTGAACACAGAAAAGAAACTTCCTAAGCAATTCTGCTTTATCCCTTCAGCTTCTACATATTCCTCCCCTTCACCCTCGAGTCCGACAATACCATTTTTGCCTTCTCTCCCCTCACTAACCTATCTGAAAAATTGGTTGGTATTACCTCCAGCTAAAATTACATTGTTTACTCTCATATACTCAGTTTTCAAATGACTATGCTAGGACTTAAATAAGCTGAGAGGAGCCATGTAATTGCTTGACTAAAGATTATATTTTAAGCCGATGACAGACTAGTCTCAACACTACCACAACACACATGACATGATTATTCTTCCATGATTTTATAGCTAATTAATATACAAATAAAGTGCTGAACAAAAATATGCTTTATTAAAAAATACACACCACACAAAAAAAAAAAATAAGTTACTTCTGGCTAACTTTTTTTTTTTTTTTTAAAGGCTAATGGAAATCCTAAATTATCTAACTTGCCTTTTTTAAAATCCCAGTTTTTTCACCACCTGCAGGTTTTTTGTTATATAAAAAGGATTCTCATTTGATATTAGATCTCTACCAATTTAATTTGTGTGCTGGTTATAGTATGACAACCTTTGTGGTTTCTACTCTTAAGTGGTTAACTTAGTTGGATTAAGGGAATGTGTTGTCTGCATTTCCAGTTTAGTTTATATTTGGCATACCGCCCTTTATGACATCAGGGCGGTTTACAGTCATATTAACAATCAAAAAGTGGCACAAAGGCCAGAAAAAGGAATGGGAACTACAATTATTGACAGAAAAGTGGAAATAGCAGAGAGCATAAAGACATGACATAAAGAAGAGATTGTAGACAAATAAACCAGGTCAGTTATGAGTATCTGGGGGGTTGAATGCAATGGTGAATAGGTGGGTTTTCAGCTGAGATTTGAAATTAGAGTAATTCGATTCTAGTCGGAGTGGCATGGGCAGAGAATTCCAAAGGGAAGGACCGTGGAAGAAAAAAAGCAGAGGGATGGGTGGATTGAAGATGTGTATGTGAGAGTGAAGGAAGATGAAGGCGGTTGACGTGAAGGGAGCGGAGACTGTGTGTGGGAACGTGAAACTGAAGGAGATTGGTGAGGTACTGTGGTGTGTAGTTATAGATAGCTCGGTGCACTAGAGTAAGAATCTTAAAGTGAACATGAAATTCCATAGGAAGCCAATGTAGGTGAGAGAGCAGTGATGTAACATGATCCCAACGGGAAGAATGGGTGATGATCCTGGCTGCGGTATTTTGTAATAATTGTAAGCGACGTAACTGAGTGCGAGTGATACCTGTGAAAACAGAATTGCAGAAATCAAGCCGAGAAATAACCGTGGCTAGAGTAAGGGTATTCAAGGCAGAGGGGGAAAGAAAAGGACGGATAGAACCTATTTGGCATAGGAAGAAGTATGATGTCTTGACAAGGTGGGAGATGTGATCCTTGAAAGTAAGATTGGAGTCAAGCAAGACCCCGAGATAGCGGAAACCAAGGGAATCATGGAGTTACCAATGGAGGGTGCAAGTGAGGGGCAGGGACTCCCAAAGGTGAACCATGTAGAAGAAGTTTTAGTCAGGTTAAGGTGAAGGCAATTTGAAGACAGCCAGCTTGCTACAAGGGTGAGGCAGGAATTTAAAGGAGTAAGCTCCAGATGAAGGGGGTTGGTGTGGTGTAAGATGTCGTCTTCGGTGTAGAAAAAAAGCTAAGACCCCCGATTGTTGGATACAAAGGGCAAGATGTGCAAGTAAGAGATTAAACAAGAGAGGAGCCAGGACCGATCCTTGGGGAACACAGCAGGGGAGGGGGCTAAGAGCAGAAGAGTAATATCTGGTAAGTAAAATTTCACCCTTTAAAAATTTCTCCAAGTCACAGGGGCAGGTTCTGGACTGGTCTAGCAAGACTCAAGGATAGGATATTATCTGGTTAGTAAAATGTCACCAACCATATCATCCTGCTAGACAAGCATAACCAACAAAAGGTATGACTATGCTGGGCAGAAGACACAGTAGCTTGCAAGATCTCCAAGCCAATAGGCAATGTCCACCAGAGCATGGACATACAAAACAAATACCCTGCACCCAAGAGTGCGCAAAAACCCTCTGCAATCAGCCAGTTCCACAAATACACCGAGGTAATGGCACCCTTGATCCAGCCAGCACCCCAGGGTAGACTTGTGGACATATCACCTTTGCAAGGGGCCTAAAAATAGTACAAATAAAAACGGTTGACTTGCAAAATGAGTAGGTGACCTTGAGATATCCAAGAAGCAGCGACAACCAAATGAAGGTCCTTGTCCTTCCCTTGGCACTGTTTATTAGAAAAAGGAGGGCAGACAGATCACCTGATTAACATGAAAGGAGGACACCATCTTTGGCAAGGAGAGGATAGGCTGAATGTATATAGCCTCTGAGAACAAAGATGGTCTTCGCAATCTTTTGGAGCATGCTGTGTTTTCGTAAGTGGAACAGACATTTCAGCCATCATTTTGTGAATTTCCTGAGAGTGGAACGGTTGCGTAGTCAGCGCCTGTTCTTATATACAATGGGTTTGCAGCAGGAAATCTTAATTTTTGGCAAGAAAGTTTGTTAAAGGCAGGAAATCAGCATTGCAGGGCTATGCAAACCTTCACTTGTGCGAGCGAGAATGTCATTCTGTGGTGAGCTATACACTGTTCTGATATTCTTTTTTTAAACAGTTTACAAATGCAGTCTCTTACTCCTTAGGTATAGGGGAGCACTACAAATCCTTGTACTGTCATAGGGTTATCATCCAGTGGTGGTTGTTGGTTGCTATTCTTGTGCATAGGTTTGTCCAAAGGTTTTAAGGCTTGGGAGATGGCCATTTTGTTGCAACCACTGGCTAAAAGCATGTTTCAAAGGGTGTTCCTTTCTTCCTGGAGACTGCCCAGGTTGCAGACTTAGTACATGGTTCACTAGTATGCACAGGACACCTCTTTGTGGATGGATGGTGGAGTAACTCTGAATGTAGATAACAGTTGGTGTGGATGGGTTTCCTGTAGTGTATGGCTCAGGCTTCCATTTGTCTGCTTTTTGACATCATAAAAGCATGTGGTCTTCCAACGGAATGGGGCAGACCTAACAGCATTTTGTTTAAAAGCAACTTTTTCCAGTACCGGAAAAAGGACTACAGCCAAAGAGAAGGAACAGCAATGGATCCCCACCCCCGTGGTAGCCAACATTTTCATGCAATTTCTATAATCCACCCTGACAATACTAAGCTAAAATACAAACTCTGGGTCTGCTATGTAGAGGACAGTCATCATTTGGTCCCATGGATGGAAAATTCTTGGGAGACTTTCTGAACGATCTGAATAGCAGCCATCCCAAAGTTCACTGTGGAGGCCAAGAACAATGGATGTCTCCCCTTTCTTGTACTATTTTGTCACTCATGTATTTTTATGTCTTTTTGTAAGCAGCCTAGAATGCTGTAGCACTTAGCAGTCAATAAGTGTTTTAAAATAAATAAAAATATAAGAGAGATACTCTCCCATCCCACTCCAGTGGGGGAAGGCAGCATCCCCTAAGTCCAGATAACAGCCAAATCTGAAGATTTGTTTCTCTCAACACGCTATGCCCCCTCTCAACTTCCCTCAAATAAGAATTTTAGATCCCTCAGGTCTAGGATGGGACAGAATCTTGTTATTTTTGACTAAGAAGTACCTGGCATAGAATCCCTGCCCTCCTTGTCTTAGTGAGATAAGTTAATGAAAGTTGTTGTACTTCAGGACCTCTTTGTCGGAGCTGTAAATATAAAAGACGGTGGAAATTCACTCCATCTCCTCGCTGTAACTGCTCCTTTTTACTCGTGTCTTTAAAAGTGAAATAAACAGTGCCACTTATCCGAGGTATTTCATAGTGTTGAAATGTCTAGTACTCGCTTCCGTGCCTCCGCCAGTAATGCTATCTGCTCCTCTGATCCTATTCTCACCCGTCTAAGTTCTCTCTTCTGCCTTCATCCCTTCCATCCATCATATCCGTAACCTATCGCTTTCCATTGCAACTGTTCATGTGGCCTTCAAACATGTTGTGGTTACCCCTCTCCCCAAAAACAAGTCTTCACTAGATCCTACCTGTCCTTCCAATTATCAGCCTCTCTCCTCCCCTTTGATTCAAAACTACTTGAATGAGTGGTTCACTCCTGCTGTCATGACTTTTTCCTCTCAAGCCCTTCTGGACCTGCTGCAATTTGGCTTTTGTTCTCTACATTCCACAGAAATGGCTCTCGCCAAAAAGTCTCCAGATACTTGTTCCTCACCAAATCCAAAGGCCTTTACTCAATTCTCATCCTCCTTTACTTTTCTGCTCCTTTGACACCATTGATCACCAGCTTCTTCTCCATACCGTCCTCAACTTGGAATTAGGAGCTTTGTTCTGTCCTGGCTTTAACTCTCCCATCACACTTTTAATGTGTGTTCTAGTGGATCCTCATCTACCATCTTTCAGCGGGTGTACCTTCGGGCTCTGGTCTTGAAACCTCTCCTTTTCTCTCTACACACTTGGTCCCCTTGGTGCACTTGTTTCCTCCAATGGTTTTCAGTTCCATCTTTATGCTGACGACTCTCTCATCTACCTTTCTGCACCTGAAATCTCTCCAGTAATCCCAGCCCAGATATCTGCCTGCTTACCCGAACATTGCTGCCTGGATGTCTCATCGCAGTCTGAAACTGAACATGGCCAAAACTGAGCTCCTTATCTTTCCCCCTAAACCCACATTCCCTTTTCTTCCCTTCTCTACTTCTGTGGATAGCACTACACTCCTCCATTTCCTCAGCTCACCAACTTTGGGCATTTCTGACTCTAAAAAAACTCTCTCTCTCTCTCTCTGCACATATCCAACGGACAGCTAAAACCTGTTACTTCTTTAACACCAACAAAATTAGGTCTCTTCCTTTCTATACACACTAGTCATCTCCCATCTAGACTACTGTAACCTACTCCTTACTGGTCTTCATCTTTCTCCCATTCAATCTGTTCACAACAGCATAAAAAGAATGCCATAATGGGTCAGACCAAGGTCCACAAAGCCCAGTATCCAGTTTCCAACAGTGGCCAATCCAGGTCACCAGTACCTGGCAGGTTCCCAAAAAAGGTACACAGAATTTCACAATGCTTGGCCCTGGGCAAGCAGTGGATTCTGCAGGTCCTCTAATGGTTTATGGACTATCCTCCAGGAACTTGTCCAAACCTTTAAGCCCAGCTACATTAACAGTTTTTACTACACCCTCCAGTAACACCATTGAGTGAAAAATATTCTTATTTGTCTTAAATAGGTTTCATTGTAGCTTCATTGCATGTCCCCTAGTCTTTCCACTTTTTGATGGCATAAAACAATCTAGGTTTACCCATTCTATTCCATTCATTAAATTTATAGACCTCTATTATACTCCCCCTCACCATCTCTTTCAAGTTGAAAAGCCCTAACCTTTTAAGCCTCTCCTTAGATGTATCCTTCCATCCCTTTACCATTTTGGTGACTTCTCTGTACTTTTTCAAAATTCTGCTATATCTTTTTTAAAAGGTATGGAGACTGCACACAGTATCCAAGGTGTGGTTGCATCATGGAAAAATACAGAGGCATATCATCCTTGGTTTTATTTATTTTCCATCCTCATGATTCCTAACATTCTATTTGCTTTCTTGGCTGCAGCTCCACACCGAGCGGAAGGTTTCAACATATCCACAATAACGCCTAAGTCTTTTCCTGGGTAGCGGTTCCCAATGTGGAACCTTGCATCGTGTAAACAGTTTGGGTTGTTCTTTCCTAGGTGCATAACTTTGTATGTTCACGTTAAATTTCATGTGCCATTTGGATGTCCAGTCTTCTAATTTATCAAAGTCCTCTTGCAATTTTTCAAAACTCAGCTGCACGGCTTATCTTCCACCAGTGCCGCCACGCTTATGTAACCCTTCTTCTCAAGTCACTTCACTGGCTCCCTATCCATTTCTGCATCTAGTTCAAACTTCTCTTAATTACCTACAAATGCATTTGTTCTGCGGCTCCTCACTACCTTTCCTCTCTTATCTCGCTCTATACTCCTCTTCAAGAGCTCCACTCCTCTGGCAGATCTCTCTCATCTATACCCTTCTCTGCCACTACCAACTCTAAAAACTTTGTCCATTCCACCTTGCTGCTCCATATGCCTGGCGCTACTTGAGTTGGTGTGCCAGGCTCCTTCTCTGGCCCTATTCAAATCCAGGCTAAAAAACACACCTCCGAAGCTGCTTTTGAATCCTGATGCCCCTCACTCTTGTTCTACTTACTATACTCTAGTCCCCAGTTTTGCAATGTTTTTCATCTTGACTAGATTGCAAGCTCTGATGAGCAGGAGTGTCTTACATCTTTATGTACAGCGCTGCGTACGTCTTGTAGCGCTATACAAATGATTAGCAGCAGCAGCTGCAGCGTAGTAAGTCTGCAATGTCATATCAAAATAAGTCACTATGTACTTTCTGCACTCCTTCCCTTCTCTCCCCTCCCCAGGAATAAAATTACTCAGCTTCCTTAGGGAAGTGGTCTACATTTATGTTGAGCTATGTGGGAAACTAGCAAAAGGGTTCTGGAATTTAAAGAGCTCAATCCCCAAAAGACTCAAGTCTAAGCCTCTCTTCCCAGGAGCACTGAGGAATGTGATTTGGAGCTCTTGGCCCTTGAGAGCAGAATTAAATGGACCATGAAATGGTGCAGTAGCTAGAGCTTCTCAAATTCAGGAGCCTTCTGGCCTCAATACTTTGGAGTAGACCCCACTTGTTCACAGCATAAATGGGGTGAAGGGGCAGAGTCTCCAACATTCTCATCTGTACATCTTTTAGGATTCTGAACACCGTAAGCTTCCATAGGTGGATTGAGGAACTGGAGGATTTCCAATGCTTCAGCGCCCTGGGCAGCTCTTCAGTCTCTAGACAAGTGTTTTCCTGCAGAGCCCAATATTCTGCAGTGAAGGCTCTTTCCTGTTCCCCCTTCCTCTATCCCATCTCTGATGTGATTTCGCACTTGTTTCTCCTACTGCATGAGACGTTCCCTTGGAGTTTTCAGTCAGTTTCTAAGTTTAATTTTTACTATATCGCTGCTATAGGCGGCATTCAGGAATCAGGTGCCCCGGTCAGGTTTTCCCTCTTCAAGGCATTTTGACGTTGCTATGGTTATTTTTCTGGGTGAAATGACCCAAAAGACTCACCAGCAGGTTTAAAAGGTGTTCCAGGTGTAATGGGACCATGCCTGTTATAAATGCCCATAATTTGGGCCTGAAGTGTCTGGGACCCAACCATGATCACACTTGTCTTTTGTGCTCAGAGATGACTGAGGAAAGGCACAAAAGATTTTTGGTGCAGATAAAGTTCTAGTCTATAGACGTCAGCATAGTTAATGGCCCAAGGAGCTGCACTGAACATTGGAGATATATAGATTTTGAGGCATCATCTAGTTTTTGCTGGACACTGTACTGATGCTAGACTCTGAAGCAGACATTAACAAATTCCCATCTCAAGAAGAGAAAAAGATTTATCCTTGACCTCATGGACATGAGGTCTCTGGACAGTATACTGGATGGAGATTGAGGTACATCTCAGTTCATAAGGGCATGATCTTATGAGCTTTGCGGCATTCAATGAGCCAAAACCCCTGAAAACAGCCCCTGATGGAGGGGTTAAGACCAGTCTGCTGATAATTTCCACAAGATCAGGTGTTCTTAACCTAAAATAAACCCTCAGGACACACGCAGCCAATCAGGCTATCCAGAATGAATATGCATGAGAGAGTTATATACTACCTCCATTATATGCAAATCTCTCATGCAAATTCACTGCAGTTGTTCTGAAAACCTGCCCGGCTAGGTATGTCCCAAGGACTGGGTGAGAACCCATACACACTAGACTCTGCAGATATTAACCAAATCTGCTGCAGCTCTTCCACCTTTGCCAATGGAAGCCCTAGGAGCACCTTCTGAAGGCTTTTGAGGACTTGGAGGTCTTTGAAGCAGAAGCCTACTGCCATGCAAAAGGCTCCAGTGCCCTGCCCTTTTGAGGCTTTCCTAACCAGGGCTCCACAGATCAAACAAACAGTAAGGATTTGAGGGTTTCTTTGTTTGTTTTATTATATTACATTGCTAGCTCTCTGACTGGGAGCTCTTAAAAGGGTTTTTTGTATATTTTTTAAAGCAAGGTTACTTTCTTTTTGCTGTTTTAGAAGAACTTTCCTTGAGCACAGTAGGTTGCTGAACTCCGGTAACCTCCTCAGGTTTAGAAACTGCTAACACCTAATCAGGAGTTAGTTCCCTCCCTACCCACCCCAACTCCCACCCACACCTAGTGAGCAGTCCTGCTTTATAGGGCACCTCCTCTAACAAATCACAGTGAATTGGACCAGCACATTTTGAATATAATTAAAGAGATTTAACTGCTTTTGCTCTGAAAGGACAGCTGCAAAACCGGCTGGTACTTGGTAGATCTCTCTCTTTTGCTTTAACAGATACCTAAGCTCCACGAACAGAACAATGGCTGGGAAAAATAGTATTGCTAAAGCTGTTGCCCCCGTTACAGCTTCTGCCTCGGTCCAGACAGAGATCCTAATGCCAGTTAAAGGACCGGTTCCATGTGCAAGGTGCCTGCATGCTGAAGCTCTGAGGAAACAAGTGGAGGAACTCAGAGAGGAGGTGGCGAGGCTGAGGAGCATTGAAGACAGTGAGAAGTACATTGATGAGATGCTTCTTGCAGCAACCAGGCTCTCCAGCACAGGAGAAGATGGGTGCCAACAGAATGTCGATGGTTGAACACAAGTCACCAGGGCCTGCAAAATCACCAATCCAACTTCTCCAGCCCTTGAATTGAAGAACCATTATGCAGCCCTGGAAGTGGAGGAGGTGAAAGCATCCCTGGAAAGGGAAGAACCAGAGTTCCCCAAAGTTGCAGAATCAGTGACCAGAAGGAAACGAAGGGTAGTGGTGGTTGGAGACTCTCTTCTGAGGGGTACTGAGGCGTCCATCTGCAGACCAGACTTGATGTCCAGAGAGGTATGCTGTCTGCCTGGTGCCAAAATCCAAGATGTTACGGAGAGTTTGCCGAGACTCATCAAGCCCACTGATTATTACCCAATGTTGCTAATCCATGTTGGAACAAATGATACTGCCAGGTATACCTCGGAACGTATCAAAAGTGACTTCATGGCTCTGGGACAGAGGGTGAAGCAGTTAAGTGCACAGGTGGTGTTCTCTTCAATCCTCCCTGTTGAGGGTAAAGGCCAAAGCAGAGAGGCTCGCATCCTGGAGATGAATGCATGGCTGCGTGGATGGTGTCATCAAGAGCGTTTTGGTTTCCTAGATCATGGGATGCTGTTCCAAGGGTTGCAGAGCAGAGATGGCATCCATCTGTCCAAGAAAGGTCAACGCATCTTTGGTAGTAGACCAGCTAATCTACTGAAGAGGGCTTTAAACTAGATTCGTTGGGGATGGGTGAAGAAAGCCCCCAGGTAAGTGAAAACTCCCAGGTAGGTGATACATTAAATACCTTTATGGAAATGGGTAACAGGGGTAACATATGGAAAGCAGTGTGTATTAATGCCCGTAGCATGGGAAATAAGATCCCTGAAGTTGAAGCTTTAGTGGGAGTGGCTGACTTGGATTTAGTGGCAGTTACAGAAACATGGTTCACAGAAAACCATGACTGGGATGTAACTATACCTGGCTATACTTTATTCAGAAAGGACAGGGTAGGAAGAAGGGGAGGAGGAGTGGCACTATATGTAAAAACTACTATTAAAGCTTTGGAATTACAGAGCTTAAAAGGGAGAGAGGCGGCCTTGTGGGTTAAACTAGAAAGAGGAAAAGAGAAATCTATTTGCATTGGTGTGATATACAGACCTCCCTCACAAGAGGAAGAGGTGGACAGAGTTAATTGAAGACATACGCAGCATTGCTAGGAAAGGGGAAGTGCTACTGATAGGAGATTTCAATATGCCAGATGTTGATTGGCACATTCCTGCTGCAGTATCATCTAGAAGTAAGGAGATCCTGGATTCTCTACAGGGAGAACTATTCAGGCAATTGGTAACAGACCCCACACGTGAAGGGGCCATACTGGACTTGGTGCTTACCGATGGTGAAAGTGTTTCTGATGTTGTAGTGGGAGATCATTTTGCATCCAGTGATCACCAGATAGTGTGGTTCAGTATTAGGACTAGGGCTGTTAGAATCCATTCCAAGGTGAGGATCTTAGACTTTAGGAAGACTAACTTTGCGAAGATGGGCCAATACCTCAGGGAGTCGTTAGTGGGATGGGAACAGCTGGGGGATGTAGAAAAACAGTGGACAAAACTGAAAGGGGGTATTTTAAAGGCAACCAACCTTTTTGTTAAAATGGTAAATAAAGGCAAAAGGAACAGGAGACCGCTATGGTTTTCGAAGGAAGTAGCTGAAAAAATGAAGAAAAAGAGGGAGGCCTTCATGAAATAGAAGAGATCACAGAGAGAGGAAGACAGGCATCTGTATTTGGAAAAACTTAGAGAAGCTAGCAAAGTAGTCAAAAAGGCAAAGATTCAAAAGGAGGAGGAAATAGCCAATGCAATAAAATGGGGGGATAAGACATTTTTCAGATATATTAGTGAGAAGAGGAAGGGCAAAAGTGGTATTGTCAGACTCAAGGGTGCAGGGGGGGGGGGGGGGGGAATATGTAGAAGCTGATAAGGAAAAAGCGGAATTGCTTAACAAATATTTTTGTTCTGTGTTCACAGATGAAGAACCAGGAGCAGGACCTCAGAAAACACCCACAAATAAGAACAGAAGCGAGGGACATCTTGAACAATTTTCAGAAGACTGTGTTCGTGAGAAACTAGCTCAACTTAAAGTAGACAAAGCAATAGGACCGGATGGGATACCCCCTAGAATACCGAGGGATCTTGGGGACGTTCTAGCAACTCCACTGACTGACCTTTTCAATGCCTCGTTGGAGTCGGGAGTGGTGCCAAAGGACTGGAGAGAGGCTCATGTGGTGCCTTTACACAAAAGCGGAAGTAAGGATGTGGTTGAAAACTACAGGCCGGTTAGTTTAACTTCGGTGGTGAGTAAATTATTGGAAACGCTGCTGAAAGAGAAAATAGTGAGGTTTCTGGAGTCCAGCGGATTACAGGATCCAAGGCAGCATGGATTCACCAGAGGCAGGTCTTGTCAGACAAATCTAATTGATTTCTTTGACTGGGTGACCAGGGAGTTGGACCGAGGGAGAGCTCTAGATGTGGTGTATTTAGATTTCAGTAAAGCCTTTGACACTGTTCCTCACAGGCGACTTATAAACAAACTGAGCACCCTAGGGATGGACCCTAAAGTTACTGCTTGGGTTAGAAATTGGTTGGGTGGGAGGCGACAAAGAGTACAAGTAAATGGAGCTCACTCTGAGGAGAAGGATGTTACCAGTGGTGTGCCCCAGGGATCTGTCCTTGGTCCGATTCTTTTTAACATCTTTGTTAGTGATATAGCGGAAGGGCTGTCGGGTAAGGTTTGCCTCTTTGCAGATGATACCAAAATCTGCAATAGAGTAGACACCCAGGAAGGTGTAGATAACATGAGGAGGGATCTAGCTAAGCTTGAAGAATGGTCTAGAATTTGGCAGCTGGGATTTAATGTTAAAAAATGTAAGGTCATGCATTTGGGCTGCAGCAATCCAAGGGAGCAATACAGCATAGGAGGTGAAGTACTTTTGTCCAAGTGGTTGTGTCTGATGATCTTAAAGTAGCTAAACAGGTAGAAAAGGCGATGGCAAAAGCTAGAAGGATGCTTGGGTGCATACGGAGAGGAATGGCTAGCAGAAAAAAGTAGGTGATAATGCCTCTGTATAAGTCTTTGGTGCGACCTCATTTGGAGTATGGTGTGCAATTCTGGAGACCGCACCTTCAAAAGGATGTGAACAGGATGGAGTCGGTGCAGAGGGTTGCTACTAAAATGATTAATTGGCTTCATTATAAAGCATATGAGGACAGACTTAAGGATCTTAATATGTACACCTTAGAGGAAAGGCAGGATAGAGGTGATATGATTGAAATGTTTAAATACCTCCGTGGCATAAATGTTCAGGGAGAGAGCCTCTTTCAATTGAAAGCAAGTTCTGCTACGAGGGGACATGGGATGAGGGTGAAGGGAGATAGATTCAGGAGTGATATGCGGAAATATTTCTTTACAGAAAGAGTAGTGGATCCATGGAATAGTCTCCCAGTGGAGGTGGTAGAGATGAGGACAGTAACTGAATTCAAAAAAGCATGGGACCAACACAGAGGATCTCTAAAGGTAAAAAGTGGACTGTTGTAGTTGTTATGGAAGGACAGACTAGATAGGCCATGTGGTCTTTTTCTATCATCATGTTTCTATGTTTCTATGCAATTGCACAGTGCCTCGAGACATTTAGCTAACTCTTGCTTTACCAATGGCTTGCAGGAGATTAATCAACATCATGACCTTGAATGGCCTCAACACCAGTGCCTGCTCAGCCCGTGCTTATTTAGTGCTGGGGGGTAATCGAAGGACATCAGTTCACCAAAACAAAAGTAACAAGCAGCATATGGGGCTCAAAGGACCACATTTAACCCATCACCTCCTGTTCTGCCCCTCTGTGCTGCACTTACAGAGCTACATACAACGCTTGCTGGTTTATTTTGTGAACAGTTCTAAAATGCACCAAAGGAATTGTCTACAAGTACAAAAAACTACTTTGGTATATGCAGTATTAATCCAGCCTAGCATGTCAACGTGCACTTACTATGCAGTCAATGATACAGCAGAAAATGGAACTCTCCTGCTCAGATAGAAAGCAGATCTTGTCAGACAAGAACTGCTATACTTAAGAACAAAAAAAACTATGCCTGTTTTAATGAATGTTCTGAAAACTACTTTAAACAAGTAGCAATTTCAAAGCAGATTTTGATTTCTACAGAAAAATCCCTGAAGTTAACTCAAATAATTTAGATTCAAGCAAACATATTTCTATTCTGGCAGCAAAGCAAAAACACAGACTCTAAATTGTTCTGTTGGAAACTCAGAACAAACATTTAAAGGGGGGAGTAATTACATACAAGTCAAAAGATACTGTTTATGCATCAGTTTCTCTTTCTTACTTCAAGAGATCATGGATCATTGGCCTCTTTACAGTTAAAATTTGGAATCCACCTAAGATCAAGTGCAGTATTTTGAACTATGAAGCCTAAAAAGGGATCGTACTAAGACTGAATCCTGTTGAATATGGAAGATTAATGTCCTGTCACATGTCCCCATTGGGGTTATGGGAACTTAAAGACCTATCTGTTAAAAACAAGCCCACTGAATATAGAACCAATCAGGGAGACTTTTAGCTAATAAATTAAAGAAAATGGAAACTAGAAATTATAATACAAAAATCAAGGACTGCAAAAGGAGTAATGCTCTGGTCAGAGATGACTGGAGAACGGTTTATACAACTCTACCAGAAGCTATACTCCCCAGAGAAGGTCGCCAATCCAATCGCTATACAAACCTATTTAGATGGCATTAAACTGCCTACTATCAGTTGACGAAACTGAGAAATTATCTAAACCTCTCTGAACACGAGGTTCTCAATGAAATCAAAGGCCTTCCTCCTTATAAGGCTCCTGGCCTGGATGGGTTCTCCAATCACTTTTATAAAGTACTCAGGGGTACAATAGTGGAACCTCTCACTAAAATGTTTAATTCCCTGGGACTAGCATCCCAGATGCCCCATTCCCTTTTCTAGCTGGAGTAAAAAATTCACAAGGAGGGGAAGGACCCAGAATATGGGTTTTATAGACCTCTCTCGCTTCTTGGAAATAGCGCACTCAAAGATTTTCAGGTTAGCAGACTACTGCCATTTCTCTAAAAAATGGTCCATCCTAACCATTTAAATGTGCGCAAACGAGCATTTGATACCTGGGAATCCAACTGACCACACAAATAAAAGACCTTTTGAAAGCAAATTAACCCCCTTTGTGGAAAGATTATTCAGGGACCTTGCTAAATGGGAGAACTTAGGACTTTCATGGTTTAGCCGTATAGCAATGGTTAAAATGATCATACTTTCCAGGTTTCTTTAACTATTCATGACCCTGTCAGTCATGGTACCTCGGGCCTTACTAGCTTAAAACTCATGACTATGGTGTATTTTTTTTGGAACAGCAAGAAACTACAGGTTCCTAGGAAAATTCTCTACACCAGAAGACACAGGGCAGGAATTGTGGGGGGGTCTCCCATCTTAGCAGATTATAAAGTGGACCGGGTTTGCTGGGTGCTGGAATGGCAGATTCATAAAAAGCATGAATGGGTAGAACTAAAAATATATATAGACCTTGGGTTGTCACCCCATCGGAGGGCAACAAAAAAAATTAGACAAAATAACCTTTTTACTAATAGAACACTTTGAAAATGTGGTATAAACATAAAAAGAAATGGTATGAACTAAGGAGTATTCTAAATGTATCTCCCTATTAAACAACCCAGATATCTTTCTTGGCATGAGGAATCATGCCTTGCACTGATGGGCCGGGCCGGGGCGGGGGAGGGACTACAGTATGTGGGCCAATTTAGAGAAAACTGGGTGTGGGTATTCCTTGAAGAAAAAAAAGAGACTATTCTCTACCACCCTCTGATCGATATATGTACACCCAAGTAGTAGTACATTATATTACATACATATTGAAACACAATACAGAGGGCCCCAGGAGATGTTGAATCGTTAGAGATCAGCAATAAGAGGGGTCCTCTCCAAATTGTATATGGTCATGGGGAAAGCTTCTGAAGGCAAATGGGCAGACAGGAGAGCATGGGAATCAGATCTTAACAAAAAACATGGTACGACAAGGGCCTTTTTAAAGGGAGTCTGAGCTAGCAACATGCTAGAACATAAAACTTTAAAATGTTATACAGATGGCACCTTACTCCCCGTGCCTACAAAAAAAATATGGGGGGCCAAGGCCCATTGTTGGAGGGATTGTGGAGCTCTGGCTAGCAATGTACACACATTTTATTTATTTGTTTCCATACCACTTTTTTCCCAGTGGATCAAAAGTGGTTTATAGCAAACAATTTGAATATTACAGAAGTATGTATTCATTTACAGGGAACATTTTCTTAAACTATATTCGTATACAGAACATTGTTAACTTTAAGCAACTTTTATCAAACTATTTACAAGTTGGAGTTTTGTGTTCAGTATGTCTATTTTTGGTATGTCATGATATGCTTTTCATTGACTTCCATTACGATTCAGTGTGTGATGGGTGGAGTGCTAAGTGGTGATGGGGGAGGGGTTTTTTGCATTCATTTTCGATTCGTGTGCCAAAGTGGAGGGTAAATAGGTGGGTTTTGAGATCATTTATTTCTCTTATGTGGTCTGGGAGCACGCTCCAGAGGCTGGGGGCAATGTGGGAAAATGCTTTATTGTTAGTTGTCTTCGTTGCTTTTCTGAAAATCGGGTGGTATAGATATTTTATTCTTGTTGCAGTCTTGTTGGGAGCGAGAGTTGGTTTCTTTTTGGATGAGCGTGGAGAGGTGCAAGTGAGAGATATCACTGATTAATTTAAAGGTTGTGACAAGTATTTTGTAGGTTATGCAGCTTTGTAAAGGAAGCCAGTGAAGGTCATATAGTATTGGAGTTGTGTTCTGTTGGGTTGATGTTCATAGCTATCCTAGCTGCAGTATGCTGTGTCAATTGCAGTTGTCTTAGTGTTCGTTTTGTTATGCCCTGTAGTGTGGTGTTGGCGAAGTCAAAGTGGGATGATTGCTTGGACTATGGCTTTGAAGTCATTGAGGTGGAGTAGTGGGCGGAGTAGTTTCAGCATTTTGAGTTTATAGAGGATCATTTTTGTTGTGTATTTTATATGGGATGTCATGGTGAAGGTACAGTCAGAGGACCCCTAGATATTTTATTTCGTTTTTAACTAATATGTTTATGTTTGTACATTGATCGATATTGATGGAGTGAAGCTCTGGTTTCTTGTTACGTACATTGCCTCAGTTTTCGTGAGATTAATCTTAAGGTTGTGATTTGTGAGCCATTCTGTTATCTCTACAAAGCATTCAGTAAGTTTTTGGATTGGTGGATTTGTGATGTTAAATGGAAGATAACATATCATCTGCATTTAAGTGGTAATTTATTTGGAATATTTTAAAAATGGTGCAAATGGGTTAGATATATATATTGAAAAGTATGGCTGAAAACACAGAACCTTGCGGTAAGCCTTGTTCTTTGTATTGTTTGGACATTTGGTGCTCGATTCTTACTTGTTGTGTTCTGTTGGACAGGTATGATGAGAACCATTGTAGAACTCTATCTTTTATACCTATTTGTTGGAGTCTGAGGAACATGTGATGGTTTATGCTGTCAAAGGCTGCAGTGATGTCAAGAAAGATGAGCAGGAACACTTCCTTGGTGTCATCAATTCCTTGGTCGAATAAGATGGTGAGGAGTGTCTTCACTCCATGGAATGGCTGAAAACCATATTGATGTTTGCGAGTGGGGCGGAGAAGTCTATATGATCTTGGAGTTGTATTTGAACAGGTTTTTTTCTATTAAACTTGGCCATGAAGGGGAGACTTGAAATAGGTCTGTAGGATGTGGGGGAGTTTTTGTCCAATGTGTTTTTTTAGGATTGGGCGAATTAGCGCATGTTTCAGTGGGGATGGTAGGTGACCATGCTGGTGAGAGAGGTTGACAAAAGGGAGGATAAATGCAGAGTTCTGGTTTTGATGCATTTATCCAATTAATTGGACAGGGGTCGAGGTATGAGGTGGTTGTGTTGATCTTGGAGATGTTTGAGTGTGGTCTTTTGACATGGGGGTGAATGTTGATCAGGAGTTTTGTGTTTGGTGGGTAATGCTTAGGTCTGTTTTAGCTAGGTCTTGGTGCGAGTTCCTCCTTGTAATAATTAGCCAATTTCTGTGGTGTAATGGTACTTTCGGAAGAGGTCTTGTTGGCTGTGTTATTAGTGAGGGATTTAACTATTTCAAATAGCTCTCATGGTCGCTTCAGCAAGTTAGATAGTAGCTTGGAGTAGTAGCTTTTCTTAGTGGTGTTGGTTGTCTCTTTGTAGAGTTGTAGAGCATCTTGGTATTGTAACTGGTGGGTTTTGGTTGCCGAGAAGATCAAGAAAAGGTGGAAGGAATATACAGAGTTTTTATATGATAAAGATCAAGTGGACCAACAGCCGTTTCAACCTGTACCTTATGATCGGGAACCATTGGTGATTAAAGAAGAAGTTGAAGCAGCATTGAAAGCCTTATCAAAGAACAAAGCACCAGGCATTGATAGCATTCCCATAGAAGTATTGCAGCAATCTGATGCAGCTGTTACCGTACTCACAAGGCTCTGCCAAGAAATATGGAAGACAACATCATGGCCATCTGACTGGAAAAGATCTGTGTTTATACCAATACTAAAGAAAGGTGATCCAACTGACTGTGGAAATTATCGCACAATTGCTCTGATCCCACATGCCAGCAAGATTCTACTGAAGATTATTCAAGAGACTACAACCATACCTGGAACAAGAACTACCTGAGGTGCAAGCAGGGTTCAGGAAAGGGCGAGGAACAAGAGACATCATTGCGGATGTGAGATGGATCCTTGAAAAGACTAAAGAATACCAAAAGGATATCTATTTCTGCTTTATCAACTATAGCAAGGCTTTTGACTGTGTAAACCATGAGAAACTCTGGGTATACCAGAACACCTGATCGTTCTCTTGCGCAATCTGTACATTGATCAAGAAGCAACAGTTCGAACGGAACAAGGAGAAACAGAATGGTTTAAAATAAGCAAAGGTGTAAGACAAGGCTGCATACTTTCCCCCTACCTGTTTAATTTATATGCAGAACAAATCATCAGAGAAGCAGGATTGTATGAAGACAACAGAGGTGTGAAGATTGGTGGAAGACTCAACAACCTTCGCTATGCTGGTGATACCACATTACTGGCGGAAAGTGAAGATGATCTGAAACATTTGCTTCTCACAATCAAAGAACATAGTCTCAAAATGGGCCTGCACCTTAATGTAAAGAAGACAAAGATCATGACAACTGGCATAATCAACAGGTTCATCGTTGAAGGAGAAGAAATTGAAATTGTGAACAACTTTAACCTACTTGGATCAACTATCAATAAAGAAGCAACAAGCAGTCAAGAAATCAGACGACGCATTGCTCTTGGCAGAATGGCTATGAAAGACCTAGATAAGATTCTCAAGAGCAGAGATGTCTCTCTCCATACAAAGATCTGACTTGTTCAGGCCATGGTATTTTCAACAACATCATATGGATGTGAAAGCTGGACAGTGAAAAAGATACAGGAAGAAAATTGATGCCTTTGAATTATGGTGCTGGCGGCGAATACTGTGTATACCATGGACTGCCCGAAGAACAAACCAGTCGGTACTAGAGGAGATCAAACCTAAGCTTTCTTTAGAAGCTCAGATGACAAGACTTCGACTTTCATACTTCGGACACATCATGCGAAGAGAGAGATCATTAGAGAAAGACATTATGCTTGGCAAGATAGAAGGTCAACGCAAAAGAGGAAGGCCAGCAATGAGATGGCTCGATACAATAACAGCAGCTACGGGTAACAGTCTGTCAACAATGAGCCGCCTGACTGAAGACCGAACACAGTTTAGGATAGCTATCCAGAGGGTCGCCATGAGTCGACTCCGACTCGACGGCACTTAACAACAACGACATGGTGACATTTGCACACAATTTTGCGTAGGATTAATTTTGTTTTTGTGTGTGGTGGGAGTGTTGTACATGTATTATGGCTGCGTTAGATAGTGTGTCATGCCAACGAGTTACAGCTTCATCCAGGTCTGTTGGGTCTAGAATGAGGTGTGGGATGGTTTGATCCAGAAATGTCTGTTATATTTCTTGAATCTTCTGAGGTGGGAGGTATGTGTAGGTTTTGTGTGGTAGTGTAAATATGTTATTTGGAATTTTATCAGGTGGCAGTCAGACCAGGGGATGGGCTGTACTTCTAATATTGTTGGGTCAAAGTCTTTGAAGATGGACGATGGTAAAAACGCTAGATCTAGCATATTGCCTTTAATACGGGTTTGGGTGATAATTATTTGGTGGTGATCGGAGTCGTTGATGGAAGTTAGGAGTGTTTATGTGATAGTGATGGGAGATTGAGGTCACCTAGTAGGATCAGAGGGTTGTTTTCTGTTGAGGAATATATTAGTTCTGATAGGATGTCTTGAAGGACTAGAAAGGGGGGACTGTTACTTCTGGAGAGAAATCTGCAACTGTGAGTATATACTTCTGGTAAGTTTCTAAAAATAATTCTTTGTATTAAAGCTACTTAATCTGTGAACCCACTATTTTTTGTTGGATCAGTTGGGGCCTAGTAGCAGCAATTAAAGTTTGAATTTAAAACACAGAGGAGAGCTTTCTGGTTACATTTCATACCCAGCAGAGAGCTTGTAGTTTAAATTTCATAAGAAGTTAGAGCCTAGCAGCAGCTAAGAGCTATAATTTAAATCAAATCAGAATTTAACTTACCTCAGCAGCACAAGACAGGGTACTGTGTAGCAGCCCTCTTTTAATAAGTTTCATTTCCCTCCCTCCCCTGGGATAATCATAGCTTTATAGGTACTTACACATCTTAAAAGACAGGAGGTGCTTTCAGGTGAAGCTCATTACCCAAATCAGTCATACACTAAGGACCTGAGATTAATTAAGCTTCAGGTGAACAAGGTATATTAAACGTATTAGGTACAGTTTTATTGGTATAAGTACCCATAGCAACCCCTAGTAAGTAAGAACTTAAAGATCTAGACACAAACTTAAAACTAAGATGCAGACAGCAGTCCAGCAGCGGGATGGGGGCTTTCCAGTCTTTTGCATTGAGTGTCACATGTATGATTTTCTCCCAGTTGGTGAGAGGTCTTACGTGTGCACTAGGTGCAAGGAGCTCTTTTCTCTCAGGGAACAAGTCCGTTCTCTAGAGGCTAAAGTAGCAGACTTGGAAAACATAAGACAGACAGAGAGGTACATAGACGAGACCTACAGGGATATAGTCCTGAAGTCCCACCTCCAGTCTGGAGCACCCCTGTTGCCATGGAGGAGGGAGGCCACGTGACAGGAGAGCATTACCCTGGTGTGGCAGGAAGTGATCCTGTAACTAGGACCTGTCCTCCAGGTGATGTAAAACCCTCTCACACCGAGGAGGTTTCTCCAGGGCCATGTGCCCATGAGGGAAGGGTTAGGACAGCCGTTATAGCTGGTGATTCGATCATTAGGCATGTAGATAGCTGGGTGGCTGGTGGACGTGAGGATCGGCTGGTAACATGCCTGCCTGGTGCGAAGGTAGCGGACCTCACGCGCCACCTAGATAAGGTCTTAGATAGCAGACTCCTCCCCAGCACTGTCTTGGTACATGTCGGTATCAATGACATAGGAAAATGTGGTAGGGAGGTTCTGGAGGCAAAATTTAGGCTTTTAGGTAGAAAGTTGAAATCCAGAACTTCCAGGGTAGCATTCTCCGAAATGCTTCCTGTTCCACGCGCAGGACCCAAAAGGCAGGCAGAGCTCCGGAGTCTCAATGCGTGGATGAGACAATGGTGCAGAGATGAGGGGTTTGGATTTGTTAGGCACTGGGGAACATTCTGGGGAAAGGAGGGGCTCTTCCGAAGGGATGGACTTCACCTTAACCGGGATGGAACCAGGCTGCTGGCATTAACCTTTAAAAAGGAGATAGAGTAGCTTTTCAACTAGATATTAGGGGAAAGCCGACAGTCGCCCAAGAGCGGATGGTTCGGAAGAATGTATCCTTGAAGGATACTACCAAAAGCAGAGAGGTTCCACAAAAGAGTAAAGTAGCCCAAATGCCCTCAAGTATGGAGCAGACAGAGCTTAAAGATCCCAATTTACACATGTCTAACAATAGCCAAATTAACATGAATAAAATACATTCTCTAAAATGCTTGTATGCAAATGCTAGAAGTTTAAAGAATAAGATGGGAGAGTTAGAATATATAGCACTAAATGAAAGGTTAGATATGATTGGAATATCAGAGACATGGTGGAAGGAGGACAACCAGTGGGACACTGTGATACCTGGGTACAAACTATATCGTAATGATAGAGCTGATCAAATTGGTGGAGGGGTTGCGTTCTATGTTAGAGAGGGCATGGACTCAGAAAGGATTAAAGTTTTGCAGGAAACAAAATCTGCTGTAGAAGCTATATAGATTGAAATTCCATATAAAAGGGGGAAGGCGATGGCAGTGGGGGTGTACTATCGAGCACCTGGCCAGAATGACCAAATGGATGATGAAATGCTCAAAGAAATCAAGGAAGCTAACAAAAGTTACAGCGCAGTAATAATAATGGGTGATTTCAATTACCCCGGTATCGACTGGGTCAGTGTCACGTCAGGACATGCTAGGGAAGTAAAGTTCCTAGATTAAATAAATGACTGCTTCTTGGAGCAGCTGGTTCATGAACCGACCAGAGGGGAAGCCATATTAGACCTAGTCCTTAGTGGAACACCAGATCTAGTGCAAGAGATAAGGGTGTTGGGGCCACTTGGCAATAGTGATCATAGCATGATCGCCTTTGATTTAATTAGTGGAGGAGGGATAGTAAGGAAATCCACAGTACTACCTTTTAACTTTCGAAAGGGAGACTATGATAAAATGAGGAAAACAGTTACGAAAAAACTAAAAGGAGCAGTTGCGAAGGTTAAAGATGTACATCAAGCTTGGGTGTTGTTGAAAAATACTATCTTGGAAGCCCAGACCAGCTGTATTTCACGCTTTAAGAAAAGTGGAAGGAAGTCCAAAAAACTGCCAGCATGGTTTAAAGGTGAGGTCAGAGAGGCTGTTGTTGCCAAAAAAGCATCTTTCAGGAAATGGAAAAAAAGAGCCAAACGACAAAACCTGGAAACAGCACAAGCACTGGCAAGTCAAATGCAAGGCATTGATAAGGCAGGCAAAGAGAGAATTTGAGAAGAAGCTTGCTGCGGAAGCAAAAACGCGAAATAAAGACCTTTTCAAGTACATTCGTAGCAAAAAACCTGTGAGAGAGTCAGTTGGTCCATTAGATAATAAAGGGGTTAAAGGAGCACTAAGAGGCGACAAGGCGATAGCGGAGAGACTGAATGAATTCTTTGCTTCGGTCTTTACTGAGGAAGATGTAGGGATGTTACCCATGACTGAAGTGGTATTTAAAGGTGCGGAAGAATTGAAGGAAATATCGATACATCGGGAAGATGTCTTACAACTATTAAATAAACTGAAGAGTAGCAAATCACCTGGGCCGGATGGTATACATCCAAGGGTGTTGAAAGAACTGAAATATGAAATTGCAGAACTGCTATCAGTAATCTGTGAACTATCATTAAAATCATCTCTAATACCTGAAGATTGGAGGATCGCCAATGTAACACGAATTTTTAAAAAGGGTTCCAGGGGTGATCCGGGAAACTACAGACCGGTGAGCCTGACGTCAGTACCGGGAAAAATGGTAGAAACCATCATAAAGAATAAAATTACTCAGCATGTAGATAGTCACAACCTAATGGGAGACAGCCAACATGGCTTTAGACAAGGAAGATCTTGTCTTACTAATCTGTTATGTTTTTTTTAAGGAGTGAATAAACAGGTAGACAAAGGTGAGTCGGTTGATATTGTGTATCTGAACTTTCAGAAAGCCTTTGACAAGGTCCCTCATTAGAGACTTTTGGCAAAACTAAAGAGTCATGGGATAGGAGGCAGTGTACTATTGTGGATCAGGAACTGGTTAAAAGATAGAAAGCAGGGTAGGGCTAAATGGCCAATTTTCCCAATGGAGAAAGGTGAATAGTGGTGTACCCCAGGGATCTGTGCTGGGTCCGTTGCTTTTTGACATATTCATAAATGACCTGGAAAGTGGAATAACGAGTGAGGTTATCAAATTTGCAGATGACACAAAACTATTTAAAGATGTTAAAACCCAAGAGGATTGTGAAAAATTGCAAGAGGATCTTGATAAATTGGAAGACTGGGCATCAAAATGGTAGATGAAATTTAATGTGGACCAGTGCAAGGTTATGCACCTAGGGAAGAACCACCCAAACTATGGTTACACGATGCAAGGTTCCACATTAGGAACCACCACTGAGGAAAAAGATTTAGGCGTCATTGTGGATACCATGTTAAAACCCTCGGCCCAGTGTGCAGCGGCGGCCAAGAGAGCAAATAGAATGCTAGGTATGATAAGGAAAGGAATGGAAAATAAAACAAAAGATATTATAATGCCTCTATATCGTTCCATGGTGAGACCGCACCTTGAATATTATGTGCAATTCTGGTCACCGTATCTTAAAAAGGATATAGCGATTTTAGAGAAGGTACAGAGAAGAGACACCAAAATGGTAAAGGGGATGGAAGGATACTCCTATGAAGAAAGGCTAAAAAGGTTAGGGCTCTTTAACCTGGAAAAGAGACGGCTGAGGGGAGATATGATAGAAGTCTATAAATTAATGAACGGAGTGGAACGGGTAAACGTAGATCATTTACCTTATCAGAATATAGAAAGACTAGGGGACATGCAATGAAGCTACAGGGTAAACTATTTAAGACTAATAAAAGAAAATATTTTTTCACTCAACGTGTAATCAAACTCTGGAATTTGTTACCGGAGGATGTAGTAAAGGCTGTTAGTGTAGCTGGGTTTAAAAAAGGTTTGGACAAGTTTCTGGAGTAAAGGTCCATAAACCATTATTAAGAAGTGACCGAAGATATCAATGCTTGACCCAGTACAAGCATTGTGGAACTTGTGTCTCTTGGGGAAACTGCTAGGTACATGTGACCTAGATTGGCCACTGTTGGAAACAGAATACTGGGCTTGATGGACCTTGGTCTGACCCAGTATGGCATATCTTATGTTCTTAGGTTCTTATGTCAAGTTTTGGGTCTGGAGGGCTGTAAGCTAGACAGATGTGGAGGTGTCTGTTTTTTATGGCGAGCATGTCATTGTTTTCAGTGTTAGCGGTGATTAAGGAGGCTTTTAGTTTTTCTTTTATGATTATTAAGACTCCTTCTCCTCTTCTTATGGATCTGTGGGATTGGAATATTACATATCCTGAAGCTTTTAATTGGTTAATTACTACAGTGTCTGTGTTGGTGAGCATGTTTCTGTGATACAGATAAGGTTTGGTGAGTTGTCGGTGAGGTGGTCTTGGAAAATGGGTCTCTTGTTTCTTATAAGGTAGCATTTTTGGTCTGTATGCTGTGGGGTGATTAGGGAGGGAGCTGAGGAGGTGGTTGTTTTTGGGTTTATTGTGATTAGTCTATTGTGGTTAGATTTGGGGTGGGTGTATGTGTGTATCTAGTGGTGTTGTAAATTATAGGTGCAGAGTGGGAGCAAGATGGAGTGAGAGCATGGATTCTTGTGGTGTCACTGATTAGGCTTAAACATATGCAGAGTATCCAGAAGGATGAAATGTATTTAGAACATAAGATATGCCATACTGGGTCAGACCAAGGTCCATCAAGCCCAGTATTCTGTTTCCAACAGTGGCCAATCTAGGTCATATGTACCTAGCAGTTTCCCCAAGAGACACAAGTTCCACAATGCTTGTACTGGGTCAAGCATTGATATCTTCGGTCACTTCTTAATAATGGTTTATGGACCTTTCCTCCAGGAACTTGTCCAAACCTTTTTTAAACCCAGCTACACTAACAGCCTTTACTACATCCTCCGGTAACAAATTCCAGAGTTTGATTACACGTTGAGTGAAAAAATATTTTCTTTTATTAGTCTTAAATAGTGTACCCTGTAGCTTCATTGCATGTCCCCTAGTCTTTCTATATTCTGATAACCTAAACAATCGATCTACGTTTACCCGTTCCACTCCGTTCATTAATTTATAGACTTCTATCATATCTCCCCTCAACCATCTCTTTTCCAGGTTAAAGAGCCCTAACCTTTTTAGCCTTTCCTCATAGGAGTATCCTTCCATCCCCTTTACCATTTTGGTGGCTCTTCTCTGAACCTTTTCTAAAATCGCTATATCCTTTTGGCAGCCATGGTCTTGTGTGTGTAGGGAGATTCAGCCCAACTGTGGGCTGTTATAAATTATATATATGTCTGAATTGGTGTGTGTCAGTGCAGGTAGGAATGTGTGGTCTGAGTACATAGGCAGAGTAGACAGACAGTAATAGATGTAAGTTGAGATTGTTGGTATGTCTCAGAGTATATAGTAAGGCTTGACTGTAGTCAAGTGTAAAGTCAACTTACAAGTTCTTTGGCTGTGAGGGTTCTTTTAAATATAGTTAGAGGTAGGAGGTCTCAGCTTTTGTATATGTACGTTGTCGGTGGATCTCTTCAGCCCATGTTCCTGTATGCTGGCTCGGTGTTGTGAAGATGGGGAGTTGCAGATGCTCTGTTCTGGGGCGGTGCTATGAGGTAAGGCAGAGTATGCTGGAGAGTGTTGTTCATGCCTTGGGACCTCACCTAAGGGCGAGGCCCTCAGGCACAGGCACGCCCTTCGGCGCTGCTGGGTTTAAGTCCTGGACTCGCAAGAAAATTCATCCCTTTTGGGAGAAGGTAAAGGCATGGCTGAGTGAAATTCTGGGAGATAAAAATCAGAATAGGACTGGGACTCGCATTATTGAAAATAAAAGATTGTCTACCTGCTTGAAATTATGCACTGTTAAAGATGGGATGTACAGCTGCAAGACTAACAGCTCAATCATGGAAACGGGTGGAGTCTCCTAACTTTATAGAGGTCCAGAATCATATGCAAAACCTGTACCTAATGAGTATATTGACGGCACTATGTCATATTAAGCTAATGCCTTTCTTGAAAGAATGGTCTTATCTAATAAGACACATGAAAAGGCCACTTAACTAATGGAGTTAAGTATCAATCATAATAGCTGAACCCATAGTCTGCTATAACGGTATGCTGTGGAATCATGACAAGGGAACTGGGAGGGATGGGAGGGTAGGGGAAGGGATTGAAGCACCTTTCTAAATACACAAAATATTTGTATACTCTGTCGCCATCTTTAAATAAAAAATAAGTGGGGGGGGGGGGAACCACACACTCCACAAAACGCTTTCCCCATTGGTAAGCACCAAATCCAGTATGGCCCCTTCACGTGTGGGTTGTTACCTATTGCCTGAATAGTTCTCCCTGTAGAGAACTCAGGTTGTCCTTGCTTTTAGATGGCGACATCACAGAATAGACACGCGAAACATCTGGCATGTTGAAATCACCTAACAGTAGCATTTCTCCTTTCATAGCAATGCTGCAGTGCTGTGCTCAAGGGATCTGTCCTTGGTCTGATTCTTTTTAACATCTTTGTTAGTGATATAGAGGAAGGGCTGTCGGGTTAAAGTTTTCCCCTTTGCGGATGATACCAAAAACTGCAATAGACACCCAGGAAGGTGTAGATATATAGTATAGGGGGTGAAGTACTTTTGTCCACTGAAGAGTGGGACCTAGGTGTGGTTGTGTCTGATGATCTTAAAGTAACTAAACAGGTAGAAAAGGTGACAGCAAAAGCTACAAGAATGCTTGGGTGCATAGGGAGAGGAATGGCCAGCAGAAGAAAGGCAGTGAAAAGGAGGTGGTAGTGCCTCTGTATAAGTCTTAGGTGCGACCTCATTTGGAGCATAGCGTGCAAGTCTGGAGACTGCACCTTCAAAAGGAAATAAACAGGATGGAGTCAGTACAGAGGGTGGCTACTAAAATGGTTAGTGGTCTTCATTATAAAGCATGAGGACAGACTTAAGGATCTTAATATGTACACCTTAGAGGAAAGGTGGGATAGAGGCAGTGGTGTAGCGTGAGTTGTCAGCACCCGGGGCAAGGCAAGTAATTTGCGCCCCCTAACCCGTGGATTTTAGCACTCGAGTCTCTTCCACTAGATTAGTTAAAGAAACCCTTACCCCCTAAGCCATGAAAAATATACTCTAGCTTCTTTTCTAGGTCCCAAAATAGCCTTTAATTAAATCAACTTCACAGGCATAAACCAGTGTCAGAGGAGAATAATGTTACAGCCCCTGTTGTTTTGGGACTTAGGAAAGAACCCCGAGTAGACTTTTCATGGCAGGCTCAGTGATCTTAATCTCCTACAAAGTAAAACCGTTTTAGGTCTTCAGTTGATACCGAGTTTGATGCCAGGGCAGGAAAAGCCATTCTCTTAACTCAAATCCAAACTAGTGGTGCATGTAAGAGTTACGCTTTCACATAGCAGTTTCCCAGGGGGCCTCCGTGCCGTCAAAGTCGGCGTGGTGCAAACAATGGTTACAGAAATGCGTCTCCTTAGAGTTCAGCCATCCTCCCAGGCGGATCTGGACAGCATATCTGCAGCAAGAGAAAAATACTCCGAGGTGTTGGCCGGCTGCCATCTAACTCGGGGGCTGTCGGCTGTTTTCCTAGAGTTATTCTGATATGTAACATAGAAGAGTCAGTTTCCTGCCTTATTTAAAGAGACATTTTCAGACTATCCAATTTCAAACGTATCCCGTTATGCAAGTCCCCCTACCTGGCTGGCAGTAACAGGAAGCGTCTGACTTTTACCAGGCTAGGTCTTTGCTTAATTTGAGAAGTTGTATTTGCATGAATGTCCCTTGGGATGTTCTGCCTCCTTAACCTTCGTCACCGATTCTTGCAGATTCCAGTGCCCTCCACCCAATCCAACCCAGGCTTTATCCTGTACCTTTCCTGATGGACTAGAAGGCTTTCACTAAACCTGCAACAACTCCTGAACAGCCAGTCCCTGTCTTCCGAGCTACCCCTGTCTGCGATCGCGTGCGCCGCCTGGCCCTTTAAGAGCTTCGGGGGCATCTCGCCCCAGCCCCGCCTTTCTTAAAGGGGCCGCACCGGCAGCCTGCATCCGTGCCAAAGACACACGCTAGAGAGAGAGAGAGAGAGAGAGAGAGAGAGAGAGAGAGAGTTTTGTAACTGGCGAGCCAGAGGAACGCGGGGCTTTGAGCAAGGGCCGCGGCTGCTTAACTTGTTTGACGTTTGTCTTCTTTGGGGCTATTCGGGACGGGAATCTGCAGGCGGAATCCCAGCCGCAAACTTTGCTGTTGCGCAGCGAGCGTGCCCTTTGCAGCACATGATGTACACTATCACCCGGGGACCCAGCAAACTGGCCACGCAGAGAAGGACAGGTAACCCGATCGCTGTCGATGAGCTTTCCCAGTCTAGGACACAAAATCCCAAACGCTCCAAAAACGTCCTTGCTGCGAGTGCGAGCGCGCCCCCCCCCCCCATGCTGCGCCCGGTGCGACCGGCCCCCCCTGCACCCCCCACGCTACGCCTCTGGATAGAGGCGATATGATTGAGATGTTTAAATACCTCCGTGGCATAAATGCACAGGGGGAGAGCCTCTTTCGATTGAAAGCAAGTTCTACTACGAGAGGACATGGGATGAGGGTGAAAGGATAGATTCAGGAGTGATGTGCGGAAATATTTCTTTACGGAAAGAGTGATGGATCCGTGGAATAGTTTCCCAGTGGAGGTGGTAGAGATGAGGACAGTATCTGAATTCAAAAAAGCATGGGACAAACACAGAGGATCTCTAAAGGAAAAAAAGGGAACTGTTGTAGTTGATATGGAAGGACAGACTAGATAGAAAAATGGCGACAGAAAGAGACCACATGGCCTATGTTTCTATGCATATATTGTCTACTAAATCTCTGTCCACTTCTCCCTGTGAGGGGGATCTGTATCGCTCCAATGCAAATGGATTTCCCTTTCCCTCTTTCTAGTTTAACACAGTGCCTCCTCTCCCTTTTAACTATATATAGTGCCACACCAGCTCCCCCTTCTTCCTACCCTGTCTTTCCCGAATAAAGTATACCCCGGTATAATTACATCCCAGCCATGGTTTATTTATTTATTTATTTTATTTAATAGTATTTCTATACTGCCTTATCTTACAATCAAGGCGGTATCACAGCAAAACAATCAAGAGAGGTGAAGTGTTTTCATGCAGTGAGGGTTATATCGTAGTTTGAGTGTAAGATGTGTTGTGAGTTTGATTAGGTTGAGCTATGTACATTGTATTATAGCACATGATGTATCATAGCGCACATTCTTCTATACACAACATGTTCCGTTATACACTCTTATCAGTGGGTCTGAGGGGGGAAGGTTGGTCGTTCCTGGTAGTTAGATCATGTAACTTGTCCATAGTGTTCTTTGAACAGCGTTGTCTTCAGCTGTTTGCAAAAGTCTTTGAGGTCCGTCGATCTCAGATCGTCTGGGAGGGTGTTCCAGATTGTTGGGGCAGCCAGAGAGAGAGTGCTCTTTCTGTGGTGTCCTTGCGTGTTTTTCTGAAGTCTCTAGAGGTGTTGACTCGGTTGGAGGTTCCTCTTCTTCTTGGGCGTGTGCTGGTGTCTGGTTTTATGAGGGTGTGCAGGCTGTTGGCTGAAGTGTGTTTGATCTTGAATATGTTTATGATTGTTTTGTATTTGATGCGTGAACTGATTGGGAGCCAGTGTAGGTCTTTCAGAACAGGTGTGATGTGTTCATGTCTTTTTGATCCAGATATTATGCGGGCTGCCGTGTTTTGTGCTAGCTGTAGTGGTTTGAGTGTTTGTTTTGCTAGTCCAAGGTAGATTGGGTTGCAGAAGTCCAATAAGGGGGTAATTAGTGCTTGGCATACAGTACGGAAGTGCTCAGTGGCGAGGAGGGGTTTAAGTCTTCTGATGATTCTCATCCTGTAGTATGCATTTTTGATTGTTTTGCTTACGTGTGCTTTGAGATTCAGTTCATTGTCCAGGGTCACTCCGAGGTATTTTACTTCTGATTTTATTGGTATGGTTGTGTTTTGTATCTTGATGTCCGGTGGGTGGCTGAAGTCTGGGTTACGAGTGATGATTAGTGCCTCAGTCTTGCTGTAGTTGATTTCGAGGTTGTTGTTTTTACACCATATTATCATTTGTGTGAGGCAGTTTGTTATTTTAGAGTAGTCTGGGTTGTCAACTGAGATAGGTGTGTATATCATGATATAGTCTGCATAGATTGTATATTGAATGCTGTTCTCTTTCAGGATGTTGCATATTGGCTGTATGTAGATGTTAAACAGTAGTGCTGAGAGTGCGGATCCTTGTGGTACTCCTTGGAGGACTTTTATGGGTCGAGAGGTGTTGTGGCCTATCTTGACCTGTACCTGCCTGTCGGTTAGGTATGAGTGGAACCATTTTAAGGTGGGGCCATGTAGCCCAATGTTTTCTAGTCTTTCCAGGAGAGTTTTGTGCACTGTTCCCTCTAAGCTGTGCGCATGTGCGCGCGCGCACCTCGCCGAGAGTGCGCACATACTTTACAACAGAGCGCACAAAAATTACGGTTCTGATTCTGATAGAAAATAACGCAAATGTCTTAAAATTTAAAAGTTGTGAATGTAATTACTAGAAATTTTCCGCTTCATTTAGTAATCATCTATTTTAATTTAATTTGATTAAAATCAATGTGGTGTACAAACTGAATTCTGACATGTAGTCAAATTTTAAAGTATATAACTCTGAGTGACATTATGTGGCGCACAAAAATTTAACCTTCTTTCAAAAGCTGCACAGCTGATATTTTATGCGCACACAGCCTACAGAAAATTAGAGGGAAAATTGGTTTTATGGTCTATTGTGTCAAATGCTGAAGAGATGTCAATGAAGATCATTATGATTACATTCTTAGCGTTGTCTATGGTTCGGAGGATGCTGTTGAAAAGGTAAATTAGTAATGTTTCGACTCCATGGTTGGGGCAAAAACCGTGTTGGTTGTCATCCAGTGGTGCATGGTTGTCAATGTGTTCTTGTAGTTGGTGTTGTACTGTTTTTTCGATGATTTTTGCCAGAAAGGGTATGCTGGATATTGGTCAGTATGCTGCCGGGTTGTTCTTGACGAGAGTTGTTTTCTTTGGGATCGGTCTTACTGTGGCGAGCTGATTTTGTGGCTTTGATCCATGAGACTGGGCAAGGGTCTGAAGGAGCGGTGCTTGTATTGATTGTGGAGATGTGGGAGAGCTGCTCTGTTGATGGTGGGCAGAATGTGTCCCAGGTCTTGGGGTGCGAGATAGGCTTCGTGGGTGCGCTGTGTCTTGTTTGCTCTGCAGAGTGAAATTTTTCCTCGATGTGGTCAGCAAATTTTTGCGGGTCTATTTGTACTTCACTTTCTGTCCTTTGCTCTTTTGTGAGGCTTTTCACGATTTCGAATAGCTCTCTGGGCTTGTTGATGGAGGTGTTTATTATGTTTGTATGGTATTCTCTCTTTGAATGGTTTATATGTGTTCATTGTATTGTTTTTGCTTTGTTAGGTATAGTTGCTGGTTGTCAGGTGCCTTGGTCTTTCTCCATTTCCGTTCTATCTTTCTGAGTTCCCTTTTTTCTTGTCGTATGGTTTTTGAGTACCACGGCTTGTATAGTAGCTTGTTGTGACGGTGTTTCTTGGGTCTCTTATCTGTTGCTTTGGCAGCGTTAGAGTGCTGTTCCAGTTGGTTATTTGAGCCTCCAGGTTGTCTGTTTCTGTGGTCAGTTGTATCGTGTCTTGTAGGAATGTGTCCCTGTCGAAGTTCTTGAATCATCTTTGTGCGGGTGCGTTGTCTGAGCGTTCGTTTAGATTGTCTTTTTGTAGTAGCATCTTTATCTCGATTAAGTAGTGGTCTGACCACGGAACTGGGGTGATAGTAGGTGTTTAAATTAGACCTCTTGATGTTAGGTCATTGGTTGCGAAGATGAGGTCTGGGGATGAACCGTGTCTGTGCGTAGGGGCATCGACTATTTGGGTGAACTGAAGGGAAGTCATTGCTTGAAGGAAAGCTTCTGCATCTTTGTTGTTGGTTGACTTGAGGTTGAAGTCTCCTAGCAGTAGTGTGGGCTTGTTAGTTGAGGTGATGGCGCAGACTGCTTCAAGCATTGCGGCTAGTTCGTCGGGTGATGCTCTGGGTGCTCTGTAGGTTAGGCAGAGTGCCATGTGTTTGTTCTCGATGCTGATTGTTACATTGTTGGGTGTCCGTGAAACTCCGAGTTCTGAATCTTAGGTTCTTTTTTGCAATTATCAGGACTCCTCCTCCACGCTTGTGGGTGCGTGGGCAGTTGTATGCTGTGTATGTGTCAGGCACTAATTGATTGATTAGTACATTGTCGGTGGGATTGAGCCATGTCTCTGTGATGCAGAGTACGTCGGGCTGACTGTCTTCTATGTGGTCTGCTATAGTGTGTATCTTGTTGCATATGGATCTGGCGTTTATGAGTTCAATGGTAGTATTCTTTGAAGACTTTGTTGTTTCGTGTGTTTCCTTTGAGCTGGTGTGGGAGTTTGATTTGTGTTTGGTTAGTTTTTTTATCCCTGGTGTTCTGGCTTGTCATTATGTTTGTACTGTGGTTCTATGTATGTCCAAGTGGTTGGTGGGTGCCATGTTGAGTTCAAGGGTGGGTAGTGGTGGTGTGTGGTGACAGGAGTTGTGTGATGAGGAAGCAGATTGGGAGAAACAATGTTGCGTGCATGTTTGGTTTTGTGATGTCCCGTTGTTGTTTTACTTGCGTTTCTGTTGTCTTTTACTTCTGTCTGCTCTCTGATGGTCTCTTCTGTGGTACTGTCGGCGGGGCTGTGTCTCTTGTTTGGCTTCCTTCTGCTCGCCTTCATGCCGCGCCTAGCACGGGCCCGCCAGGCACGGGCACCGCTTTTATGAGTGCCTGGCAGCTACTGATCTTGCTCCCACTGCCCCGAATGGGCAGGAGCTCTGGGTGAATCGGCAGGGGGTGGAGTGTCCAGGCAGCATCCATGAACAATGCCTCCATAACCACCACTGAATCCAAGTCAGCCTATTCCACTAAAGCTTCAACATCTGGGATCTTATTTCCCATGCTATGGGCATTTATACACACTGCTTTCCAGAGGCTGCCCTTTACCCATTTCTACAGAGATATTTAATCACTTACCTGGGGGCTTTCTTCACTAATCCCCAATGAACCTAGTTTAAGGCCCTCTTCAGTAGTTTAGCCAGTCTGCTGCTTAAGACACTTTGACTCTTCTTGGACAGATGGACACCATCTCTGCTCTGCAACCCTTCGATCATCCAGGAAACCAAAACGCTCTTGACACCAGGATGAAAGCTTCACTACCACCTCGGCCTTTACCCTCAACAGGGAGGATTGAACAGAACACCACCTGCACACCTATCTGCTTCACTCTCTGTCCCAAAGCCATAAAGTCACTTGATATGCTCAGAGGGATACCTAGCAGTATTGTTTATGCCGACATGGATGAGCAACATCGGATAATAGTCAGTAGGCTTGATGAGTCTCAGCAAAAACTCTGTATCATGGATTTTGGCACCTGGCAGACAGCACACCTCTCTGGATATCAGTCTGGTTGGCAGATGGATGCCGCAGTAGCCCTCAGAAGAGAATCACCAACCACTGCTACCCTACACCTTCTTGTGGTCACTGATTCTGCAACTTTGGGGGTGCTCTAGCTCTGGTTCTTCCCTTTCCTGGGATTCCTTTCACCTCCTTTACTTCCAGGGCTGCATACTGGTTCAATTCAATTCAAGGGCTGGAAGAATTGGAGTGTTGATTCTGCAGACTCTGGCTCTGTATGGCTAAGTGACAGCAGTCACAAGAGCATCAACTTCTGGAAAACGTAGCCACCTATCCAATTCCACCGAGGACCCAACATATAAGCTGTCTCAACACCAAGCGGAGCACAAGGATGCATCCAGAATGTCCCACTCAAGGGAGACCACTGGCTAAAGCTCCAGGGGAAAGGGGAAGGCCCTAGAAGGCTTTTCAGTTCTCACAATGATAGGATCCACTTGGGATGTGGTCAGTTTGAATCTTGCTGAGTCTGTGGATCAGAGATGTGCAGAGCTTCCACAATTTGTGAAATTAAAGCCTGGAGCTTGTCCTTGGGGACAGATGGAGAGACAGCCTGATCCTCCTTTGAGCCGTAAGAACAGTCTTCTGGTGGAGAGATAGTTTGATCTTTCAGATCTGAGCCAGTACTGACATGTTACTCAGAAAGATAATGTCTTCCGACAGCCTGCCAATCTCCCAAAGTCCAGGAACCATCACTTGCACGATCTTTCTCTTGTACAGGTGGGTAGGTCTTATCGCTTCCTAGATGGGTAAGCTGTAGTTTCCGGTGAGGTGGGAGTGGGTCCTGAACATCAAAGAGGTCCCAAGCCTGGTGGAACAGGAGCATGAACGGCGAAGAATCAGGATCTCAGGTTGCAGTGATTGAAGGAGCTTGGGCTGTTCAGGAAGGATAACCGGATGGCGAGTAAGTAGCTGCTGCCGATACCACTAAGGGAGGTCTCAAGGGAGTAGGCAGAAGCAGATCTGGAGGGGGAGGGGTCAGAGCCCATCTTGATAAGGACACCCCCTCCCACTGCTGTAGGCATGTCACCCTATTCTACAGCACAAGTAGAACAGAGGCTACCCGATTAAAAAATACACGTCATCCACTTCTGCAGCCTCATCAGCGTTATGAAGAAGTTATTTGAAGAAAAAAAAAAAAAAGGGGGCGATTGTGCTGAAAAAGTGACCGGACAGAGTGAGAAGGAACAGTGCTCACGTCCCTACTCACAGAAAGCTGCCACGCTAGTTCAAAAATGGCAGGAAGCTGCTAAAGCTGAACTGGCTCTACCATAGAGCACCAAAAGCTTGCGTCGCAGAGGCACTGTCATCAGTACAAAAAAAAAAGTACCACCAGAATCAAAGATTCTTCAGAGTGACAGCCCAAAAAGATTGTTGGAAACCAGTGAATGCTTCCCTCAGCCATGCAGAGGGAAGGAGAAATTTCACTTACCGTTAATTTCCTTTCCTGGAATACTGCTAGACCAGTCCAGACAAACGGGCTATGCACCCCTGCCAGCAGATCTTGGAGACAGAGAATTCTACCAGAGCTCTGATAGGCTGGAGCCTGGTGATATAATCCTATCCCTAGGGGTCTCCCACAGTTACGTCCACAAGCTAATGCAACATTAACTGTAACATCACCCCAGAGGGTCCCAAGTGAACTATATACAAGGGAGCCGAAGAACTCCCTAGAGCTGAAAACAGTACCCACCTACGAACCCATGGACTGCCCAGGGCGAGGCATACTGGCAAAGAGAAGAACCGCGGTCCGCGGCTGCACCGCACCAGCGGCACTCCAACAGCAGGGCGGGTCCTGGACTGGTCTAGCAGTATTCCAGGAAAGGAAATTAACGGTAAGTGAAATTTCTCCTTCCAGTTCATACTGCTAGACCAGTCCAGACAAACGGGCAGTACCCAAGCTACCTGCTTTCAAGGGGGGGCAAGTCCGCCGACAGCTCAGCAACTCCAAAACGGACTTCCTGACGGACATGAAGTCCAACCTATAATGACCGACAAAGGTGGACAGCGACGACCAAGTCGCTGCCCGGCGAATATCGAGAGGAACTACATGAGACCTCCCGGCCTACAAAGTTGCTTGCGCCCGAGAGGAGTGAGCACGGAGTCCCGGTGGAGCTTGTTCTCCCTGAAGAAGGTACGCCGCCTCAATGGCCTCCGTAACCCATCTAGAAATGGTAGATTTGGAGGCTGCGGATCCCCGACGAGAACCCGCGAACAAGACAAAAGAGGAACAGTCATATGGAAGGGTCTGGCAACCCCCAGATACCGAAAAAGAATCTTCTTAAGGTCCACCGCCCGCAACGGAGACCGACCACTGTCACACTGCGTCTTTGGAAAAGACGGAAAGGAAAGAGGCTGGTCAACAGCGAACAGCATCAGCACTTTGGGCAACAAAGGAAGGGACAGTTCTCAGAGAAACGCCTTCAGAGGAAAATGAGAGATAGGGATCTCGACACAGAGCCTGGAGCTCAGAAACACGACGTGCCGAAGTTATGGCCACCAAGAAGACTGCCTTCAGAGTCCAATCTAGAAGAGAACAAGCCCTCAGAGGCTCAAAGGGAGGAGCAACGAGGGCACAGAGGACAAGCACGAGAGCCCACGCCGGTACAGGCGAACGCAGAGGAGGCCAGAAGGCCCTAACTCTGCGGAGGAACCGAGACACGTCCGAATACGAAGCTGCCGATCGCCCCGGTATAGGACCCCGAAAACAAGTTAAAGCGACCATTCGTACTCGCAAGGAATTGAGCACTAATCCCTTATCCAATCCGGCCTGTAAAAAGGACAGGATGTCCGGAACACCGCAACGCCAGGGTGTGAGGTTATTTCGCAAACACTAACCATCAAGAGACGCCAAACCTGAGCGTAAGTCAGCGTCGTGGAAGACCGCCGCGCCGTGAGAAGCGCCACGACCACGCTAGGCGAAGAGCCGTAGCGAGCAAACCGGCGGCGGTTAATAGCCAGGCCGAAAGCGAGTAAGGAGCCGGGTCTTTCATCTCCAACGCTCCGTGAATCAGAAGGCCGAGAAACGCCTCGAGGCGGAGCAGCCACGCCCCAGACAGACGGAAGAGATCCGCATACCATGGTCCGCGAGCCCAATTCGGAGCCAGCAGGAGTACAGGGCCACGACGGTCTCGGAGCCGCAAGAGAACTACGCATATCACAGATCAGGAGAAGATGAGCCAGCCACGGTTGAGAGAGAGCATCTATGCCGTGCGCTCCCTCGTCCCTCCAATGGCCGAAGTACAGCGAAGCCTTGGCAGTCTGCGCCGTAGCCATTAGATGCATGGTCGGCAGTGCCCACAGGTGAACAATGCACCGGAACGCATCCGGCTGCAGAGCCCAGCCCCTGGGCTCCAGAGAGTGCCGGCTGAGAAAATTGGCTTACACATTGTTCACGCCTGCGATGTGCTGCGCCGATAGTCTGAAGATGTTCCTCCGCCCACGGGAGGAGCAAACGCCTCTCCTGTGAGACATGCGGATATTGCGTGCCACCTAGGCGGCTTAGGTAAGCAACCGTCGTGGCGTCGGACAGGATCCGAACCCCACGCCGCCGCAGAAGAGGCTGAAACTGAAGGGCGAAGCACACTTTTCGCGTCTCGAGACGATTGATAGACCCTTGGGCTGCGCGAGGTGACCAACTCCCCTGCGCCGAGGCCAAGCCGCAAGGCGCTCCCCAACCGGAGAGGTCGGCGACTGGCGTCACCAAGATCCAGCGCATCCAGAGGGACCCCCCGTAGAAGATTGTGTGCCTGAAGCCACCAGCGGAGGCTGCGTTGCACCGGCAGAAGCAAAGGTAACCGGATTAGATAACTGTCCGATACCGGCGACCAATGAGATAGAAGTGCCGTCGGCAAGCAGCGCATGTGCGCTCCTGCCCACGGAACGAGGGCTATCGTTGCTACCAAGGACCCCAAGAGTTGAAGGTAGCCCCCAAGGCCGAGGTGCCGCTTGATCCAAGCAGCGGCGGAGCTGAAGAGAGATCTTCTGAAAACGTTCCTGAGGTAGAAATACCCACCCCCGACGAGTGTCGCACCCAGCCCCTAGAAAATCCAGGACCTGAAGCATCCCAAAATAGACAGAGTAACGGCCCAGTCCTCCTTCCAACGGTGGACCAGGACGAATGGCATCTAAACGCTGGAGCCTGTAAATGAAGCAACATCCGCTGCCCATTGCCGCAGGCTGAGCCATCTCCGAGCTACCGACACCGGTGCTAGGAAGCGAGCTGAGCCGCAAGAGATCACAGAATGCCTCTGCCCGGAATGCAGCGATGGATTCGAAATGAACCAACTCGGGAACACCTGGAAGCTGCTGAATCCAGCGAAGGGAGGCCCGAGCTGCTAGACCTCTGCACACCCCTGCAAGAAGGAAATAGCGGGCGAAGGAAAACCCGTCTTCAGCAGCCTCCCAACTCTTTAGGTCTTGCTGGTCGCGGAGCGCCACTCCGCCCTCAACCGGAAGTGTGGTATGCCTGATGACCCTGGTCGGAATGCATCAACTGTCGGGTATGTCAGTCAACGGTCCAAGTGAAAGGGAGACCAAGGGTATAACTGACCAATACTGCGTGCCGTACGAATGCCCTGGAAAATGGGATCCGGCTGCAACCGGATTTGAGAATCCGGAGGATCAGGCGTGTCGGCTAGGGGGAGCGACTCCATCACCTTATTTATTTAACAAGCACTTATATATCGCAGCTTCCAGAGATCAGCTGCGGTTCACAACTAAACAACAGTCAACAAAACATTGTTTGTTTTACATGAAACGTCATAACTATATACAATGTAAAGTTAATAGAGAATGCTAAACAGTTTGGCACAGAACAGTGCAACACTATATACATTATATATACATATACATTTTATGTGAAGTATAAACATAATGAGTGGTTCAGATTCATGTTGGTTGGGTTATCTTTTCTAATCACCTGTGTGATTAGAGCCGGCAACTCCTCTTTCCGAAAAAGGCTGAGAACCGTCAGCGAAGAAAACAGACGGAGAATATTCCCCATCTCCGTACTCCAACGAGTCAGGGCTGACCTCCGAAGATTTAAAGTCTTCTTGAATATCCATAGTACCCCGCAAGGCACATGCAACGCTCTAAGGAGGACGTACTGCTCTAAGGTCTGAGGACTTATGGGACCACTTGCGAGACCACGCCATATGCTTGCCTGCTACTGGGCAGGTGTAGGAGATATTCCAAAAGACTCCAAAAGTCACAGGCGTCATGCCAGATGGAAGAGTGTGAGGAAGGCACTGTCAGTCAAGGCTGCTGTGGCCTCCAGCGGCTGTGGAAGCGACATGGAAGCTGACTAAATCCTTTCCTGCAGGAAGATCCTGCAGCAGGGGCTCTGAGGAGGGAGGAGATAAGGTGTTGATGAACCCATCTAGCAGCGCAGTGGGAATGGGGAAAGAGTCTCCGGGATGCAGCGTGCAGGTGGAACACAAGCAATCTATTAATTCCCCATTCGGCTGATTACTTATTACATATAATACTGCCTGAGAAACAAGCATTGTAGAGACTTAAACCACCTTTCCTCTTTTTTTCCCCTTTATTTATTTTTTTTTTTTGTTTAGCATTTAGAACAAAAATCAAGGTAGGCTCAGGGAAACCGAAGACTCTTCAAAGAAAAGGATTTTGAAACTCTCCGTGCCTCCACAGCATGTTTAAATGTGTGGAAACTGCTGTCTAGAGCTGTTCCCTCCAAAAAATACTCAATACAACCAGAAAAGGGCTAGTTGGTCAATCTTCTCTCTAGTCCTATTAGTCAACCACATTGCAACATCTAAATCATGTTTTATATCACTGTATATATTATTTAAGTCAATCTGTACATAGTTCCCCCGGTTGTCCTATGTTGAATCTTCCTGTTCAATGTAAAACTCAATGTTACTTGTATGCATTGTAGTATGTTCTTGTTTCAATGTACACCGCACTGATTGAAATAGCGCGGTATAGAAAAATTGTTAAATAAATAAATAAATAAATAAATAAAAAAAGAAACACTGAAGAGAAAAATAAAATGGCCGCTGGCACAGAAAAACTGTCAGGTATTCACTGAGCTGAGAAGGGAACTGTCAGTCATTCACTGTGCTGGTACAGAGAAACTTTCAAAGTCAGGGTAAGGCAATTACAGTGACTGAAAGTAGGGAAATTAGAGTTTGATTCCTCCGCAGCCACTCAGACCTCCGTGGTAGGGGCTGAAAGGTGTTTCAGGGGAGGGATGTAGAAGCTCAAACCCAGCCGTACAGAAGATGACAGTGAGTATGTTTAATTAGGTAGAGCCCAAAACAGTCGGGATCCAAAACACTGACTTAAATTCCAATCAAATGGTATATTGAAAAAGACAGGTACAATATTCCAGTAAGATGTACAAAGTAACCCGGCTGCAGTTTGTGGATTAAAAATTTTAAAGTAGGAACTTCAAAACTCAGAGGCAGCCGGTCCGGGAGCAGTAGCTGAGGCAAGTAAGAAAAAAAAAAAAACAGGCTACTCAGTTTCCTTTCAGGAATTGATATCTGAACTTCCTGGGGATGTCCGTGGCAAAGACTCAGCGCAGCGTAAAGCCAATGGAGAGCTCCACTGAAGCCAGGCTCAGGAGTTCCCAAGTTTATCTGGGGAATCAAGATGCTGGGGAAGAGCACAGTTGATTTCTGAGGTCCCTGTGTGTCTTCTGACAGCCTATGCAGCGTAGACCTGAATAAGGCATAGGGAGAACTAAAAAAAAAAAATATTATAAAGCTGCCCCGGAGGAACAGCCATTTAAAAAAATACCCCATACTATGCAATGCCTCAGCCAGCCTTCTTTGTTGGGCACAGTGGGGGATGGAACCCATGAGCCCTGCACCAGTGGTCAGTGTCTTAGCATTGTACTGTGGCTCTGAATTGCATCCGGTTCTCTAATCATGCCTTCCGTACTTTTTATTCATTATGTTAATACATAGGCAGAGAAAAAAGGAACCCCGGCACAACTCACAGCTAGCAAGTGTTGTGGAAAAATTTAAACAGCAATTTTTTTTTGGTGCTAGAAGCCAGCAAAGAGAGGAGTCTGGCTTCCCACCAAAAACCAGGGCTCATTAGCTATTCAAAATGGCCGCCAGCAAAAAGAAACCTCAAAAAGAGTGAATTAAAACCCCCAAAAGCTAAGGAATTAACTTAAAAAAGTCTAAGGACAAGGTGGGGGGGGGGGGTTGCAGGCATGAGAGAAATGCCTAAAATCGCTGAAAAATCAAGAAAAATAAATCGAGTCACCACAGAGTTGCAGACAGCAGTGGGAGAAAGACAGGTTGTGTACTCACAGTACCGAAAGTGCAGAGAAGCCACGGACCGCTGCTGAGAGCACTGCCAGCTGCCTCACCACTAAAATCAGCCCCAGGGACTGGATTTTAGGAGGCTTACCATCCAGCTAAATAGTCTTCTTGACTAGTGCTGGGAAGTCTGCACATCAGCGATCTCTACTGTGACCTGCAGGACACAGGAGCTCAGCTGGAATTCATCCTGGTGCCCAGATAAGTACACTGGCAACTACAGGGTATAATCTCTCCCAGAGAAATCACAAAGAAATAAAGCATCTTACATTTTTTTGAAGGAGCAAAAAAAAAAAAGCATCCAGATCTGCTGGAGACAGAGAAAAAACTGTGGGAGACCCCTAGGGGTAGGATTATATCACCAGGCTCCAGCCTATCAGAGCTCTGGTAGAATTCTCTGTCTCCAAGATCTGCTGGCAGGGGTGCATAACCCGTTTGTCTGGACTGGTCTAGCAGTATGAACTGGAAATGGCATTGGCAAGGGGGAGAAGGAAGGGGTGATTCCCAAGCAGAGAGATGGTATCCGACAGCCTGGAAAGGAGATTGGGGACTGTGTATGTGAGGTATGCTTGTTTTGGTTATGTAATAGTGTTTATATTGGGTCAGGGTTTCTTTAAATAGCTCAGGAAGGGTTTGATATAAAGTTGCATGCACATCATTTTTCTGAGTCTATTTGGTGAATATCTTTGGTAAAGCTGGGCTGTGCCAAGTAAGGCTATGGTAGGTGGTTGTAAAGCAAAATTAGCCTTACCTGCTAATTGTTGCTCCTTGAGGAATTCCAGTCCAGTCCAGTACAACCTCCAGCAGATTGGAGACCGAGCATGTCAACTTCTGAAGTCACCAGTACTAATTCCACTGGCACCACCCCTTCAGCTCCCAGTAACCTATTGACAAAGCAGGCTTACAGGAGCAACAAATTAGTTGTTAAAACAGGCAAGATGCAAAAATCAAATCCAAACTTACACCAAAAAAGGAATTAACCTGTCGACTCCCTGCCCACACCCCGGGGCAGGGAGCGAGAAAGAAGCTTACCTGAGGGATCCCTGAACACCGACTAGCAACCCGCCAGAGACAAAAGATCCCCGATATGCCCTTGAGTGCAGAAGCATCCGAGAACCCTGATTCAACCTGGGCAGACTAGCTCTATCAGAAACCCCAGGTGGGATCCGGGACTGGACTGGAGTTCAAGGAACAACAATTAGCAGTTAAGGAAAGCAAAATTAGACTTATCGTCCTTCCAGTCCAGTCCCGCACCTCTGGGATGTAGCAGAGCAGTAACCTTAACAGGAGAGACCTACATAACCGGCACGCAGCACCGCCGATCCAAAACAGGCATCCTTCACAGCCTGGACATCCAGGCGATAATGTTCACTAAAGGTATGCAGGGACGACCAGGTAGCCGCCCTGCAGATTTCCACTGGAGGCACCAGACCAAACACTGCCCAAGAAACCGCCTGAGCCCTTATGGAATGGGCATACAACCCAACTGATGCCCGACGACCCTAGAAGAGATACACCGATCCTATCGTGTCCCAAATACATCTGGAAGTGGAAGCTTTCACCACCTCCCCTCTGCGCAGACCACTAAATAGCACAAACAAGCGATCTGACTTGCGAAAGTCTGCTGTCACCTTCAAACACTTGAGGGCCCTGTGCACATCCAACAAGCACAGGCTGAGGAGTGATGGCATCATCCCCTGCACTCCCCAGGGCTGGCAGGGGACACAGGCTGATTCACATGGAACGCTGATACCACCTTAGACAGAAAAGAAGGAACCGGCCGCAAAACCACCTTCTCCCGTGAGGAGGGGAACAGCTCCCAGCATGACAAGGCTTGTAGTTCCAAGATCCGGCGTGCGGAGCATAATCGCTACCAGGAAAACACAGTCAGAGTTAAGTCCTTCAGAGAGGCTCGGTTCAAGGGCTCAAAAGGCTCCTTAGTCAACACCGTCAGAATCAAATTAAGATCCCACGGCAGGGCCACAGCCCTTCTTTGCAGGGGGAGGGGAGGTGCAAATGGGCCACCGCCCATAGGAAATGCAACACATCTGGGCAAGACCCCAGCGGCACCTTCTGAACCTTACCATGTTAACAAGCAATCACCGCCAGTTGCACTTGCAACAAGCTAGCCGCTAGGCCCTTTTCAAATCTGTACTGCAATTAAGCTAAGACCTCCAGAATGGAGGCAATGCTTGGCCGCACCTACCGCTCTGCACAACAACCCTCAAAAATACACCCAATACGGATGTAGGCGAGAGTGGTAGATCTCTTCCGCACCTTCAACAAGGTTGAGATGACTGGTCCTGAATAGCCCTTCAACCTCACACTTTCAATGGCCAGGCCGTAAGCGAGAACCGATCCACCTGAGGTATGCGCACTGGCCCCTGCACTAGAAGGTCTACCCGAGCTGGCAGATGCCACGGATAACCCTCCAGAAGCTGAACCAAGTCAGCATACCAGGGGCTATGCAGCCAATCCCGGGCGATCAAAAATGACCCACCCCCAATGCGCCTCGATCTGCTGCACCACTCTGCCTATGACAGCCCATGGTGGAAAGACATACAGAAGACCCTCCGTGGGCCAAAGCTGCAGCAGCACATCCAGACCCTCGGCCATCCTTTCCAATCTCCTGCTGAAGAAACAGCTCACCTTGGCTGACTTGAACGTTGCCATCAGGTCCATGACTGGCACTCCCCACCTGCGCAAAGACCTCTGAGTGGAGCATCCAATCTCTGGGATCCACACGCACCCAGCTGAGGTAGTCTGCCATCACGCTGTCGACTCTTGCAACGTGCACCACCAACTGGGCCTGGAGCCAAGGCTCCACCCAGCTGAACAGCAGCTCCACTGCCTCCCTCCAGAGCCGCACTGCCCGTACCTCCCTGTCGGTTTACATAGGCCATAATGGTCACACTGTCTGAGAGGATTCTTACTGCCTTTCCTCGCACACTGGATTTGAAGGTGCAGAGCTCCTGGGCTACCACCTGCATCTCCAGCCTGTTGATCAACCACCTGGCCTCTTACACGTTCCAGCTCCACTGAGCAAAGCATCCCTTGCAGTGGGCCTCCCAGCCCGCCAGGCTGGCATCTTTCATTACCAGGACCCACTGCGGTGACTTGAAGGGCATGCCCGCTGCCAAATTCTCCGGACACAGCCAACACTGGAGCACCTTCCTGTCCGCCCCCAGGCATAGGAGCCATTGGGACAGGGGGTGCGTCTGATGCAACCACTGCCAGAGCAATGCCCTTTGCAAGGGGCGCTTGTGCGCTCTCGCCCACAGAATCACCAAGAGCGTGGTGGCCATGGTTCCCAGTACCTGCAGATATTGCAGTCAGCTCCGGCCAGCGCAGAGACTGGCGCACCAACTATCCGAGCCCCTGAGCTTGCTGCTCTGGCAGATAGACTCTTCCCGTTCAGGTTTCGAAGCGTGCTCCCAAGTACTCCAGGTCCTGAGATGGAACCAAGTGACTTTTGGCCACATTGACCACCCAGCCAAGACTCTCCAGAAGTTGCATCACCTGTGATGTGGCCCACATGCTCTTGTCCCTGGACTTCGCTCAAATCAGCTAGTCGTTGAGGTAGGGGTTCACCAGCACCCCCTCCTTGCAAAGCGCCGCCACAACCACCACCATAACCCTGGTGAAGGTGCAAGGAGCCATCACCAGCCCAAACAGCAAAGCCTGGAACTGGAAGTGTCCCATCAGCACCACAAACCGCAGGAACCGCTGGTGGTCTGGCCTGATGGGAATGTGAAGATAAGCCTCCGTCAGATCAAGGGATGTCAGAAACTTCCCCCTCTCTCACTGCCACAATTATGGACCGCAAGGTTTCCATGCGAAAATGCAGTACCCGTAAGCAACGATTTACACATTTTAGATCCAGGATAGGAAGAAAGGTGCCATCTTTCTTGGGAACCACAAAATAGATGGAGTATCGACTGCAGCCATACTGCTCTCAGGGAGTGGGAACTACCACCCTGAGCTGAAGCAGCCACGACAGGGTATCTCCGACTGCTGCCGCCTTGCTTGGTGCCTTGCAGGGGGACTCCAGGACTCACTGGTCAGATGTGATCTGGACCCAAACAGGGTAAGACCTCCCATGGGTTGTACTCCTGAAACAGCACCCCTCTCTCTTCATTGGGGTTTCTTAAGTTCCGAGGAGGAAGGTGCAGAGAAATCTCTGCCTGCCCCCAACAAGGAAGTAGCCCTCTAGAAAGAGCCAAGGCAGGACATTCTAAAACATCAAAAATCACAATGCTGACCACGAAAAGCCAATGCATTGCAAGTCTGCTTCGGGCTTATCCTCCGGCAGATGTCCTCCCTTGGACTCCATGTCCTTGACCAGCTTGTCCAGGTCCTTCCAAAAGAGAAGTTTGCCCTTAAAGGGGAGCTTGCGAAAACAGGATTTAGAAGAGCTGTCCACTGCCCAATTTCGCAGCCAGAGATAGCGACAGGCTGCCACCACAGGCCATGCTGTTTGCAAGTCCGCAAATGATGTCCCAGTAGACATTGGCCAGGTAAGCGGCTCCCAATTCCAGCTTAGCTAACTCTGCCACATGCTCCAGCGCGGGATCGCCCGGCTGCTGCAGCCGCTGCGACCACCGCAGACAGGTCCTTGCCACCAAGGCCCCACATATGGAAGCCTGCAAAGACATCCAAGGCCTGTTTCAGCAACATGTCCAGCTTCCTATCCTGCCCGTCCTTCAGTGCCACACTCCCCTCAACTAGAAATGTAGTCTTCATCACTGCAGCCACCACTGCGTCAGCTCGAGGGGGATTTAAACAACTCGTGCTCCTGCTCTGACAGAGGGTAGGGACAGGTCATGGCCCTAACCCCCTTCAGGCCCGCCTCTAGCAGGTCCCACTCGTTCTGGATCATCTGCTTGACCACCCTGTGCACCAGGAAGACCGACTGCGTCTTCTGCACAGCCTATATGAGGGGATCCTTCAGCGACTCATCTTCTGCCAGCAGGCTAGAGGACAAAGTGAGCACCCTAAGAGATTCCATGATGAGGTAGAGGTGCTGGGAACCATCAAAGCCGTTTCCAGCAGAGAGGGAAGGGGCTCCAGAGAAACCTGGACTTCCTGTATTGACAAAGACAGACTCATGCACCTTGTCCTGTAACACCTGCTCCGTACTGGTAGCCTCTGCCACACATCCGTGGCACACACCTGTCAGGCAGAGCCCCTCACTAGGTTCTGCAGACCAGGCACTGTGGAAGCGCAGGCAGAGATGCCAAAGCGCTGCCCCCTGGCTCCCAACCTGCCCGGGGAACTCTGGTCAAGGAAAGGGCTGCCTCTAGTCTTTCACCTGCTGTCCAGGGAACCCAAATAGAGTTAACAGAAGCTATTCCTTACTTTAGTTCATAGGCTCCCTCCCTTAACTCTTTTTTTTTGCAAGTACCAACTCAGAGGAAAGCCCAAGTAAGCAAGACTCCCAGGGAACCCTGCTGAGTGTGCCGCGCTTACCAAAAATTTGTTGACCGGGCTCTCCCCCCTTGTCAAGGGAAAACACGGGAAGAGAAAAGCAGCCTTGTTTTCCTGCAGTGCTGCAGTTGCCGAGGCCATAGGGAACCAGGCCTTCCCACCAGTCTCACGCTCCTCACATAATCTTCCCCCACATACCTTGCTTGAGGGAGAGGCTGACAGCAGTGCCCTGGTTGCTTTTTCGGACCTCTGCTGAGGAATCCACACCCCTCATGCTCAGCCTGCACACGGCTTTGGCGCCGAGGGGGGAGAGAGGACTCAATCACCTGCTGAGTTCCTCACCCGATCTCGGGAGCTGCCGAAGCACCGGGATGCTGGCAGGCTCATCACCCCCCTCACCCCCCAGATATCCAAGGGGGGGGAGGGAGAAGCAGGGAGAGATCCTCCTCAACTGTTCCTGAGTCCAAAGCAGACTGCTCAAATTGTTTTTTCTTTTAAACTTTAAATTTATCAATAAAGAAAAACAAACCGAACGAATGCAACAGAAAAAAAACCCAGAAAACCTAACTAGCTAGCTCCTTATTTGCTCCTCAGTGAGCTGTGCACCCTGACTCACAACCTCCTCCAGCTGCTTGGAGACTGAGCATACTGAAGAGTGGTGCCAGCGATATTAGTAGTGGTGAATTCATAAGTTGACATGCTCAGTCTCCAAACTGCTGGAGGAGGTGCATTATCCAGAGAGACAGGACTGGACTGGAGGGACGATGAGAAAGTTCTGTTTTGGTTGTCCAAGTTTTCAATATGTTTGCCTTGATACCTTTATAGTAGAAGATGGTGTATTAACGTACTCTTCTTTTTCTCATGGTATAGCATTTAAGACTGTTGGCGAAACGCTATGTGGACGTCCTGAGGGGGCTTTGGGAAGGGGATGTGGAGTAGCAGAGGTATTTCCAAGCTGTCCACATATAAGGCCCATTGGTTCTGAGACCCTTCCCTCCTTTTATTTGTATTTTTAGACTTAACGAAGAGAGTTGTTTTTGGTGCTATAAGGTGTGGTTGAAATACGTGGAGTATGTTAGTTTGGAGTAGATTGAATTATCTATGCACGCTATGGAAGTGACCATAACTATTAATGTATACCTCTAAAAATAGCCAGATAAATTGAAATTACACTTACCTGGTAATTGTAGTTCCTTGAGTGACGAGAGTTTAGTCCTCCACCTCTGGGTACTGCACCTCTTCCTGTAGCTTGGAGACTGGACCAAAGTCTTGACATCACTGGATGTAGCGTGCTGGAATTCCCCCATCAGCCGCAGTGAACTATTGACAAAGCAGACTCAAAAGAGCAACAAACAAGTAGCTAACAGTTTTACACTTAACAAGTCATGAACCTCCCCTTTAAAAGGAAAGGGTGAGATTTCCGTTAACGCTCTCCCCCCTGCCGAACCAGGAAACAGAGGAAGAAGAGAGAAGTCAAAAAGGAAAGAATGAACCTGAGAACTGGTCATCTTGATACAAATAAATAAATAAATCTGCTATATACCCTTCTGTCACTCCCGAATGCGTGCCGAGCTAATCTATGAATCCGAGGGCGGGAATGAGGACTAAACTGTCGTCACTCAAGGAACTACAATTACCAGGTAAGTGCAATTTCAATTTCCTTATCATTCCTCCAGTTTAATCCTCCACCTCTGGGATGTAACAGAGCAGTACTAACAGGAGGGACCCTGCCAGCCGGCACGCAAGACCGCCGACCCGAAACAGGCATCCTTCGCCGCCAGCACATCCAGGCGGCAGTGTTTACTGAAAGTACCTAGAGACGACCAGATAGCCGCCCTACAAATCTCTACCGGAGGAACCAGACTGTGCTCTGCCCAGGAAGCCGCTTGCGCTCTAGTAGAGTGAGCTCTCAGACCCACGGGAGCTGTGCGACCCTGCAACATGTAGGCCGAGACAATAGCCTCCTTCATCCACCTGGAAATGGATGCCTTTGCTGCTGCTTCCCCTTTCCTGGGGCCGCCAAACACCACGAACAGACGATCCGATTTGCGAAATGACTCGGAGACTGCCAAATATCGACGTAACATTCTCTTTATGTCCAAGCAACTCAATCCCCGATCGGAAGCTTGTCCGACTTCCGCCTGCAAAACCGGCAAACAGTTTGATTCACATGAAAAGGGGAGGACACCTTCGGCAAAAAGGAAGACACCGGCCAGAGGACCACTTTTTCTCTAGAAAAACCACAGGAAAGGCTCTCTACAAGAGCCTGCAACTCCGAAATGCACCGCACCGAACAAATGGCTACCAAAAATACAGCCCTTAGATTCAAATCTTTGACCGAGGCTTGGCTTAAGGGCTCAAACGGACCCTTTACCAGTGGCCCTTAAAACCAAGTTGAGATCCCACGGCGGAACCAAAATTCGACGCACTGGATGTATCCTGGTAACCGCTTTAAGAAAATGTACCACATCGCCGTGAGCACCTAAAGACACGCCTTGCACTTTACCTCTAAAGCAGGCCAAGACCGCTAACTGAACCCTCAAGGAACTGGCCACCAGCCCTTTCTCGAAGACATCTTATAAAAAACTCACCAATGGTACCGATGCCACAGCCGCGCAGACATGATGCCTCAAACTCCAGTCAAAGATCCGCCAGACGCGTACATAAGCCAGCGAAGTTGAGCTCGAGAAGCAAATCTTCCTCTTTGGGACCCCGCGAAACGGGGCGAGCGAAACCACCGAAAGGCTGAAGATTTTCCTTGCTTGAGCTTATCCTCCGGAAGTCTACCTCCCTTGGATTCCCCTAAATCCTTAACTAGCTTATCTAGCTCCTCTCCGAACAGTTTTCCCTTGAACGGGAGTTTACCGAGCCGCGACTTAGAGGACCCATCGGCCGCCCAATTTTTTTAACCAAAAGGGATCTCCGCACGGCTACCAATGAAGCCATACTATTCGATAAGGCTCTAATCAGGTCGTAGTGTACATCTGCCAAATACGCGGACCCTGATTCCAAGCGCTGCAGCTCTCTCACATCGTCCTGTTCTAATGACGCCGACTGCTTTAAGTGTTGAACCCAGCAAAGGCAGGCCCTTGCAACCCAAGCCCCACAGATGGAGGCCTGCAAAGAAACCGCATCCGCTTCAAAGGATTGCTTTAATAAACCATCCACCTTTCTATCTTGCGCATCCTTTAAGGCCGCGCTGCCTTCCACTGGAATTGTGGTCTTTTTAGTGACTGCAGCATCAATTTTTGGAGAGCGGAATCTCTCCTTGTCTTTATCCGCCAGGGGATAAAGCTTGTCCATAATCCTTATCCCCTTGAGCCCCGCTTCAGGATAATCCCACTCATTCTGAATCATTTGATCTATCACCTTATGGATAGGAAACACAACCTGCGTTTGGCGCACCGCCTGAATAATGGGATCTGCACCATCCTCTTCCCCGACCGGCTGTTCAGTAGCTAGCCTAAGCGTCTGCAGGGCCTCCGTAATAAGAGCTGCCAACTCATCCTTCTGAAACACTCAGATGATCCTCGCTTGATCCTCAGGCTCAGGAATCTTCCCCTCCTCCAATTCATCCACATCTACATTCATGTCTAGCTCTGCCTCCTCTCCCTCATGCCACTCCGATTCAGAGGGCGAGGGATCTGGTGGACGGGGGTCTCTTGGCAGGTTTAATTGCTAGACTGTCGCGCTCCACTAGTCCTGACCATGAACCAGAGGAAGGGATAGGTAAGTACCCCGGCAACTTACCCTGCTGTCTACGACAGAACGCTTGATGCATGAGTAATACAGAGTCTGGACAAAAGTCTTCCACCTGCGTATCGGTTCCTAGACTCGAACCTGCACTAGGATCACCTGATGCTGCACCCTGACCAGAAGTGGAGGGGCCCGCTATCCACGCTTCTCCCTCCATCCCCGCTATGGCCTCCTGGGGAACAGCTACCATGGAGCTCTCCATTTGCTGTTCTACACTGGCTGAGACAGCTGTACAGTTCCGACATATGCCGGTCTCTGCACCCGTGCCCTTATGAGTGCCACAAACTATACACTGTGGGCACGCCGACATGGGCTGATTGTCCTTCACTGTCCCTAGAGTCCCCTGGGTCTACCAATAACAAAAGACCTAATGTTTGTGGTACTTCTTGCCCTTTTTCTTTTTTGTGTGCCCCCAATAAAGGGAACTCTTCCTGCTCTAGGCTTCAAATCGTTTAAGCGCAACCTGCCCAAATCAGCCCAGATGAGACAGTTGCCTAAAGAAAGAAACTTGAATGAACACCAAGACCAAAAATCTCAAGAAACAAAAGAATAAAGCCACTGTGCTGAACAGAAGCTCTGGGGTAACCGCGTGTTCAAAATAGCCGCGGTTTCCTCACAGCGCTTTTGTCGCACTGTGAGGCGAGGCCCTACAGCCGCGGAGAAAACACAATGCACCTTTTCTGGGCCGTCGACAGCTCCCCACAGGCTCCAAGGGGTTGACAAGGCTCTTTTATCTGGAGCTCCACTCCGAGCGACATGCAAGTCAGGGCTGCAGCTAAAAGCCACGGTGTGCCTTAGGTGCCGCCAGCAGCTCAACGGAGACCAGGCTGTCTGTGCGCCGTTCGAGGAGCTCTACATGGTGCCTTCAAGAGGAAAGAGATCCCGGAGGTAAAATAGCAAGGTATTTTCTTTGTGGCTTGGCAGGGAAAGGATCACTTGCCCTGAATACCTCCCGTATTAGTCTATATGTGTGTGGGTTTTTTTTTTTTTTTTTTTATATAACCAAATAGTCCAATTGGAAATTTAAAATTTAAAGTAAAGTACTTTGCAGAAACCAATTTAAAGAAATCTAAACAAAACCTAACTAGCCTGCTCCTTATTAGTTACTCTAGTGAGCCCAGCACCTAGGCTCACTACGTCCTCCTGCTGTATGGAGACTGGACACACTGGGGCTGATGGGGAATTCCAGCACGCTACATCCAGCGATGTCAAGACTTTGACTGGTCCAGTCTCCAAGCTGCAGGAGGAGGTGCACTACCCAGAGGTGAAGGACTAAACTGGAGGAACGATAAGGAACCTAATTTATTACCCCCATGACCAACAGGCAAATAGGGCTCGTGGTTAACACAAGGGGAGAGCCTGAAGCCATCAGTGAGAGAATCCAGGATGCTTAATCTGGAAATATTTGGTGGCAACCCTTTGAGGGAATGTCCCTGTATACCCAAGTAGGGAACTACCTGAGAAGAGGTCTTCCATTCTGCATTGGAACCTCTAACAGACTCTCAGTCCATTTTTATATTTGGAAATCTGAAACAGTACTGAGACAGACCAAGCCCCAAAACCCTATGGCTCACCGCACCAGCCTAACCCTGTCCCAAAGCCTACATCAAGGGTGAAGAAAGGTTCCCCGAAAAGTGGCCAACCACCAAGAGAGAAGAGAGTCCAAGTGTTGCACTAAAGGAGCACAGTACAAAGCAGCTTCTGTCGGGTCTGTCCCAGTCAAACCAACTGTCTAGGACTACCTTCCTAAAGAAGAGAGGGAGTTGCCCAAGTAGTACCACTCATAGCCTCTAAAACCAGACTGAGCAAGACAAGGACCAGAAATGATGGGGTGGGGGGAGTGACTGATAAAAAGGGGGGCTTACCATAAGTACTTCCAACTAGCTATGAACTTTGGTCTCTAAAGGTCCATTTTATTTATGTGCGCTTATATACCACCTTTCTGAAATCAAAACGGTTTACAATAAACACATTACTACAAACAATACACAGAACTTCATTAACATGGTCTGCCATTGAATTACAAGAACATAATAAATGTTAACAAAGTTTAATGAAGAATTTCATAAAACTATTTACATGTACCATACATATATGCATATAGATAGTTTTAATCACTTTATACTATCCTTCAGCTTATTAGTTTAAAAAAAAGAAAAACACATCTTATATACATAATGGTAAAGCCCTATGAGCTAAGTTTTCCATGAAACACTGAAAACTGATAGGCGGCCTTGGACAACTTGTATCAAGTAACTACTTCTCCAAAATGCTCTCAAACGTACGTTTTCAGGAGCACGTGGAAAGCATCTGGATCCTTAGTTCCTTTTATGATGTCAGGGAGCAAGTTCCACAAGGTTGGTGTATATAGGGAGAATGGTGAAATTAGACTTACCTGCTAATTGTTGTTCCTTGCGGAACTCCAGTCTAATCCCGAACCTCTGGGTTTTGCTCCTCTTCCAGCAGCTTGGAGACTGAGAAACATCATCCTTTTGACGACACTGGTATAAAACCACAGGAACCGCCTCCTCACTCCAGTAACCTATTGGCAAAGCAGACTCACCGGAGCAACAATTAAGTAGCAAATACTACTATCAAAACTGTAAAACAACTTAACTAATAACCTGTAAAGGAGAAAACTATGTCTTCTTTTGCTCTCCCCCACCTCATAATAGCTATTGACGAACTGCGTAGGCCTGCCCTTCCCCCTTTGTGGAGGATTTGGACCCTTGCAGAACCCCCATCTTTTTGAACCCCCCCCCCATGGACCGTAACCTTCACTGCTGCACCTCCAGCTTACCTGTGAAATATCTCTTGCTTCAGGCTATAGTCCAAAAGAAATTACTAGGGAGGGATACGGGACTAGACTGGAGTTCCTCAAGGAACAACGATTAGCAGGTAAGTCTAATTTCACCTTCCTTATTGTCCCTCTAATCTAGTCCCGAACCTCTAGGGAGGTAACAGCAGTGAAACAAGTTAACAGGAGGGACCTGCTAGACCAGCCTGAAGCACCGCTGATCCAAAACGGGTATCCCTTTCCGCCTGAACATCCAGATGGTAATGTTTGACAAAAGAATTTAAAGACGACCAGGTAGGCGCCTTAAAAATTTCAACCACTGGCACCCCACTGTACTCAGCTCATGACGCTGCTTGTGCCCTAGTCAAATGAGCTCTAAGCCCGTCAGGTACGGATTTGCCCTTTAAAACATAAGCTGATGCAATCACCTCTTTAAGCCATCTTGCAATGGAAGCTTTTGATGCTGCTTCCCCTTTTTTCGGTCCCCCAAACAGCCTATCCAATTTGCGGAAAGTTGCTGTTCTACAGTATACTACTTTAATGCACGAACATCTAATGGATGTAACTTCTCTGAGGAAGTACCGTCACTACCTCCACCGAACACCGGTAAGGAAACAACCTGATTCACATGAAAAACCGATACTACTTTGGGCAAAAAGGACGGCACGGGTCTCAATACCATCTTTGTATCAAAAAAGGACAGAAAAGGCTTCTGACAAGACAAAGCCTGCAACGCTGAGATTCGAGCCGAACATATCACTACTAGAAAGATCACTTTAAGAGTAAGGTCCTTTAGCGACGCTCTAGACAAAGGCTCAAAAGGCTCGCGCACCAACACTTCCAGTACCGAATGGAGATCCCACGTTGGAACCATCGTCTACATTGCAGCCTCAGAGACACGGCCCGCAAAAAACGTTTCATATCTGGATGTACTCCCAGCGCCTCTCTTTTTATCTTTGCTCTATAACAGGATAGTGCTGCCAACTGCACTCTTAAGGATGCCGCCACTAAACCTCTCTCAAAACCATCTTGCAAGAAAGCCAAAATTGCGGCACCGAAGCTCTCAATGCTCCAACATTCCTGTCCACACACCATGCTTCAAATACACGTCAAATACGAACATACGCTAGTGAGGTAGACTTCCGCCGTGCTTTCAACAAGGTAGAAATTACTGTGGCGGAGTATCCCCTCGCTGTCAACCTTGCCCTTTCAAGAGCCATGCTGTAAGCGAGAATCGACCTACCTGAGGCATGTGTAGAGGACCCTGAGATAAGAGGTCCCTCCGAAGAGGAAGGTGCCATGGCTTCTCTACTACTAGTCTCAATAGATCCGCATACCAAGGACATCTTGGCCAATCCGGCGCAATCAATATTACTTGCCCTCTGAACTTCCATGCACTGCAACACCCGACCTATTAACACCTAAGATGGAAACACGTACAGGAGTTACTCTTCTGGCCATATCTGGATGAAAGCATCTAGGCCTTCTGACATTCTCTCCCGTCTTCTGCTGAAGAACTGATCAAACTTTGCCGACTGGAAAGTCACCATTAGATCCATCACTGGCATCTCCCAGCGCCGCACCAAGCTCTCGAACACTTCCGGATAGAGATCCCATTCTTCTGGATCTACCTTTACTCGACTCAAGAAATCGGTCTCCACATTGTCCACACCAGCTACATGTGCTGCCGACAATGCCAGTAGATTCACTTCGGCCCAATCGAACAGCTGTTCCTCCTGTTTCCAGTGCTACACTGCTGGTGCCCTCTTGACGGCTGACGTATGCTACTGCGGTCGCATTGTCGGAAAACACCCGAATGGCTTTTCCTCGGAGATGAGGCTAAAACTCTTGAAGTGCCAATGTTATCGCCTGCAATTCCAGCCTGTTGATTGATCAGCCCTTCTCTAGGTCGGTCCACTGTCCCTTCGAAGTGATCTCCCCAGCCTAATAGACTGGCGTCCGTCGTTAGGGGTAACCAACGGGGTGCTTCTAACGACATCCCCCTTCTCCAGAATCTGTGGCTGTAGCCACCATTGAAGTGCCTGATGAGTCTCTGGCAGACAGGGTAGACTCCGAGACAGAGGATCCTCCCGGTGTGACCACCATCTGAGTAATGCTCTCTGCAACGGTCTCATGTGGGCTCTTGCCCACGGTACGAGCTCGAGTGTCGCTGCCATGGTACCGAGCAAATAATAGTTAAACTTACCTGGTAATTGTAGTTCCTTGAGTGACGACAGTTCAGTCCTCCACCTCTGGGTTATGTACCTCCTCCTGCAGCTTGGAGACTGGGCATGTCAAAATCGTGACATCACTGGATGGAGTCTGCTGGCCTCTCCCATCAGCCCCAGTGAACTACTGACAAAGCACACTCAAAGGAGCAACAAATAAATAGCTATCATATAAATTCCAACTTTGCACTGGAACCTGAATGTACAATTCACTATATGTACAAATAACACATTCTTTTTTTTTTTTTTTAAATTGAAAAGAGCTTCTTCTTGCACCTTACCCTTTCACCTTATTCAGAAGCAGAAAGAACAGATAAAAAGAAACAGAAAGCAAAATATGAGAGTCATTTATAGACCTTTAATACTCATACCTACCGGTAGTGCTACTCTCTCTTCTGACTATCCACTGCCAATGACACCACCCTGGGCGGGAATGAGGACTGAACTGTCGTCACTCAAGGAACTACGATTACCAAGTAAGTGTAATTATTTCCTTATCGTTCCTCCAGTTCAGTACTCCACCTCTGGGATGTAACAGCAGTACTCACTGGGAGGGACCTTTCCAGCCGGCTCATAATACGTCCGAACCGAAACAGGCATTATTCGCCACCAAAACACCCAGACAGTAGTGCTTACTGAAAGTATGAAGGGACAACCAAGTGGCCACCCTACAGATTTCCCCTGGCGGAACCAAACTGTGTTCCACCCAGGAAGTCGCCTGTGCTCTGGTAGAATGCACTCGAATCCCCGTTGGGACCGAATGCCATTGCAGTAGATAAGCTGATGAAATCGCCTTTCTAATCCATCTAGAAATAGAAGCCTTTGCCGCCACTTCACTTTTGCGGATACCTCCAAACACGAATAGACGGTCCGACTTGCGAAAGGTTCCCGAAACCTTCAAATATTGTTGCAGAACCGTTTGACGTCCAAATGACGTAAAGTACGATCCGAAGTATCCCCCTCTAGCGCACCTAGCACTGGAAGAGAAACTGCTCAATTCAGGTGAAAAAGGAGACACCACCTTTGGCAAAAAGGACGGAACTGGTTGCAACACCACTTTCTCTCTTGAAAAGGACAAGAACGGCTCTCTACAGGACAATGCTTGCAACTCTGAAATGCGCCTCACCGAACAAATGGCTAAAAGAAAGACTGTCTTTAACGCCAAATCCTTAAATCGACGTCTGGAGCGGCTCTGAACTTGCGCACCAGTTGCCGAAGGGCTCGAACCCGATGGTCCAGGAGAAACACCGCTCCTTCCTGTGTGTTGAAGCGTACCCCCAGATACCTTCCCAGGATCTCGAGTATTAAGCAGCTTTTGGTCGGATTGATCACCCAGCCGAGGCTTTGCAACAACTTCACCACTTTGTCTGTCTGTCTGTCACCTTAAGGCTCTCGGCCTTGGCTCAAATTAGCCAATTGTCGAGATATGGATGGACCAGAACACATTCTTTACGCAACGCCACCGCAATTTTGGTGAACGTCTGCGGTGCTGTCGCCAGACCGAAAGGTAAGGTCTGGAATTGATAATGTCCCCAGGGCAGCGCGAATCACAGGAACATTTGATGGGCCGCCCTGATTGGGATGTGTAGATACGCCTCCATAAGGATAAGGTAAGTCAAGTACTCCCCCTGCCGTACTGCTACAATGACCAATCGCAACGTTTCCATCCTGAAGTGGGGCACCCGAAGACACCGATTCACCCCTTTCAGGTCTAATACAGGGCGCAGGGCCCCATCTTTCTTTGACACCACAAAATAAATGGGAGTATCGACCCACGCCATAGTCTGCTAATGGCACTGGAGCGACTGCTCCCATTAGCAAAAGTCGATCCAAGGTATCGAACTGCCAGGGTTTTCTATTGACCTCTGCAGGGAGACATCACGAATGAATCCCGTATCGGCCTTGCCTACTTCAGCGCGTAACCATTGCGGATTATCTCCAGCACCCACTGGTCGGTTGCTATTTGGTTATAAGCAGGAAGAAATTCCCGTAGTCGCCTGCCTATCAGTTGAACTCCCACCAGGACCCGCCTCCTTTCATTGCGCTTTCGTACTGCTGCTTAGGCGGCGGCTGCAAATTCCCTAGCTCCGCGGAAGCCACAAAACCCCTGGGCCCTGGCAGCAAATCTTCCTCTTTGGAAACCGCCCAACCGAGAAGTACGGAATCTTCTGAAATCCCGACACTGGCCCCGAAAGGCCTGGAAGAGCTTCCCTTGCTTCGGCTTATCTTCCGGGAGTCTCCCACCTTTGGACTCCGAGATCTTTAACCAACTTGTCCAAGTCCTCTCCAAACAACAACTTTCCTTTAAACAGAAGCTTACTGAGACGTGACTTGGACGAACCATCGGCCGCCCAATTCCTCAACCAGAGACCTTCGGGCAGCCACCAAGGAAGCCATACTATTGGCTAGTGCTCAGTCATAATGCACATCTGCCAAATATGCCGTCCCTGACTCTAGCCAATCCAACTCACGTACCGCTTCCTGCTCCAGGTGCGTGGACTGTCATAAGCGCTGAGACCATCCGAGACATACTCTCGCCACCCAAGCTCCACAAATGGAAGCCTGTAAGGACAGAGCGTCTGCCTCAAAAGATGGTTTCAATAAACCATCTACTTTTCTATCCTGCGCATCTTTAAAGCTGTGCTATCTTCCACCGGTATAGTGGTCTTTTTTTAACTCCTGCCACGGCTGTGTCCACTCATGGAGATCTGAATTTCTCCTTGTCCTTATCCCCCGAAGAGATAGAGCCTGTTCATAGTCCCGATTCCTCTTAGACCAGCCTCCAGTTGATCCCACTCCTCCTGGATCATCTGGTCCATCACTCGGTGAACAGGGACCACCAGCTGTGCCTGTCTCACAGCCTGAATGATAGGATCTTCCACGTCTTCGTCCCCTGGCTGTGTTGTAGTGAGATCGAGTGTCTGAAGGGATTCCGTGATAAGCACCGTCAGCTTGTCCCTCCGGAATACTCTGATAATCTTCACCTGATCCTCCGGCTCTTGTATTTCACCTTCTTCCAACTCAGTGCCGGTATCGTGCTCCACATCAGCTTCATCTGCCTCTGGCCACTCGCCATCTGCGACCGAAAGCTTGCTTGGCCTGGGCCTCCTAGCTGCTCTCTGGACAATCCCATCCGCGCTACCTATCCCAGACAGTTGCCCCTGGCTAGTTAGTGTCCCGGACTCCGGTATTTTTCCTTGACGCCGCAGGCAAAAAGCCTGATGCATAATTAAAACAAAATCTGGGCAAAAGTCCCCTAGCTGAGACCCCAACCCCAAGGTGAATAGCGCACTGGACGTGCCAGCAACCACCTCCTGGATGGACCCCGGCGCCACAGCCCTCGACCCCAGCCGAGGAATCCTGGGGCTCCTGCACTACTTTGACCTCCATCTGTTGTTCCACGCTGGTAGACACTAACATGCAACCCCGGCAGATCCCGGAGTCCGCGGCAGTACCTCTGTGAATACCGCAGACCGGGCACGAAGCTATAGAGCAGGGCGCTTCCCCATGTATGCAGATAACCCCCCCAAAGAGGTTTGTGGATCCTATGGTTTTGTGGGGGTTTTTTTTGTTTTTTTTTAATACCCTTTAATGAAATGAAAGAAACTAAACTAAAATTTCCCGAGGAACGAATAAATCCCCCCTCCGAAAATGACACCATGTCCTGAAACTGCTCTCCTCAATGCAAGCAACAGCACTCAACAAGAAATGAACTGCGCACGATAAAAATCACTTTAAACAAATAAAAACAGAGTGAACACCGTTCAACAAGAACTTACAGCTTTTTCTGGCCCTGGCCCCAAGACACCCGACGTCCCGTGCTTTAAAATGCGGGCGCCGGCCATCAGGCGAGAGAAATGTGAGAGAAGCAGCTGCCTCGCCATCGGCACACAGTGCGATCAGGTAAATGATAATTACACTTACCTGGTAATTGTAGTTCCTTTAGTGACGACAGTTCAGTCCTCTACCTCTGGGTTGTCAATCTCCTCCTGCAGCTAGGAGACTGGTATGTCAGAATGATGACATCACTGGATATAGCCTGCTGCACTCCCACTTGCATCCCAGTGTAAACTATAACAAAGCAGACTCAAAGGAGCAACAAATAAGTAGCAAAACATAAGAACAACTGTACTATCAGTAAGCCACCCCCGACTACAGGCCTTCTTACCTCCTGCCCTGCCAAGGGAAAGGGTACAAACAGAAGAAATGAATGAAGCCAGACTCACCTGTAACCCTCTTCTGTTCGGTACGAAGCCCGAAACCTGCGAGAAAACATCCGGGCGGGAAGGAGGACTGAACTGTCGTCACTAAAGGAACTACAATTACCAGGTAAGTGTAATTATCATTTCCTTAGCGTTCCTCCAGTTCAGTCCTCTACCTCTGGGAAGTACCAGAGCAGTAATCAATGGGAGGGACCCTTCCAGCCGGCAGACAAGACAGCCGAGCCGAAACGAGCATCCGAAGCCGCAGCAACATCCAATCTGTAGTGTTTACTGAACGTATGCAGAGACGACCAAGTCGCCGCCCTACAAATGTCCCCCGGGGGGACCAAACTATGCTCTGCCCAAGAGGACGCCTGCGCCCGGGTGGAATGCGCTCTCAGACCCACAGGTACCACACGCCCCCGGAGCAAATAAGCGGATGCAATCACTTCCTTAAGCCAGCGGGCGATGGACGCCTTAGCCGCCGCTTCGCCCCGACGAGTACCGCCGAAGAGAACAAACAAACGTTCCGTCTTCCGGAACGATTCCGTGACCCTCAAATACAGACGCAAAGCTCTCTTCACGTCGAGCCGCTGAAGACCGCGATCCGCGTCATCGCCCCCCAAAGATCCTAAGACGGGCAAGCAAACCACCTGGTTCAGATGAAAAGGAGACACTACCTTAGGCAGAAAGGACAGAACCGGATGCAAGATCACCTTCTCCCTAGAAAAGGAAAGGAAGGGTTCACGGCACGACAACGCCTGCAGCTCCGAAACCTGCCATGCGGAGCAAACCACCACCAAAAACACCGTTTTGAGCGTCAAATCTTTCACAGACGCACGACGCAAAGGCTGAAAGGGGGACTCTGCCAGAGCCGTGAGCACAAGATTCAGATCCCACGGGGGAACGCACACCCTGCGCGCCGGCCGTGCCTGAACGACCGCTTTCAGAAAACAACGTATGTCGGGATGATCCCCCAACGAGCGGCCATTGACTTTGCCCCGATAACAGGACAAGGCTGCCAACTGTACGCGTAAGGAACTGGCAGCAAGCCCTTTGTCAAAACCGTCCTGCAGAAATTCCAAGACTGAAGGAATCGAAGCCGAGCCCGGCCGGACCTGATGCTGGGAACACCAATCCTCAAAAACACGCCAGACCCGCACATACGCCAAGGACGTGGACTGCTTACGCGCCCGCAGCAAGGTCGCCACCACCGCCGACGAGTAGCCCTTTTTCAGGAGTTTAGCCCTCTCAATGGCCAAACCGTAAGCGAGAACCGATCCACCTGAGGCATGAACAGGGGCCCTTGGAGCAACAGATCCGACCTGTCCGGCAGTCGCCAAGGTTCTCCGTCCAACAGACGAATCATGTCCGCGTACCATGGACGCCTCGGCCAATCGGGAGCCACCAACAGCACCTGTCCCGCATGCGCCCCGATCTTCTGAACCACCCGACCTATCAGAGCCCAGGGCGGAAAGACAGAGGAGGCCGGCCTCCGGCCACCGACGAAGCAAGGCGTCGATGCCCTCTGACATCCTTTCGCGCCGTCTGCTGAAGAAACGGTTGACTTTCGCCGACTGAAAGGTCGCCATGAGATCCATGACCGGAGTCCCCCAGCGCCTGACGATCTGGCGGAAGACCGTGGGATGCAGTTCCCACTCCCCTGCATCCACGTGCACTCTGCTGAGGAAGTCCGCTGTGACATTGTCTTTGACGGCTATGTGAGCTGCCGAAATCGCAGATAAGCGAAGCTCTACCCACGCGAATAGCAGGTCGGCCTCTGCCTCCATTGCGGCACTCCCGGTGCCACCCTGTTGATTGATGTACGCCACCGTTGCGGAGTTGTCGGAGAGCACTCGCACGGCCTGGCCGTGCACCAAAGCCTCGAACGCCTGAAGGGCCCGAAACACTGCTCGAAGTTCCAAGCGATTGATCGCCCACAAGGACTCCAGAGGGGTCCAAAGCCCCTGCGCAAACTGACTCTCGCATTGGGCCCCCCAGCCCACCAGACTGGCATCCGTCAGCAATGGCAGCCACTCTGGCTGGTCCAATGGCAAGCCCCCCGCTAGAGACGAGGGACGAAGCCACCACCGAAGGGACCGCCGAACCGGGCCCGGGCAAGGGAGACGCGTGCTCAATGAATGTTTCTGATGCGACCAACGACGGAGCAGTGCTCTCTGGAGAGGCCGCATGTGAAACCGGGCCCAAGGCACCGCCTCCAGCGTCGCCGCCATGGTGCCCAGCACTCTGAGATAATCCCATGCCGAGGGAGCCGCCACCGACAGGAAGTGCCGCACCAGAGTCCGCAACCCCTCGGCTCGTTTGAGCGGCAGGAACACTTGCCCCTTGCACGTATCGAACCGAACTCCGAGGTATTCGAGGACCTGAGTGGGCTGCAAACGGCTCTTGGCCGGGTTGACCACCCAACCCAGTTCTTGCAGAAATCGCACCACCCTGTCCGTCACCCGGAGACTTTCCTCCGCGGACTTGGCGCGAATCAACCAATCGTCTAGGTATGGGTGAACCAGGACACCTTCTTTGCGCAACGTCGCTGCTACCACCACCATTATTTTGGTGAAGGTCCGAGGTGCCGTCGCCAGGCCGAACGGTAAGGCCTGAAACTGGTAGTGGCCCCAGGGGAGGGCAAACCGCAGAAAGCGCTGGTGTACATCTCGAATGGGAATGTGCAAGTACGCCTCCGAAAGGTCCAGAGACGTCAAGAATTCCCTGCATCGTAACGCTACGATGACTGACCGCAACGTTTCCATCCGAAAGTGCGGGACCCGCAAGCACCGGTTTACCCCCTTCAGATCGAGAATGGGTCGCAATTGCCCGCCCTTTTTGGGCACCACGAAATAAATGGAATAGCGACCCAAGCCGTAATCGGCCTTGGGAACCTCCACGACGGCTCCCAAGCGAAGGAGCCTGTCCAGGGTTTCGCGAACCGCCGCTGCCTTCGCAGGACCTCGAAAAGGCGACATGACAAAGGCGTCCCGCACGGGCCGGGCCAACTCCAGCGCGTAGCCGTGCTGAATGATTTCCAACACCCACTGATCTGAGGTGATGAGGGTCCAGGCGGACAGAAACTCCCGAAGCCGACCGCCAATGGGAGGCTCCACCGCCGGGACCCGCCTCGCTTCATTGAGTCTTACGGGCAGAAGACGCCGGGAGGGAGGAGAAGCCTCTACTCGCTCCCCGAAACCCCCGAAAGCCCTGGCCCCTAGAGGGAAACCTCCCCCTCTGGAAACCACCGGGCCGTGTGGAACGAAATCTTCTGAAGTCGCAAAACGGACCCCGAACGCTCTGGGCAGACTTGGCCTGTTTTGGTTTGTCCTCGGGCAAACGGCCCACTTTAGACTCACCCAGGTCCTTCACCAACTTCTCCAAATCCTCCCCAAACAGTAACCCGCCCTTAAAGGGAAGCTTACTGAGGCGGGATTTAGAAGGTCCGTCCGCGGCCCAATTACGCAGCCACAAGGAGCGACGAGCCGCCACCACGGAACCCATGCTATTGGCCAGCGCTCGAATTAAGTCATAATGCACATCAGCAAGGTAGGCCGCACCTGACTCCAGCCGGTCCAGCTCTTTCACCTCCTTGAGGTCCATGTGCGGGGATTGGCGCAGCCGTTGGGCCCAGCGCAAACACGCTCGGGCAACCCAGGCCCTGCAGATGGAAGCTTGAAGCGATAGGGAATCTGCTTCAAACACCTGCTTGAGCAGACCGTCAACCTTACGGTCCTGGGGATCCTTCAAGGCCGCACTGCCTTCCACGGGAATGGTGGTCTTTTTAGTAACAGCCGATACCACCGCGTCTAGCCGCGGCGCTCGGAAACGGTCTTTAGCGGATTCCGCCAAAGGATATAACCGGCTCATAGCACGAATGCCCCGGAGCCCCGCCTCCGGTTTATCCCATTCGTCCTGAATCATCCTCTCGACCACTCGGTGCACCGGAAACACCACCTGAGTCTGTCGAACCGCTTGGATGACCGGATCCTCCAAATCGTCCTCCACTGCTGCCGGCGGAGCCAAGTGTAACATCTGCAAGGTCTCCGAAATTAAGGCAGCCAACTCCTCTCTGCGGAACAGTCGAATAATCTTGGCTTGCTCTTCGGGTTCCGGGATCTCCCCTTCTTCCAGGTCCTGTGATCCCTCTTCAGGATCCCATTCCGGATCCGGGGCTTCTAGCCAGGCGCCCTCCAGCGGGTCCGCAAGCCGTGCTCGCTTCGACATCGGCTGTTCCGTGACCGCCGCTCCTTCCGCCACCAACTGCGGAGGCTGAGACGCCGGCGAAGCCGAGCGCGGTCTCTTGCCCTGCTGACGCAGGCAAAAAGCTTGATGCAGAAGAAGGAAAAACTCCGGGCTGAAACCACTGATACCTGACGGCTGAGGGGCCAAGGGTTCCCCGGAGGGCCCCGGCAGCGCCCCTAAATCGGGCTCTTGCTCTGAGATCCGCGGTGAGGCAGCGCTCGCCCCCGCCGGCGCCCCTTGCTCCTCCGGAGACTCATGGGCGGCCATCTGAAGCTCCACCTCCGAAGAGAGGGCCGCGCAGCCCCTGCACACTCCGGTGTCAGTGATCGGGCCTCTTCTGGACCCACACACTAGGCAGAGGCCGGGTAGCCATCAGGAAAAAACAAAACGCCCGTAAGGGCTGATGCCAAGGTAGACTGAGCAGGCAAGGGCAATATCGTTTGGCTGTAGGTTCTTTTATTTTATTTTATTTTATTTATTTATTTATTTTTGTTTGAGCTGGGCTAGAAGAGTGTAAGAGCTAGCTCCCAAGAAAAGGAAGGCCCCGCAGCCCCCCCTCCACCCCGTGAACCCACAGGGCCAACTGAAGAGGCTGAAGAAATAACTAAATAAAGGAGGCCCCCCAAAAGAAAAGAAATCAAAGCAAATAACAAAAAGAATCTAAATCAACTAAATGAAAAAAATCGCAGCAGTGCCCCGGCAGGAAAAACGGAAACCGATGCTCTGTCACGCGGCTGCAGCGCGGCACACAAAATGGCCGCCGCGACTGCAAGCCGCGAAGGAAAAAGGCGCCAAAACACTGCGGCGTTCCTTATCCCCGAAACAGCGCGGCTTGGATGAAATAAGCAGCCGGAGGCCGGCGGATCACTTACCGGCCCGGTCTGCCACTCCGCAATCGCCGCGGATAGCATCTGTAACCCTGGGCCCTGAAATTAGCAGATGTGAACTAACACCCGATCAGCCTCATCACACAGGAACCGCAGTTCTGGGAGACCGGCTGCTAAGAAGGGCTCACCCCCGTAAGGTCAGGGAGGTGAGACTTCTGGGCCAAGCGGGGGGAGGGGGGAAAACTCGAATCCTGAGCCAGGGACCCCCCCCCACCACCGGAAGAAAACCCCAGGACCGACACGGACAGGGATCAAGAAGGGTTTCTTCCTTTTTTTTTTTTTTTTTAAAGGGACACTGCCAAATAAATTCCAACCCACTTAACTATCCTTAAAAACAAACTCCCTGCTCCTTATCCAGTCCTCCAAAGAGCCTCTCCCTAAGGCTCGTCAAGACCTCCTGCTGCAAGGAGACTGGTTACACTGGGATGCAAGTGGGAGTGCAGCAGGCTATATCCAGTGATGTCGTCATTCTGACATACCAGTCTCCTAGCTGCAGGAGGAGATTGACAACCCAGAGGTAGAGGACTGAACTGGAGGAACGCTAAGGAAAAACACTTCTGCTGCGCTCCTGTGCCTAAGCTACTGGCTCTTCACCCATAAACGTGGGTTCTGGAGCCAGAGCATTGCCCCTTCACCCGCCGATTCCCTGCTCCATGCAAAATCCCCGTCAACGGAAGGAGGGCAGGCCACATCACAGCTTGCCTTAAAGCTACAGACAAGGTTTTTTGGTTTTTTTGTAGAAAAAACACCCTTCAAAAACAAACAGTCTATATAAATCACTGCTCCCAGCTAAACTATCCTAACTCTCCTTAATTGTTCCTCTAGCAAGCCCTGAACCTCTGGGTTCACCAGTCCTCCAGCTGCTTGGAGACTGAGGTAACTGGCGTGAGGAGGCGGTTCCTGTGGTTTTATACCAGTATCATCAAAAGAATGACGTTTCTCAGTCTCCAAGATGCTAGAGGAGCAGCAAAACCTAGAGGTTCAGGACTAGACTGGAGAGACGATAAGGAAGCTTTCTTTGAAGTTGAAGCATTACTAGTCCTGAAATCCGATGGAACTACCAATATGTTTTTTCCTCCACTTCTTCGTGGCCTGATTTCCGGGGTGGTTTGCATGATCGATCTCAAGCTTGACAGATTCATTTTGTAGAGCTTTGAATATTGTGTGAATTGCTTTGAATTTTATTCTGTTGTCTATTGGTAACCAATGTAGCCGTTTTAATATTGGAGTAATGTGCTCCCTGATTGGCACTTGTGAGATGACTCTGGCTGCCATGTTCTGGGCCAACTAAAGTCGGCAAACTGATTGTTTATGGAGACCCATTAGAACACTGCTACAGAAATCTAGGTGTGGGACAATCATTGCTTGTACTGCTATTCTGAAGTCACTTGCTGATAGGAAAGATCTCAGATGTTGTAGCATCTTCAGTTTGCCTCTTGGAGAAGGTGAAAATGCCATGTCTGTCACATTGTACATGAGCTCCCAAGAAGCATGGCCACAAGCACTGTGGCCATGCCCTGAACTAGCCCGGACCAGATAAGGAGAATCAAATCAAATAGCTCCTAGTATCACTTACCTGCCATTAACCTGAGAGCTACTAGGTCCCATGTAGGGATGTTAGAGACTATCCTCCATTGCATAGTTATCTATAGGAAGGTCACCATGATGCCACTCAATCAATGCTGGGCCCAACAAAAAGGGCTTAAATCATGGAGCCAGGACAACCCCCCCCATACACCCACAATACACAGACCCAGCCTGGCAAAGCAGCACTGACACCCTCCGGGTATGTACTTGTAAATAGTCACCTAAGTGTGTAAATAGTGGCCAAGCAGCCCCGGTCGCCACCGCTCCTCAATGGCCAGACTGCATAACATGTATAAACTTATCAAAAGGAGCAGCCACACCGCCTAGCTGTGTAGTCTGTACATAGTTACCCCAGTTAACCCAAGTTGCAAATCCTGTTCACTGTTAAGTACAATACCGGCTAGCCTGGGACTGTACAAATTTGTTGTAATTGTAAAACAAGCTGATTTTAAAAAGCACAATATAGAAAAAAACTTTAAATAAAGCTGCCTAGAGCTAGACTACAGAAGAAAAAAGAAAGAGAAGATAGAGTTTCTATTTAAACAAAATAATTTGTACCATGGTGAGGGGAGTCCTTTAAAACCGTGCTTCCCCTCCCAATTGTGGTTTTACAAGATAATTGCTTGCATCACAACCCCCAAAGAACACAGGTACATGGCTTAAGAGAAAAACACTGACTCTTTGCCCTGAAACCAAGTCCAGAACTCCTGCAACACCAAGTACACTGCTCGCAATTCCAGGCGGTTGATCAACCAAGCACTCATGTGGGGATCAGAGACCCTGCACTACCTGGGTCTCACAATGCACCCCCAACAGACCAGCATTCACTGTCAGCAGGATCCACTGTGGTTCCTCCATGGGCATACCCACTCAGACTGTCCGACTGCAGCCACCATCAAGTGGTCCTCAGATCCTTCCTGGACAAGGCATCAGCCATAACAGTGTATGGCGCTGCACAGACCACCTTTGCAACAACATCCTCTGCAATGGCCACATGTGAGCCTGGACGCCACACAGAACCCAGCAGCACTTTATAGCAGCGTATTGATTGACGACCTGTTCCCCAAATGTCAGCTAAGGATTAAAGCAGAAGCAGCACCTTTGTGAAAGTGCAGGGTGCTGTTGCCAGACTGAATGACAGTGCCTGAAATTGGAAGTGGCCCATGGGCACTGTGAACCGTAGGAAATAGAAGTCACATTTACCTGGCAATTGTAGTTCCTTGAGCGACGACAGTTTAGTCCTCTACTCCTGGGTAGTGCACCTCCTCCTGCAGCTTGGAGACTGGACCAATCAAAACTCTGCCATCACTGGATGTAGCCTGCAGGCATTCCCCATCAGCCCCAGTGAACTATTGAAAAAGCAGACTCAAAAGAGCAAGAAACAAGTAGCTAACTGGTTAAACAATGGAAACTTTAAACAAAAACAAAAAAAACTTAAACCGTTCCGGAAAACGGAAAGAAGGAGACTTTCCCCCATTAAACTGTCCCCCTCCTGCCGAGCCAATCAAGAGAGAGTCAGGAAAAGAAGGAGAAAGAGGGACCCCAGAAAAAACTAAAATAACTGGTTGCTGAGAAAACACTCACCTGTAAAGTTGCCCTCCAGGACCGACTGCGTGCCGAGTCAAACTATAAAGCTGAGGGCAGGAATGAGGACTAAACTGTCGTCACTCAAGGAACTACAATTACCAGGTAAGTGTAATTTCTATTTCCTTATCGTTCCTCCAGTTTAGTCCTCTACTCCTGGGATGTAACAGAGCAGTACTAACGGGAGGGACCCTGCCAGCCGGCATGCAAAACCGCTGACCCAAAACAGGTGTCCCCCGCCACCAGCACATCCAGCCAGTAGTATTTGCTAAACGTATGCAGTGACGACCACGTTGCTGCTTTGCAAATTTCCACTGGCGGAACTAGACTGTGCTCCGCCCAGGAAGTGGCCTGCGCTCTAGTAGAGTGAGCCCTCAAACCCACAGGAGCTGGCCTCCCCTGCAATATGTACGCCGAGATCGTTTCTTTGATCCACCTAAAGAGGACAAACAAACGATATGACTTGAGGAATGAATGTGTGACGGCCAAATAACGACACAAAACTCTTATGTCCAAGCAACTCAGACCCCTGTCAGAAACATGCTCTCCATCCGCCCGGAAGAGACACCGTTTGATTCACATGAAAAGGCAAGGACACCTTAGGCAGAAAGGAGGGTACCGGCCGGAGTACCACTTTTTGAGCAGAAAAGCATAGAAAAGGCTCCCGACACGATAGAGCCTGCAGCTCCTAAATGCGCCGTGCCGAACATATCGCTACCAAAAACACAGCTTTGAGAGTTAAATCTTTGACCGATACCTGGTGTAAGGGCTCAAAGGGAGCTTTCCCCAGCACCCTTAAAACCAAGCTGAGATCCCACGGCGGAATGGAAATCCGACGCATTGGTCGCAATCTAGTGACCGCTTTAAGGAAACATATCACATCACTGTGTACCCCTAGAGCTACGCCCTGTACCTTACCTCTATAACAGGCCAGGGCCGCTAACTGCATCCTCAACGAACTGGCAGCTAGCCCCTATTTATTTTTTTATTTATTTACTTCTCTTATATACCGCGCTATTAAAATCAGTGCGGTTTACAATTGAACAAAAAAACATACTGCAGTGTCACACGACAATTGAGTTTTTACATTGAACATGGACGAGATAACCTGGAGGTAACAGGGGTAACTAATTACAGAGTAATTATTCATGGAGTATGGTGAGAAATTATACATATAGTATAGCTTGGTTTCAACATATTTATAAGAGGTTTAATCAATAAGATGTGTGATCAGTACCAATAATAAATAAGAGGGGATATGGTGGTAGAGCTAGTCATTTTCTTTATGGTGTTGGATTTTGGGTGGGGTGGAGTAGGGTGTAGAATGTGAGGATGGGTGGTTGTTTCTGGGATTGGATTCTGGGTAATGGATGAGGAAAAGGTGTTTGAGGGCTTTTCTAAATGACAATAGGTCTGGGGTGGAACGGAGCTCAGTGGGGAGGGCATTCCAGGTCATGGGTGCAAATAGGGAGAAGGCTCTATTGGCAGTAGCCTTTTTGCACTTAGTTAGAATGTTGGGGATCTCTAGAGTGTTTGCTTGAATAGATCTCCTGATCCTGTTGAACGGCCATCTTTGAATGAGTTTGCTGATGGGTGAGGTGATCTGGTTCCTTAGGGCTTTGAATGTTAGTACTAGGGACTTATACTGGATTCTAGCCTGAAGTGGAAGCCAGTGGAGATCCATCATGACTGGGATTATATGTTTAGCTCTTGATGTACCTGCAAGTACCCTTGCTGCAGCATTCATTGCAAGGCGAAGAGGTCCTAGTGTTGACTGAGGGAGGCCATGAAGGATAATATTTGCAAAGTCTAGATGTGGGAGCACCAAGGCTTGGAAGATAGTTCGGTAGTCATTAAAGTCCAATAGGGGGCGCAGGTGACGTAGTATCCGGACCTTATGGTAAATTGCTTTCGTGATGTTCTTCACATGTGTAAACATGTCGAGTCGTTGGTCAAGCGTGATGCCGAGATAGCGGATAGTTGATTTTGCTATCAACTCAATATTGTTTACTTTTAATGTGGGGGGTGGGGAGAACATCTGGTTCTTGGTGAGGAATAAGACATCTGTTTTACTATGGTTGATCCTTAAATTTTGTGTTGTAAGCCATTGTGATACAGCTTCGAAGCAGCTTGATATAGGTGAAAAGTCAGGTTGATCAATCAGGAATGGTGAGTAGATTAGGACGTCGTCTGCGTAGACTAGGCACTGGATGTTGAAGGAGCGGATTAGGGTACAAATTGGTTGCATATATATGTTGAACATTAATGCAGATAGGGATGAACCCTGAGGTACACCTTGATTGAGAGGGAATGGGTCAGAAGTCATGGGACCTGTTCTGACTTGTTGCCATCTGTTAGATAGGTAGGACTTGCACCATGCTATAGCTGAGCCTTGTATTCCTTTCTCTACAAGACGGAGTATCAGAGTTTCATGGTTGACTGAATCAAAGGCTGCAGCAATATCCATGAAAATGAGGACAAATCCCTGGCGGATGTTATCAAGTCCTGTAACTAGATCATTGAAGAGAGTTGCGAGGATGGTGTCGACACCATGAGCTTCTCTGAAGCCATGTTGAGATGGATCCAGTGGAGCTACATCGTCAATATGTTGTTGGATTTGTCGTTGAACTACCTTTTCAATGATTTTGGCGAGTAGGGGGATGCTTGATATTGGGCGAAAGGATTCAACTTTGGAGGAATCAAGTTTGTTGTTTTTTAATAATGGGCGGATTGAAGTAAATTTCAGGCTTTGTGGGAAAGATCCTAGGGAGAGGGATTGGTTTGTGATTCTGCTTATAGCGGGACTAAGTTCTTGGCGTAATTCTTTGATCCAACTAGCTGGACATGGGTCACTAGGAGCAGTGGTAAGATTAATGGATGTGATAATATCTTGTATTTCTTTATTGGATACTTCGCAAAATTTGAGTAGAGGGGTTTTACATGTAGTAGAGGAGATTGTGCAGGTTGATAATTTGTTGGCTTGTATTATCTTTGATTGTAGGTAGTTTGCATAATCTTGTGGGTGAGGCATAGTTGTTTGGGCGGGAGCTGGGTCACCTGTTAGGGACTTAACTATGCTGAACAGATCATGGGGTTTGTTAAGCGATCGCTTTAGAATATCTGCATGGTATTGTTTTCTTTTTTCCATCGTCATTGCTCGATGAGATTGTAGATAAGAGGTGTATGTACGTAGAGATTCAGGGGACCGGGCGTGGCGCCAGTGTCTCTCTAGTTTACGTAAGTGAAGGAGCGACGCTCTAAGGTCATTGGTGTACCATGGAGCATGTTCTCGCTTCTTGATGTTTATTCTTGTGGTTGGAAGGGAGGCAGCCGATTTAAGGGCGTGGTCCCAGTTGGAAACTAGTTTATCTGGGTCAGATAGTGTGATAATAAGGCGAGGTAAGATTTCCTCAAGAGCTTTATCCTTAACAAAAGGCTTAAAACGTGTAGATAGAGAGCTCGGTGGGGCTTGTGCCTTGATAGTGCTGTTAGTCTGATGGATGGTGGGTATCTGAAATGTGATAAGATCATGATCAGACCAGGGTACTGAAGTTATTGATGTGGCGAAGTGGTGAGCTATATTTGTTGCTATCTGTGGGGCGAAGATCAGGTCAAGTGTGCTTCCCTTGATGTGGGTAGGTGATTCAATAATCTGATTGTATCCCAGATCTTTCATAGCATCAATGAAGGCTGTTGCATGTGCAGTTGTTAGAGAAGGCAGGTTAAAATCTCCCATTATCCAGCTTGGGATACTGGAATTGCAAGCAAGATTGATTATTGTTGGTAATTCGTCTGGTGAGGGTGTTGGAGCTCGATATAAGGTTGATAGAGCAAGAAACTCATTACCGGTACAGACGTCGTAGCCACGCGGACGTGATGTCGGGAACACCAGTCCTCAAAGATCCGCCAAATACGAACACAGGCCAGCGAAGTTGAACGTTTCCGTACTTGAAGCAAAGTCGACACGACCGACCTTGAATAACCTCTCTCTCAGCCACACCCTTTCAATGGCCAAACCGTAAGCGAGAATCTCTCCACACGCGGCATTAGAAGCAGCCCCTGCCTGAGGAGTTCGAGACACCGGAAAACGCCACGGAAGACCATCTAGTATTCTGATCAGGTCGGCGTACCACGGACGCCTGGGCCAATCCGGCGCTATCAAGAGCGCCGTCCCCCGATGTGCTTCGATCCACTGAATCACGTGTCCAATGAGCGCCCACGGGGGAAAACACGTAGAGAAGACCCGTCGATGGCCATGGCTGCAATAGGGCGTCGATCCCCTCCGACATGGGTTCTCGTCTTCTGCTGAAAAACCGATTCGCCTTTGAGGATTGATAAGTGGCCATCAGGTCCATGATCGGCTCTCCCCACCGGAGAACCAACTGCACGAATACCTTGGGATGCAACTCTCATTCCCTGGCATCCACCTGGACTCTGCTGAGAAAATCCGCCGTCACGTTGTCTCTCCCCACTATATGCGCCGCTGATATCGCTTGCAACCGCGGTTCGATCCAAGAGAAGAGAATGTCCGCCTCGTCCTCCAAGGCTACGCTGCCGGTGCTGCCCTGCCGATTTATGTATGCCACGGTCGCGGCATTGTCGGACAGTACTTGAACCGTTTGCTGCGTCACCTGAGCTTCGAAGGCCTTCAGAGCCAGAAACACCGCTCTCAACTCCAGACGGTTGATAGACCAACCGCTCTCCTCCGCGGACCAGAGACCCTGTGCAAAGTCCACGCCGCAATGCGCTCCCAGCCGGCAAGACTTGCATCCGTTAAGAGCGGGAGCCAAGCTGGTTGCTCCAAAGGCATTCCCGCACGCAGGGTCGAAGACAGCAGCCACCACTGGAGACTCTGTCAAACCCGCAGCGGACAAGGGAGCCGCTTGCTCAACGAATCGGACTGATTGGACCAGCGGCGAATCAAGGCTCGCTGTAACGGCCTCATACGAAATCTGGCCCAAGGAACCACCTCCAACGTCGCCACCATTGTCCCTAGTACTTGAAGGTACTGCCATGCTGTCGGTGCCACAAACTTCCGAAAGGCCCGCACGAGGCCTCGTAGAGCCAGAGCTCTCCGCTCCGTCAGGAAGACGGAGCCTTTGAGTATCAAACTGCACCCCCAAGTACTCGAGAACCTGAGTCGGCTCCAGGCGACTCTTTATGGGGTTGACTATCCAGCCTAGGCTCTGAAGAAAATCTACTACCTTCTTCGTGGCCTCTGCACTCTCGGACTGAGACTTTGCCCGAATCAACCAATTGTCTAGGTACGGATGAACCAAGACTCCTTCCTTCCTTAGCGCTGCCGCCACCACTACCATTACACAGGTCTGCGACTAAAAAGCTGTTTGATTATTTTCATCTAAATTTCCATGTATTTTGGTGTGCTGAAAACAAATAAAATATTGAAAAAACTCCTAGACGTCATGATTTGCCACAACATGCAAAATTGTCTTCAAATTTATCAAATTTTTTCAAATTACTATTAATTCACATAAGTGCATTTAAGATATAAAATGCCAAAAAAACCTTAAAGGGGTTGTCCGAGTTGTGTAAAAAAAAAAAAATATAGCACTGTAAATCTGATGGTCAGCAATATATACATAAGCTAAGCAAGTTTTAAGTCCGTGCTTCTAATGGTAGAAGGGGTTAATCTTTCCTGAAGAATCCAGTGGGAGGGAGAGACAGGGCAGATAGCAGCAGCTCCGGTCAGTGCAGGGGGGCGTGGCCAGCACTGTGACGTCTCATGTACAGACACAGAACTACTCTCTCCTGCATGCCACATTTGTGCACGAATCATCATCAGGTTCTTGGTTCTAGGCTGTTCACACTTTTTCATCGCAATTCGTGTTAGCTCGTCATTCTTCAACCGTTATGTTATGGCACCGCGAAAGTGTATTAATTCGCCAGACAGTTTCTGTTTCGTCTGTGGTGAATATACAGTGTTGAAGCAACAGCAGAATATTACAGACTTTGTGAAAAAAGTATACTTTGCATACTTTGGACTAAAAATTGGAGAACAAGATAAAGTCTGGGCGCCTCAAAGTGTGCAAACGGTGTGTTGAGGACCTCCGAAACTGGTTCAAGGGTAAGAAAAAAATCTTTCAGTTATGGGATTCCTATGGTATGGCGAGAGCAAAAGAACCATAGTGACGACTGTTACTTTTGTTCATGCGATGTGAAAGGGTGTAATTCCAAATGGAAGCATTCCATTTCATACCCTAATCTTCACTCGGCAATTCGTCCCATCCCCCATGGCACAGATATACCAGTTCCCAAGCCTCCTGCTACCTTGGAAGAGATACCTAGCTCCGATGAAGGTGAAGTCATACCTGAACCAGATGACGAATCAAGTTCTGACTTTGAAGATGATACAAGACCAAAATTGTTTTCTCAGGAGGAGATGAATGATTTGGTAAGAGACTTGAATCTTCCCAAAGATGCCGCTGAGTTACTCGGATCAAGGCTGAAAAGCAGGAATTTATTGTTGCCAAGAGGGTCATCTTCATGGTACAGACATTGTGAAAAGGAGTTCGTTCCTTACTTCGCCCAGGAAGACAAGTTGGTTTATTGCATCGATGTCGAAGGTCTGATGGGTCAATTTAAAATCCAATATGATTCAGAGCAATGGCGTCTTTTTAGAGATTCTTCAAAAAGAAGTCTCAAAGCAGTTTTACTCCACAACGGTTTTTACGCTTCCATACCCGTAGGTCATTCCGTACACTTGAAGGAAACCTATGAGAACTTGGAATTGGTTCTTCGTAAACTTAAATATGAAGACCATGCTTGGCAAGTGTGTGGGGACTTGAAGGTCTTGTGCATGCTGCTCGGGCAACAAGCTGGGTATACCAAATATCCTTGTTTTCTGTGTCTATGGGACAGTCGAGACCGACAAAATCACTGGACCAAGAAGAGTTGGCAGCCGAGGGTGCTAACAAATCGGTGAAAAAAATGACCTCCGAGAAACTTTGGTATCTTCCCATAAAGTTCTTCTACCACCTCTCCACATAAAATTGGGATTGATGAAGCAATTCGTAAAATCACTTCCAAGAGATGGAGAATGCTTCAAATACTTGGTCGCCAAGTTTCCAGGCCTGTCGGAGGCAAAATTTAAGGAAGGTGTGTTCGTCGGACCAGACATTAGAAGGCTTATAGTTGACCAAGAGTTTGTCAATACCATGACAGATCCTCAAAAAGAAGGGTGGATTGCATTTAAAGAAGTCGTACAGAAATTTTTAAGCAATAACAAAGATCCTCACTACAAAAAGATCGTCGGACGAATTAGGTTGCCTGATGAGTTTGAAAGTGCATTTCCTCCAGTCCCACCTTGACTACTTTCCTGAAAATTTGGGAGCTGAGTGAGGAACAAGGTGAACGATTCCACCAAGACATTAAAGAGATGGAAAGGAGATACCAGGGAAAATGGAGCATTACAATGATGGCAGACTACTGTTGGATGCTTCAGAGACATTCCAGATGCTACTCACAAGCGTAAATGCACCAAGAGGAGCCTCACAAAGAAGAAGAATCGAGTTTAGTGTGTGTAGGTGAGCTCATTTCAGTTCAAAAAAGGATTTATGAAAATATTGTAATAAAACTTTAATTTTATAAGTCTATTTCCATTTATTTTGAGGTATTGCCTTATTTAACATAGTTACCTAAATTGTCAGGAAACGTGATGTCCTATGACAAAATGGATGTCATTTTCGGATTCAGCGCACCAAAAAACAAAGATTACGTGGAATAACCAAAACAGCTCCCAAAAATAAATTTTTTGCAGACCTGTGTTGTGAACACGCGAGGGGCTGTTGCCAACCCAAAGGGCAGCACTTGAAACTGGTAATGCCCCCAAGGAAGAGCAAACCTCAAACTTTTGATGGGAAGCCCTGATCGGGACATGGAGATAGGCCTCCAAGAGATCGAGAGATGTCAAAACTTCTCCTCACCGAACTGCCACAATAACCGATCACAGCGTTTCCATGCGAAAATGCAGCACCCGGAGACAGCAATTTAACCCCTTGAGATCCAGAATCGGACAAAGAGAGCCGCCCTCCTTTGGCGCCACAAAATAAATAGAGTAACGTCACATTCCATATTCTGCTAACGGTACGGGAACGACTGCTCCTAGGTGCAAGAGACAGTCCAAAGTCTGTCGCACCAGGAGCCTTGTGCAGACCCCTGCAGGGGGAAGCCACGAAAGAGTGCAAGCATTGCGGAACCTGTGTCTTTTGGGGAAACTGCTAGGTACGTATGACCTAGATTGGCCACTGTTGGAAACAGGATACTGGGCTTGATGGACCTTGGTCTGACCCAGTATGGCATATCTTATGTTCTTGAGGTCCGCCTAGGGCACCAACACTTTGAACCAACTCTAGGGTCAGCCCTGCGGAGGGTAGCCTCAACAAGCTATCCCATTTGTTTACCAGAGGAAAAAAGGAAGATTAAAAAGTGCCAAAAAATATATAAGTGAAGCAGGCTGGGACTGTGTCAATAAAATGCTTGCCAATGCTGACCAGGGCTTCATTCTCTGCACCCCTTAGCTCAATTTCAGAATGCCTCCATTTTTGTTTTTAGCTGGGTGTTAGCCTTCCACAGATTGCACCCTCACATCTGGCTCCTGCTTGCCTCCCTGCTCTCAAGCCAGATCAAAATGTATTGATCGGAAGATATGCCAGGATTCACCCACACTGTCTCTTCCCCCCTCCAAGACATATGAGAATCAAGTTGGGGGCAAGGGAAGATTATCAAGTCTGTAGTTGAGTCCAAATACAACATAGGAAACTAAGGCTGTGTTTTTCCTTCACTATCTACCTGTTGCTCTCCCATTTTAGAGGGCGTGTGTGCTATCAATAGTAGATGAAATGTTTCTGGGAACCACTCTGTGCCAAATGAAGATTAACATCCCTACCACAGATAAAAGGCCATGGCAAGTATGTTCATGGACCCACTGTGGTAGGAGAAACCACAGAAATTAATGAAAAATTAAGAGGACTAACTACAATTAAGTTTACTTCTGCAGATAGAGCAGAAATAATGTACTGCTACTTTTATGCTACAAACCCTATATTTAAATTGAGAGGGAATACAAAGAGAATCTGCTGTACTCCAAACATCAGCAATAAATTTGAGAGGCTGTGATCATACACCACATGACTTTCATGGTATGTACAAACTAGCCCATTTGGCAAAACTGCCCCCAGGCACACTGGTGTAGACAACTAGGGTCCGAGTTCTATTCTGGGGCAGGAAATATTTCCCTCAAAAAGGAAGCATTAACTCACTGTCCATGCTCTGCTGGAATCTGAGCCTACAGCCTTCCCGGAAGCAGCCTATTTGCTGCACTAGACCAGTAGTCTGGACCATCTTCTGAAGCCAAGGAAATATTGAGGATCTGAAGTTCACACTGGCCTTATATAATATAATATAAGGGGAATGAAATCAGCTCCAAACTTTTGTTTCCTGGTTCCAATCTGCTGACAAGAGACATAAGTTATCTTGTCGATAAACTGACATTACTCAAAATACATTCAATAAGGGTTTACTCTTTAAACTGCCATTCAAATAAGGTCAGTATATCTGGTGAATCAAACTTTACAAATTTTATTTGAATACTAAGAAAAAAAACTATCCTCCTTTTCTGTTTGATTTGTAGTGAAAAATGGTTGTTCATGTAAAAGTGTGAGACTGGCAACTCTAGAAACTTAAGTCTATCCAATGAACACATGCAACGAACAGTGACAGTTTACGTTCCCCTCATATTGCCCTGTCACTGCACCTTAGCTCTACTCTAGCAGAACACCTCTAAAAGGGTGAGGAGATATCGCAGGTTAGAAAATAGTATCTGAGGCTAAAGAATGCAATGATTCCAAACCGATTGTTTTAGGACTGTGAACATCTGCCACCGCAAACCAACCAAGTCCAATTTATCTCACGAAACAACTTTCAAACAAGGACTTTTGGTCAATACAAATCCCAGCTATGGAATTTGGTGAAAAGGCTTCATAAGCTTCTCTTCAGACACACAGTGAACCTTATCCAAAATCCTTTATTAAAAAGTTACCCATTTGTGGTCAGCTCAAAGACAGAGAATTTTAAAAGTCTAACAGAAGTAATTATCCTTTCCAGAAATCTGCCATAGACACTGTCATGAGGCTGGAGCTAGAGAAGAAACAGTGTTGAAAAAAACTCCTGATTTTCATGGAACTCAGAAAAGGCAGAGAGCGCAGTTCCAGCGCAGCTCAGCCAGAGGGCGCATGAACAATTACACAGTACCTGAAGCAACGTGCTCTAGCACTGATCACATTAGTAACAAGCAGTTTCACCTGTCCTCAAACTCAGAACGGGCTAACCAGAAATCCCTTTATAAAGGAAACCAGATGATCAGTGAAAGAAGAGAAGGAGGATCAGGAAGAGGAACAGGCAGAGGCGGAGGCAAGAGCAAGTGCTGGGGAAGTGGCAAAAGCGAGGTCAGAAGGACCGGCGGCAAGAGCGAGGTCAGAAGGACCGGCAGCAAGACCAGTGAGAGAAGCCTGGAACAGGAAGGCTTCCATGTGCAGCCAACTCAAGGAGACAGAATCCAAAAGAGGTATACGCGAAGGGATAAAGTCCAGAGAGGCCAAAGGTATTGGAACGGAGTCCAAAGCCAAGCAAACCAAAGAAGCAGCTTGCCTGATGAAAGCAGCTCTCCTAGCCCAAGTAAGTCTCCTATGCTAAACCAGAAAGGCACAAGGAGAGGAGATTTCTTCTACGGTCATACTTATGCCAAGAAACACAGAGAGTGGAAATCCACGTCAGGTTTTCCTGGTAATTCTGATTATAGAGCAGTGCACCGAACAGCTTGTCAGCCTGAGAAGCTATGTCACAAGCTGAGTCCTGGGTGTGGCAGCCTACAGAAGCCAAGGTATGAAAAGCCTTTCATTATAAGGGAAAGTTTAAGTGATGAAAACCTTATGCAAATAGATAAGCCTCAGAAAGTTAGAAGAAATAAAGCTAACCTTTTAAAAGCACTTCCTAATAGCGTGCTAAGGAAGTTATATGAGAAACAGAAGAACCCCTGTGAGGAGTTAACAGATACTGAAGACAGTCATAGCATTGAAGAAGGTAGTGACCTAGAATCAATGGACTTTGATTGTGAAACCAGTGTTCCCATTCCTCAGAGTGAACCAATGGAATGTAACTTTTGTTCAAGAACTAGCTTGATTGCCTTGCTAGATGTATAGAGAAAAGAGAACTCTGCATATGGTGAAGTTGATAACCATTGGTTTCCTGATGTTAATTTCTATTGATTTGAAAGAAGCCTTAACCCAGATAAACAGTTAATTGTGAAGCCTACAACCCTTAACTGTTTATATAATGGTGGAACCTTTTTGTTAGAGGAAAGAATTACCTTCATTTTCTTTTATGTCTTATTGAACCTAAGCGTTGACTGGGGAAATAAAGCCTTATTACCCTACACTTTGGCGTAGATTGTTCTTTATAAGGAGTTCTGCACTACAAGGACCAGAAGCCTCCTGGTCCTTCAGCTCAACCACTCCTTAAAATAAATTAAATGTCACCGGACGCCCTTATTTCCTACGCCAGTAGGGGCGCCTGGGGACAACACCCAAGATTCATCTGTACAAGTGCAGTCAAATGGGATATCTACCCATAAACCATGTTTTACCAATTTAACTGGTTTTGATATACCATTTTTCTACAAACAAGGTGTCGTGTAGGAACAAGGTAACAATTAAATGGTGCAGCAGACAAGTGTGGATAATAGATAACACAAGAGCAGAGGTGATAGCTATTTACATAAAAACAGTTTGGTGCAGTCAGTCTAGCCTTACATGCATGTGGGGGACATACAAAGGGAAAGAGTGCTGAGTGGGTGCTTATGGAGGAGGGGCAAGTCAGACAGTTGCTTAATGCCAAAGTGCTCCTGGAAGAGGTAGGTTTTGAGGTGCCTTTTAAAGGCCTGCAGTGATTGAATGCAGCAAAGGGTGAGGGGCATAGAGAGTAAAGGCCCATAACCACCTCTCCCCACTCTCAAGCACAATGACAACCAGGGCTGAGAAGGCTCCAATTAAAGTGAAAGCTCAGCCATCAGCACAGAAGGGAGATGATAGTTGTTTTACTCCAATCTATAATCCATAACTGTTACATATCAGCTAGTATGCAAGACTGGGAAAACTGGTTGTCTTAGCTACAAAGAACTGAAGAGAAAGCCCAGGATTAATATGCCATAGCTGTCAACTTAACAGAGCTAAACTAGGGAAAATATAAAAAAATAGATAAGAGTTAACTCTTATGCTTCGCAATACAATTCATATTCAGATATACCAGAATATTCAAGTGTAAACTACCCTGGATTTAATGTAAAACAAGAAAGCTGGTTAGTCCACCGGGGATTGCTTACAGCAAAGTTACTGAGTTTCCTCTTTTAAGTACACAAACACTAACAAAATATGATCAGAACAATTTTCTCCCATTCTCTGCTTGTCCATACACACCCTATTTTATACAGTGATAAAACCATATTATTTTCCCATCCACATTTACAATTCAGGGCTATAACAAAATAAAAACAGACTGAAAAAGGAACACTATTATACATAGATGCAAAAAACCACTTGCAACAGGTGATCAGATTCTTTCTAGGTCCTGTTTCACTACTATACTTTTCAACCAAAACTCCTCTTTTGGAAACAGCAAGCTCACTGATCTAATTTATAGTGGGTGTGAAAAAAGAGCAAGGAAGCTAATCCATCAAATCTGAAACACTACTAATGCAAGCTAACTATACAACACAGAGGTATTAACATGGAGCATACACTCTAGCAAAGGAAGGCATGCATAAGAGTAACCACTTGAATAGGTGTGACACTGGACAAGCACTTCTCCTTCCAGACCCACATCAAAAACAATACACAATAAGATCCGTCTTCTCCGACACTTAAAACCCCTCCTATAACCCTCCGACTTTAGAACTATAATGCAGGCTTTAATCACACCCCAAAGAGACTACTTTAATAGTCTACTCCATGGTCTTACGAAAATATCCCTTCAACCACTTATTATGGCACAGCATTCTGCCGCACGAATTATCCATAATTCTTGCCATAGTGACCACAACACCAATTCTCTATGACTTACATTGCCTGCCAATCCAAAGCCGAATCAAATATAAAACAATCATGATCACGTTTAAAATCACCCACCCCTGGGATAATCGTAGCTTTATAGGTACTTACACATCTTAAAAGACAGGAGGTGCTCTCAGGTGAAGCTCGTTAACCAAATCAGTCATACACTAAGGACCTGAGATTAATTAAGCTTCAGGTGAACAAGTTATATTAAACGTATTAGGTACAGTTTTATTGGTATAAATATCCATAGCAACCCTAAGTAAGTAAAGAACTTAAAGATCTAAACACAAACTTAAAACTAAGATGCAGACAGCAGTCCAGCAGCGAGATGGGGGCTTTCCAGTCTTTTGCATTGAGTGTCACATGTATGATTTTCTCCCAGTTGGTGAGAGGTCTTACGTGTGCACTAGGTGAAAGGAGCTCTTTGCTCGCAGGGAACGAGTCCGTTCTCTAGAGGCTAGAGTAGCAGACTTGGAAAACATAAGAAAGACAGAGGTACATAGACGAGACCTACAGGGATATAGTCCTGAAGTCCCACCTCCCGTCTGGCAGCATCCCTGCTGTCATGGAGAAGAGAGGTCACATGACAGGAGAGCATCACCCTGGTGTGGCATGAAGTGATCCTGTAACTAGGACCTGTCCTCCAGGTGATGTAAAACCCTCTCGCACCGAGGAAGTTTCTCCAGGGCCATGTGCCCATGAGGGAAGGGTTAGGACAGCCGTTATAGTTGGTGATTCGATCATTAGGCATGTAGATAGCTGGGTGGCTGGTGGACGTGAGGATCGCCTGGTAACATGCCTGTCTGGTGCGAAGGTAGCGGACCTCACGCGCCACCTAGATAAGGTCTTAGATACTGCTGGGGAGGAGTCTGCTCTCTTGGTACATGTAGGTACCAATGACATAGGAAAACGTAGTAGGGAGGTTCAGGAGGCTAAATTTAGGCTTTTAGGTAGGAAGTTGAAATCCAGAACTTCCAGGATAGCGTTCTCCGAAATGCTGCCCGTTCCACGTGCAGGACACAAAAGGCAGGCAGAGCTCCGGAGTCTCAATGCGTGGATGAGACAATGGTGCAGAGATGAGGGTTTTGGATTTGTTAAGAACTGGGGAACATTCTGGGGAAAGAAGGGGCTCTTCCGAAGGGATGGGCTTCACCTTAACCGGGATGGAACCAGGCTGCTGGCATTAACCTTTAAAAAGGAGATAGAGCAGCTTTTAAACTAGATAATAGGGGAAAGCCGACAGTCGCCCAAGAGCGGATGGTTCGGAAGAATGTATCCTTGAAGGATACTACCAAAAGCAGAGAGGTTCCAAAAAAAGAGTAAAAGTAGCCAAAATGCCCTCGAGTATGGAGCAGATAGAGCTTAAAGATCCCAAATTACCCATGTCTACCAATAGCCAAATTAATATGAATAAAATACAGTCTCTAAAATGCTTGTATGCAAATGCTAGAAGTCTAAAAAATAAGATGGGAGAGTTAGAATATATATCACTAAATGAGAGTTTAGATATGATTGGAATATCAGAGACATGGTGGAAGAAAGACAACCAGTGGGACACTGTTATACCTGGGTATAAACTATCGTAATGATAGAGCTGATCAAATTGGTGGAGAAGTTGCGCTCTATGTTAGAGAGGGCATTGAATCAGAAAGGATTAAAGTTTTGCAGGAAACAAAATTTGCTGTAGGTAACTCAAAAGCGGTGTAAATCCTTTATCGAGATTCATCCTCGTGTTCTGGCTTTAGGAGCAACTTTTCATCTAAAATTTCCTTGTAAATGTTGTATAGTGTTTCAAGGCCGGAAGTATATTTTCCAGCAGGCAGAACAACTGTTAGAATTTCTAGACAGTAAAATTTAAGTTTATTTTTTTTCATTTTGTTTTTTTTGCCTGTTTAGCACAAAGATTAGTTAAATGGAGTTTTATATTTACAGGAATCAAGTGGCACTCTTTTTTTCTTTCTATTCTGTGATATCGTTTGGCAGTTCACTTCCTTGATGTGGACTATTTCTTTTTGTATAATTATTGGTGTCATTTACTGTATGGTTATGATGTTTTCCCTTTTACATTTTTCACTGTAAAAAAAAAAAAAAAGAAAAAGAGAAATCAAGGAAGCTAACAAAAGTTACAGCACAGTAATAATAATGGGTGATTTCAATTACCCCGATATCGACTGGGTCAGTGTCACGGCAGGACATGCTAGGGAGATATAAAGTTCCTAGATGACATGACTGCTTCTTGGAGCAGCTGGTTCATGAACAGACCAGAGGGGAAGCCATATTAGACCTAGTCCTTAGTGGAACACCAGATCTAGTGCAAGAGATAAGGGTGTTGGGGCCACTTGGCAATAGTGATCATAGCATGAACGCCTTTGATTTAATTAGTGGAGGAGGGATAGTAAGGAAATCCACAGTACTACCTTTTAACTTTCGAAAGGGAGACTATGATAAAATGAGGAAAACAGTTAAGAAAAAACTAAAAGGAGCAGTTGCAAAGGTTAAAGACTTACATCAAGCTTGGTTGGGTGATGTTGAAAAATACTATCTTGGAAGCCCAGACCAGCAGTATTCCACGCTTTAAGAAAAGTGGAAGGAAGTTCAAAAAACTGCCAGCATGGTTTAAAGGTGAGGTCAGAGAGGCTGTTGCCAAAAATGCATCTTTCAGGAAATGGAAAAAAAGAGCCAAACGACGAAACCTGGAAACAGCACAAGCACTGGCAAGTCAAATGCAAGGCAAGGCATTGATAAAGCAGGCAAAGGGAGACTTTGAGAAGAAGCTTGCTGTGGAAGCAAAACCGCAAAATAAAGATTTTTTTCAAGTACATTCGTAGCAAAAAAACCTGTGAGAGTCAGTTGGTCCATTAGATGATAGGAGGAGTTAAAGGGGCACTAAGAGGCGACAAGGCGATAGCAGAGAGACTGAATGAATTCTTTGCTTCGGTCTTTACTGAGGAAGATGTAGGGATGTTACCCATGACTGAAGTGGTATTTAAAGGTGCGGAAGAATTGAAGGAAATATCGATACATCGGGAAGATGTATTGCAACTATTAGATAAACTGAAGAGTAGCAAATCACCTGGGCCGGATGGTATACATCCAAGGGTGTTAAGTGTAATTTCCATTTCTTTCATCTGGTAATTGTTGTTCCTTGAGGGAGTACAGTTCAGTCCTCCACCACTGGGTAGTGCACCTCCTCCTGCAGCATGGAGACTGGACAAGTCAAACTTGTGACATCACCGGGTATATCTTGCTGGTCTTCTCCCAGCATCCTCCAGTGACCTACTGACAAAGCAGACTCAAAGAAACAACAAATGAGCAGTTAAGGAATTAAATACACAACTATGGTTAAGCCCCTACGTTTAACCTGCAGTGCCCTGAAATAAAAGGCAAACAACACCCTCCTCCTCCACCCCATCCTCTTGCCCGCAGACCATAGCAAGACCGATAGAGGGAAGGAAGGAGGACTAAAAGATCACAGAAAGAAGCTGCGCCCGTGATCAGTGGCATAACATAATACGTTGCCTACGTATGGACCGGCAATCCCCCCCCAAACCGACGCCTCGTGTCTGAGACATTCATCCCTGGGCGGGAATGAGGACTGAACTGTACTCCCTCAAGGAACAACAATTACCAGGTAAGTGTAATTTCCATTTCCTTATCGGTCCTACAGTTCAGTCCTCCACCACTGGGATGTAACAGAGCAGTAATCCTTGGGAGGGACCCTTTCAGCCATAGCGCCGCACCGCCGACCCGAAACCGGCAACTGAACAGCCAAAGGTGCCAACTGAAAGTATGGCAAGACCACCACGTCACCATTCTGTAAGTTCTTCACAGCCAGAACCACCCACCGTTCTGTCCAGGAAGATGACTGCCCTCCAGACCAAGGAAAGGGCAATCCCACAAATGCCTGCCTCCCAGGAAAGAACCTAGCCTCAACTAATGCCTTCCTGGTACCACTAAACATTGATATGAGACTGCCGAGAGGACTTTGGCAGACCCCTAAAAGACCAAGTACCGATCCGATTTTTTTTTTTTAAATTAAAAAAATCCCCAGTACTTAATCGCGCGCCCGCAGAACTCTGTTTACGGCCAAGAGACGCAGACTGCTAACGAAAAAACTCCTCTACCAATAACTCCAAAGGAGGAAACGAGACCAACCGCTTCAAGAAAAGGCAGAACCACCAGGGGTAGGAGGTAGACACCTTTCCGTAGAACCAACTGTTCCCGAGCTAAGAACAAGGACGGTTCTAACCAATACCATTCTTGCCAACCAAGTTCAGCAAACCAAACAGCTAGCCACTAGAGCACTGTCTCTCAAAACCTAGACTGTAACTTGACACCAGGACTCGAAGAATCACCAGCGACGGCCCCCTCCAGGATGCAACTGAGGTCCCACGAAGAAACCACCATCCTGTGGGCAGGTCGCAGCCTGCAACCCCGAGACCCATAGAACTGGAAACCGCCAAAGACGGGATCAACCGCCAAACAGAACAAATCTGGCAGACACGCCATACCCGCTCCTGTGAAAGGGAATGGTACAGTCACTTGCCTTGACGTAGGCTTGTCACCCGAGACCCACAATAGGCTTACCTTTCTAAACTCGCCCTTTTCGAATGCTAGATCATAAGAGAAGATCTAATCACCTGTGAAACAATAGAAACTGCGGTCAACCGATACACCGCAGAGGAGCCCCGTGTACCTGCCGGGCCAGGTCGGCTCCCCACAGGCAAGGGATATAGCTTATTCATAGAGCCTACCACCATAAAACCTACTTCTGGATGGTCCCACTCATTCTGAATCATTTGCTCTATCACCTTATGAATGGGACAGACCACCTGAGTTTGCCCCATGAGCACCACGGCAGGTTAAAAAAAACATTGAGAATGCGGTTGTTGAATAAAATTGCATAGGAGCAACGTCTTCCGTCGCCTACTACTGCCACCAAAATATTCACTTCAGCCAGACAGATCGCCCTGGCGGCCAGGATTGTAGGGCCCCTCCGACGCCTATTTGTACGAAGAGTGCCCCGACGAAGCTGCCACCCTCCGGCAACTTTCTGGACTCCACCTGAGAAAAGTTCCTGCCTCATACTTGATGGTACATCTTGTATGAACACACAAACACCGGAAGATGAGACTCCCTCTACGCGAAGAGAACCCTAGACTCCTCAATCATAATCGCCCAGCTGGTATCCTCACGCCAATATAGAAAAAACACTGCAATGTATCTGTCGGACAGTCCTGATCCTGTTGCATCCTTCACTCCGAATTCGAACGTTTGAAACGCCTGAGCTAGCTCAGTCAGCTGCCAACGTCTGCTTGACCCAAGGCCTCCTGACTCTTTCCAGCTTCCTGAGCAAATGGAACCCTGTAATGAGCACACAAGCCTGCACGCATCACGTCCATCAACATCGGAACCCACTGCGCAAGACCCAGTGGCGACTGCCTGCCCGATCTCTGAGACATTCCCACCGTCCAGGAACTCCCTGGCCTGCGCGAGACATGGAAACCGTTTGCTTAGAGGACCATTCTGGCCCGACCCGCACTATAAAGTACCATTTGTAAGGGGTGCCCGAATGCTCCGGGTCAGAGCCACCCCAGCGGAAACCCCGTTCTCCCTGGAACATCAAAACGTACTACTAAACCCTGTCTGCGTCCTATCCAGAAATGGAGACAGCCCAAGGCACTTTTGACCACCTGGAGCACGCCAGTGCCTCTGAAGCAGCGATACCTGTCTGGGCGTAATTCGTACCCCTTCAGCTCAGGACTGAGGTCGAACGCTCCCTCGCTGAGGCAAGGCAACTAAGATACCTTCTCCACACCTAAGACTAGCAGTGCAGAGAAAGAACCAAGAATCTGTAAAGTCTGTGAAAATAGGTTTTCTATGAATTCATCAAGCTCATATGATTCTCCTGTGTTCTGAGGATAGAAATGTTTCAATACATTATTTATTTTATGAATTTATTGAACATTTCTTATATACCACCTTTCGTGATAGCAAGGCGGTTTACATTGAACAAACTGAAATTACATTGAACAGGGCATTATAACTTGGAGATAACTATTTACAGGGAACTTGCATGCCCAGAGCTAGAAACTGCCTTGCAGTAGAGAAGTATATATGTTTGATACTAGGCCATTGTTAAACTGACCTGTGAAGGGGGAACAGGGTGCTAGGCCCAGAAATGGACACTAATTGGACAGGTGCAAGAGGCGTTGGGACCAATAGAAAGTTCGCCGGTATCAAACGGAAGAAGAAGGTATAAAAAGAAGGACCTCCAGGACTCCATTGCTCAGACCTTTTTGGAAGTTACCTTGTCGGAGCCTTGCACACAATAAATTGGCTGGGAACCTGCAACCGACTCCTGGCTGTATTCATTTTGTGCACTCCGTTGCCACAAATGCATCCTGTATACTGAAACACAGGTGTCTGCACATACTCCTAGCTGGGACCAGACTAAACCCAGGGAAAGAGACTGCCCCGGCTCTTGTTCCGAAGGCAACCTCCAGAGCATCCTACCTTAGGGAGGACGGAACAGCACCAGTGCTTTGTTGAGCGTACCGAACTTACAGCCCATGGACCTGATAAATAAATAACAGGCCTATACCAAAACAAAAAATTATAGTAATAAATAAAATCATCAAAATAAATGAAGTGAACATCACTTGACTAATGTCTTCTACACGCAGGGCCTGCCAGCGCACCTAAAGATAAGGCCCCATCGCTGCTCTCGTGGTTTTTTTTTTTTTTTTCTCCCCCCCAACTGATAAGCGGAAAAAGAAACCCCAAACCAAAAGACACTAAGCCCACCGGCTTCCTTAAACAACTGCCCCCCCAGGAAGAGAGGCTCCACGAGAGCCCAGTTGACTGTAAGAATTGCTGCACTCGCTGACTCGCTGAGCCGTGCTGTCCCTGCCACGCGACTAAAAGGCGTGGAAAACCACCAAGAACCATCTACGTGACACAAATCCAAAAAATTCTTTAGCCTTCATGCAAACTAACTTGAATTTAACGAAAAAGAAAATTAAGTTAAATAATCCTAATCCACACGGAATTTAAGCTCCTGACAATGAGCTTCATCTGCCTCGCGGCAGAAAAAGTGCGGGAAGAAAGCCCGCCAAAACGCGTTGGGCCTGATCGCCACGGCGATCCCCGATGCAGCAATAAAACTCTCGCAGTCGAGCTGCAGCTCCCCAAGGCCCTTACCTGCCTATCGGGAACCACAAGACAGATTTGACTTTGGCGATACAATCGGCAGCCCTGCTGTCCATGCCGCTGTGCACACAGTATTGTAAGCAGCGATCGCGGAAAGAGCTCTTACCCCGCCTGCTCAGCCAACGCCGAAAATAGCCTGTTGCGATCACCGGCGCCGACATCAGAACCTGCTGCCCTGCTGCACCACTCCCCTCCGTGCACTCTAGGAGGTGAGAGCAGCTCGCCCAAAGCAAAGAACTTTGGAGGAGAAGGGCATCAACTCAAGCAGGACCAAGCCTTGCTTTTTTTTTTTTTTTTTAAAGCAACAGCACAAAATAAATGAAGAAAGTAGCTGAAAGGTGGAGCGTGCGGGAAACAGCTTTCAACCGACCGTTGCCTGCAGATTGATAAGGAAGGTCAAGTGGCAGAAGATACAGCCAACCAAATGAGAAAGCAAGCGCATGCACCAGTCCAGGCCCAGCATGGTCCGCAACTCGAGGGATGGTCCTGCTCCAAGCCTTCAGGGATGGGCGGCCCGAAAAACCACCCGCATGCGATGTATCACCACTACTGGCTATATGGTTGTTTCTCCCATATATCAAGATCTAAAATTAGCCCTTGATTGCAAATTGTTATTAACCGGAGAGCACGAAGCCCAATCAAACCCCTGCAGAAAACTCAGACTCACTGGCTTTCCACCTTCAGGTATGCAAGCCCCCAACGGGTGCACTCGCGCATGGCCGAAGAAACCGTATCGTAGGCCATAGCTATGCAATTGGATATGAGTACCCTCTAATGTTTTTTTTTTGTTTGTTTGTTTTACATCATAGGCCATGGCTCCCCAACCTACATAACAAGGGTGGACTAATTAAGAAGCACTAAGCAATAAAGGAACAAAAAACCTCTGCCTGAACTGTTCCTGCCGGCGAGAGCTGCGCTACCGTAACGTCCAATGCGATCTGAGCCACAGCGGCCCACCACGCAGCAAAGCCTGCTGGTACAAAATGGCTGCCGCTGTTAGCACTCCTGAACTGGCGCCAAATACCGTTACCTTACCACAAAAGGAATGGTTATCCGGCTCACTGTCCGCTGACAGCGCGGACCCCCTGCATTAAATCCCGGCACAAAGAACCCAACAGGAATTCTTACCGTGCCTCGCACCTCTCCAGCTCGCGCGGCACTGCTCCACACAGGAGGGAGTTGCCAGCCGCCGAGCAATCTCATCTTCCTCCTGCCCCTCACCCCGACACAGCCCAGCAGCGCGGGACCGGCAGAGAGGCACGTTGTGCGTGTATTGCAGGGCTCCCCTCCGTACAGTCCAGGAGGGGAGAGCTGCCAGGGGAATCTTGACTACCGCTCCAATAACTAAAGAGAGAAAGAGTAGACAGACCGCAGTCGAAACACACACCGCTACCGGCTTCCTCTTTTTTTTTTTTGAACATCGGCACTAGAAAAATGACCTAAACTAGATTAAAGGAAAATAAATCAGAGAGATGAAAGCAAATTTAAAATCCTAACTACCCTAACTGCTCTTTATCTTTCCTTTTAGTGAGACCAGCACTTAGGCTCACTACATCCTCCTGCTGCATGGAGACTGGACACACTGGAGGATGCTGGGAGAAGACCAGCAAGATATACCCGGTGATGTCACAAGTTTGACTTGTCCAGTCTCCATGCTGCAGGAGGAGGTGCACTACCCAGTGGTGGAGGACTGAACTGTAGGACTGATAAGGAACTGAAATATGAGATTGCAGACCTGCTATTAGTAATCTGTGAACTATCATTAAAATCATCTCTAATACATGAAGATTGGAGGATCGCCAATGTAACACCAATTTTTAAAAAGAGTTCCAGGGGTGATCAGGGAAACTACAGACCAGTGAGCCTCACGTCAGTACCGGGAAAAATGGTAGAAACCATCATAAAGAATAAAATTACTCAGAATGTAGATAGTCATGGCCTAATCGGAGACAGCCAACATGGCTTTAGACAAGGAAGATCTTGTCTTACTAATCTGTTATGTTTTTTTGAAGGTGTGAATAAACAGGTGGACAAAGGTGAGTTGGTTGATATAGCATATCTGGACTTTCAGAAAGCCTTTGACAAGGTCCCTCATCAGAGACTTTTGGCAAAACTAAAGAGTCATGGGATAGGAGGTAGTGTACTACTGTGAATCAGGAACTGGTTAAAAGACAGAAAGCAGAGGGTTGGGCTAAATGACCAATTTTACCAATGGAGAAAGGTGAATAGTGGTGTACCCAAGGGATCTGTGCTGGGTCCGCTGCTTTTTGACATATTCATAAATGACCTGGAAAGTGGAACAAGTGAGGTTATCAAATTTGCAGATAACACAAAACTATTTAAAGTTGTGAAAACCCAAGAGGATTGTGGAAAATCGCAAGAGGATCTTGATAAATTGGAAGACGGCATCAAAATGGCACATGAAATTTAATGTGGACAAGTGCAAAGTTATGCATCTAGGAAAGAACAACCCAAACTATGGTTACAAGATTACAAGGTTCCACATTAGGAACCACCACCCAGAAAAAAGATTTAGGCGTCATTGTGGATAACATTTTAAAACCATCGGCCCAGTGTGCAGCGGCGGCCAAGAGAGCAAATCGAATGCTAGGTATCATAAGGAAAAGAGTGGAAAATAAAACAAAAGATATTATAATGCCTCTATATCGTTCCATGGTGAGACCGCACCTTGAATATTGTGTGCAATTCTGGTCGCCTTATCTTAAAAAGGATATAGCGTTATTAGAAAAGGTTCAGAGAAGAGCCACCAAAATGGTAAAGGGGATGGAAGGATACTCCTATGAAGAAAGGCTAAAAAAAAGGTTAGGGCTCTTTAACCTGGAAAAGAGACGGCCGAGGGGAGATATGATAGAAGTCTATAAATTAATGAACGGAGTGGAACGGGTAAACGTAGATCGATTGTTTACGTTATCAGAATATAGAAAGACTAGGGGACATGCCATGAAGCTACAGGGTAAACTATTTAAGACTAATAAAAGAAAATATTTTTTCACTCAACGTATAATCAAACTCTGGAATTTGTTACCGGAGGGTGTAGTAAAGGCTGTTAGTGTAGCTGGGTTTAAAAAAGGTTTGGACAAGTTCCTGGAGGAAAGGTCCTTAAACCATTATTAAGAAGGGACCCAGGATATCACTGCTTGACCTAGTACAAGCATTGCAGAACCTGCGTCTCTTGGGGAAACTGCTATGTACGTATGACCTAGATTGGCCACTGTTGGAAACAGGATACTGGGCTTGATGGACCTTGGTCTGACCCAGTATGGCATATCTTATGTTCTTATGATTAGGAAAATGGCTCCCCCTGCTCAAAGTTGTATCTAATGACAAACAAAGAAGAAATCAAATGATCAACTTCCTCACTATTCCTTCTGAATTCCATAATAGCAAACAATGCAATAGCAATACAGCATTTGAATACATAGCTCTAACATTACGGAACTCATTGACAACTAGCCTTAGGAACATGACAGTTCTATCCACCTTCCATTCCCACCTTAAAACATACCTCTTCACTGAACATTTTGGTAAAAGCATAGCATCAACTGTCACTGATACAACTATCCCACCACTAGACCCTGCTGACCATCTTCACCCCACTAAACCTACCTCTAAAATAATGGTGTTTTGCCATTAGTAAGTTGCAAATAAGTTTTATTTTAAGAATGTAAGACTGTAAAATTGTTAATTACTGCTCTATCATTTGTTATATTATAAACCTGTTTCATGTATCTGTTGTTCATTTGTAAACAGTTATGATTACCTGAAATAGAAGTATAAAAACACAAAAATAAATAAAGACCAGGAGCACCCCTCCCCCAAGCAAAACTTAAGCCTTCAAACCCCCTAGCACCTCTCCATCCCTCCCCAAAAGATTGTTTACTGAATGCCACTGTAATCATCTCAATACCACCTCTCCCAGAGAAAGCTACAAAAACGCATATTTGGACAGCTTTGTTTTGTAAACATACACATAACAAGGAAGATGTCAAAATGCAACTTACAAGGTCAAATGGATCTATCTGCATATTGCTTGTTTTTCCTGCAAGGTACATACTAATGGCATTGTTTGTACAGCTATAGATGGCATTGCTTTGCTTTATCGGTAGCAATGCTTTATCGGTAGCAATGCTTTATCCTCCCCCCCCCCCCCCCATCTGCTATTCTAGGCAGTCTCGTAGTTTACCTAGTAATTGAACCGGCCCTCTGCCTATCGATCTTAGTACAAAGCATCAGAACAAACAGTTTCTGATCCGGAAAGAAAATCTCAATTATTGGCTTCATGTGGACTAGTAAGAGCTCGGGTTCAGATGGCTACTAATATGGGCCTTAAGACCAGAAGCCATCGCCTATAAATAACTCCACGGCCCCAATCTCGTTTTCAATCCCCGGGCTAAAGTGGAAACCGGCGCAGAGAAACACAGGCCGCGAGCTGGCCCGAACCGCTCTCTCGTCATCCCCCCCCCCCCCGGTACTTACTTCCTCGGGAACTTCTTGACTTTGGTCCGTTTCTTTCGAGCTTGCAACGCTAGAACTGCGAAAGGAAACAAATAACAGTAAAAGGATCCAGGGGAAGGAATTACTAACAGCGATGGACAGGACAAGAGGCCGCAGGCAGGGAGAGTCATACAACAACGGTTATTTGTGTAAGCGGGGGGGGGAGGGAAAAAGCACGATAGCGGCACAAAAGACCGAGTCTTCCAGCAGCGGGCCCGACGCCATCCACACCGTTATGCCACAGACTTCAACCCCCATCCCCCGTGAACACGCCAAGCCCCGGTAAACGCACCCTTAAAAGGGAATGTCTATCGGGCAACAGAAACAGAAAAGAGCGGAAGCCCCTCATCAGAGGCTCGTTACCTTTCCTCTCCATGACGAGCCGGTAACTCTCCGCCACGCCACAGTCGCCAGAAACGGGCGAACAGTCCCCTCTCGCGAGGCGCCGAGCTGAGCCCCGCCCACGCCTCGGAGGCGGGAAGAGGACCCGTGAATCTCCACCCACCGGCGCACAAGCGCGTGTACCTAACCCTTCCCCCCCTCAAAACAGGTCAATTTACAGAGGTAAATACGGGGGTAGTCACAGACCACGCCCTCACAGTGACGTCTCTGTAAAATTCCCCAACGATGGGCGTGGTTTCAAAGGTAGTGTAGTGTAGTGTGGCGTGGCGTGGCGTGGCGTGGAAGTTACGTGCGTGGTACTGCTGCTGCAGGGTGAAGAAGTTCTGAACCAGTAAGAAGCTACATATGCTAGGTAGACGCTAAAAAAAAAACACAAACGCAAGGAGGAGGCACTATTCTCATTAGTTAAGTACAACTTGCAGGCAAATCTGGGACACTTAACCAAAGTGTTTCTGAGGCAGTGGAAAGAAGGAACACCTTAAAGTAACTTTAACTTATCACTTCTAATCAAAGAAACAGAAGCTGTAAAGATGTCTTCCACATTGGAACATGGAACGTACGAAGTATGAACCAAGGGAAGCTGGAGGTGGTCAAGAATGGAATGGAAAGTGTACAACTGGCTCTATTGGGAGTGAGAAACTGAAATGGACTGGCATCAGGCACTTTGCATCAGATTATCACATGGTCTACGATGCTGGAAATGAAAGATAAAGAAGAAATGGTGTTGCATTTATAATAAAGAAGAAACTTGAAAGAACTGTAATAAAATACAATGCAGTGAGCACACTTAGGCATTCCTCCTAGATGAAAAGAGACTCTCAACACAACTGTAATTCAAATATATGCCCTAACAACAGCTGCAGAAGAGAATGAAATTGAAGAGTTCTATGAACAAGTACAAGCTGAAATTGACAGAACATGCAAACAGGATATCCTGATAGTCATGGGTGATTGGAACACAAAAGTTGGCGACAAAGTAATTGGAAAATATGGACTTGGCAACAGAAATGAAGCTGGAGAAAGACAGATAGAATTATGCAAGACCAACGATCTATTCATCTTCTTCCAGCAACACAAGCGGCAACTGTACACATGGACTTCACCCAATGGATTGTATAAAAATCAAATTGACTACATTTGTGGAAGTTAACAACGGAAAAGCTCTATATCAACAACAAAGACAAAACCTGGAGTTGACTGTGGTACAGATCATCAACTACTAGTATGCAAACTCAAGCTAAAGTTGAAAAAGAGCAAACCACTCATGAATGCAGCAAAATATGACCTGGAGAATATACCACTGGAATTTCAAGACTGCCTGCAAAATCGATTTGCTGCTTTAGATACAAATGACAGAGCTCCAGAAGAGTTATGGAATGACATCAAGAAGGTTGTGTTGGAAGAAAGCGAGAAGTCTCTACAAAAGGTGAAAAAGCAAAAACGGCCAAAATGGATGACAGAAGAAACTCTGAAAATTGCCCAGAAATGCAGAGAAATTAAAGCCAGAGGAGAAAGAAAGACAATCACAGAACTCAACAGAGATTTCCAAAGTGCAGCAAGACAGGACAAGGAAAAGTACTACAATGATGCATGCAAGGAAATAGAAACAGAAACTATTAGAGGAAGAACAAGATTGGCTTTCCTAAAGCTACTTGAGTTAAAGAAAAAGTTCCAGCCTCGAAATGGAATGTTACAAGATGCTCAAGGTTCTATGTTGAATGATGCTGAGAAGATCAAGAAAAGGGGGAAGGAATATACAGAATTTTTATATGATAAAGATCAAGTGGATCAACAGCCGTTTCATCCTGTACCTTATGATCGGGAACCATTGGTGATGAAAGAAGAAGTTGAAGCACCATTGAAAGCCTTATCAAAGAACAAAGCACCAGGCATTGATAGCATACCCATAGAGGTATTACAGCAACCTGATGCAGCTGTTACCGTACTTACAAGGCTCTGCCAAGAAATATGGAAGACAACATCATGGCCAACTGACTGGAAAAGATCTGTGTTTATACGAATACTAAAGAAAGGTGATCCATCTGACTGTGGAAATTATCTCACAATGGCTCTGATCCCACATGCCAGCAAGATTCTACTGAAGATTATTCAAAAGAGACTACAAAAATACCTGGAACAAGAACTACGTGAAGTGCAAGCAGGGTTCAGGAAAGGGCGAGGAACGAGAGACATCATTGCGGATGTGAGATGGATCCTTGAAAAGGCCAAAGAATACCAAAAGGATATCTATTTATGCTTTATCAACTATAGCAAAGCTTTTGACTGTGTAAACCATGAGAAACTCTGGGCCACATTAAGAAGTATGGATATACCAGAACACCTGATCATTCTCTTGCACAATCTGTACATTGATCAAGAAGCAACAGTTCGAATGGAACAAGGAAAAACAGAATGGTTTAAAATAAGCAAAGATGTAAGACAAGGCTGCATACTTTCCCCCTGCCTGTTTAATTTATATGCAGAGCAAATCATCAGAGAAGCAGGATTGCATAAAGACAACAGAGATGTGAAGATTGGTGGAAGACTCATCAACAGCCTTCGCTGTGCTGATGATACCACATTACTGGCTGAAAGTGAAGATGATCTGAAATATTTGCTTCTCACAGTCAAAGAACATAGTCTCAAAATGGGCCTGCACCTTAATGTAAAGAAGACAAAGATCATGACAACTGGCATAATCAACAGGTTCATCGTTGAAGGAGAAGAAATTGAAATCGTGAACAACTTTAACCTACTTGGATCAACTATCAATAAAGAAGCAACAAGCAGTCAAGAAATCAGACGACGCATTGCTCTTGGCAGAATGGCTATGAAAGACCTAGATAAGATTCTCAAGAGCAGAGATGTCTCTCTCCATACAAAGATTCGACTTGTTCAAGCCATGGTATTTTCAATAACATCAAATGGATGTGAAAGCTGGACAGTGAAAAAGATAGGAAGAAAATTGATGCCTTTGAATGATGGTGCTGGCGGCAAATACTGTGTATACCATGGACTGCCCGAAGAACAAACCAGTCGGTACTAGAGGAGATCAAACCTAAGCTTTCTTTAGAAGCTCAGATGACAAGAGTTCAACTTTCATACTTTAGACACATCAGGCGAAGAGAGAGACCATTAGAGAAAGACATCATGCTTGGCAAGATAGAAGGTCAACGCAAAAGAGGAAGGCCAGCAATGAGATGGATCGATACAATACCAGCAGCTACGGGTACCAGTCTGTCAACAATGAGCCGCCTGACTGAAGACCGAACACAATATAGGATAGCTATCCAGAGGGTCGCCATGAGTCGACTCCGACTTGACAGCACTTAACAACAACAATCAAAGAAATCAACTGTGAGATAGAAATGGTGGTACCCCATACTCTGCAAAATTTTTAAATAATAGATACTCACATATGCAAATCACCAAACTGAAAATAAGATGTATTTTCTACCCTATCTGCCTCCATTGCTGGAATCAGGGATGGGGAAGGGTAATCTGGATTTTTAGAAAGCCTTTAACAGGGTCCCTCATGAGAGACTTGGCAAAGTTAAAACGTCATGGGATAGGAGGCTGTGTACTATTGTTCGTCAGGAACTGGTTCAAAGAGAGTGAGCATAGTTGTAAATTACCTGGAAATGGGGTAGTCAAATTTGCAGATTACACAAAATTATTCAAAGTTATTAAAATCCAAGAGGACCTTGATAAACTGGAAAATTGGATATCCAAATGTCAGATGAAATATAATGTTTTCAAGTGCAAAGTTATTCATCTAGGCAAGAACAACCCAAACTATGGTTATATGATCCAAGTTAGCACCTTAGAAATCACTGTGGTAGGCGAAGGCCTGTGATCCATGGTGTCTGAAGTGAGCAGACAGGCCTGAGCAGCTTGACCTGTAAGTGGAGCCTGTAGTTAGGCCCAGAGGAATGAAAACCCCCCTGAATGATGACACCATAGAATTGAAACTTAACTCAGCTTAACTGAACATAGCTAAGCAGAAACAAAACTTAGAAAAGACAGAAAACAGCTCTAATTGGTACTGATAAGAGAGCACAGCTTCTATGGAATTAATTAACTCTGCAAAAAGCAAGGTTACAGTCAATGTTCCCTCTAATTTTCTGTAGGCTGTGTGCGCATAAAATATCAGCTGTGTGCAGCTTTTGAAGGAAGGTTAAATTTTTGTGCGCCACATAACGACACTCGGAGTTATATATTTTAAAATTTGACTACACGTCAAAATACAGTATGTACACCACATTGATTTTAATTCAAATTAAATGAAAATAGACAATTATAAATGAAGCAGGAAATTTCTAGTAATTACAATCATAACTTTTAAATTTTAAGATGTCTGTGTTGTTTTCTATCAGAATCAGAGCCGTAATTTTTGTGCGCTCTGTTGTAAAGTATGTGCGCTCGCTCGACGTGGTGTGTGCGCGCGCACACGCGCACAGCTTAGAGGGAACAGTGGTTACAGTGCCCTGCTTCCCATATGTTTTAACTAGCTGAGCGACCTTGGAGGAGAGATGTAACAAGTTAGAGACACTGACCATTGTAATTGGGACTAGAGGGGGGGTGAGCAGGTGCTGAGCCCAGACCAGAGTCCCAATTGGATAACCATATCAGTACCGGGACCAATAGATGGGTGAGAGGGGTTATTGGGACCAATGAAAAGTTTGCCTATGTCTAGAATGGAGAAGAACGGTATAAAAGTTGTTGTTTTGCTAGAAACCATGGCTCAGCCATTTTGAAATTGCTTATTGCTCGAGCCTGTGCACATTAAACTGGCTTGGATCCTTGAAAAGACTCCTGGTTTTATTTATTGCATGCTTATCTGCTGCTACATCACCACCTCTGAAAAAGATTTATGCATCATCACGCATAACACTTTGAAACCCTCGACCCAGTGTGCAGTGGAGGCTGAAAAGGTAAATAGAATGCTAGGAATCATAAGGAAAGGAATGAGGGTACCAAAGAGGGCAGAACTTAAGAGGGGAGGGGTCTATATTATAGTTCCTTGTTTTAGGGGGTGGGGAGGAGCCACTGGACCACCAAGTAATTCGGTTGGTTTAGGGAGGGGTCCAAGATCTGGAGAAGGGAAGGTCTGCTCACCTGAACTGAAGTGTCAAATGTCACCTCAGATGGTCTTTTGCTCCCGTTGTATGTTTATGCCTGCTTGGAGCTGGTGTACAGATCCAGATTTAAAATATAAGAAAACTGCTGTTCCAGTGCAGTTTTTTAAATCAGGTAGAATTAACTGTTCATTATTTTGCAAGCAATTAGTATGGCCACAGCACTATGCTTTAGCTCAGTGGTTTTGATGGTGATTTTCCCATGCTAGCTTGCTTTCTGCATTGGAGATCAAAAGTAATGTGAGAAAATCACCAGCAAAATGCTGCATCAGCCCCCACAAAGAGCAAGCCAGGCAAATACACATTATGGTCTGCATTAACAGCACCTATATCTTGTGCACAAAATAAAACAGTTTGGCATTTGTATGCATACATCAATATTATTCTACACAGAATAATGCTGTTTATGCACCATATCGATCCAGCATATACACACAGCATTGTTCTAATATGTTTCCCCTCCATTTTTTTCTCAGCACTTCACAAAGCCAGAAAAATGTTGCAGGCACTGTATACCCAATAAACGGGCATAAATTCCTCACCAGCATTGAATGCAGACCTATGAGCTAACCTTTAACATCTCCTCTGACCTCATGTTAAAATCCCAAGTTCATCCTTCTGGTCTTCTGCGCACTTCTCTGCATTTGCACTACATAGCTAAAACCCAAGAGGATTGTGGAAAATTGCAAGATTTAGGCGTCATCGTGGATACATGTTGAAATCCTCCGCCCAGTGTGCAGCGGTGGCAAAGAGAGCAAATAAAATGCTAGGTATTATAAGGAAAGGAATGGAAAATAAAACAAAGGATATTATAACGCCTCTGTATCTGTTCCATGGTACAACCGCACCTTGAATATTGTGTGCAATTCTGGTTGCCGTATCTTAAAAAGGATATAGCGTTATTAGAAAAGGTACAGAGGAGCCACCAAAATGGTAAAGGGGATGGAAGGATATTCCTATGAAGAGAGGCTAAGAAGGTTGGGGCTCTTCAACCTGGAAAAGAGATGGCTGAGGGGAGATATGATAGAGGTCTATAAATTAATGAATGGAGTGGAACGGGTAAATATAGTTTGATTGTTTACATCATCAGAATATAAAAAGACTAGGGGACATGCAATGAAGCTACAGGGAAACCTATTTAAGACTAATAAAAGAAAATATTTTTTCACTCAATGTGTAATCAAACTCTGGAATTTGTTACCAGAGGATGTAGTAAAAGATGCTAGTGTAGCTGGGTTTAAAAATGTTTTGGACAAGTTCCTGGAGGAAAAGTCCATAAACCATTATTAAAAGGGACATGGAATATTACTGCTTGACCCAATACAAGCATGGAGGAACCTGTGTCTTTTGGAGAGACTGATAGGTACTTATGACCTAGATTGGCCACTGTTGGAAACAGGATACTGGGCTTTATGGACCTTGGTCTGACCCAGTATGGCATATCTTATGTTCGTAATTGCTTCATTACTTTCCATTTTAATAAATTTAAATGCACTGTGCACTTTCATTAGTGCATCCATCTTGGTGAAAAAGGAAGTCTTTAAATTAAAGCTGATTAATCTGTGAATCCAGTGTATTTGTTAAATCAATCAGGGCCTAGTATCAGAACATAAGATATGCCATACTAGGTCAGACCAAGGTCCATCAAGCCCAGTATCCTGTTTCCAACAGTGACCAATCTAGGTCATTAGTACTGTGACGCTGCAGCAGTGCTGGGAGCTATAGAAACAGATAGTGACCCGGTGGAAGGTCCGGGTACTGCAGCTAAAAGCAAGATATTCCCTTCTCAGCACAAGATGGACATAGATAATTAATCAGCCAACACAACTCACCTCGGGGGAGGGGAGAAGCAGAGTTGCTGATTGGGCACGCCCTAGCTGGAGGCGGGCTTCCCAGAGCAGAAGCAGCTTGTTAAACCGGAAGAAAGAGTTGGAGAGAGAGTTGGAGAAGGAGAGTGAGAAAGGGAAGCAGTTGGTGACTCAGAGAAGGAACCAACCGAGGAGGTGGAAGGAAATACTGGAACCAGATGAAGCAGGTGTGTGCTTTAGAGATGAAGTAGCCTTGGATGCCAGAGCCTTTGAATGTGAAGAAGAAACGTTCCCCAGCTGCAATTCCAGGAGAAGGCGTGTAAAGCCAAGAAGCAGGTACCAGGGAGACTCAGTGCACAGCAGAACCTTCTGGGAGAAGGAGAAGGGCGTGGCACTGAGAGACCCAAGGGTAAAGCCTAGGCTTTTGGAGCAGGGAGCTGATCAATGGAATGAAGGGCAGACGGCTGAAAAACCTCCAGATATTCCTCAGCACAAGGTACAGGGTACTGTTAATACTGATAACAGCTTTTATGAGAAGCCAGACTATGTGAGTGCATATTTTAAAACCCAGGAAAAGCCCAGGTTTTATGAGAGCAGTTGGCTACAGCCAGAAGCTTGTTCAGTTAAACCCTGTTTGTCTCCTCAAACTGCTGACAAGATTAACAAGCAAGCTAGCTATAAGGACATAGCAGAGACATTTGCCAGAAGGTTTCAGCAGGCTCTAAGTTTGATTTGCTGCCCACAAATGTTTCACCTGCAAATGAACTGATTTACCCAGCACTTGCTGACAGAGACAAGTGGGGGAGGGGTAATTCCAATGCACTGAATGAACAGAGTAACCAAGCTGAAGCACTCCTGAGAGACTTTAAAACGTTCCTAGAGAAACGGAATATTCCTGGACCCAGGATAGTTGAACCAGTACAGAGTCCAGAAGCACCAGTACCATTGCCTCATCCCTTACAGACGCAGGATTTGAGTCAGCCAATGGATTGCTCGACGTGCCTTGTAGATAAGTAATGATAGTCAAGCAAAGCTTGTGTGGTCATTCATTATAAAGTGATAAAGTGTACATTGTCAAAGTTCCTTACCCGAAGAGCTTATGAGAAAGATAAGAATAAGCGAATACAGAAGTTGGATACAGTGCAGGAACTTTATTGTTTGCCTTTGGTTTAAATGTTTTCTAATACAGCTCACATGACTGGAATGTGAAGTGCTGTGAAAAGGACTGTTTTGAAACACAGTGTTGGAAAAGCCTATCTTTTCTTTGTTCTTGTTTTGGCTGTAAAAATACTTTGCCTTTACGCCTGTTCCAATTCCACCACGGAGCGGGAGAAATAAAATCCTTATAAAATAAATATTCTTTATACCTGCCTTGTCACTCAACCACCGCAACTACAATTCAACCTCAAGGCACACCCCTCCTTAAACCCTCAAGGTCAAGGGGCGGGTGCATGGTTATAGTACCTAGCAGTTTCTTTTAGGGAAACTGCTAGGTATTGGTGACCTAGATTGGCCACTGTTGGAAACAGGATACTGGGCTTTATGGACCTTGGTCTGACCCAGTATGGCATATCTTATGTTCGTAATTGCTTCATTACTTTCCATTTTAATAAATTTAAATGCACTGTGCACTTTCATTAGTGCATCCATTTGAATACTGATTATGGCCAGTGTTAAATCCCTTCCTGCATTCTGCACCCATACTAGCACAAAAAATTGTGTGTAAACACTACACTATCACCTGCACTAACTGCAACACACTTTGCTGCATCTGGACCCTTGTTATTAAAATGTGTCAAAGGGATTTTCTCAAAGAAAAATCTATTTCATACAAACGTCCAAAATTAAAAAGTCTGTTAAAAAAACATGTGATGAAGTTAGTATCTCAGACTGATTTGGTTACGATTAACCAAAATCTTTAACCACTACTTTTGAAAAGTAAAGAACTAATCATAGTAGGATGAATGCATAAGTAAACTAAAATTCATTACTGGAGGATGTAGTAAGCGTAGTTACTCACCTGTAACAGGTGTTCTCCAGGAGCAGCAGGAATCAGTCCTCACTTATGGGTGACGTCGGCGCCGACGGAGCCCTCGCGGAGCAATTTTCCCCAGCTTTCAAAGAAAGCCTTTGGGAATTGCAGCGCGCATGCGCGGTCGTCTTCCCGCCCGAGGGTGCCATCTTAGCCAGTCAGATGACATAGCTAAAAAAGACAGCATAAAAATTTGCAAAAAGAACATAAGCAGACGATTGCAACTCCAAGGGGAGGAGGGAGGGTAGTGAGGACTGATTCCTGCTGCTCCTGGAGAACACCTGTTACAGGTGAGTAACTACGCTTTCTCCAGGACCAAGCAGGAAGTCAGTCCTCACTTATGGGACTCCCAAGCTCAAGGCTACCGGAGACCCTAAGCACAAAAATGAGCTCCCTCTAGCTCAGCAGCACAGAAGGATAGAATCTTCGCTGAAATATCACCCACCGGTAGCCCACATCCGGGATGGAGGGTAGGAGTTGCTCAGACCTCAAAGAGATTACGGAGGACTGCCTGTCCGAAAGCACTGTCCCTACGGGACTCCCTCTCGAGACAGTAATGGACCGCAAAAGTCTGGCTCGAAGACCAAGTAGCGGCCCGGCAGATGTCTGCCAGCGGAACAGAGCGGAGGTAAGCCACTGACGTGGCCTTTGCCCGAACACAATGAGCCGTGACTCGACCTTCTAAGGAGAGTCCGGCTGCCCCATAAGCCCAAGAGATACAGTCCGCAACCCAGATGGACAGAGTACGCTTGGAGACCGGGAGCCCCAATCTATTGGGGTCAAAAGACACAAAAAGCTGAGCAGCTTTACGGTGCTCCCGTGTACGGTCAAGGTAGAAGTTCAGAGCCCTTCTACAGTCCAGGGTATGGAGGACCGTCTCAGCTCGGCTGGAGTGTGGTCTGGGAAAGAAGGTTGGAAGTACCACCTCCTGATTGATGTGAAAAGGGGAGACCACTTTAGGCAGAAATTTCGGATGAGTCCGTAGGACCACCCTATTCTTGTAGAACCTAGTGTAAGGGGGATCAGACACGAGGGCCTGCAATTCACTTACGCGTCTAGCGGAAGTGAGGGCTATCAAGAACAGTGTTTTCCAAGACAGAAAACGGAGAGAACAGGTAGCCATAGGTTCAAAAGGCGGACAGGTGATCCGCTGCAACACCACATTCAGGTCCCAGTCAGGCGCAGGCGGGCGCAGAGGTGGTTTAAGTAGAAGGAGACCTCGGAGAAACCTCGCTACGAGAGGGTCATTGGAGAGAGGTCTGCCGTCCACCGGCACATGATGGGCTGAAAGAGCACTGAGGTGAACTTTGACGGAGTTGGACTTAAGTCCCAGATTAGAGAGGTGCAGCAAGTACTGCAAGATCACCGACACCGGGCAGGAGAAGGGATCCTGAGACTGTTGGGTACACCAGACTGCAAAGCGACGCCATTTAAGGGCGTAGCATTTGCGGGTAGAAGGCTGTCGCGAAGCTAAGACGACCTCCTCCACCTCCGCTGGCAGGAGAAGGGGAGCAAGGACTACCCTCTCAGCAGCCAGGCCATGAGGTTGAGAGACCTGAGGTTGGGGTGCAGGAGGGACCCCTGATCCTGAGTGAGGAGATCCGGTTGTACCCCCAGAGGGATTGGATCCTCCACCGCCAGTTGCAGCAGGAGCGGAAACCACGGCTGCTTGGGCCAGCGAGGGGCCACCAGGATCATGAAGGCTTTGTCTCGGAGAACCTTGAAAAGAGTCCGAGAGACTAGCGGGATGGGAGGGAAAGCATACAGAAGGCTCCCCGACCATGAGATCAGAAAGGCGTCCGCCGCAACCCGAAGGGGGTGTGGCTGACGAGAGCAGAAGCGAGGAAGTTGCCGGTTGTGAGGACTGGCAAAGAGATCGACCGTGGGGAGACCCCACTTGAGGAAGAGCTTCTGAACTACCAAGGGATCCAGACGCCACTCGTGCGGCTGGAGGACCCTGCTGAGTTTGTCTGCAAGGCAATTTTCTTGGCCCGGAAGATAAACCGCCTTGAGGAGAATGCCGTGACTGACGGCCCAAGAGCAGAGCTTCTGTGCCTCCCGGCAGAGGAGGAAGGAGCCCGTGCCCCCCTGCTTGTTCACGTAGAACATGGCAACTTGATTGTCCGTCTGGACAAGGACGGATTGGTGGGAAGTCAGGTGGGAGAAGGCCTTGAGAGCTAGGCGGATCGCCCTGAGCTCCAGGAAGTTGATCTGCTGAGCAGACTCCCACGTGGTCCAGAGGCCCTGAGTACGTGCCTCTTGGCAATGTGCTCCCCAGCCCAGGAGGGATGCATCGGTGGTCAGCACCCGGGTCGGCTGAGGTGACTGGAAAGGCATTCCGAATATCAGGTTCGGCTGCCGGAGCCACCACCGGAGAGACGAGACCAGCGGCTCGGAGACGCGCACTAGGTCTGCTAGGCCGCCTGTGGCTTGTCACCACTGCTGGCGGAGACACCATTGAGCAGACCGCATATTCAGGCGGGCATTGGGGGTCACATGGACGGTGGAAGCCATATGGCCGAGCAGTCTCAGGAAGCGCCTGGCGGAGACCAGGGGCTGGCTGCGAAAGCGGTCGGCTAGGTCCATGAGCCGTTGAGCCCTGTCGAGCGGTAGGTACGCTCGTGCCCGAGGAGTGTGCAGCCTTGCGCCGATGAACTCGAGATTCTGTGAGGGGAGCAAAGTGGACTTTGCGAAGTTTATAACAAAGCCCAAGTGCTGCAGCAGAGTCACCGTGCGGCACGTGGCGTTGGTGACCTCCTGAGCGGACGCTGCTCTGATGAGCCAGTCGTCGAGGTACGGAAAGACATAGAGGCCATGAAGCCGGAGATGGGCCGCCACGACCGCGAGACATTTTGTGAAGACTCGCGGTGCGGAGGATAGGCCAAAGGGCAGTACTCTGTACTTTTAATGATTTCCTGCCACCACAAACCTTAGGTATTGGCGGTGGCTTGGGTGGATGAGGATGTGCGTGTAGGCATCCTTTAGATCCAAGGAGCATAGCCAATCTCCCTGCTGGAGGTAGGGCAGAAGGATTCCAAGGGTAAGCATTTTGAACTTCTCCCGCACAAGGAACTTGTTGAGGTTGCGCAAGTCCAGGATGGGTCTGAGGCCCCCTGTTCTCTTTGGTATCAGAAAATACCTTGAATAAAAGCCTTGACCTCTCAGGTGGTGTGGCACCGGTTCCACCGCCTGTTCCTGCAGAAGACCTGCTAACTCCTGAAGGAGCAACTCCCTGTGCAGAGGGGGGCGCGGAGGTTCTCCCGGAAAATAGGAGGGAGGGACCTGATGGAAGTGGAGAAGGTAGCCTTCTCGCACGACCTGAAGTACCCAGGCATCTGCGGTGATGCTGGACCACCTGTGGGCGAAGTGAACCAGCCGGCCTCCGGTGCTGGGAGGAACCAGCGGGGGGGGAGAGGCCATGCTGAGCGAGTCAAAAGCCCCCACCCTGCTGAGCAGGGGCTGGTGGTGCAGGCTTGGGGGCTTGCTGCCTACGGGACCCGTTACCCCGTCCCTTGGCCTGCTGGCCCTGTTGGGGAGCTGCAGGGGCCTGATAATGGGGGTATTGTTTGTAGGCAGCCGCCTTCCTCGGGTAAAAGGACTTTTTCCCCGAGCCCTTCTTTTTCTGGGAAGGGGCGGAGGTCTTCCTAGAAAGCCTGGTCCTGGTGAGAGTCTCAGTCTCAATTTGTGCAGCCTTTTCCGCCATGGGCTTGCCAAAGAGGTTTTCGCCTCGGCAGGGGACATCGACCAACTTGTCCTGTACCCAGGGCTCAAGGTCTGACGACTGAAGCCAAGCCTGTCGGCGGGCACCGATGCCGGCTGCGGCCACTCGAGCCGAGGCCTCAAAGCCATCATAGGCTGCTCGGGACATGAACTTTGAGCATTCTTGAATGCCCGTGGACAAGGCTAGGAACCTCCGCAAGGGCTCCTCGGAGAGACCAGCGGAGAATCCGGCTAGCTCTTTAGCCAGATCCCGGAGATACATGCCCATGTAGAGCTGGTAAGTCTGGACACGACATGCGAGCATAGAGCCCTGGAAGCACTTCTTGCCAAGGCCATCCAGGTTACGGGCCTCCCTTCCAGGAGGCACCGAGGAGTGCATCTTCTGGCTCTTAAGACGATGCATGGCCGATTCCACTACCATGGAATGGTGTGGCAGCTGTGCCTTCTGAAAGCCAGGGCTCTTGCGGACCCGATAGATAGAATCGACCCGCTTGCTCAGGACCGGCGAGGAGGCCGGACTCTCCCACATGCGGAAGAGTAGTCGTTCCAGCATAGGAGGAACCGGCACAGTAAAGTGTTCCCTCGCGGGAGAGTCATACTGGAGGGCGTCGAGCTCTTCGGCTCGAGGCTCCTCCTCGGGATCCGCAGGGAAGGCCAAAGCCTTGGCCATATCCCTAACGAAGTCCGAGAACCGGGCATCCTCCGGGGGGGACTGCTTCCGAGGCTCGGACCCCGGTGAGTCCGATGGGACACACCGAGTCCGGAAAGAATCAGGTGACTCTTCCTCCTCAGACTCCCAGACCGACTCCGACGAGGACTCGGTGGGGTTGGCCCGGGCAGGGTGCGGCGCCAGCCGCCCCGACGTCGAGGGAGTCGGCGTCGGCGACCTCGGTCCCGAACGGGAGGCCGAGGGTGACCTCGACCGAGGATCGACTCGAGTTCTCATCGACTCGAGGATCGGCTCGGTCTCCGGGGTCGACTTGGACGTCGACGTCCCGGCGGTCGGGGCAGCGGCGCCAGCGAGGCCAGCGAGCAGTGCCCGCTGCTGGTCCATGAAGGCAGACAGTCTGCTCTCCAAGGCCGTCAACCTGAGTCCGAGCTCAGGTGACCCAGCAGCCCCCGACTCGGGCCCCGACGGCATCGGGCCCGACGTCGGCTGTCGCGGAGGCGAGTCCAGAAGGACCACAGGACTTACCCGGGCAGGCATCTCCGACTCCAGGCGAGGTCGCTTCGGGATGTGTTCCTTCTCCAAGGACCCGGGGCGGCTGTCGGGGCTATGCGACCTGGCCCTCGCGGAACCAGGAGCGTCCACCGACGCCGCCCTCGCGGGTTTTTCCTTCCGACGATGGTCCCCGGAGGGAGAACCCCGGTCGGAGGAGCTCCGGCGGCGGTCCGAGCTGGAGCCTTTCGACGCGGAGGCCTCCGACGAGGTCCGGGTACGGCTGGGGTCAGCGAAGATTCTCTCACGCTGATGCCGCCGACTCCTCAACGCCTTTGAGGACAGTTTGCTGCAGGGCCCACAGATCAGTTCCTCGTGATCCGGGCCCAGGCAGCGGAGGCAAAAGTCGTGTGTGTCGGTTAGTGACATATTTCGGTCACACCGACCACACCGCTTAAACCCACTGGCAGCCATCGGGGGAAAAAGGGCCCCTGCGAGGTCAAAGGACCGGGCTGCCAGGGAAACCGAAAACGAAAGCTGACTAAGTCAGAAAAACCGAAAAAAGTAAGCGGACTCGAGACCGGCGTCGCGAGTCCGGGCGGGAAAACGATCGGCGTCGAACCGAAAGAAAAAAGGATAAAACAAAGAAGAAAATCAACTTTTTCGCGGGGACAAGACGGGGACGTCTGTAGGGCTCCGCGGAAAAAAGAAGACTGGCTAAGATGGCACCCTCGGGCGGGAAGACGACCGCGCATGCGCGCTGCAATTCCCAAAGGCTTTCTTTGAAAGCTGGGGAAAATTGCTCCGCGAGGGCTCCGTCGGCGCCGACGTCACCCATAAGTGAGGACTGACTTCCTGCTTGGTCCTGGAGAAAAAGCTGTTAGTGTAGCTGGGTTTAAAAAAGTTTTGGACTAGTTCTTGAAGGAAAAGTCCATAAAGCATTATTAAAGAGGACTCGGGTAATCCACTGCTTGCCCCAATACAAGCATTATGGAACCTGTGTGTCTTTTTGGAAAACTGCTAGGTGCTTGTGACCTGGATTGGCACAAAATACTGGGTTTGATGGACTGTGGTCTGATGCAGTATGGCATTTCTTATGTAAACATAAGCCTAGAGCCCAAAGTCAAAAGAGGTCCCGCAGATTTGTCCAGTCTGCAGTCTCCCACATGAGAATGGAACATTCCAGAAAGATGTGGGAGACTTGGGGTTAGAGTGGGATAGCCAATCAGTAGTTTCAATTTTAATAATTTTATTAATTAATATGAATAAAATATAGTCTCTAAAATGCTTGTATGCAAATGCTAGAAGTCTAAAAAATAAGATGGGAGAGTTAGAATATATAGCACTAAATGAGAGGTTAGATATGATTGGAATATCAGAAACATGGTGGAAGGAGGACAACCAGTGGGACACTGTGATACCTGGGTACAAACTATATCGTAATGATAGAGTGCAACCCCTCCACCAATTTGATCAGCTCTATGTTAGAGAGAGCATTGAGTCAAAGAATTAAAGTTTTGCAGGAAACAAAATTTGCTGTGGAATCTCTATGGATTGAAATTCCATGTAAAAAGGGGAAGGCGATGGCAGTGGGGGTGGCAAAACTAAAGAGTCATGGGATAGGAGGCAGTGTACTACTGTGGATCAGGAACTGGTTAAAAGATAGAAAGCAGAGGGTTGGGCTGAATGGCCAATCTTCCCAATGGAGAAAGGTGAATAGTGGTGTACCCCAGGGATCTGTGCTGGGTCCGCTGCTTTTTGACATATTTATAAATGACCTGGAAATTGGAATAACGAGTGAGGTTATCAAATTTGCAGATCACACAAAACTATTTAAAGTTGTTAAAACCCAAGAGGATTGTGGAAAATTGCAAGAGGATCTTGATAAATTGGAAGACTGGGCATCAAAAGCAGATGAAATTTAATGTGGACAAGTGCAAAGTTATGCACCTAGGGAAGAACAACCCAAACTATGGTTACACCATGCAATGTTCCACATTAGGAACCACCACCCAGGAAAAAGATTTAGGCATCATTGTGGATAACATGTTAAAACCCTCGGCCCAGTGTGCAGCGGCAGCCAAGAGAGCAAATAGAATGCTAGGTATCATAAGGAAAGGAATGGAAAATAAAACAAAAGATATTATAATGCCTCTATACCGTTCCATGGTGAGACCGCACCTTGAATATTGTGTGCAATTCTGGTCACCTTATCTTAAAAAGGATATAGCGTTATTAGAAAAGTTTCAGAGAAGAGTCACCAAAATGGTAAAGGGGATGGAAGGATACTCCTATGAAGAAAGGCTAAAAAGGTTAGGGCTCTTTAACCTGGAAAAGAGACGGCTGAGGGGAGATATGATAGAAGTCTATAAATTAATGAACGGAGTGGAACGGGTAAACGTAGATCGATTGTTTACGTTATCAGAATATAGAAAGACTAGGGGACATGCCATGAAGCTACAGGGTAAACTATTTAAGACTAATAAAAGAAAATATTTTTTCACTCAACGTGTAATCAAACTCTGGAATTTGTTACCTGAGGATGTAGTAAAGGCTGTTAGTGTAGCTGAGTTTAAAAAAGGTTTGGACAAGTTCCTGGAGGAAAGGTCCATAAATCATTATTAAGAAGGGACCCAGGATATCAATGCTTGACCCAGTACAAGCAATGTGGAACCTGTGCCTTTTGGGGAAACTGCTAGGTACGTATGACCTAGATTGGCCACTGTTGTTAACAGGATACTGGGCTTGAGGGACCTTGGTCTGACCCAGTATGGCATATCTTATGTTCCTAAGAGAGACCAGAGACTGGAAGAACCTTTACATTGGCAGTCACTGTCAGTATTTATTGATTTATCACTTATTTCCATTAGTATGTCGCCCTACTAGACCAGCTCAAAGTGACTTACAATATCATATAAAAAAATAAAAGTCCATGTTTACCATTTGTCATGTGCACCATCTGTCACTTTGCTCATAGGAAAGCGTAGTTACTCACCTGTAACAGGTGATCTCCGGGAACAGCAGGAATAAGTCTTCACATATGGGTATCGTCGGTACCGACGGAGCCCGTGCGGGAACGCTCCCCAGCGTCCAATAGGAACGCTTTTGGGAGCGTGCATCCACGCATGCGTGCTGCCTTCCCGCCTATCTACCTCCCTCTCTTCAGTTTAGTTTAAAGCTGAGACCGAAGGAGAGAAGTAGATAAAAATAGAGAAAGAGAGAGAGAAAGACAACTCCTAGGGGAGGCGGTTGGGTTGTGAAGACTTATTCCTACTGTTCCCAGAGATCCCCTGTTACAGGTGAGTAACTATGCTATCTCCAGGAACAAGCAGGAATGAGTCTTCACATATGGGGCTCCCGAGTTGAAAGATGCCTAGGGAAGACCCAGCATGTAGCAAATCTGTGTAGATGGGCCATGCTTCCCCCAGGGACCCCAGGCATCCAAATGGATGGAGGGCAGGAGTTGAACTATGAGTGGAAAAGGTGTTGTAGAACAGCTTGACCAAACAAGGCATCCCGGCGGGAGTCCTTGTCTAGACAATAATGGGCAGTTAAAGTATGTACTGAGGCCCAAGTTGCTGCTTTGCAGATTTCATCAATAGCCACAGAACAAAGGTTAGCTGTTGAGGCTGTCATGGCTCTGACATTATGAGCTGTGACATGGCCTTCAAGATGTATTCCTTTACTTTGATATGTATAGGAAATACAATCTGCAATCCATTTAGAGAGGGTTCTTTTAGTGACAGGAAGTCCTAAATAGCTAGAGTCAAAAGCCGAGAAGACTTTCTGTGAGGCTGGGTCCTTTGGAGATAAAAAGCTAGAACTCTTTTACAGTCCAAAGTATGAAGTTTCCTTTCCGCAGAGGAGGAATGAGGCTTAGGAAAGAAAACGGGAAGATAAACTGACTGGTTTAGATGAAAAGGTGAAACCACCTTTGGAAGAAAATGAGGATGGGTCCTAAGAACCACCTTATCATGATGAAACCTTGTATAAGGCGGATCAGCCATTAAAGCCTGAAATTCACTAATGCGTCTAGCAGAAGTGATGGCAATCAGGAAAACAACTTTCCATGAAAGAAACTTTAGATCCGAAGTAGCCAAAGGCTCAAAAGGTGGCTCCATGAGCACACCTAGAACAAGGTTAAGATCCCATGCCACCGGAGGTGGTTTAATGGGAGGTTTTGTTAGAAGAAGTCCTCTCATAAATCTAGAAATAAGTGGATGAGAGGAAATTGGTTGTCCATCTAAGAGCTTATGAGACGCAGCATTAGCACTAAGATGGACTCTAACAGAATTGGTCTGAAGACCAGAAGCCAACAAATGAAGGAGATACTCTAGAAGAGAGTCTGCTAGTACCAAAGAGGGATTAAGTCCTCTCTGATTACACCAGGAAGAAAACCTTTTCCACTTAAAAGCATAAAGTCTTGTGGAAGATTTCCTGGAGGCCAGAAGAATGTCCTTCACCTGTTGAGACAGGTCTAGATCTTGAAAGTCTAGGCCTTGAGATCTGGGGACTGGGGTGCAGTAGAGATCCGTTGTCCTGGAACAGAAGATCTGGAGCACTCCCTAACTCCAGAGGGGTGGCTTGAGAGAATTGCAAGAGAAGAGGATACCATGTTTGCCTCGGCCAGGCAGGCGCTATGAGTATCATGCGTCCCATGTCCCTCTGGAGTTTGAATAAGGTTTTGGGGATTAGAGGAATTGGCGGGAATGCATATAGGTAATCCTGACCCCAGTGAAGCAGGAATGCATCCCTGGCTTGACAGTTCTGTGCTGCAAGTCTGGAACAAAACCGGGGAAGTTTGGCATTCTGTGGACTTGCAAAGAGATCTATGTCTGGTGTTCCCCAGACACGAAAAACTCGAGCAAGATGATAAGAGTGGAGTGACCACTTGTGTGGCAGGAGTACTCGACTGAGTCTGTCTGCCCAAATGTTTTGAACACCTGGAAGATAGACTGCCTGCAGATGAATCCGATGCTCTTTGGCAAAGGCCCATAGTTGCAGAGCTTTGTTGCATAGATGCAGAGAGCCTGTTCCGCCTTGTTTGTTGAGGTAAAACATGGCTACTTGATTGTCTGTTTGCACCAGAACTGTTTTGTTTACGAGCTGGGTGCAAAAGACTCGAATAGCATTGGAGATGGCTCTGAGTTCTAGGAAGGTTATATGAAGAAGAGCCTCCTGTGAAGACCAAAGGCCCTGCGTTGATAGACTGTCCAAGTGGGTTCCCCAACCCACCTTGGAGTCATCTTTTGTAAGGATAGCCTGAGGTTGTGGCTGCTGGAAAGGAGCACCTATTAAAAGGTTTTCCAGAGATTGCCACCAACGGTTAGACAGAATCAGGTGTGTGGTAACCCTGATCTTGTCTGAAAGGCTTCCTGAGGCCTGGGACCACTGGGAAGCCAAGGTCCACTGGGCTGCTCTCATGTGAAGAAGAGCATAAGGTATTACATGGACGGTCGATGCCATGTGACCTAGTAGGCGAAGCATCTGTCGAGCAGTGAGGAAGGTCTGCAGCGCTGCTTGAGATGCTAGCTCGATGATTCGCAGACAGCGCGGTTGGGGCAGGAAAACCCTTGCAAGCTGTGTGTCCAAGCAAGCACCTATAAACTCGAGGGTTTAAGATGGGGCGAGCTGAGACTTTGGACGATTTATGACCAATCCCAAATACTGGAGTATTTGTTTTGCTCGTAACAGGGCCTGATGAGCTTCTTGAGATGACTGTGCTCGGATGAGCCAATCGTCCAAGTAAGGGAAGAAAAAAATCCCCAGGGTCCTCATGAATGCTGCTATTACTGACATGCATTTTGTGAAGACCCTTAGAGCCGAGGCCAGCCCAAAGGGAAGGACTCTGTACTAGAGTGTCTTCCCTGGACCAGGAACCGAAGGAATTTCCTGTGATCTACATGAATAAGGATATGCATGTAGGCATCTTTTAAATCTAGAGAACATAGCCAATCTTACCTGTGAAGGTATGGCAGAAGAGAGCCGAGGGAAAGCATTTTGAACTTCTCTCGGACTAGATATTTGTTCAGCTCTCTGAGATCTAGAATTGGTCTTAAACCCCCTGTTTTTTTGGAATGAGAAAATAGGGGGAATAAACCCCTGTACCTTGTTGGCATAAAGGAACCTCTTCTATAGCTCCTTGAGCTAGAAGAGTTAAGACTTCTTGTAGCAAGAGGTCTATGCCTAGAGGTTGAGAGTTGAACTGTTTTACCAGTGTGGGTGGTGGTAAGCTGAGGAAACGAAGCTTGTACCCCAGACTCACTATGAACAAAGTCCAGGCCTCTGATGTGATTTGTTGCCATCTGTTGGCAAAGTGTCAGATACGGCCCGGAATGTTTAGAGGTTCTGGGCCTAACACAGGAAGAATGAGTAAGTTCTCTGGACAAAAGTCAAAAACCCTGAGGAGACTGGGTCTGCTGAGCCGGTTGGGGTTTTGGTTTTCTTTGTCTTGTCTGTTGTTGCCCTTTTTGGGGAACATATGCCTGTTGGGTGGAAGATGGATAGAACTTTTTCTTCTTAGAGAAAGTTTTCTTAAAGGTCTTTTTCTTAGCTGGGTTAGCAGAAATCTTTGACAATCTATTCAAAGTGGCATTATCAGTGTCCAACTGATTAGCCTTAGATTGCCAATCCTTGCCAAAAAGACTTTCTCCAGTGCAAGGAATATTTCCCAGCTTTTCCTGCACCCATTCCTCCAAGTCAGAAGCTTGGAGCCAGGCAATTTGTCGTGCTCCTATAGCTATAGCAGAAGTCCTGCTAATGCATTCAAAACAGTCAAAGGTAGCACGATTCATGAACTTAGAGATATTCTGAGCATGTTTGACTAGTGATAAATGGTCTGCTCTTTTATCATCTTGAAGGAAGGGGTTCAAAAGCTCTAAGTTTTTTGTAACCTCCTCAAACATTCCCATGTATAAAATATAGGAACTAATCCTTGCTGAAAGCATGGAGGCCTGAAAACATCTACGCCCAAAAGCATCCAGTGTTCTAGATTCACAACCTGGTGGATTAGAAGAGTGTCTCTTTGTACTCTTAATCCATCTCATGGCAGACTCCACCACCATAGAGTGGTGTGGTAGTTGAGTCTTTTGAAAACCTGGACAAGGTGGCACTCTATACATAGTGTCAAGGCGTTTAGAATGTGGGGTTACTGTTAAAGGAGTTTCCCACATCCGTAACATTAGATTATGCAAGATCTGAAGTATAGGGAGCATAGCTGCTTCCTTTGGAGCCAAGAGGTGTTGTAGAATTCTTAATTTTTCTGCCCTAGGCTCCTTTTCAGGAACCACTGTAATGGCAAGAGCCCTTGCCATATCACGCACAAAATCGTGAAAAGACATGTCCTCAGGAGGAGACATCCTACGTTGAGGAGAAAGAGTTGAATCTTGTAAAATTTCAGCTCTGGTACCGGTGGAGTCATCTGAGTCATCGGAATCGGAAGACTCAAAGGGAGGAAGCATCGGGTTCTCCTTCAAAAGTTGTCTTCGGTACAGCTCGAGGTCGGTACCGAAGCGAGTCGGTACCTGATCCCCCATGCTTGAAAGTGATTCCAAACTCAGCATTGGGGGAAGTAAGCCTGCCGAAGCAGGTACCGACAGCGATACCGGTGCCTGTAGAACGATCTGCAGCGACTTTTGCGGTACCGAAGTAGCCAAGATTCGCTAGACTACATTCAATGGCAAGGAGTCTTTTATCCATTACCATTTCCGATGCCGGGGTGTCAATACCGATGGAAGCGGCCACAACCCCCGAGCATGGAACAGGAACGTCCATCGAGGCCGAAGTCTCGAAGATCCTGGAGCCCCGATAGAAACATAGAAACATGATTACAGAAAAAGACCACATGGCCTATCTAGTCTGTCCTTCCATAACAACAACTACAACAGTCCACTTTTTACCTTTTAGAGATCCTCTGTGTTGGTCCCATGCTTTTTTTAATTCAGTCACTGTCCTCATCTCTACCACCTCCACTGGGAGACTATTCCATGGATCCACTACTCTTTCTGTAAAGAAATATTTCCGCATATCACTCCTGAATCTATCTCCCTTCACCCTCATCCCATGTCCCCTCGTAACAGAACTTGCTTTCAATTGAAAGAGGCTCTCTCCCTGAACATTTATGCCACGGAGGTATTTAAACATCTCAATCATATCACTTCTATCCCGCCTTTCCTCTAAGGTGTACATATTAAGATCCTTAAGTCTGTCCTCATATGCTTTATAATGAAGCCCATTAATCATTTTAGTAGCCACCCTCTGCACCGACTCCATCCTGTTCACATCCTTTTGAAGATGCGGTCTCCAGAATTGCACACCATACTCCAAATGAGGTCGCACCAAAGACTTATGCAGAGGCATTATCACCTCCTTTTTTCTGCTAGCCATTCCTCTCCGTATGCACCCAAGCATTCTTCTAGCTTTTGCCGTCGCCTTTTCTACCTGTTTAGCTACTTTAAGATCATCAGACACAACCACGCCTAGGTCCTGCTCTTCTTTAGTGGACAAAAGTACTTCACCTCCTATACTGTATTGCTCCCTTGGATTGCTGCAGCCCAAATGAATGACCTTACATTTTTTAACATTAAATCCCAGCTGCCAAATTCTAGACCATTCTTCAAGCTTAGCTAGATCCCTCCTCATGTTATCTACACCTTCCTGGGTGTCTACTGTATTGCAGATTTTGGTATCATCCGCAAAGAGGCAAACCTTACCCGACAGCCCTTCCGCTATATCACTAACAAAGATGTTAAAAAGAATAGTGCTTTGGAGCCTGAAGATTCCCGCCGGGGCTGTTTTGCCGGTGCAGGATCCTCGAGGGCAACGCCAGAGGCATCTCGATACTTAGAGGGAGATCTACCTCTCGAGGACCGGCTTGATTTAGACTTATGTTTAGTTACCTGAGATCCCTGGACACCATTCCCTGGAGGACACTGATGCTACTGACATTGTGTCCAATGCAAACAGGGCACCGAGTTGATTTGCTCGATGCCGAAGACTTCTTTTAGTCAGCTTCCTGCAGGAGAGGCACTCCGCTGGGCAATGGTCAGGACCTAAACATTTAAGACACCAGTCATGGGTGTCTGTGACAGAAATTGTGCTGGCACACTTCGAACATTTTTTGAAACCAGTAGTTGGTTTCTCCATGCTGAAAGAAGAGGCCTAGTGGCCAAAATGGCACCAAGCAGGGGCAAACCCCTGACTGAAAAAGCACAAGTTCTGTGGTGGGTTTTTTTTTCCCAAAGAAAGAAAGAAAAAGCACCGGTGGTACCGGTGGGCGTCGAACGAAGGCAGGCGCCACCACAAAAAATAAGAAATAAAAGTAGAATTTTCTGCGGTGACAGGGTTCACGTCCTGTCGGCTCCGCAGAAAACAAAGAACTGAAGAGAGGGAAGTAGATAGGCGGGAAGGCAGCGCGCATGGGTGGATGCACGCTCCCAAAAGCGTTCCTTTTGGATGCTGGGGAGCGTTCCCGCGCAGGCTCCGTCGGTACCGATGATACCCATATGCAAAGACTCATTCCTGCTTGTTCCTGGAGATTAACATGGACACTACGGTAGATAAAGTGTGCTAACATTTAGTAAATATGGCCCAAAATCATACAGAGTCTGTTCCCATCAACTAATTTGCAGATCTTCTGTATCTATAGCATCAGACATGGCTCACTCTCTTCCCCTTCCATAAGTTTCTAATTGCTTGCCAGACCCCTTGAATACACATCTTCCCTGCCTGCCTTCACTCAGGGCTGATGTTAGGGAATGGTAAACAGGGCAAGTGCCCTAGGTCCCCAAGTCTGTCTCAAGCTGAAGGAAGTATAGCCTGCAAACAGTTGGGTCCCCTGTATTTCTAAACCAGCCCTGCCTTCACTCTTTTGTCTCTTGCATAGACTCCTGCTCCCTCCTGAGTCCTGTCCCTCCCAACTCATCTCTCCATTGCTCAGGGATGGTCCTGAATTTGGTAGCCGGTTGAAATTGATTACAAGGTAAGGGAAAGGCAGGGATTCTGGATTTGACCTACACTTTTTTTCAGGTATAGTTCAAGGTGAGTTATAGTCAAGTACATAAGTTATTTTTTATCACAAGGAGGCTTACAATCTAAGTTTGTATCTGTGAGGTCATAGAGGATTAAGTGACTTGCCCAAGATCACAAGAAGCAAACTGGGATTTGAACTCCAGCTTTCTTGATGCTCAGTCTTCTGCTTTAACCATCAGGCTACTCCTACACTATTAAATCGGGGCTCTAAGGAATTAGGAAAAGCATATTCTTTAAGGTGCTTCCAGTGGTGCTCTGTGGGGAAGTGTGCTGGACCACTGTGTTTCCTGCAGTAGTGCCTCAAGCATCGTAGCAGCTAGCTCCAGCATTGGACTAAATCTGTGCACACTCACATGTTGGATGGTGTCCACACCTGCTCATTGCTTCAGGGCAGTTTCTCCAAATGGATTAGGTTTGCGCGTACCATGATAGTCATAAATCTCACTTCTAAGCCAGGGTATGTGGATTATGATCTCAGTCTCTCAAATTTACTGCTAATGCTCAGTGTTGTACTTGCATTATACCAAGTATTTGGAGGGAATTAGTCACCTTTTAAAATCTGAGCTCAAGCTGAGTTACAAATTCAGGTACTGGCAGATCTATGTCCCAAGGGCCTGTAATCTAAATTTGTATCTCAGGCAATGGAAGAAACGGGATGAATCCCGACTACCCTGGTTCTGAAAACACTACTCTAACGATGAGGCTAATCTTCCATATTAAGCAGGGTTAGTTTATAAAGGTGAACTAGGGCGGCAGCTTCTGGGAGATAGCAAGGAGCAGCTGCATTCAAGGCAAAACAATAGTCCTTATAGCCATACAAATGCAAAGAACCATCAGCATATACATTTATAAGTAGCGTTTGGAAATCCTCATTATGTAAATATATATAAAGCATGATATCTTGTGGAGGATTATTCTGGGAAAGGCTATGGGGTAAAGCGTAGTTACTCACCTGTAGCAGGTGTTCTCCCAGAACAGCAGGAATAAGCTCTCATATATGGGTGACATCATCAATGGAGCCCGAACAAGAACACTCCCCAGCTTCCATAGGAAGCTTTTGGGAGCTCCATCGCACATGTGCACCTGCCTTCCCGCCCATCACGGTGACATTTTATCCTCAGTAAAGTACAAAACTAGTAGTCAGAACAACTCCACAATGAGGACTTATTCTTGCTGTTCCCGGAAAACACCTGCTACAGGTGAATAACAAACCAAAGAATTGGTAGAAACAACATGAGTAGTCCCCTTAGGGGACTCACTGAGTCAGCGTCCACAGCAGACATCAATATTAGGAAGACACTTTACAATATCCTGGATGGACAGAAGGGCCAGTGGGAGGAGTTGAGCCTAAGTCCCAAACAGATGCCAGAGTACGGCTTGGCCGAAGTTACCATCACACCAAAAATCACCTCCAGACAGTAGTGGACTGAGGCCCTTCAAATTTCCACCAAAGAGACCAGGCGCAAACTTGCTACAGAAGCACTCATAGCTCGGACATTATGGGCCATGACACCACCCATACAAAAGATTTAGGCATCATCATGGATAATACGTTGAAACCCTCTGCCCAGTGTGCAGCGGTGGCCAAGAATGCAAATAGAATGCTAGGAATCATAAGAAAAGGAATAGAGAATAAAAAAAAGGATATTATAATGTCTCTGTATTGTTCCATGGTGCAACCACACTTTGAATATTGTGTGCAAGTCTGGTCGCCGTGTCTTAAAAAGGATATAGCAGAATTAGAAAAGGTACAGAGAAGAGCCACCAAAATGATAAAGGGGATGGCAGGATGCCCCTATGAGAAAAGGCTTAAAAGGTTAGGGCTCGTCAACTTGGAAAAGAGACGGCTGAGGGGAGATATGATAGAGGTCTGTAAATTAATGAATGGAGTGGAATGAGTTAGAACATAAGAACATAAGATATGCCATACTGGGTCAGACCAAGGTCCATCAAGCCCAGTATTCTGTTTCCAACAGTGGCCAATCTAGGTCATATGTGCCTAGCAGTTTAATGTAGATTGGTTGTTTACACCATCAAAAAAGTAGAAAGACTAGAGAACATGCAATAAAGCTACAATGTAAACCATTTAAGACTAATAAGAGAAAATATTTTTTCACTCAGTCAGCGTGTAATCAAACTCTGGAATTCGTTACCAGAGGATGTAGTAAAAGCTGTTAGTGAAGCTGTGTTTAAAAAAGATTTGGACAAGTTCCTGGAAGAAAAGTAAACCATTTTTAAAGAGGACTCAGGAGATCCACTGCTTACCTCAAGACGAGCACTGTGGAACATGTGTGCCTTTTTGGGAACCTGCCAGATACTTGGGACCTGGATTGGCTACTGTTGGAAACAGGATACTGAGCTTGCTAAACCTTGGTCTGACCCAGTATGGCATTTGTTATGTTCTTATGATGTTCAAGGCTCAGACCAGCCTGCGCGTAAGCGAAGGAAATGCAGTCTGCCACCCAGAGGGACAGCCTGTTAGGATCAAAGGAGATGAACAGCTGAGTAGAGCGCCAATGGCTTCTTCCTTTCGAGATAGAAAGCAAGGTCCATTTACAGTCCGTGTACAACGCGGCCTCAGCCCTTTTGGCATGAGGCTGGGGAAAGAAAGTGGACCTGAATCTTGAACAAGGTCTTTGCAACCAGTGAAAATGGGGGGTATGCATAAAGCAGTCCCATGCCCCAGTTCAGGAGAAACGCATCGGGAGCCAACTGGTCACTGGATGCTGTCCTGGAGCAGAAGAGAGTCACCAGAGCATTGTGTGGGGTGGCGAACAGGTTGATTTCCGGCCTGCCCCACCTCTGGAAAATGTGATTCATCACCACCTTGTTGAGGATCCATTCATGTGGCTAAAGGACTCTGCCTAGATGGTCTGCGAACGCATTGAGCTCTACCTGCAGATATGTCACCCTGAGGTCCATGCCATGGGTAGCAGCGAACCACCATAGCTGCACTGCCTCCCAGCAGAGCAGGTATGACCCCATGCTGCCCTGCTTGTTGACATAGAACATCGCTACCTGATTATCCATCTGAATGAGGACTATTTGATTGGTCAACTGTGGTTGAAAAGCCCAGAGGTCATTCGCAATGGCTCTGAGTTCCAGAAAGCTGATCTGGTGCATGCTTTCCTGCTGCAACCAGAGGCCCTGTATGCCCAGGCTAGAGATGTGGTCCCCAGCCTAGTTTGGATGCGTCTGTAGTCAGCGTCCAGTGGGGTGGAGGAGACTGAAAAGAAAGTCCTTTGAACAGATTTTGTGTCTGGAGCTGCCAGTGCAGAGAGAGGACAAGGGGTGTGGTGACTGTCACTCTGTCCTTGAGGCAGCCTGTGACCTGATGCCATTGAGTGCACAGAGTCCATTGGGCTTGGTGCATATAGAGATGGGCCAGCGACGTGATATGTACTATGGAGGCCATGTGGCCCAGCATCCACAGCATCCCTCTAAGCTGTGGTGAATCAGCTGCGCTGGATGACCTGAACCATCCCGATGAACAGCTGTGAGTGGTCCTCTGGAGGAAGGCCTGAGCTCGAGTGGTGAGGACAGCTTCAATGAATTTCAGCTTTTGCGAGGGCTGGAGATGAGACTTTGGGTAGTTTATGATGAAGCCCAGGTGTTCAGGCACCTGGATGGTCAAGCGGGCTGACTGGCAGACTTCGTCTGGTGTGGCACCCTTTATTAGCCAGTCATCTAAGTAAGGGAAGAAGTAGATCCCCATGGTTGAGAGGAAAGTGGCAACCACCAGCAGGCACTTTGTGAAAACCCTTAGGGCTGACGCCAACCCAAATGGCAGCACCCGGTACTGGAAGTGGAGAAGATAGATCAGGATGTGTGTGTAGGCATCATTCAGATCCAGGGAGCAGAGCCAATCATCCTTATGGAAGTAACATCCCCGGGGAGACCATCTGGAACTCTTCTCTGACCAAGAAGCAGTTTAGGTTCCGGAGGTCCAAGATGGATCTGAAACACTCGGTCTTCATGAAGACAAGGAAATAATGAGTAGAACCCTCTTGTCATCTGCTCTGGTGGTACCAGCTCTATAGCCAGGTCAACCAACAAGGTGTTGATTTCCTTTTGGAGGAGGGCCCGCTGTTGCGGGTTGAGAGGGTACTCCCTGGAGAAGAACCGGGGAAGTAGATAGGCAAAATGCATTTGGTAGCCGATCTGGACAATCTTCAGGGTCCAGGTGTCACCATGGGACACCAATGGGAAAAGTGGGGTTGCCATCCCCCATCTGCTGGGGCACTGTGCTGGACAGTGAGAGATTGGCGATGCTCTTTAAGTAGTAGTCAAAAACCTGCCCCCGGTTGTGGCTGCGGGGCAGGCTGAGTCTTCTTAGATTTAGGGCAGTGCTGCTGTTGGGGCCCATGAGCCTTCTGCTGAGTCAGCTGAGAGGCTAGATAGGCCTAGGGCAAATAGCCTGAGTAGTACTGGCGCTTATGCGGGTAGAAAGCCTTCTTCCCCACTGCCTTCTTCTTGGAAGAATCTGCTATTTTTTTGTGAAGGTGATTCATGGTGAGCTGCTCCCTTTCCCGTTCACCGGCCTTATCCTCCATGGGTTTGCTGAACAAATTTCCCCCCCTGCAGGGGACATCGGTTAACTTTAACTTTTCTTGAACCCATTATTGAAGATCTGATGACTGCAGCCAGGCCAGATGGCAGGCACCAGTGCCTACTGCAGCTACTCTACTGACGGACTCAAAGGCATTGTAAGCCGTTCTGCAGTCTTTACTTCGCCCCTCCAGACTGAGGAAGTTCTCAAGGTGCTCCAGGGGGAATCAGGGCCACAAATTCACTGATGCCTCCCATCCCATCCCATCCTTAAGGAACACGGCCATATAAAGTTGGTATGAGAGGATCCGAGTCACCAACATGGATTCTTGGTAGCACCTTCTCCCAAACACATCAAGGGTTCGGGCCTCTCTGCCCGGGGAAACATAGGAATGAGTCTTAGGGCTCTTGATGCGACACATAGCTGACTCCACAATCATGGAGTTGTGTGGAAGTTGGGGCTTCTCAAAACCCGAGCTCTTTTGTACTCAGTACATCGAGTCCAACCTTCTTCTGATGGTTTGGACCATCAGCGGGTTCTCCCACATCCCGAAGAGTAGGAACTGGAGGATCCAGTGGACCAACACCATGATCACCTCTTTGGGAGGTGAGGGATTTTGCAGGATCTCAAGTTCTTCGGCCCTCAGTTCCTCCTTGATTTCCATATTGAAGGGTGGCCATATCCTGGACAAACTCATGGAAAGAGATGTCTTCTGGAAAGGACCTGCACCTTTCATAAGACGGTGAAGGATCCGACGGGATGTCCCGGTGCTAGTCCAAGGCCAGAGACTCTTCCTCTGTCTCCTAGTCCTTAAAGTCTGAGTCTGACAAGAAATCCAAATAGTGTTTGGCCTCTTCATGACGCCTCCACCGCTCAGGCAGGGACCAAGATGCCCGATGCCGATGAGAGGCAGCCTTGGAACCAGAGGCACTAGCAGGGAGATGGCAATCAGTGCCAAGTTGGAGTCCGATCGATGCCCCACTTGCTCGTCCAGGCTGGCAAAAGTATGAGTCTCTAAAATTGGCTGAACAAGAACCAGCTGTAACCAGTACCCTTTCTATGTGTAATAAGGTGTTTTAATTCTAAATATCTTGTTCCATTTTCACGTTTTTATATACATTGTATAATTAATTGTCTGTATATTTTTTATGTCTCTTCTAGCATTTACAGATTCATAATAGCCTAAATAGCGTAGTTACTCACCTGTAACAGGTGTTCTCCAGGAGCGGCAGGAATCAGTCCTCACATATGGGTGACGTCGGCGCCGACGGAGCCCTCGCGGAGCAATTTTCCCCAGCTTTCAAAGAAAGCCTTTGGGAATTGCAGCGCGCATGCGCGGTCTCCTTCCCGCCCAAGGGTGCCATCTTAGCCAGTCTGATGACATAGCTAAAAGACAGCATAAAAATTTGCAAAAAAACTAAAGCAGATGATTGCAACTCCAAGGGGAGGAGGGAGGGTTGTGAGGACTGATTCCTGCTGCTCCTGGAGAACACCTGTTACAGGTGAGTAACTACGCTTTCTCCAGGACCAAGCAGGAAGTCAGTCCTCACATATGGGACTCCCAAGCTTAAGGCTACCGGAGACCCTAAGCACAAAAATGAGCTCCCTCTAGCTCAGCAGCACAGAAGGAAGGAATCTTCACTGAATTATTACCCACCGGTAGCCCCCATCCGGGATGGAGGGTAGGAGTTCCTCAAACCTCGAAGAGATTTCGGAGGACTGCCTGTCCGAAAGCACTGTCCCTGCGGGACTCCCTCTCGAGGCAGTAATGGACCGCAAAAGTCTGGCTCGAAGACCAAGTAGCGGCCCGGCAGATGTCTGCCAACGGAACAGAGCGGAGGTAAGCCACTGACGTAGCCTTCGCCCGAACACAATGAGCCGTGACTCGACTTTCTAACGAGAGACCGGCTGCCCCATAAGCCCAAGCAATACAGTCAGCAACCCAGATGGACAGAGTACGCTTGGAGACCGGGAGCCCCAATTTATTGGGGTCAAAAGACACAAAAAGCTGAGCCGCTTTATGGTGCTCCCGCGTACGGTCAAGGTAGAAGTTCAATGCCCTTCTACAGTCCAGGGTATGCAGGACCATTTCAGCTCGGCTGGAGTGTGGCCTGGGAAAGAAGGTCGGAAGTACCACCTCCTGATTGATGTGAAAAGGGGAGACCACTTTTGGAAGAAACTTTGGGTGAGTCCGTAGGACTACCCTATTTTTGTAGAACCGAGTGTAAGGGGGATCAGACACGAGAGCCTGCAATTCACTTACGCGTCTAGCGGAAGTGAGGGCTATCAGGAATAAAGTTTTCCAAGAAAGAAAACGGAGAGAACAGGTAGCCATAGGTTCAAAAGGCGGACAGGTGATCCGCTGTAAAACCACATTCAGATCCCAGTCAGGTGCTGGCGGGCGCAGAGGTGGTTTAAGCAGAAGGAGACCTCGGAGAAACCTCGCTACGAGAGGGTCGCTGGAAAGAGGTCTGCCGTCCACCGGCACATGATGTGCTGAAAGAGCACTGAGGTGAACTTTGACGGAGTTGGACTTAAGTCCCAGATTAGAGAGGTAGAGCAAGTACTGCAAGATCACCGACACCGAGCAGGAGAAGGGATCCTGAGACTGCGGGGCACACCAAGCGGAAAAGCGACGCCATTTAAGGGCATAGCATTTGCAGGTAGAAGGTCGCCGAGAAGCTAGGACGACCTCCTCCACCTCTGCCGGCAGTAGAAGGGGAGCAAGGACTACCCTTTCAGCAGCCAGGCCATCAGATGTAGAGATCTGAGGTTGGGGTGTAGCAGGGACCCCTGATCCTGTGTTAGGAGATCCGGTTGAAACCCCAGAGGGAACGGATCCTCTACCGCTAATTGCAGCAGGAGTGGAAACCACGGCTGTCTGGGCCAGCGAGGAGCCACCAGGATCATGGAAGCTTTGTCTCGGAGAACCTTGAAAAGAGTTCGAGAGACTAGCGGTATGGGAGGAAAGGCATACAGAAGGCTCTCCGACCATGAGAGCAGAAAAGCATCTGCCGCTACTCGAAGGGGATGCGGCTGACGAGAGCAGAAGCGAGGAAGTTGCCGGTTGAGAGGACTGGCAAAGAGATCCATCGTGGGGAGTCCCCACTTCAGAAAAAGTTTCTGAACTACCAAGGGATCCAGGCGCCATTCGTGCGGCTGGAGGATCCTGCTGAGTTTGTCCGCCAGGCAATTTTCTTGGCCTGGGAGATAAACTGCCTTGAGAAGAACGCCGTGGCTGACGGCCCAAGAGCAGAGCTTCTGTGCTTCTCGACAGAGAAGGAAGGAGCCCGTGCCTCCCTGTTTGTTCACGTAGAACATGGCAACTTGATTGTCCGTCTGGACAAGGACGGACTGGTGAGAAGTCAGGTGGGAGAAAGCCTTGAGAGCTCTGAGCTCCAGGAAGTTGATCTGCTGCGCAGACTCCCACGTGGTCCAGAGACCTTGAGTACATGCCCCTTGGCAATGCGCTCCCCAACCTAGGAGAGAGGCATCGGTCGTCAGCACTTGAGCCGGCTGAGGTGACTGAAAAGGCATTCCGAGCACCAGGTTCGGCCGATGAAGCCACCACTGTAGAGAAGAGGCCAGCGGCCCGGAGACGCGCACTAAGTCGGCTAGGCCGCCCGTGGCTTGTTGCCACTGCTTGCGAAGGCACCATTGAGCAGGCCGCATATTCAGGCGGGCATTGGGGGTCACGTGGACGGTGGAAGCCATATGGCCGAGTAGTCTCAGGAAGCGCCTGGCTGAGACCAGGGACTGGCTGCGAAAACAGCCGGCTAGGTCCATGAGCCGTTGAGCCCTGTCGAGAGGCAGGAAAGCTCGTGCCTGAGGAGTGTGCAGTCTTGCGCCGATGAACTCGAGATCCTGTGAGGGGAGCAAAGTGGACTTTGCGAAGTTTATGACAAAGCCCAAGTACTGCAGAAGAGTCACCATGCGGTGTGTGGCATTGGTGACTTCCGGAGAGGACGATGCTCTGATGAGCCAGTTGTCGAGGTACGGAAAGACATAGAGGCCGTGAAGCCGGAGATAAGCCGCCACCACCGCGAGACATTTTGTGAAGACTCGCGGTGCGGAGGATAGGCCAAAGGGCAGTACTCTGTACTGGTAATGATTTCCTGCCACCACAAACCTTAGGTATTGGCGGTGGCTTGGGTGGATGAGGATGTGCGTGTAGGCATCCTTTAGATCCAAGGAGCATAGCCAATCTCCCTGCTGGAGGTAGGGCAGAAGGATTCCAAGGGTAAGCATCTTGAACTTTTCCCTCACGAGGAACTTGTTGAGGTTGCGCAAGTCCAGGATGGGTCTGAGGCCTCCAGTCCTTTTTGGTATTAGGAAATACCTGGAATAAAAGCCTTGACCTCTCAGGTGGTGGGGCACCGGTTCCACAGCCTGTTCCTGAAGAAGACTTGCTAACTCCTGAAGGAGTAAGTCCCTGTGCAGAGGGAGTCGTGGAGGTTCTCCCGGGAAATAGGAGGGAGGGACCTGATGGAAATGGAGAAGATAGCCTTCTCTTACGACTTGAAGCACCCAGGCATCTGAAGTGATGTTGGACCACCTGTGGGCGAAGTGAACCAGCCGGCCTCCGGTGCTGGGAGGAACCAGCTGAGGGGGAGAGGCTATGCTGATGAAGTCAAAAACCCCCACCCTGCTGAGCAGGGGCCGGTGGTGCAGGCTTGGGGGCTTGCTGCCTACGGGACCCGTTACCCCGTCCCTTGGCCTGCTGGCCCTGTTGGGGAGCTGCGGAGGCCTGATATTGAGGGTAGTGTTTATAGGCAGCCGCCTTTCTCGGGTAAAAGGACTTCTTTCCCGAGCCCTTCTTTTTCTGGGAAGGGGCGGAGGTCTTCCTAGAAAGCCTAGTTCTGGTGAGAGTCTCCGTCTCGATTTGTGCAGCCTTTTCAGCCATGGGCTTGCCAAAGAGGTTCTCACCTCGGCAGGGGACATCGACCAACTTGTCCTGCACCCAGGGTTCAAGGTCAGACGACTGAAGCCAAGCCTGTCGGCGGGCACCGATGCCGGCTGCGGCCACTCGAGCCGATGCTTCAAAGCCATCATAGGCTGCTCGGGACATGAATTTGGAGCATTCCCGAATACCAGTTGTCAAGGCCAGGAACCTCCGCAAAGGTTCCTCGGACAGCCCAGCGGAGAATCCGGCTATCTCTTTAGCCAGGTCTCTGAGATACATGCCCATGTAGAGCTGGTAGGTCTGGACCCGACAAGCAAGCATAGAGCCCTGGAAACACTTCTTACCAAGGCCATCCAGGTTACGGGCCTCCCTGCCAGGAGGCACCGAGGAGTGCATCTTCTGGCTCTTAAGCCTATGCATGGCTGATTCCACTACCATGGAATGGTGCGGTAGCTGTGCTTTTTGGAAGCCAGGACTCTTGCGGACTCGATAGATGGAATCGACCCGCTTGCTTAATACCGGCGACGATGCCGGACTCTCCCACATGCGGAAGAGTAGTCGTTCCAGCATGGGAGGAAACCGGTACAGTAAAGTGTTCCCTGGCGGGAGAGTCATACTGAAGGGCGTCGAGCTCTTCGGCTCGAGGCTCCTCCTCGGGATCCGCAGGGAAGGCCAAAGCCTTGGCCATATCCCTGACGAAGTCCGAGAACCGGGCATCCTCCGGAGGGGACTGCTTCCGAGGTTCGGACTCAGGTGAGTCCGAGGGGACACACCGAGTCCGAAACGAATCAGGTGACTCTTCCTCTTCAGACTCCCAGGCCGACTCCGAGGAGGAATCGGTGGGGTCGGCTCGGGCAGACGGAGGCGTCGGCTGCCCCGACACCGAGGGAGTCGGCGTCGACGACCTCGGTCCTGAACGGGAGGCCGAGGGTGACCTCGACCGAGGATCGACTCGAGTTCGCATGGACTCGAGGATCGGCTCGGTCTCCGGGGTCGACTTAGACGTCGACGTCCCGGCGGTCGGGGCAGCGGCGCCAGCGAGGCTAGCGATCAGTGCCCGCTGCTGGTCCATGAAGGCAGATAGTCTGCTCTCCAAGGCCGTCAACCTGAGTCCGACCTCAGGTGACCCAGCAGCCCCCGACTCGGGCCCCGACGGCGGACCCCTCTGAGGCGAGTCCAGGAGGACTACAGGACTTACCCGAGCAGGCAACTCCGACTCCAGACGAGGTCGCTTCGGGAGGTGCTCCTTCTCCAAAGACCCGGGACGGCTATCGGGGCTATGCGACCTGGCCCTTGCGGAGCCAGGAGCATCCACCGACGCCGCCCTCGTGGGTTTTACCTTCCGTCGATGGTCCCCGGAGGGAGAACCCCTGTCGGAGGAGCTTCGGCGATGGTCAGAGCTGGAACCTCTGGACGCCGAGGCCTCCGACGAGGTCCGGGTACGGCCGGGGTCAGCGAAGATTCGTTCCCGCTGGTGCCGCCGACTCCTTAACGCTTTGGAGGACATTTTGCCGCAGGCCCCACAGATCAGTTCTTCGTGATCCGGGCCGAGGCAGCGGAGGCAATTATCATGTGTGTCAGTGAGTGACATATTTCTGTCACACTGAACACACCGCTTGAAACCACTGGCAGCCATCGGGGGAAAAAGGGCCCCTGCAAGGTCAAAGGACCGGGCTGCCAGCGAAAAACCGAAAAAAAAAAACTGACCAAAATCAGAAAAACCGAAAAATAACAGAAGGACTCGCAACGGCGTCGCGAGTCCGGGCAGGAAAAAGACCGGCGTCGAACCGAAGAAAGAAATAGAAATAAATTACTAAAATCAACTTTTTCAGCGGGGACACGACGGGTACGTCTGTAGGGCTCCGCGGAAAAAAGAAGACTGGCTAAGATGGCACCCTTGGGCGGGAAGGAGACCGCGCATGCGCACTGCAATTCCCAAAGGCTTTCTTTGAAAGCTGGGGAAAATTGCTCCGCGAGGGCTCCGTCGGCGCCGACGTCACCCATATGTGAGGACTGACTTCCTGCTTGGTCCTGGAGAACAGTACGTTACATGACCATTGATGTAATGGTCTCCCATAGAGGTATTCATGTTTTATATGTTTGCATTCCTGAGTTTTTATGTACTCGTTTCTCCTTCTTTTTTATTGCGTTTAAGATAACATAATTTAGGTCCATATGTTGTTATATGGTTATTTGAGTGTTTTTTATTACTATTTTTTTATTGGTTTTATCATGTTCATTATTTATTTATTTATTGGTATATTTTTATTTATTGAAAGCACACATTGTCCATTGCTCTGTTCTTTTAAATGTTTAATAGTTATGCTCTTAATTTTTTTTTAGTTTTTATGCCAGCGTAACCCCTGACGAAGTTTTACGAAACACGGCCTGTGTCGGGTTGGCATTTTTCAATAAAGACTTTGGCTTTTCCACTATACCACGCCTCTGGACTGGTTTCTGTATTTGGCACGGTATTTGCTTTCCTAGTGTTGTACCAAGAACCAGCTGTGCCACTGCTGGCATAAGAGCTATCGTGGTTTGTGTTGCCAGAAACGCCACCATGCTCCATTCGAGGGCCTGCAAGTGCTCGGCCAGCACCGCTGTCTCTGAGGGAGTGGGGCCCGGGGCAGCCACCTCGGCCTCTGACTCCAGGGACTCCTCGATGGTGACAGCATCAGGAGACTGCCAATGGCCCTCCGGGGCCGTGGGAGACTATTCTTCCTATCGGGGCAGCTTCACTGTCCACCACTCCTGGCCATCGCTCTCAGAGTTGCATCGAGAGGGACTTCAGTGCCTATATCCATGCCCATGGGTTTTTCCATGGTCCTCGGCATCAGTCCTTGATATCGACAGGGCAGAAGACCGGTCCTTCTGGGGACTGGCCTCCAAGTCAAAAGACAACCTCCGGTCCATGGCATTACAGCCCTGTGGCTCGGAATGAGCTCAGGTGCAGCACAATGCCAAAGCCTCAGCAGGGCTCCTTGAAGGAGTCAGCGCCGAGGGCACCGACAACCCAAAGAGCAACTCATACTGTTTTTCACGATTCTTCGGGCCCTTTTTTATTATCTGCAAACATAGAGTACAAGAGGGTTCATGGTCAGGCTAGAGGCATTGGATGTACTAGTTATGGCGTCCGTCACCAAAATGGTGTAGGCACAACAGGTGCATTTCTTAAATCCACTGGTTGGTTTGGATATGTTGGGAAAAACAGCCTCTGCCAAATCAAAGGGCTCCAATGTCCCGAATGTCAAGGGAACAAGCGGGAAAAGATGGACACACAATGAAAAAATAAACAAGAAAGATGAAGGAAGAAAAAAATAAAGCGGTGTCGAGCAACTTGACACCCCCGACGACAGGCGGGGAGGCACTGAAAAAATTGATTGAATCAAGATATTAGATACCACAGAAGTAGCCAAACAAATTACACTTTTTCAAGGTGAAGGGCAGACATCCAGTGGGCTCTGCATAAAAGAGAAGACTGAGGATAAGATGGCGCCTGGCGGGTTGAAAGGCAGGCGTGCATGCATGATGGAACTCCCAAAAGCTTCCTATGGAAGCTGGGAAATGTTCCTGCGCGGGCGCCATTGGTAATGTCACCCATATGTGAGGAGTTACTTCCTGCTTGTTCCCAGAGAATCATAAATTGCTGGGTTTAATTAACATTTAAATGAGGGGTGAGAGAGAGGCAAAGCTAAATGTTTGCCTATGATGCCTAACACTCTTGCACTGGCCCCGATATCAAGCCTGTGCTTTCTCTTTCCCCGTGCTCTCTTGTAACCTGCCATAACACCCACATCCAGAGTCAACTCTTGCAAATCCCCCTTCAGGAGAGGTGAACTGGGGAGAGAGTCAGACTGAGGTGTAAGACCAGGAATGGAGGGTTCCAGGGGATACGGGGGAGAAAGGGGGCCTATGGTAGGTGCCCACAAAAATATATTTGCCCAGGGCCTAATGTAGTGTTAATCCAATCCTCTCTGCAATGACGTGTACCTGCAGATACTAGTACTTTCATTTTGGAAAATGAGACTCTGTTTCATGGACTTTGCAGGCAAATCTGCATGTCCTTTGTTAGCACATAGAGCCCCTGTTCTTTTACACCTCCTAACAGTTTCCTTTCTTGAAAATTTCTTACACTTCCCAAAATTAAGGCATACTACAATGTATTGGAAATGTTTTAATTTTGTATCACCATTTAGTTTTTACAGAAACTTTTAAAGGATTTTTTTCAGTGCTAATTAAAAGCAGGGCCTAGGTGTGCTAATGCTCTGAATTTTCTAAGTCACTTTTTACCCCCACTTCCAGCCTCCTAGTATTAGGAAGTAAAAATGTAGGGCCCGATACTCAGTGGTGGCAGCTAGTGCTGCTAAAGCGGCTAGTCGCTGCCACTGAACATTAGACCCAGTATTCAGTGGCGGGGCCATATCCAGGTCCTAGGTTGCCCAGATAGTGATGAAGCTAACAAGCCTGGGCAGCGGCTATATTTAACTGCTGCCCAGTTAGCTTCAGTGGCAAAAGTTAGGCCTGCCTTTTTGCTGCTTTGCTATAACCAAGCAGTGTCTCAATACTGCTGCTGCCCAATTATCACCGATTATCCACTCTGCCCCAGAACACTACGATACTAACCAGTTAGCATTGAGACATGCATTGCAGCATCTGTGCATATTCAGACCTGTAGTTTTATTTTATTTATTTAACAGTTTTTTTATCATTTCAATCAAAGCAGTTTACATTGTAACTTTAAACTTGATAATGTACATTAAACAGGGACATTGATAACTTGGATTTTTTTTTGAGCAATGGAGGGTTAAATGACTTGCCCAAGGCCACAAGGAGCACTAGTGGGAATTGAACCCTGGTCTCTTGGTTCCCAAGCCAGTGCTCTAACCATTAGGCTACACCTCCACTCCTCAAACTTTGTTTTCCTTGCTCATGTCATCAGTGAGGAATTGACTAGTCTGATATCACCAATAGGACAAACACAGGCTGAGTTCAGCAATGCATCTTTAACAAGCCTTAGCTGAGGAGATAAGGAATGTGTTTTCAAGCAGGTGACTAAGCAGATCTAACCCAGAAGCTAAAGTTATAGAAAAATAGAAGGCTTAACTACTGTATCTCAGTTGCACAGAAAGTTGTAGCACTGTAGAAACACTTTAATCGTTTGTGGGAAATTTACATCAGTTCATGCAGACAATAGCCGTAACTGATCAGCCCTAGATCCTATGGGAAGGAGCTTTGTGCAGATCAGCTTTTGGTGCCATGGAGTAAAAACGTATGTCAGAGTCCAAATGAGTGATGAAAATGATACTAGCATGAAGGTTTATACTGGATTCACAGTTCACAACAGTCAGTGAAAGTGGATTTAGCATTTTCTAGTAACTGCTTATGGAATGTTGAAAAATTGAGAAAACCAGTCTTGGCAAAGCAGCATCACCTCTGTTGCCAATGTGTGCTGGGACTGGTTGCTAGAAACTAGACTTTGTCTTAACTATGGTCTCTGTAGCTGAAGGTTGTCTGGTAAGTTTTCACTTCCCCCTTGCCGACCATAGGGCTGAGATCAACTACTATTTCTTGGGATTGAATACCAGGTGTCATTCTTCCCTCTCCCTCTGTCTGGTTTGTTGTCTGAAACACAGAAGCAGTTTTCCTGTTAGGGTATAGTACAGTGTCCCCATGTCCACCTGAAGGAAGCATGCATTCACATCGTTAAGGATTCATAAGAGAAAAGGGTGTCTATTAAAATATGCTGCAAAATAAAGGGGTTAAACTGGACTATCTGCAACTAAGTCCCATGTTATTCAATGGGACCTAGTTGCAGATAGCCTGGGTTAGCCATTAGCACGGTTTAGTAAACATATCCCAAAGTAATTTTATTTGCCTGAAGGCCAGAAGCATCACTTCTGCCACACTTCTGCCACACTTCTAGCCTAATCAGTCAAAGGAATAAAAGACAGGGAATGCTAAGAGCATCAATTTTTGTTTCATTCTTTTCAGAGAAAGTTTTCAGCCAGGTTTTATTTCACAGCTCTATTAGGAAGAAAATAATGCCTTTGAATTATGATGCTGGCGAAGAACACTGTATATCCTATGGACTGCCCGAAAAACAAACCAGTCAGTATTAGAAGAGATCAAACCTAAGCTTTCTTTAGAAGCTCAGATAACCAGATTTCAACTTTCATAGTTTGGAAACATCATGCAAAGAGAGAAATCGTTAGAGAAAGACATCATGCTTGGCAAGGTTGAAGGTCAAGGCAAAAGAGGAAGGCTGCAATGAGATGGATCAATACAATAATAGCAGCTATGAATGTCACTCTATCAACAATGAGCTGCCAGACTGAAGACCAAACACAGTTTAGGACAACTATCCAGAGGGTTGCCATGAGTCGACATAGACTCGATGGCACTTAACATTTAATTTTGTCTTTTGTTCCATTTAATGGCAGATGCTATTAACAAAATGAAACAAACAAAATCTTATTTTCATACAGATTTTTTGTTTTGTTTTCAAATGGAAGAAAACAATGCTGTTTTGTTGCCTTTTAAATTTAATTTGAAAACATGCACTTCCTTAGTAACAGATCAGAATTTGTTCCTGAACATAAACATCCCACCTGTGAGATTTAACTTTAACTACTGAACCAATACCCCAGAGTTTGGCCTCTTACTTGTTCTGGTAACTGGATATGGTTTCTCCAAAGTTGGTATTCACAGTCTCTTATGGAAGAAGTTCTGTCCATTGCACAATGGTGACTTCTACTAGCCCAATTTAGGTGTACACTTGTAGGGGCTAAATTTATAAAAGGGTGCCTATGTCCAAGTAGCAGAGAGACATCTGGTTTAAGCCTATTTTACAAAGGCAACATAGGCGCCCATGTGCCTTTATAAAATAAGTTCTCAAAACCAGCCCTAGCAACACCCAAATGCTGATACACCAATTTTGGAGCAGGTATATAAATGGGTGTAAGTCGGTGTATGTATTTTATGAGGGTAATTTTATATGGGGGCACCTAGTAAAAAAAGTGCTATTTAAGATGCCTATGTCCAGCCTATTTTATAAAAATAAATTGTCTTTATAAAATACGAGCGAAAGTGGCAGAAATCATGCTTTAAGTTAAGGCATAAACATTTACATCAACCCTAGAGGTGGTGTAAATAGTATTTTATAATCTACATGTATACTTGTGTGCTCCACCAGTACATACCTTTAAACTGGTTGGTATTTATAAGAGGCCCTTAACACGTGTCTGTCACCACATACGCATGTTAATGAAGAAAACTACCCTCAGTTAGGCATGAACACTACACCCCCCCCCCTATAAAATTACCCCCTACAAGTGTACCTTTGTGCTTTATAAAATACATGCATATGTCACACCTCCACCTCTGCTCTGACCTGCCCATACTACATCCCTAGGGAACATCTAAATCCAGTGCTTGTATACGTATGCACGATCTTGATGACATGCATATAATACACACTTAAACAGCTTAATGTTTTATAAAAGGCCTTTTCAATGGGTAAACGTGGTTTTGTGTGTTTACTCCATACTGATTTCCTGCAAGAGCTCTGATCTATAACTCACAGTCAAGGAATGTCACTGTGATGGCTAGGATGGAATTGGGGAGAAGTTTAAAACTGGGGGAAAGATCTGCAAGAAGTCGCAAATAAAGGTTCTAATTGAGCCAGAAACCCAAACAGGCAGGAGGAAACTCCCTGACCAAGAAAAAGAATTCTAGGGGTTAATTTTCAAATAGCCCACCAAATTACAAACTTTTATTATGCATACTTTACACAGATGTTGAAAGAAACAATTAGCAAGTGCAAAATACATACACTAAAAGCGTCCACAAATTTTGCTGTACCATTTATGCAGACAGCAAAGGTGGGGGGAAAATAGGCTGCAAATGTTTAAAAGTTCTCCTACAGTGTAAACATGCTGACAGGAATGCCTCTTTCTCACAATCTGTGGAAGCCCATGTTTTAGTAAAAGGGCCTCATAGTTACGTATTTTCAAAATTATGTACATTATTTTGAAGGAAAAAAATATCGTAGTAAAAGCTAGTGCAAATCTCTGTGGGTACTTTTTCCCCCAGACAATTTTCAAAGAAACGGTATACCTATGTTTCCCCTTTGAAAATGGTGCAAAGTCCACAGGTACCCATGTACTGTGCAATTATATGGGCTCTTTTGAAAATTACTTCCAAGGAAACCAGCTCACCACCTCCATATTACTTTATTTATTTAGACAGTTTTCTATACCGCCTTATCCTTCAATCAAAGCGGTCACAACACAATTGGGGGATACATTTAACACGCGGGATATGAGACACATACACTAATACTTACAGGGAACATGGGCAATGGAGGGTTAAGTGGCTTGCCCAAGACCACAAGGAGCATCTATGGGACTAGAAACCCCAGTCCTTCCGGCCCAAGGTTGCTGTCCTCTAGTGGGATTTGAACCTCCGACCTGAAGTATCTTGCCCCAACCACTAGGCTACTCCTCCCTCCTAGGCTACTTACAGCTGACAACCATCTTGTATTTAACCAACTTAACCAGTTTTCATTAAGAAAGGCTGGCAGATAGCAGGAACCTTAAACTGGCTAATGTAAAGATCAGCTTTCTCCAATTGCTGGCCTCCAGAACAGCAGAGACTCTCCCTTTCCTCTCCATTGCCTCACAGACCTTTCTTTGTTGAAACAGGGATCTCTGAGGCCCAACTGTGGCAGAAGTGACAGCAGCAAGAGGACGCTGATAAGGCAGCCAGAACATGGACTGAGTCAGCACATGCTCTGCTCCTAGGCCACTGAAGGCCCTAGGAATAGAGTGTGCAGTGGCTCAGTGCCTTTGTAATGCACTGTTGCTGTTTCCACTGCTGTGATGGGTCTTTCCACAGGCCCCAACTTCAACAAATAAAGGTTCATGCGGAAGGGCAGTTGGGAGTGATAACATTAGAGGTAAAAGGGGTAAGGGAATGGCTAGTTTTTATTTTTATTTTAAGTAAACAATGTTAATATCATCTATTTTATTTTATTTATTTATTACAGTTTCTTATATACCGCGCTATTTAGAATCAGCGCGGTTTACATCATAACAAAACGACCATTACGACAAACTGTCAGGTTTTACATTGAACAGGAGTACAAACTTGGATAACTGGGTTAACTATAGGTCCTGGGTTAACTATAGGTCCTGCTCAGTAGAGATGCACCTAACCTTATTTTCAGATGTCTCTCCTCTCATGGTAATCTCCTTTCCTTCTGAGATGAAGAGCACAGCATCATGAACAGTGAGGAACAGACTTGCTTTTGTGATGTTCTTGTTGAAGAAATTATTTCTTTCCAAATCATCAACAACAGAACCTGTGATGCACACAATAAAGGCAGAGTTACATGAATGTTCATGAATGATTAATAATGAATACCAAAATATACACCCTGTTTCTCCTCTCAACCACCCTCCTCCTTAATGCATTACTTACACATGCAGTAGAGGGTACACAAGCATTAGCACATCAGCATATATCGATAATCAGGTACCACAGATGGCAATATGCCAAACAGCACAATCAACACAAAAATGGCAGAAGGCAAGAAAGACTAATAAGGATCATATCATCCCCTGCCCTATACCAACCTCACCTAACCAAACAACATAATTTCACCCTGTGATGTGCCCTTGTCAACTCCAGATCCATCAGAAACAAATTCCATATCATCAGTGATTACATTGAAGACAACAATATAGATATAATCAGGTTTATTCAGTCCTGGATGTAGATACCCTCTGTACGTCCGGTCTGAACCGGACATACAGAAGGGATCGCGAGTCTGATCCCACAGAGCACGTCTAGCCCCATGGGATCAGAATTGCAAACAGTTCTGTATGTGAAGACCAGGACTGCGATTCAGCCCAACCTCATGTACAGGACTGTACCCGGCTAACTCAGTGAAGGCTCTTGAAGCCGCGGTGCCATGGCGTCATGTTTCCATGGCACTGTGGCTCCATTGAAGAGCCGTGATGCCGGCCACCGGATCTCAGGGCTTCATTCTCCGCAGCTTGACCTCCAATCCAGCCTCGGGAATGCCTTCAGGCTACCCCTGCCCCATCTGCTCCCCAGGCTGCCAAAAAAGAGACGTGCAGGGAAGTTATTCCACCTTGGAGGTGGAATAACTTCCCCGCACATGTCACCGGCTCTGGATATATAGGGCCGACATTAGAATCAGCCCTGTACGTCCATTGCCAGCAACCACCCACCGCCCGCCCAGACTCCACCCCCTTCCCCATCCCCATCTAACTTCCCCTCACAACCGGCAGGGAAGTTAGACATGGCGGGGGAAGGCATGAATAGCGGGAATGAATGTCCCGTTGGGACGTCCATCCCCGCAATTTGTGGCACCGAATCGGGCCCAATGTGTGTAACTGAAACTTGGTTGACAGACACAGACCAAATTATCATCAACCAGATCACATCTAATGAATACACTACCCATAACTGTACAAGATCCGAAAAAAAGAGGAGGGGGCATTCTTACAATATCAAGGAAATGCCTGGGCTTTTAAACAGTCTTTTCACACTCCACAAAGAGATCCAACAATTTCATTTCTATCTGTTTAGTATACAGAGCCCCAAACCACCAAGACAAAATCCTCTCGCTCATCCTTGAGCACTTTTGCAAATACTCAGGAAGCAAAAAGTCCCTTGTCCTGCTTGGTGACCTCAACATCCCATCTATACCAAGTAAGGATGCGCAGGCATTCCAGAAGGCAATGGAGGACCTGCAATAAACACAAATAATCCATGGCTCACTACATAGAAAAGGAGCAACTTTGGATCTCATCTATATTCCTAATACCCTACTTAACCAACACCCCTATCCACCCATTCCAACTTCTACACCAATACCATGGTCGGATCATCACATGCTAAGCATGATGTTAGTGATCCTATCTAAGAGGTGCCAAAAGAATGGAGGAAATTCTCCAATCTCAGTATTGACACATTCACAAAAGAGGTTATTCCAAATCTAATACCCACTTCAACAAACCTTGAAAATGCAAAAGACAACAGGAACTCCACCCTGAAGCAAGCCTCAACATCGACAATCAAACATCTGAGTAATCATAGAAATCACTCCACACCAAGGTTCTCAAAACAGATCAACGACATAAAAAATTCCCTCTGGAAATCCAAAAGAAAATGGAGACGGACTAAGGCACAAGAAGATGTACACAAATACACCACAAAACTCCAACAATACCAACATCAAATCAATACCATACAAACCTCATCCTGAAATCTCTAAATAAACCACATGAGCACTTCAACATCACACATTCTCTAACCAAGGACAATTCAAGGTATGATGGGTCCATATCATTTAACCCTGAAACCATTACTGACTATCTAGAAGGAAAACTACAAACCACTATCTAGTATCCACTGACCCAGCTGAAAGAAAATAGTCCCATCCAAGAGTCCCATGAACAATGGAGCTCGTTCCACACACCCTCCACTGACCAATTACAAAACACAGTGACCAAAATTAACATCGCTACCTCCCCCCTTGATCCTTGTCCTGTCTCTTGGATTAAGCGAACTCTAAATAACTGATATCTACACTACACAATATCATTTGGTTTTCACTTATACAGGGAATCATGCCCCCCTGCCTCAAACAAACAATTGTGAGACCCATACTAAAGAACCAAACACTGGATCCATCAGATCTCAGCTCCTACAGACCCATCTCGAGTCTCCCATTTCTGACAAAACTGATAAAGTAGTGCCAACCTAACTGCAGGATCATAACGACCTCCATACCCTGCTTGACCCCCAACAATATGGGTTCAAGCCAAATCATAGTGTGGAAATACTTTCACCTCTCTACTGGATAGAGTCATATTGATGGTGTCAGAATGATATCAATAAATATCAAAAGTACACCCAAAGCGGCATTCGACTCTATAATTCACTCAACACTATTGGACCGTTTGAAGAATATGGACTTAAATGGCATCACCCTCGAATGGTTCTCTTCCTACCTCAGTCAACGCAAACTACAAGTCTGGCCTCAACTATTCCAGGATACTTGATCAACCACAAGGAATACCTCAGGGATCAGCACTCTCTGCTGTATTATTCAATATATACCTTCAACCCTTGTGTGACATAATAAAAAGCTACAACATTGAATACTGAATCTATGCAGACCATATAATGGTCTTTGCCCCATTCCACACAGCTCAGTCCAACTTCTCCATGATTATATCCTGCCTGGAAACAATGACCAACTGGCTACATCAACCAAACCTCCACATAAACTATTCCAAATCAAAAGTGCTCATCCATAACTCATAACAGCTCATTCACAGCCCCAAACAAACTTAAAGTACATCAAGGTGTCATAAAGAGGAAGCAGAAACTGAGGTATCTTGGAGTCATACTGGACCGTAACTTAAATTTCCAAACACACATATCTAAAGCAACAAGATCAGCAAACCATAAACTGCGAACAATACAGAGACTCCAACCACTCCTGGATGAGAAGAGCTTCTGCATCGTCTGCCAGGCAGTAATTATGCCAATACTGGATTATTGCAACTCCATCTATCAGGGTCTGCCAAAACACAGCATCCAACCCCTACAACTAACACAAAACATGGCAGCAAGAATAATATCTTGGGTACCAAGGGGCACACATATATCCCCTACATTAAAACAACTGCACTGGCTCCCAATCTTTCAGAGAACCAAATTCAAATCTCTCACGATCATCTTTAAGGTAATTCATCAACTGGCACTAAGCACCCTCCAGACAATAGTCGAGAGAGATCCAGAAACGAGGAACCACAGAGCCTCTACGAGAAACCTATTGCTCATTCCAAAGGCAAAAATGAAAGCCAAACAACTAACCTGCAATAGAGTGCCCTCCTTCTATGCACCAATGCTTTGGAATTCGCAACCAGAAGCAATAAAGCCACAACAGACCTACAAGAGTTTTGCAAATCCATAAAGACACTTCTATTCACGGAGCATTATGCCAACATTACCCGCTGAACACCCTTTTGTCCTAGCCTATGCAATCAGTCCCCTTCTCATACCCTATCACTTCCCCCTGCAATAACCCAATATAACAGATAATTGAACCCAAAGTCCTAATGTTCCACTTTATAATCCTACTGTATAATAGTTCATGGAAGTTCATATATGCTTTATGTATATATCTCCAAGTTTAATTCCCTGTTCAATGCAAATTTGTTGGTATGATGTAAATCACCCTGAATGGAAAATAGGGTAGTATAGAAAACCTATTAAATAAATAAAAATAATGTGATAACAACTGAGATCCTAAGGGTGCACAATTGCATATTTTTTGTTGGGGTTTTTCCATTTAATTTGTGGTTTATTTTGTTTTGTTCTGTTTAGTTGCAATGAATGAAATAAGATGAATGAAAAAAAGAAACGCTACCATGAAAAAATAGCACCACCAACATGTAAGTTTCCCACACCCCTCAGATGCAAGTATACCCTCCATCAATGGAGCCCAGGACTCCAAATATGGCAGTAGGGATCCCCAGTTGCTGCTTCCCTGGGGATGGGAATTTCAGAATGGCACTAGCAGGCCCTGAGGCTGCTGCTATTTTGGACTAGACTGTAAAAAAAATAAGCAGATAAATACATAAAATAGCACTGGCCTCAGAGTCTGCCAGCACCATTTTGAAATATGGAGCCAGTGGGAATTCTGGCTCATATGGATTCCTGTACCCCATGGATAGTATAGTTACTCATCTGTAGCAGGTGTTCTCCAGGAACAGCAGGAATCAGTCCTCACATATGGGGTGATGTCACCAATGCAGCCCACGTGGGAACACTTCCCAGCTTCCAAAGGAAGCTTTTAGAATGTACTCCACACAAGCATGCCAGTTTTCCCACCCTAGGAAGCCATCTTACCTCAGTATGATGACATAGCTTAATGAAACCCAAAAAGAAAATAACTCCATGGGGAGGAGGGAGGATAGTGAGAACTGATTCCTGCTGTTCCCAGAGAACACTGCTACAGGTGAGTAACTACACTTTCACCGGGACCAAGCAGGAAGGCAGTCCTCACATAAGGGACTCCCTAGCTACAGGCTATCAAAACATCCTGTAGACAGCCCAACGAGGCAACCAGAAAGATGAACTGAGAAAACAGCGGGAAATGCCAATAGTAGACTGGATAGACAGAAGGGTCGGAGGGAAGGAGTTGCATTAATTCACAAAGATGTGCCGGAATACAGCTTGACCGAAGGTGCTGTCACGCCAGGACTCCTTATCCAGGCAGTAGTGGGTTGCAAAGGTGTGAACAGATAACCACATAGCAGCCCTACAAATCTCCACTGTAGAGATGGAGCACAAGTGAGCCACCGAGGCTGCCATAGCACAAACATTATTCGCCATGACATGATGTCCCAAAGTAAGCCCAGACTGGGAATAAGCAAAAGAGATGCAGTCAGCCACCCAGATGGAGAGGGTGTGCTTAGAAACGGCAACCTCTAGCCTGTTGGGGTCATAGGAAACAGAGTTACGTGGAACAGCGATGGGGTGTTGTCCGTTCAAGATTAAAAGCGAGTGCTCTTATAGTCTAAAGTATGGAGAGAGGCCTCCACCCTGGAGGCGTGAGGCCATGGAAAAAGGTGGGCAGTAGCATAGACTGGTTCAGATGGCATGCTGAAACCACCTTAGGGAGAAACTTAGAATGAGTACATAGCACTACTTTATTTTTGTAGAACCTGTTATAAGGCGGGTGCGCTACGAGCACCTGCAGCTCACTGATTCTGCGCGCTGAAGTAAGCACCACCAAAAGGATACTTTCCAGATGAGAGGACAGCTGGCTAGCGGCTCAAAAGGTGCTGACAGCAGCTGTCCCAGGATGACATGGAGATACCACGCCACCAGCGGTAGCCAAATAGGGAGTTGAGAAAGCAGAAGGCCCCGCATAAAGTGTCCTATGAATGGATGAGCAGAAAGGGGCTGATCAACAACGCTGCAGTGATATACTGCAAGAGCACTCAGGTGCACCCTAACAGAGTTAGACTTCAGTCCCGAGTTGGAGAGGTGAAGCAAGTAAGTTAGCACTATCTCCACTGAGCAAGTAAAGGGGTTTAGGGCCCGGTCCACATACCAGACTGAAAATCTGCGCCACTTGAAGGCATACACCCTCCTGGTGGAATCCTTGCAAAATGCCAGGAGAATGTTCTCAACATCTATGGGCAGATAGAACTCTGCCAGAGCTACCCATAGCAGCCAAGCCGTGAGCAATAGGGAGCAGAGGTTGGAGTGAAGTAGGGTGCCCTCCTACAAAGAGAGGAGATCTGGGGCACAGCCCAGGAAAAAGGGCGGTGCCTGAGACAGCTGTAGTAACAAGGGCTACCACAGTTGCCGGGGCCACCATGGGGCAATGAGTATCAAGGAGGCCCCATCCACTTGGACCTTGAAGAGGGTCTTTGCCACCAGGGAGTCAGTGGGTATGCATAGATTAGGCCCTCACTCCAATCCAAGAGGAAAGGATCAGAAGCCACCCAATTGGGATAGGGCATCCTGGAGCAAAACAGCGGTAGCTGGGCATGAGAGGAGATGCAAAGAGATCCATGGTAGGGGTGCTCCACATCTGAAAGATCCTACGGACCACCTGGGGTTTGAGAGCCCACTCATATGGTTGCAGGACTCTGCTGAACTTGCAATGTCTTCTTCCAGGAGATACACTGCCCGGAGAAGCATCTGGTGCTTCACGGCGAACTTCCAGAGTCAGACTGTCAACCAACAGAGGAAGTATGAGTCCATGCCCCCTTGCTTCTTGATGTAGAACATTTCTACTTGGTTGTTGGTTTGTATAAGAATGACCTGATCGGCCAGATGTGTCCAGAAGGCCTGCAGTGCATTTGCAATGACTCAGATTTTGAGGAAGTTTGTTTGGTGGAGGCTTTCGCCCTCCGACCAGAGACCTTACATGCAGAGGCCACCGAGATGAGCTCCCCAGCCAAGCTTGGAGGTATCTGTCATTAGAATTTGTTGGTGCAGGGGTGCTTGGAAGGGCAGCCCCGTTAGAAGATGCACCGACTGCTGACACCATGGGAGGGGGTTGAATAGTGGTCGAGTTATGCGCACACTGTTGGAGAAGTGGCCCAACGCATCATGCCACTGAGTGCATAGGGTCCACTGCACTTGCTGCATATTCAGGCTGGCAAATGGAGTGACATGGACCGTGGAAGCCATCTGGCCCAGGAGGTGAAGCATCTGGTGAGCGGACACCATCGAGCAGCACTGAACCTGGTGTGCCAGAGAGACGAGTCAGGGCCCGGTCTGTTGGGAGATATGCCCTGGCCACCAAAGTATTGAGGAGAGCCCCAATGAACTTAAGGCACTGAGCGGGTTGCAAGTGGGACTTTGGGTAGTTGATTACAAAGCCCAGCTGCTCCAAGACCTGCATGGTATGCTGTGCAGCCTGGTGAACTCTTTCTGGAGAGCTGCCCCTTACCAACCAGTCGTCCAAGTAAGGGAAAACGAAAATCCCGTGCACGCAGAGAAAAGCAGCTACAACCACTCGGCACTTTGTGAAAACTCTGGGAGCAGACGCTAGTTCAAAGGGAAGAACCCTGTATTGTTAGTGTCAGCCACTGATAATGAAGCAGAGGTACTGTCGGTTCAGTGGGTGAATGAGGATGTGGGTGTAGGCATCTTTTAGATATAAGGAGCACAGCCAATCTCTCCACTGGTGGTAGGGCAGCAATGTTCCAAGGGATACCATCTCTCTGACAAGGAAGTGATTTAGATTACGAAGATCCAGAATGGGTCAGAAGCCGCCTGTCTTTTTGGGGACCAGGAAGTATCAGATCGGGAGTAGAATCCTCTTCCTGCCTGATGCGATGGAACCAGTTCCACCGCTCTGGCTTCCAGAAGGATGGCTACTTCCAGTTGGAGAAGTTCCCAATAGGTGAGGTTCCAGAGGGCATTCCCCTGGAAAGAATGGAGGGGGAGGTCTGCTTGAAGTGTAGGAGGTAACCCTTCCTCACTATTTCCAATGCTCAGGTTTTGGTGGTAATGCCAAGCCAATGGTGGGCAAAGAACTGGAGATGTACCCCAATGTGCTGTGGAACTGGGCCTGAAAGGGGAAGAAAGGCCGTGGTCCAGGAGTCAAAATCCCCCCAGGCTATGGCTGAGGCACCGGTTGAGGTTTTGTGGTCTTAGGCCTATGCTGCTGTCTTTGGCCTTGACCCTTGGCCTGCTGCCCCTGCAGAGGTGCCTAGTAGGAGTGATACGGGGGATAGGCACTGTAGGCCTCCTTCTTCTTTGAGAAGAAGGACTTTTTTCCCAAAGCCTTCCGAAGGGAAGGGTCAGCAGTCTTCCTGAAGAGCCTGGTCATGGTGAGTTGTTCCATCTCCAACTCAGCAACCTTCTCCATCATGGGTTTGTCAAAGAGGTTCTTCTCCCCGGCATGGGACATCAACCAATTTGTCCTGAATCCATTGCTCCAAGTCCAAGGACTGCAGCCATGCAAGGCGGCGGGCACCAATGCCCACCACAGCCACTTTGGCCACAAACTCAAAGCTGTCATAGGCTGCCTGAGTCAAATATGGAGCATTCCTTGGTTTTACTGACCAGGCTTCAGAAGTTCCTCAGATGCTCACCAGACAGCCCAGCCGAGAACCTGACAAGCTCCCCTGAAAGATCTCTCAACTACATGCTCATGTACAGCTGGTATGCTTGTATACAGACCACAAGCATTGAGCACTGGTAACACTTCCCCCCAAGCTGGGGGCACTGAGGAGTGCATCTTATTGCTCTTGATGTGGCGCATGGCCGACTGCACCACTATGGAGTTCTACAGATCAACAAACAGTAAGGATTTGAGGGTTTGTTTGTTTGTTTTTATTATATTACATTGCTATCTCTCTGACTGGGAGCTCTTAAAAGGTTTTTTTGTATATTTTTTAAAGCAAGGTTATTTTCTTTTTGGTGCTTTAGGGGAACTTTTGCTGAACTCTAGTAACCTCCTCAGGTTTAGAAACTGCTAACACCTAAAGCACAGTTACTTACCTGTAACAGGTGATCTCTGGGAACAGCAGGAATAAGTCTTCACATATGGGTACGTCGGTACCGACGGAGTCTGCGTGGGAACGTTTCCCAGCGTCCAATCAAAGAGCTTTTGGAAGCATCCTACCACGCCTGCGTGCTGCCTTCCCGCCTTTCCCAACTGCCTCTCCTCAGTTAAGTTTTAAAGCTGAGACAAAGAGAGAGAGAGAGGAAAGGAAAGATAGATAGAGATAAAACTCCTGGGGAGGTGGGTGGGTTGTGAAGACTTATTCCTGCTGTTCCCAGAGATCACCTGTTACAGGTAAGTAACTGTGCTATCTCCAGGAACAAGCAGGAATGAGTCTTCACATATGGGGACTCCCAAGCTGAGATGCCTGGAGTCCCAGCATGTCATAGGTTGGAACATGCTATCCCCCACAACACCGGGCATCCTGAGGATGGAGGGTAGGAGTTGAAGAAAGAAAGGTGCTGTGGAACAGCTAACCTAGCATAGGACTGCAGACAAGGAGTCCATGTGTGGATGATAATTATCATCAATGATATTGAAAGAAATATTGCAATATGAACCTCCCCTAACAGGATTACACAGCAGTAAGGAGGTTCATGGTATCTACTGGGGAACCCAGTAGAGGAACCTCAAGGGGGACCTCACTGTGAAGTGGAGGTAATAAACCTGTAGGAAAAAACAGTGGAGGTCAGATTCCTGAAAGGTAAGAGGGGACCCCGGTAATAACTGGGGTAGTACCAAAAACGGTGGGCCTACAGCGGAAGGCTTTATGATAAATGCCGAACTCTTTTGGCGACAGAGTGGCTCACCCTTGGGAGCAAAAAGAGAAGGCCAAATGACTTGGACAAACAGGCACAGTCCTTGTGGGAGGAAAAGGTATGGAAACCCCTTGTATCCCAAAAGAAAGGACAAACGCCTGAGGCGTTAGATCCTGTGATTAGCTGAAGATCCGCAATGTCTCTCCTAACTGGAGTCAGCTAGGAGAGATATTGGAACATGGAGAGCTTCAGAGGTACCTTAACCTTAAGGTTATGGTGGAAGTTGTTAACTACCACCGAAGTGGTTGTGAGTGTAGAACCCCAAACATGCTGGATAGCATAGGTATGGGTAAAGCCCATCTGTCAGAATCATATAGCTATATGAGCCTCGACAGTCAGGTAGATAAATGCAGAATACATATCTACCGATAGTAAAATATCTCAACAGATACATACATATATATATATATATATATATAACACATACAGATAGATAAGAATATATCTATAGTGAGATATGAAGGGCATAAAATACACACAAATGATAGACATAGACATCTGTAAGATGTATGCTATAGATATGAATATATAGGCCTCTATATGGGTGTCTGCAATGAAGCAGACAGAGCTATGCCTACAAAAACGGTATTCACATAGGAAATGTGGAGAGGAAAGATTCATCTAATAACAAGAAGGTGGAACCTACTTGAGAAGATATATAGAAAATCTATTCCCACTGGTTACGAGCTACAGGGATGCTAGCTAGTGGAATAACCAGGATGGTTACGTGAAAAGCAGAGGATGATATTAGTCTGCAGCCAGCAAGTCCCGAGTATTCTAGAACTCTAGCATGGTAAGTGAACAGAAGACGCATAAAAATGAGATACCATGCTGACCTGCTTAAGGGCAAAAAAGGTATCATGCGTTCTTACCATGAGGACGAGCTGGAAGGAGAAAAGCATATTCCCGATTGGAAATACTATGGACCAAAGCAGGGAATTGGCAACTCCTTAAGCTTTCACGTAAGAGAAGGCCTATGTCCTTTATATTAAAAAGGAGAACCTTTTCTAGTCATGGGAGACATGACTGAAAAAGCCTTTTCCAACCATCTAGGATAGCTGTTGGAGAAAAAAACCCCATGCTCTCTAGCAAGGGCCCATAGTGGAGAGCTTCTCTGTAGAATTGCAGAGAGCATGAGAATGAGGAGATAGAACTAGCTGCTGAAGAGCCAGTACCTATGTCAAGTATGCTGCCAAACCCAGGGGAATGGAGATGGTAGAAAGAGAAGACAATCCAACAAGCTTGTAGTGAAAAAATTTCCAAGACAGATGACAGCACTGACCTGGAGCCACTACTAAGACCAGACAGAATGTTAGTGGAGGACAAATCTGGTTGCTGGTGGACAAGAACCAGTGGTCCAAACATTAAGGCTCCTGCATTGGCAGCTGCTTGCCAGACAGCAGAAAGAATGTTACTGTTTAAAAACAGAAAGAACAGACAGAACAAGAGTAGAAAACTCTGGACATGTCTGATGAACTACTTCAAAGCAAGATTGAAAAAGAGGAGTCAACTCAGAGAAGAAAACTCCACACTAGAAAAGTAACAAAACTAGAGAGGCTGAAGAAAAAGCCCTCCAGTGAAGCAATACCGCTCTTACAGAGGAAAAACCTGGTAAGAGGGTAAAGAGAATGGAGCTGAAGAAGACTTACAAAGTAGTAAGTCTATAGAAAGGAAAAAAAGACATGCTGGCACAGGAAACTATCGTTTGATAGTGGTTAGACCTCTTTCCCTAGCAGGAAGAAGAGGAGAACCCTGTAACCTAGAAGCATGAACATCCTGACAGCTCATAGAACATAGAAAGAATGGATGTCTTTTGGGAAGAGATCCATGTTTAGGATTTAGAATGACAGCAGTGGACTGCCTCTATTAAGAAGCAACTGCAGATTCTAACCCCAAGAGTCACAAGCATCTGATGGAGATTGATCAGAAACCCTGTGGTTGCTGGGTTTGCTGAGCCTGGTGAGAGGTTGAATTCTGCAGACCAGGACGATGCTTCCCCTGTTTGGGAACATCTGTATGATGGGCAGATGATGCATAAAACCTTCTTCTCCTATGGGAAGAAAGTTTGGCAGGACATTTCCTACCTAATGGGACAGAAGAAGGTGCAGAACAGCCCCTAGGAACAGGTAAGTCAGTGGACAACTGAGTAACCTGACGTAAAGACTCCTTGTTGAAAAGATTGTCTCCAGTGCAAGGAGTATGTCCCAGTCTTTGCTGTGCCCATTTGTCCAAGTCTGAAGCTTGGAGCCAGACTCTACGTCGTGCCCCTATAGTTATAGCAGAAGTCCTGCTAACAGACTCAAAAGAGTCTAGGGAAGCACGAGTAAGAAACCAAGAGATATTCTGAAGATGCTTGAGCAGTGAAGAATAGCCTGCACTCTTGGACATTGGAAGGGAAGGAGTCAAAAGATGTAATTGCTTTGTGACCTCCTCAAGAGATAGACTCATATAAAAAAAAATATATGAGAGAATTCTTGCAGAAAGCATAGATGTCTGGAAGGTTTGACGTCCAAAGGCATCTAGTGTCTTAGACTCACGACCTGGCGGATAAGAAGAGTGCTTTTTCTTACTCTTTACCCGCCTTATTGCTGATTCCACTACTATGGAATGATGAGGAAGTTGAGTTTTTTGAAACCCTGGAGAGGGGGGCACCTGATATAAGAGATCAGTTGCTCTGGAAGGTGGGGGTACTCTTAAAGGTGTTTCCCACATTCCTAGAAGGAGATCCTGCAAGGAATGATGCAAAGGAAGCATTATGTTCTCCTTTGCTTTGGTAGAAACAGAGCCTTGTGCAGGATCATGTCCTGGGATAGGAATGGCAAGAGATCTTGCTATATCCAGGAGCAAACTCTGAAAAGAGGGATCCCCAACAGGAATCTCCCTTGGACAGGTTAGATCTGAAGAACTAGCCTGAGCACCGACAGAGCTATCCAAATATATAGGAATAGAAGATCCTGCACAGTGCAGTATGGAATGCTTAAGGGATGGTCGCCGGTACTGGCTGTCAGGAGCAGTGACCGTCATTACCACATTGTCCATGCCAGGTATCGACTCCAAGCTTGGTATAGAAGGGAGCGATCCTGTTGAAAAAAGCATGGCAGGAGTTGGCCACGATGGTAGTGTGGATACCGGTACCGATGCCAATACCGGTACCAATGTCGGAGTCGAGCCCGACAGAGACATCGGAGCAGTCATCGGTGACAATTCAATCGGTACCGAGGTAACCGAAAACCTCCGGCTGCTATCCTCGGTACCGAGCCACCGGTATCAATCGGTGTCGGTACCAAAGCGTATTGGTACCCAGTCTTCCAGACTAGAGATCGATTCCAAACTCGGCATCGAGGGCAGAGAGCCTGATAAGCGAAGCATGGAAGGCACCGGCTGTAAGGGTAATGAGGACATCGGTACCGACTTCGGTACCGTGTCTGATACCGGTGGATGAAAGTCAACCAGTGGCAACTCAATCGGCCTCTGGGGAACCGAGAGTTGCGGATCCAAATCATCGGAACCGAGCCTTCGGTACCGCCGAGAGCCGGTACCAAGGCGAGTAGGTACCCAGTCCTCCAGACTGGAGATTGATTCCAGACTCGGCATTGAAGGAAGCGAGGCTATCGATGCACGTCTGGAGGGTACCGACGTCGGTGGTAGTATCGGTGCTGGTACCGATAATGGAAAGTCAGTCTAGAGAGTATCCACCGGTCCTTAAGGCACCGAGGGCGCCAGATGACCATCCCTAGCGAGGAGTGTTTCATCCAACACCAGTGCCGATGCCGGGGTATCGGTACCGCTCAAAGCGGATGCCACCACTGGACACGGCTCAGGTATGTTCTGTGAGGGGTGAACCCCAGGAACAACCTGAAACCCCTGAAAGGCTTTGGAGACCGAAGACTCCCGCCGGGGTTTTGAAGCCAGTGGGCCCTCGAGGGCAAGGCCGGAGCCGTCTACATGCTGTGCATGAGACCTACCACTCGAGGGCTGGCTAGTCTTAACAGACTGTATGTGGGTTACCTGATCCTGTGTAGAAGAAGAAGGGGACGGTGCCCCAAAGTTGGAGGGAAACCGTGTATCGAGGGAACCTCGATGTTGAAGACCTCTTCTCACCAAACTGTTGTCAGGACCCAAGCAGGTTAGACACCGACTTCGAGGGTCTAAAAATAAAGTTGTACCGCCACAGTTTGAACATTTCTTGGAGAAAGTGGCTGGCGGTTCCATGAAGGAAAAAGAAGAGGCCTAAAAGGCCTAAGAAACCATGGGACACTATGAAGAAAAAATATCCCTTGAAAAAGGAAGATTTTACAAGAAAAGAAAAGAAAACACCGGCGGTACCGGTGGCGTCGGGAAAGACAGCCGCGACCACAAGAAAACTAAAGAAATAAAACAAGAATTTTCTGCGGTGACAGAAGGACGTTCTGCCGGCTCTGCGGAAAACGAAAACTGAGGAGAGGCAGTTGGGAAAAGCGGGAAGGCAGCACGCAGGCGTGGTGGGATGCTTCCAAAAGCTCTTTGATTGGACGCTGGGAAGCATTCCCGCGCAGACTCCCTCGGTACCGACGTACCCATATGTGAAGACTCATTCCTGCTTGTTCCTGGAGATTAAGGAGTTAGCGGGCTTGATTTCCTGAGTGCAGCTAAGGTCTGCCTAAAAGGCTCTAGTGCCTTGCCCTGTTGAGGCTTTCCTAACCAGGGCTCTACAGATCAACAAACAGTAAGGATTTGAGGGTTTGTTTGTTTGTTTTTATTATATTACATTGCTAGCTCTCTGACTGGGAGCTCTTAAAAGGGTTTTTTGTATATTTTTTAAAGCAAGGTTACTTTCTTTTTGGTGCTTTAGGGGAACTTTTGCTGAACTCTAGTAACCTCCTCAGGTTTAGAAACTGCTAACACCTAATCAGGTGTTTAGTGAGCAGTCTTGCTTTATAGGGCACCTCCCCCTTTAACAAATAACAGAGAATTGGACCAGCACATTTTGATTATAATTAAAGAGATCTAACTGCTTTTTCTCTGAAAGGACAGCTGCAAAACCAGCTGGTACTTGGTAGATCTCTCTCTTTTGCTTTAACAGATACCTAAGCTCCACGAACAGAACAATGGCTGGGAAAAATCGTATTGCTAAAGCTGTTGCCCCCGTTACAGCTTCTGCCTCAGTCCAGACAGAAGTCCTAATGCCAGTTGAAGGACCAGTTCCATGTGCAGGGTGCCTGCATGCTGAAGCTCTGAGGAAACAAGTGGAGGAACTCAGAGAGGAGGTGGCGAGGCTGAGGAGCATTCAAGACAGTGAGAAGTACATTGATGAGATGCTTCTTGCAGCAACCAAGCTCTCCAGCACAGGAGAAGATGGGTGCCAACAGAATGTCGATGGTTGGACACAAGTCACCAGGGCCTGCAAAATAACCAATCCAACTTCTCCAGCCCTTGAATTGAAGAACCATTATGCAGCCCTGGAAGTGGAGGAGGTGAAAGCATCCCTGGAAAGGGAAGAACCAGAGTTAAAGTACCCCAAAGTTGCAGAATCAGTGACCAGAAGGAAACGTAGGGTAGTGGTGGTTGGAGACTCTCTTCTGAGGGGTACTGAGGCGTCCATCTGCGGACCAGACTTGATGTCCAGAGAGGTATGCTGTCTGCCTGGTGCCAAAATCCAAGATGTTACGGAGAGTTTGCCGAGACTCATCAAGCCCACTGACTATTACCCAATGTTGCTAATCCATGTTGGAACAAATGATACTGCCAGGTATACCTCGGAACGTATCAAAAGTGACTTCATGGCTCTGGGACAGAGGGTGAAGCAGTTAGGTGCACAGGTGGTGTTCTCTTCAATCCTCCCTGTTGAGGGTAAAGGCCAGGGCAGAGAGGATCGCATCCTGGAGATGAATGCATGGCTGCGTGGATGGTGTCATCGAGAGCGTTTTGGTTTCCTAGACCATGGGATGCTGTTCCAAGGGTTGCAGAGCAGAGATGGCATCCATCTGTCCAAGAAAGGTCAACGCATCTTCCCGTAGTAGACTGGCTAATCTACTGAAGAGGGCTTTAAACTAGATTCGTTGGGGATAGGTGAAGAAAGCCCCCAGGTAAGTGAAAGCCCCCAGGTAGGTGATACATTAAATACCTTTATGGAAATGGGTAACAGGGGTAACATATGGAAAGCAGTGTGTATAAATGCCCGTAGCATGGGAAATATGATCCCTGATGTTGAAGCTTTGGTGGGAATGGCTGACTTGTATTTAGTGGCAGTTACAGAAACATGGTTCACAGAAAACCATGACTGGGATGTAACTATACCTGGCTATACTTTATTCAGAAAGGACAGGGTAGGAAGAAGGGGAGGAGGAGTGGCACTATATGTAAAAACTACTATTAAAGCTTTGGAATTACAGAGCTTAAAAGGGAGAGAGGAGGCATTGTGGGTTAAACTAGAAAGAGGGAAAGAGAAATCTATTTGCATTGGTGTGATATACAGACCTCCCTCACAAGAGGAAGAGGTGGACAGAGAGTTAATTGAAGACATACGCAGCATTGCTAGGAAAGGGGAAGTGCTACTGATAGGAGATTTCAATATGCCAGATGTTGATTGGCACATTCCTGCTGCAGTATCATCTAGAAGTAAGGAGATCCTGGATTCTCTACAATTGGTAACAGACCCCACACGTGAAGGGACTATACTGGACTTGGTGCTTACCAATGGTGAAAGTGTTTCTGATGTTGTAGTAGGAGATCATTTTGCATCCAGTGATCACCAGATGGTGTGGTTCAGTATTAGGACTAGGGCTGTTAGAATCCATTCCAAGGTGAGGATCTTAGACTTTAGGAAGACGAACTTTGCGAAGATGGGCCAATACCTCAGGGAGTCGTTAGTGGGATGAGAACAGCTGGGGGATGTAGAAAAACAGTGGGCAAAACTGAAAGGGGATATTTTAAGGGCAACCAACCTTTTTGTTAAAATGATAAATAAAGGCAAAAGGAAAAGGAGACCGCTATGGTTTTCTAAGGAAGTAGCTGAAAAAGTGAAGAAAAAGAGGGAGGCCTTCATGAAATACAAGAGATCACAGAGAGAGGAAGACAGGCATCTGTATTTGGAAAAACTTAGAGAAGCTAGCAAAGTAGTCAAGAAGGCAAAGATTCAAAAGGAGGAGGAAGTAGCCAATGCAATAAAATGGGGGGATAAGACATTTTTCAGATATATTAGTGAGAAGAGGAAGGGCAAAAGTGGTATTGTCAGACTCAAGGGTGTAGGGGGGGAATATGTAGAAGCTGATAAGGATAAAGCGGAATTGCTTAACAAATATTTTTGTTCTGTGTTCACAGATGAAGAACCAGGAGCAGGACCTCAGAAAACACCCACAAATAGGAACAGAAGCGAGGGACATCTTGAACAATTTTCAGAAGACTGTGTTCGTGAGAAACTAGCTCAACTTAAAGTAGACAAAGTGATGGGACCGGATGGGATACACCCTAGAATACTGAGGGAACTTGGGGACGTTCTAGCAACTCCACTGACTGACCTTTTCAATGCCTCGGAGTCAGGAGTGGTGCCAAAGGACTGGAGAGAGGCTCATGTGGTGCCTTTACACAAAAGCGGAAGTAAGAATGTGGTTGAAAACTACAGGCCGGTTAGTTTAACTTCGGTGGTGAGTAAATTATTGGAAACGCTGCTGAAAGAGAAAATAGTGAGGTTTCTGGAGTCCAGCGGATTACAGGATCCGAGGCAGCATGGATTCACCAAAGGCAGGTCTTATCAGACAAATCTGATTGATTTCTTTGACTGGGTGACCAGGGAGTTGGACCGAGGGAGAGCTCTAGATGTGGTGTATTTAGATTTCAGTAAAGCCTTTGACACTGTTCCTCACAGGCGACTTATAAACAAACTGAGCACCCTAGGGATGGACCCTAAAGTTACTGCTTGGGTTAGAAATTGGTTGGGTGGGAGGCGACAAAGAGTACAAGTAAATGGAGCTCACTCTGAGGAGAAGGATGTTACCAGTGGTGTGCCCCAGGGATCTGTCCTTGGTCCGATTCTTTTTAACATCTTTGTTAGTGATATAGCGGAAGGGCTGTCGGGTAAGGTTTGCCTCTTTGCAGATGATACCAAATCTGCAATAGAGTAGACACCCAGGAAGGTGTAGATAACATGAGGAGGGATCTAGCAAAGCTTGAAGAATGGTCTAGAATTTGGCAGCTGGGATTTAATGTTAAAAAATGTAAGGTCATGCATTTGGGCTGCAGCAATCCAAGGGAGCAATACAGTATAGGAGGTGAAGTACTTTTGTCCACTAAAGAAGAGCGGGACCTAGGCGTGGTTGTGTCTGATGATCTTACAGTAGCTAAACAGGTAGAAAAGGCGACGGCAAAAGCTAGAAGGATGCTTGGGTGCATACGGAGAGGAATGGCTAGCAGAAAAAAGGAGGTGATAATGCCTCTGTATAAGTCTTTGGTGTGACCTCATTTGGAGTATAGTGTGCAATTCTGGAGACCGCACCTTCAAAAGGATGTGAACAGGATGGAGTCGGTGCAGAGGGTGGCTACTAAAATGATTAGTGGGCTTCATTATAAAGCATATGAGGACAGACTTAAGGATCTTAATATGTACACCTTAGAGGAAAGGCGGGATAGAGGTGATATGATTGAGATGTTTAAATACCTCCGTGGTATAAATGTTCAGGGAGAGAGCCTCTTTCAATTGAAAGCAAGTTCTGTTACGAGGGGACATGGGATGAGGGTGAAGGGAGATAGATTCAGTGATATGCGGAAATATTTCTTTATGGAAAGAGTAGTGGATCCGTGGAATAGTCTCCCAGTGGAGGTGGTAGAGATGAGGACAGTAACTGAATTCAAAAAAGCATGGGACAAACACAGAGGATCTCTAAAGGTAAAAAGTGGACTGTTGTAGTTGTTGATATGGAAGGACAGACTAGATAGGCCATGTGGTCTTTTTCTGTCATCATGTTTCTATGTTTCTATGAGATAGTTGTGTTTTCTCAAAGCCTGGGCTCTTGTGGACCCAATACATGGAATCATAAGAACATAAGATATGCCATACTGGGTCAGACCAAGGTCCATCAAGCCCAGTTTCCTGTTTCCAGCAGTGGCCAATCTAGGTCATAAGTACTTAGCAGTCTCCCCAAAAGAGACAGGTTCCTCAATGCGTGTATTGGGTCAAGCAGTGATATCCTGGGTCCCTTTTAATAATGATTTATGGACCTTTACTCCATGACCATGTCCAAACCTTTTTTAAACCCAGCTACACCAACAGCTTTTACTATATCCTCTGGTAACAAATTCCAGAGTTTGATTACACGTTGAGTGAAAAAATATTTTCTCTTATTAGTCTTAAATAGGTTACCGTGTAGCTTCATTGCATGTCCCCTAGTCTTTTTATATTCTGATGATGTAAACAATTGATCTATGTTTACCTGTTCCATTCCATTCATTAATTTATAGACCTCTATCATATCTCCCCTCAGCCGTCTCTTTTCCAGGTTAAAAAGCCCTAACCTTTTTAGCCTTTCTTCATAAGAGTATCCTTCCATCCGCTTTACCATTTTGGTGGGTCTTCTCTGTACCTTTTCTAATAACGCTATATCCTTTTTATGGTACAGCGACCAGAATTGCACACAATATTCAAGGTGCAGTTGCACCATGGAATGATATAGAGGCATTATAATATCCTTTCTTTTATTTTCCATTCCTTTCCTTATGATACCTAGCATTCTGTTTGCTCTCTTGGCTGCCACTGCACACTGGGAAAAGGGTTAAAATGTTACCCACAATGATGCCTAAATCTTTTTCCTGGGTGGTGATTCCCAATGTGGAACCTTGCATCGTGTAACCATAGTTTGGGTTGTTCTTTCCTAGGTGCATAACTTTGCACTTGTCCACATTAAATTTCATTTGCCACTTGAATGCCCAGTCTTCCAATTTATCAAGAGCCTCTTGCAATTTTCCACAATCCTCTTGGGTTTTAACAACTTTAAATAGTTTTGTGTCATCTGCAAATTTGATAACCTCACTCGTTATTCCCTTTTCCAGGTCATTTATGAATATGTCAAAAACCAGCGGACCCAGCACAGATCACTGGGTACTCCACTATTCACCTTTTTCCATTGGGAAAATTGGCCATATAGCCCTACCCTCTCTGCTTTCTATCTTTTAACCAGTTCCTCGTACACCATAGTACACTGCCTGCTATCCCATGACTTTTTAGTTTTGCCAAAAGTATCTGATGAGGACCTTGTCAAAGGCTTTCTGAAAATCCAGATACACTATATCAACCGACTCACATTTGTCTACCCATTTATTCACACTTTCAAAAAGACGTAACAGATTAGTAAGACAACATCTTCCTTGTCTAAAGCCATGTTGGTTGTCTCCCATTAAGCAATGACTATCTACATGTTCAGTAATGTTGTTCTTTATGATGGTTTCTACCAGTTTTCCTGGTACTGACATCGGGCTCACCGGTCTGTAGTTTCCCGGATCATCCCTGGAACCCTTTTTAAAAATTGACATTACATTGGCGATCCTCTAATCTTCAGGTATTACAGGTGGTTTTAATGATAGTTCACAGATTACTAATAGCAGGTCTGAAATCTCATATTTCAGTTCTTTCAACACCCTTGGATGTATACCATCCAGTCAGGTGATTTGTTACTTTTCAATTTATCAAATAATTGTAATAAATCTTCCCGGTGTATCAATATTTCTTTTAATTCTTCCGCAGTATCACCTTTTAATACCACTTCAGTCATGGGTAACATCCCTACATCTTCCTCAGTAAAGACCGACGTGAAGAATTCATTCAGTCTCTCGCTTTAGCCTTGTACCCTTTTACTGCCCCTTTTACCCCTCTATCATCTAATGGTCCAACTGACTCTTTCACAGGTTTTTTTTGCTACGAATGTACTTGAAAAAGCCTTTATTACATGTTTTTGCTTCCACAGCAAGTTTCTTCTCAAATTCTCTCTTTGCCTGCCTTGTCAATGACTTGCATTTAACTTGCCAATGCTTGTGCTGTTTCCCGTTTTCATCATTTGGATCGTTTTTCCATTTCCTGAAAGATGCATTTTTGGCAACAACAGTCTCTCTGACTTCACCTTTAAATAATGCTGGCAGTTTTTTGGACTTCCTTCCACTTTTCTTAAAGTGTGAAATACAGCTAGTCTGGACTTCCAAGATAGCATTTTTAAACAACACACAAGCTTGATGTATGTCTTTAACCTTTGCAACTGCTCCTTTTAGTTTTTTCTTAACTATTTTCCTCATTTTATCATAGTCTCCCTTTTGAAAGTTAAAAGGTAGTACTATGAATTTCCTTACCATCCCTCTTCCATTAATTAAATCAAACGTGATCATGCTATGATCTCTGTTGTCAATGGCCCCCCAAACCCTTATCTCTTGCACCAGATCTGGTGTACCACTAAGGACTAAGTCCAAAATGGCTTCTCCTCTGGTCGGTTCATGAACCAACTACTCCAAGAAGCAGTCATTTATTTAATCTAGAAACTTTATCTCCCTAGCATGTCCTGCTGTGACACTGACCCAGTCAATACCCGGGTAATTACAATCACCCATTATTATTACTGTGCTGTAACTTTTGTTAGCTTCCCAGATTTCTTTGAGCATTTCATCATCCATTTGTTCATTCTGGCCAGGCGGTCGATAATACAACCCACTGCCATCGCCTTCCCCTTTTTACATGGAATCCATAGAGATTCTACAGCAAATTTTGTTTCCTGCAAAACTTTAATCCTTTGTGACTCAATGCCCTTTCTAACATAGAGCGCAACCCCTCCACCAATTTGATCAGCTCTATTATTACGATATAGTTGTACCCAGGTATCACAGTGTCCCACTGGTTGTCCTCCTTCCACCATGTCTCTGAGATACTAATCATATCTAACTTCTCATTTAGTGCTATATATTCTAACTCTCCCATCTTATTTTTTTAGAATTCTAGCATTTACATACAATCATTTTAGAGACTGCATTTTATTCATATTATTCTTGTTATCGGTAGGCAGGAGTAATTTTGAATCTTTAAGCTCTGTATGCTCTGTACTCAAGGGCTTTTGGACTACCTTTGTCTTTATTGGAACCTCTCTGCTGATGTGCCCTAACTTAATTTTTTTGATAGTATCCTTCAAGGATAGCGTAGTTACTCACCTGTAACAGGTGTTCTCCAGGAGCAGCAGGAATCAGTCCTCACATATGGGTGACGTCGGCGCCGACGGAGCCCTCGCGGAGCAATTTTCCCCAGCTTTCAAAGAAAGCCTTTGGGAATTGCAGCGCGCATGCGCGGTCTCCTTCCCGCCCAAGGGTGCCATCTTAGCCAGTCTGATGACATAGCTAAAAGACAGCATAAAAATTTGCAAAAAAACTTAAGCAGATGATTGCAACTCCAAGGGGAGGAGGGAGGGTTGTGAGGACTGATTCCTGCTGCTCCTGGAGAACACCTGTTACAGGTGAGTAACTACGCTTTCTCCAGGACCAAGCAGGAAGTCAGTCCTCACATATGGGACTCCCAAGCTTAAGGCTACCGGAGACCCTAAGCACAAAAATGAGCTCCCTCTAGCTCAGCAGCACAGAAGGAAGGAATCTTCACTGAATTATTACCCACCGGTAGCCCCCATCCGGGATGGAGGGTAGGAGTTGCTCAAACCTCGAAGAGATTTCGGAGGACTGCCTGTCCGAAAGCACTGTCCCTGCGGGACTCCCTCTCGAGGCAGTAATGGACCGCAAAAGTTTGGCTCGAAGACCAAGTAGCGGCCCGGCAGATGTCTGCCAACGGAACAGAGCGGAGGTAAGCCACTGACGTAGCCTTCGCCCGAACACAATGAGCCGTGACTCGACTTTCTAACGAGAGACCGGCTGCCCCATAAGCCCAAGCAATACAGTCAGCAACCCAGATGGACAGAGTACGCTTGGAGACCGGGAGCCCCAATTTATTGGGGTCAAAAGACACAAAAAGCTGAGCCGCTTTACGGTGCTCCCGCATACGGTCAAGGTAGAAGTTCAATGCCCTTCTACAGTCCAGGGTATGCAGGACCATTTCAGCTCGGCTGGAGTGTGGCCTGGGAAAGAAGGTCGGAAGTACCACCTCCTGATTGATGTGAAAAGGGGAGACCACTTTTGGAAGAAACTTTGGGTGAGTCCGTAGGACTACCCTATTTTTGTAGAACCGAGTGTAAGGGGGATCAGACACGAGAGCCTGCAATTCACTTACGCGTCTAGCGGAAGTGAGGGCTATCAGGAATAAAGTTTTCCAAGAAAGAAAACGGAGAGAACAGGTAGCCATAGGTTCAAAAGGCGGACAGGTGATCCGCTGTAAAACCACATTCAGATCCCAGTCAGGTGCTGGCGGGCGCAGAGGTGGTTTAAGTAGAAGGAGACCTCGGAGAAACCTCGCTATGAGAGGGTCGCTGGAAAGAGGTCTGCCGTCCACCGGCACATGATGTGCTGAAAGAGCACTGAGGTGAACTTTGACGGAGTTGGACTTAAGTCCCAGATTAGAGAGGTAGAGCAAGTACTGCAAGATCACCGACACCGAGCAGGAGAAGGGATCCTGAGACTGCGGGGCACACCAAGCGGAAAAGCGACGCCATTTAAGGGCGTAGCATTTGCGGGTAGAAGGTCGCCGAGAAGCTAGGACGACCTCCTCCACCTCTGCCGGCAGTAGAAGGGGAGCAAGGACTACCCTTTCAGCAGCCAGGCCATCAGATGTAGAGATCTGAGGTTGGGGTGTAGCAGGGACCCCTGATCCTGTGTTAGGAGATCCGGTTGAAACCCCAGAGGGAACGGATCCTCTACCGCTAATTGCAGCAGGAGTGGAAACCACGGCTGTCTGGGCCAGCGAGGAGCCACCAGGATCATGGAAGCTTTGTCTCGGAGAACCTTGAAAAGAGTTCGAGAGACTAGCGGTATGGGAGGAAAGGCATACAGAAGGCTCTCCGACCATGAGAGCAGAAAAGCATCTGCCGCTACTCGAAGGGGATGCGGCTGACGAGAGCAGAAGCGAGGAAGTTGCCGGTTGAGAGGACTGGCAAAGAGATCCATCGTGGGGAGTCCCCACTTCAGAAAAAGTTTCTGAACTACCAAGGGATCCAGGCGCCATTCGTGCGGCTGGAGGATCCTGCTGAGTTTGTCCGCCAGGCAATTTTCTTGGCCTGGGAGATAAACTGCCTTGAGAAGAACGCCGTGGCTGACGGCCCAAGAGCAGAGCTTCTGTGCTTCTCGACAGAGAAGGAAGGAGCCCGTGCCTCCCTGTTTGTTCACGTAGAACATGGCAACTTGATTGTCCGTCTGGACAAGGACGGACTGGTGAGAAGTCAGGTGGGAGAAAGCCTTGAGAGCCAGACGGATTGCTCTGAGCTCCAGGAAGTTGATCTGCTGCGCAGACTCCCACGTGGTCCAGAGACCTTGAGTACATGCCCCTTGGCAATGCGCTCCCCAACCTAGGAGAGAGGCATCGGTCGTCAGCACTTGAGCCGGCTGAGGTGACTGAAAAGGCATTCCGAGCACCAGGTTCGGCCGATGAAGCCACCACTGTAGAGAAGAGGCCAGCGGCCCGGAGACGCGCACTAAGTCGGCTAGGCCGCCCGTGGCTTGTTGCCACTGCTTGCGAAGGCACCATTGAGCAGGCCGCATATTCAGGCGGGCATTGGGGGTCACGTGGACGGTGGAAGCCATATGGCCGAGTAGTCTCAGGAAGCGCCTGGCTGAGACCAGGGACTGGCTGCGAAAACAGCCGGCTAGGTCCATGAGCCGTTGAGCCCTGTCGAGAGGCAGGAAAGCTCGTGCCTGAGGAGTGTGCAGTCTTGCGCCGATGAACTCGAGATCCTGTGAGGGGAGCAAAGTGGACTTTGCGAAGTTTATGACAAAGCCCAAGTACTGCAGAAGAGTCACCGTGCGGTGTGTGGCATTGGTGACTTCCGGAGAGGACGATGCTCTGATGAGCCAGTCGTCGAGGTACGGAAAGACATAGAGGCCGTGAAGCCGGAGATAAGCCGCCACCACCGCGAGACATTTTGTGAAGACTCGCGGTGCGGAGGATAGGCCAAAGGGCAGTACTCTGTACTGGTAATGATTTCCTGCCACCACAAACCTTAGGTATTGGTGGTGGCTTGGGTGGATGAGGATGTGCGTGTAGGCATCCTTTAGATCCAAGGAGCATAGCCAATCTCCCTGCTGGAGGTAGGGCAGAAGGATTCCAAGGGTAAGCATCTTGAACTTTTCCCTCACGAGGAACTTGTTGAGGTTGCGCAAGTCCAGGATGGGTCTGAGGCCTCCAGTCCTTTTTGGTATTAGGAAATACCTGGAATAAAAGCCTTGACCTCTCAGGTGGTGGGGCACCGGTTCCACAGCCTGTTCCTGAAGAAGACTTGCTAACTCCTGAAGGAGTAAGTCCCTGTGCAGAGGGAGTCGTGGAGGTTCTCCCAGGAAATAGGAGGGAGGGACCTGATGGAAGTGGAGAAGATAGCCTTCTCTTACGACTTGAAGCACCCAGGCATCTGAAGTGATGTTGGACCACCTGTGGGCGAAGTGAACCAGCCGGCCTCCGGTGCTGGGAGGAACCAGCTGAGGGGGAGAGGCTATGCTGATGAAGTCAAAAACCCCCACCCTGCTGAGCAGGGGCCGGTGGTGCAGGCTTGGGGGCTTGCTGCCTACGGGACCCGTTACCCCGTCCCTTGGCCTGCTGGCCCTGTTGGGGAGCTGCGGAGGCCTGATATTGAGGGTAGTGTTTATAGGCAGCCGCCTTTCTCGGGTAAAAGGACTTCTTTCCCGAGCCCTTCTTTTTCTGGGAAGGGGCGGAGGTCTTCCTAGAAAGCCTAGTTCTGGTGAGAGTCTCCGTCTCGATTTGTGCAGCCTTTTCAGCCATGGGCTTGCCAAAGAGGTTCTCACCTCGGCAGGGGACATCGACCAACTTGTCCTGCACCCAGGGCTCAAGGTCAGACGACTGAAGCCAAGCCTGTCGGCGGGCACCGATGCCGGCTGCGGCCACTCGAGCCGATGCTTCAAAGCCATCATAGGCTGCTCGGGACATGAATTTGGAGCATTCCCGAATACCAGTTGTCAAGGCCAGGAACCTCCGCAAAGGTTCCTCGGACAGCCCAGCGGAGAATCCGGCTATCTCTTTAGCCAGGTCTCTGAGATACATGCCCATGTAGAGCTGGTAGGTCTGGACCCGACAAGCAAGCATAGAGCCCTGGAAACACTTCTTACCAAGGCCATCCAGGTTACGGGCCTCCCTGCCAGGAGGCACCGAGGAGTGCATCTTCTGGCTCTTAAGCCTATGCATGGCCGATTCCACTACCATGGAATGGTGCGGTAGCTGTGCTTTTTGGAAGCCAGGACTCTTGCGGACTCGATAGATGGAATCGACCCGCTTGCTTAATACCGGCGACGATGCCGGACTCTCCCACATGCGGAAGAGTAGTCGTTCCAGCATGGGAGGAACCGGTACAGTAAAGTGTTCCCTGGCGGGAGAGTCATACTGAAGGGCGTCAAGCTCTTCGGCTCGAGGCTCCTCCTCGGGATCCGCAGGGAAGGCCAAAGCCTTGGCCATATCCCTGACGAAGTCCGAGAACCGGGCATCCTCCGGAGGGGACTGCTTCCGAGGTTCGGACTCAGGTGAGTCCGAGGGGACACACCGAGTCCGAAACGAATCAGGTGACTCTTCCTCTTCAGACTCCCAGGCCGACTCCGAGGAGGAATCGGTGGGGTCGGCTCGGGCAGGCGGAGGCGTCGGCTGCCCCGACACCGAGGGAGTCGGCGTCGACGACCTCGGTCCCGAACGGGAGGCCGAGGGTGACCTCGACCGAGGATCGACTCGAGTTCGCATGGACTCGAGGATCGGCTCGGTCTCCGGGGTCGACTTAGACGTCGACGTCCCGGCAGTCGGGGCAGCGGCGCCAGCGAGGCTAGCGATCAGTGCCCGCTGCTGGTCCATGAAGGCAGATAGTCTGCTCTCCAAGGCCGTCAACCTGAGTCCGACCTCAGGTGACCCAGCAGCCCCCGACTCTGGCCCCTCTGAGGCGAGTCCAGGAGGACTACAGGACTTACCCGAGCAGGCAACTCCGATTCCAGACGAGGTCGCTTCGGGAGGTGCTCCTTCTCCAAAGACCCGGGACGGCTATCGGGGCTATGCGACCTGGCCCTCGCGGAGCCAGGAGCGTCCACCGACGCCGCCCTCGCGGGTTTTACCTTCCGTCGATGGTCCCCGGAGGGAGAACCCCTGTCGGAGGAGCTTCGGCGATGGTCAGAGCTGGAACCTCTGGACGCCGAGGCCTCCGACGAGGTCCGGGTACGGCCGGGGTCAGCGAAGATTCGTTCCCGCTGGTGCCGCCGACTCCTTAACGCTTTGGAGGACATTTTGCCGCAGGCCCCACAGATCAGTTCTTCGTGATCCGGGCCGAGGCAGCGGAGGCAATTATCATGTGTGTCAGTGAGTGACATATTTCTGTCACACTGAACACACCGCTTGAAACCACTGGCAGCCATCGGGGGAAAAAGGGCCCCTGCAAGGTCAAAGGACCGGGCTGCCAGCGAAAAACCGAAAAACGAAACTGACCAAAAATCAGAAAAACCGAAAAATAACAGAAGGACTCGCAACGGCGTCGCGAGTCCGGGCAGGAAAAAGACCGGCGTCGAACCGAAGAAAGAAATAGAAATAAATTACTAAAATCAACTTTTTCAGCGGGGACACGACGGGTACGTCTGTAGGGCTCCGCGGAAAAAAGAAGACTGGCTAAGATGGCACCCTTGGGCGGGAAGGAGACCGCGCATGCGTGCTGCAATTCCCAAAGGCTTTCTTTGAAAACTGGGGAAAATTGCTCCGCGAGGGCTCCGTCGGCGCCGACGTCACCCATATGTGAGGACTGACTTCCTGCTTGGTCCTGGAGAAACACTGTTCTGAAACATGCACTCTTAAAGGTTAATGCCAGCAGCCTGGTTCTATCCAGGTTAAGGTGAAGCCCTTCCCTTTGGAAGAGTCCCGCCTTTCCCCAGAATGTTCCCCAGTTCCTAACAAATCCAAAACCCTCATCCTTGCACCATTGTCTCATCCACACAGTGAGACTCTGGAGCTCTGCTTGCCTTTTGGGTCCTGCGCGTTGTACAGTAAACATTTCGGAGAACGCTACCCTGGAAGTTTTGGATTTCAACTTCCTACTTAAAAGCCTAAATTTAGCCTCCAGAACCTCCCTACTACATTTTCCTATGTCATTCGTACCTACATGTACCAAGACAGCAGACTCCTTCCCAGCACTATCTAAGACTTTGTCTAGGTGGCGCATGAGGTCCGCTACCTTTGCACCAAGCAGGCATGTTACCAGGCGATCCTCACGTCCACCAGCCACCCAGCTATCTACATGCCTAATGATCGAATCACCAACTGTAACGGCTGTCCTAACACTTCCCTCATGGGCACATGGCCCTGGAGAAACCTCCTTGGTGCAAGAGGATTTTACATCACCTGGAGTACAGGTCCTAGCTATAGGATCACTTCCTGACACACCAGGGTGATGCTGTCCTGTCACGTGACCTCTCTCCTCCATGGCAACAGGGATGCTGCCAAACTGGAGGTGGGACTTCAGGACTATATCCCTGTAGGACTCGTCTATGTACCTCTCTGTCTTCCAAGTCTGCTACTCTTGCCTCCAGAGATTGGATGTTCCCTGAGAGCTAAGAGCTCCTTGCACCTTGTGCACACGTAAGACCCCTCACCAACTGGGAGGAAATCATACATGTGACACTCAATGCAAAAGACTGGAAAGCCCCAATCTCGCTGCTGGACTGCTGTCTGCATCTTAGTTTTAAGGTTGTGTTTACATATTTAAGTTCTTCCTTCCACTTTTCTTAAAATGTGGAATACAGCTGATCTGGACTTCCAAGACAGTATTTTTAAACAACACCGATGTAAGTGTTTAACCTTTGCAACTGCTCCTTTTAGTTTTTTCTTAACTATTTTCCTCATTTTATCATAGTCTCCCTTTTGAAAGTTAAAAGGTAGTACTGTGGATTTCCTTACCATCCCTCCTCCATTAATTAAATCAAACGTGATCATGCTATGATCATTGTTGCCAAGTGGCCCCTAACACTCTTATCTCTTGCACCAGATCTGATGTTCCACTAAGGACTAAGTCCAAAATGGCTTCCCCTCTGGTCAGTTCATGAACCAGCAACTCCAAGAAGCAGTCATTTATTTCATCTAGAAACTTTATCTCCCTAGCATGTCCTGCCGTGACACTGACCCAGTCAATACCAGGGTAATTGAAATCACCCATTATTATTGCTGTGCTGTAACCTTTGTTAGCTTCCCTGATTTCTTTGAGCATTTCATCATCCATTTGTTCATTCTGGCCAGACAATCGATAGTACAACTCCACTGCCATCACCTTCCCCTTTTTACATGGAATTTCAATCCATAGAGATTCTACAGCAAATTTTGTTTCCTGCAAAACTTTAATCCTTTGTGACTCAATGCCCTCTCTAACATAGAGCACAACCCCTCCACCAATTTGATCAGCTCTATCATTACCAAGGCAGCCCTGAAGAGAAGAGGGCATATCTGTATATAAAAAAATGTGATACGCTGCTGTTTCATAGAGAAAAAGAGCAGGTATGCTAAAAACAAGAGCAGCAACAGGCTTCTATATGCTCACAGCGCAAGAAACTGAACATGGTACCAAAACAATGAAAATAGGGTTCCTGTGGTGAAAAAAATCGATCTGGGAGACAAATCACTGGTGAAAGAAGCTAAAAAAACAGCTGGCCCAGTGAAGAAACGCTGCAGGGGGAAAAAAGGTGGGAAAAGTGTGTTAAAAGGCTGAAGAGAAAAAATGATGTGGCCAGCTGAGAAAAATAAAGTGAAGCCAGGAAAGGGGTGCAGTAGTACTCAGTTACTGCCCGAGCCCCGCAGGAACCAGCCACTGGCTGAGGTAAACTCCATCAGTGAAACAAATGAGTTCTTCCTTATTTTATTTTATTTTTTTAAACTTTAATGAAAACACAACAAAGAAATAAAAGCTTGTCAGAAAAGCTCCTCTCAGAAGGCATGAACTCGGGTTCACCCCTGAGGGCAGCACTCTCCTCTTGAGCAGATGCACCCCCTCCAGGCAGCTCAAACTGATCCACCTGATCAGGAGCACACTGCCAAAATCCCGGGAAACCCCAGAGGAGCACCTCTTGTGCACCCTGGGGACGTCCAATACCAAAAAAGAGCTACACTGGACAGCAACTCTCAAAGTTACTGCCAGGAGCAGAGTAGCCAAAGTCCACCACCTACTGAGACAGAGAAAATACTGAATCTATCCCATAGGGGAGCAGATATATGTGCCAGTGATGATGTCACTGAAGCTTCTGACTGGTTCTTTCTCTGTCTCCATCATCTGCTGGTGGGGGGATATAACCCATTAGTCCGGATTGGTCTAGCAGGATAATTTGGAAATCCCAGTTAAACGGAGTAAATTTTCAGCGAGCACATTGATGGTGGCACTGAACTTAACCTAATCCATATATTGAGTGACACTCTTTAGAGGGCCTAAACTAAACAGATAAATTATCTATTTAGCAGATGAATTCCACCACAAAATGGATAATGTTTAGGGATGCCTCCATCCTGCTCTGCTCATAACCCAGCCAACATTTATGTGAAAAGTATGAGGCTGTTTAGGTTTTAGCAATTTAAATGGCCCAATACTATCTGTATAACTTTTAAAAATCTATATTGTTGTGTAACCATTTTACTCATACTGCTAACAAAATTGCATGCTAAACATAGACCTAATATACTTACAATTACAACCAGCTATGAGAATTTTAATTTCAATTTCCTCAAAGGTATACCAGACCTGTTGAGGAAAAGCAAGATAAACAATGATGATAGGAACTCAGTAGACAGGCAAATGATACCACCAAAGTTACAGGCCAATGCAGAAAGCTGGCACTGAAGTCACACGCTTTCAACTTTTTACACCTATTTTGCAGCGCACCAATAATATGAGACTCTAGCACCAGCATGCAGAAAGGAGTTCATATTCAAATTAACCATGCATTAAACTGTGTGCAAATGGCAGCATTAAATTGGGAAAGCAAGCCAAACACATGCGCACAGAAGTCAGTGTTAGTTTGGCATGCTCTCCCAGAGAAACAGGGGCACTGTGTGGCTAATTTGCATAAGAGTCCTGATAGTATTTTGATGGCATTGGGGGCTTTCTCCAATGATCCAGGCATTGGGGAAAGCCTGTTAGGGGGCCAGCAAATCCCTGGTGGCCCAGTAGCCCCGATCCCTCCACCAGCTCAAGTAAAAAGAATTCTTAGTGGCCCAGCAGTCCTGATCTCCCCACCTGCCCAACCAAAAATAACCAGGGTGGCCCAACGGCCCTGAACCCTCCCCCATCCAACTAAAAATAATCCATGGTGGCCCAGCGGCCCCAAACCTCCCATCCCCCTCCTGGTACTTTTACAAACAAGCGAGAATGCTGCCCATGCACTCCCGCTCCTGTGCCATCTTGGAAAAGGATGCCACCATTTTCTAAGATGGTGTAGAAGTGGGAGTGGTTGGGCAGCGTTCCTGCTCATTTGTAAAGGTATCAGGGAGGGGGGTGAGGGGTTTGGGGCTGGTTGGGCAGGTGTGGGGTTCAGGGCTACCAGGATTATTTTTAATTGGACAGATAGGGGTTTAGGGCCGCTGGGCCACAGGATTATTTTTGATTGGGTGGGTGGGGGGTTTGGGACTGCTGGACCACCAAGATTATTTTTTGTTGGACAGGTGGGGGGATTGGGGCCGCTGGGTCATCAGGGATTTACTTTCTGTTGGGGGCATGGCCTCCTGACAGTATTTTGATGGCATTGGGTGCTTTCCCTGATGCCCGGATCATCTTTGAAATTTCCCCTCAGATAATCCAGGCATCGGGGAAAGCACCCAATGCCATCAAAATACTGTTGGGAGCACACTGCAGATGTTAAGCCACTTCAAGACCAGGTGTAGAGATATTGGTACAAAGGCTGGTTGTGAAATTCTCTATGTGTTTCTCTGCATCAGGAGCAGGCAATATTAGCATACCATTTTATTATGTGCAGCTAATTTGCCTATAATTGAAATAAATTTAAATACTCTGCGTTAATTGTGCACTAGTTTTTCCTTTGCTGTTTACATGTGCGTCCATCTCTTTTCTTTATTTGGCGGTATCAGTAACTGTGTTTAAAAGTGGTGTTATCTATGCTCAAAGGCCACGCTAGTTTTCTGCATTGGCCCATTAGATTGTTATTGCTTTGAGGGATTAGCTAGATTCCCAGCAGCTGTAAACTCAGTAAAGCATTGAAGCTTCCGATATTAATTTACAGTCTAAAGAATTTGTCTGTAGCTATAGTGGTGTTATTTGGTCAGTTAATGTAAGTAATTCTAGATGTGTATTCCCAAAGAGTTACATCAACTGTCCACTTTTCTTTTAACTGTTGACAATCACTGTTAACTAACTTAAGAAACAGTTCCTGCTTGTGAGGACTCTAATAAGAAGAGCTCATTAACGCATTATATAATAAGAAGAGCTCGTTAAATGTCCGAAGCTCAAGGCAAAGAAGAGAAGATGGAATTGCTGTGATAAGGTGAAATTAGATCTTACTTGCTAATTTGCTTTCCTTGAGTCTCTCCAGTCCAGTCATGTGGTTTATCTCGCCTCACCAGCAGCTGGAGACTGAGCATGCCAGGTCTTGATAATGTTGTGCTAGATAGATAGCTGGCACCACCCACCAAGATCAATATCCTATTGACAAAGCAAAATCGAAGAGCAACAATTAAGAACTAGTAGGAAAACTGAAACTATCTTACAGTAAACTCCAATCTACGCCCTCCGCACTTTCATCTGTCCTTGAATTTCCTTCTTATAGATCTTTTTTTGTGTGTGCTACAGTGGCTTTCAACAGTCAATGGAACTCCAATGGGACCCCTAACAAGACAGACACAATACCGGCCCCAGTTCTAATAAGAATTCAATCTAATTTGCACAACCTGAGGTCGCCACTGCACGCAGGAAAAAACAGCAAGATAAGAATGAGAGGGTCCTGGACTGGACTGGACTGGACTGGAGGGACTCAAAGAAAGCAAATTAGCAGGTAAGATCTAATTTCACCTTCCTTATCGTCCCTCTAGTCCAGTCCAGACTAGACATATGGGATGTACCATAGCAGTACTAACTCTGGGAGGGACCAGCGAGCCCGGCCTGCAGCACCGCAGATCCAAACCATTCACCACCCATGGCCTGCATATCCAGTTGGTAATAACGCACAAAGGTATGCAAGGAGGATCAAGTCACCACCCTACAAATGTCCAGGGAAGGCTCCAACCCAGCTTCTGCCATGACCCTGCCTGCGCTCTGGTCAAATTCACACACAGCACTCTAGACAGCTTCCTACAATGCAGAAGGTATGACAAAGCAATAGCCTCCTGGATTCACTGGGTGATAAACCTTGGATACTATGTCCCATTTTGCGTCCCACCAAAGAGGACACACAATCTGACTTACGAAATGGCTCTGTCCGTTTACGATAACGATGGAGCGTCTTGTGCACATCAAGCAAATGTAGCTGATACCCCTCTGAGCTACCGCCTAACACTGGAAAAACTGGAAGTGTCACTGGCTGATTGATATGAAATGTCAATACCAGTATATCCAGTAGGGAGGCTGATAGCAGACCCACGTCATGTTCTGCACACCAGGCTTTGAACACTCTCCAAACCCACACATACAACAGGGAAGTGGACTGCTTGCGAGTCTTCAGCAAAGGCATTCGTACTGGGACTGAATGCCCCCTCTTTCTCAACCTAGCTCTCAGGCCATAAGCGAGAATCGATCTTAGTATTATATCCCTGTAGGTCTCGTCTATGTACCTCTGTCTTCCTTATGTCCTCCAAGCTGCTACTCTAGCCTCCAGAGATCAGACTCGTTCCCTGAGAGCAAAGAGCTCCTTGCACCTAGTGCACACGTAAGACCCCTCACCAACTGGGAAAAAATCATACATGTGACACTCGATGCAAAAGACTGGAAAACCCCCATCTCGCTGCTAGACTGCTGTCTGCATCTTAGTTTTAAGGTTGTGTTTATGTATTTAAGTTCTTTACTTACTAAGGGTTGCTAGGGATACTTATACTAATAAAACTATATATAATATGTTTAATGTACTTTGTTCACCTGAAGCTTAATTAATCTCAGGTACTTAATGTATGCCTGATAAGGATAAACAGTTGCACTTGAGAGTGAATATGGCACCTCCTTTCCTTTAAGAGATTTAAGCACCTATAAAGCTACGATTATTCCAGGGGTGGGTGTGTTTCGGGGAGGGAGGGAGGGAGGGAAAGGAGACTTATTAAAAACTGGCTGCTACATAGTACCCTGTCCTGTGCTTGACCAATTTCCTGGCTGATTCACATAGCCCTTTGCTTGGATTGAGGGAATCTGGGGTTCTAAATTTAACCAGAAAACTCTCTGCTGTGTTTTAAATTTAAACTGAAAGCTCTTTGCTGATACTAGGCCCTGACTGAGTATTAAATTTAAACTATAAACTCTCTGCTGGGTGTTAAACTTATCATAACCAAAAGTCAAAACATGTAAAAAACCTGGGAATCAGTATTATAAACCACACAATTATGCCAAAAAACAAAATACTATTTTAACAAACACCCATTTTTTTGTCGGGATCCGCCGACCTGAGATGGAGAGAGGAAAAAACTCCCCACTCGTTGTCGGCAGAGGCCTTTTATTTGTATTTTCAAAAACAATAACACAAATAGTGAAAATCACTTATCTGATAGTGAACAGAAAGGGCAGCAGAATAGTAAAGCAGCAAAATCACTTATCTGATAGTGAACAGAAAGGGCAGCAGAATAGTAAAGCAGCGACATACATGTTTTGAGCCCAGGAGGGGCTCTGTATCAAGCTGTTTCCATTAGTAAACTTAAACTGAAAGCTACCTGTTGAGTTTTTAATTTAACTAAAAGCTATTTGCTGATACTAGGCCCTGACTGATTTAACAAATACAGTGGATTCAGAAATTAATCAGCTTTAATCTAAAGAATTCCTTTTTCACCAAGATTTAGAAAAATTCCCATAAGTAAATACTTACAATTGCAGATCTCTCTCCAGAAGTAGCAGTCCCTTTCTGTAGTCCTTCAAGACTCGTTGCTATGACTGAGGCCATGCTCTTGGAGGATGCCTGAATGAGGTCATCGAATGCATCAGTCCAATAAGCCGCTCCAGACTCCAGCTTTGCTGCCTCCGGGGGACAATTGCTGCGGTGCAGTGTCCACATCAAGCACACTCTGCACCCATCATAAGCACGCTCTTGCGACATAGGTTCAACAGATGGATGTCTGTAAGGACAATGTATGGATATCAAATGCCTGTTTAAGCAAGGCCTCCAGCTTCTGGTCTTGAAGTCTTTCAGGGCCGCTCCGCCCTCCACAGGGATCGTGGTCTTCTTAGTCACTGCAGAAACCAGCGCATTCACCTTTGGAGATTTGAGCTGGTCCCTTTCTGGAGCTAGCAAACAGTATTACCTGGCCATCACATGGTTACCCTTTAAGCCTGTCTCCGGTATCATCCACTTGTCTTGGATCATCTGTGTGATCACTCTGTGGACCAGAAAGGCGGTCTGAGACTTCTGCTTGATATCTTCCAAGGGCTCCTCTGTCGATGGTGCACTGTGTGGTAAATTAAGCACCACCAGCAAATGGGAAATAAGCATCACCAACTTTGTCAGCAAAAGATGCGGACAATATGAGGATTTTCCCCTGTAGGATCTCTCCCTCCTCCAGCTCCGTGGAGGGGGACTCTCCCCAGAGATCGGAGGGACCCTCCATCGGGTCCTCTGATTGATCTGAGTAGACCAACCCTGTTTCATCACAGAATTCACTTTCTACACTTTTACACTTGGGCAAAGGCTTCCCTTCCCCTTCAGGACGCCTACCCAGCTGAATCTCTGAAGAACCTCTCTTTTTAGCTTTTTCAGAAAACACAGAAGAACCCTCTCCTAACTCCTGCTTCAGGCAGTAAGCCCGTTGCAGGCAGTACAAATTCTGGAGAAAACACCTACGAGGATGAAACTGTAGACTGAAAACAAGCTGTCCTGCCTGACAGCCATTTGAGGAGCTGGAGAACCAGACTCCTCCAACATGGCTGTAAATCTCTCCAAAGCCACAGGAGAAGGCTGATTGGTCTGTTCAGATGCATCGGAGGAACCCCTTAACTCTCCCTGGAGTGGAGGAGTGGCCTAGTGGTTGGGGCAAGGTACTTCAGGCCAGAAGGTCGGGGGTTCAAATCCCACTAGAGGACAGCAACTTTGGGCTGGAAGGACTGGGGTTTCTAGTCCCACAGGTGCTCCTTGTGGTCTTGGGCAAGCCACTTAACCCTCCATAGCCCATGTTCCCTGTAAAATAGTTATCTCCAAGTTATGATGCCCTGTTCAATGTAATTTCAGTTTGTTCAATGTAAACCGCACTGATGCAGAATAGCGCGGTATATAAGAGAATGTAAATAAATAAATAATAATTTATCTGCAGAGAGACCTTCCTCCACAGATCACGATTCCAGCTCACATCTGTGGCAAAACCCCAGCGGGAGCCACAAGCTCCACAAGCTGGTTTATTTGCTGGCATCGCAGTCCCACTGAAAAAAAACCAAAAGTCACCAAAAGAAAATGAAAGCAAAAGTAAAAGGGAGCAAAATAAAGCAAAATAAAGCAAAAGACTAAAACCACGCCAAGAACAGAGCCAGAGGCCATGAGCCCGCCAGATTTTGTGGCCCAACATGTCCCTGGCAGGCCAAAGCTAAATCTAAAGCTGTAGTTACCCCATGCTCAAAACCCAGTACACAAACGTGGACAGCACAGAAAGATTTATCTTTTATTATTCAATGTAAGCCACTGGCCCGACACAGGCCGTGCTTCGTATTGCCTTCATCAGGGGCTGGCTTAAACTAAAACATATAAAAACAATATAACATAAGCATAATTAAAATAGAAAATAAACAATAAAAACAAATATAAAAGGCCCATAGAATAAATATAAACATTAATAGGATTATTAAACTCATAACAAATAAAATGTATAACAAATAAAATGTTGCACAGCATAGATTTTCATAATAGTCGAATTAAACACATGATAAAACTCGTATAATACAAAATATATAAAGGATACATAAAATTATCTATATAACACATGTATATTAAATATATAACCTACTTAAGAAAATGAGAAACACTACCTCTGTATGTCCTTGTCTGGTGCATATAGTTTCATTTATTCTATATGTTCCATAACATTTTAAGGAGGATAAAGGGATTGATATCCACATGTATGACACGTCTGTCTATTTCTCTGTATATAAGTGGAATCCCAATAAGGATTGGTAGTATTTAATTGTGTAAACGGAAAGAGGAGCAAGTAATGAAGAACAACAGAATCAGTGGAATCATAGTCCATTTACAAATCTCTCTACATATTATGAATATAGGCCTTTTTTTAAAACAGAATTACCTGTTTAGGCAGAAAAATGCTATTCCTATATATGCAAAGTGTCTCGTCTCGATGTGGATCAATATTCCACCAGAATCGCCAACGTTATTAGGCTATGAAAAAAAATATAGATTCAAATTTTATCTCAAAGATGAATCATATAATTACAGCATTATGTTGTATCGTAAGTAAACTCCATAAATATGCCGACAACGCTATAGAATTTTGGACATGTAGATTTTTATATGCCGATCATCGTCATGCCATGCTTTGTTACTATTTTCTCCCCTTGACCCTTTTTGGAGAAAATCGAGTATAATTATAATTTGTATATACTAGGCAGGAATTGAATTAATAACAAATGACATTTATAATAAGCAACTGTGAAATCGCTCACTTTTTTCCGTCCAAATAAGAAACCACATAAAAAAACCATGTGAACCAAAGAAAAAACGCACTAGAAGCGAATCAGTGGAATCGACTGATGCCACTATATGCCACTGGATTCATACCCAGATTCAAAATCGATTGATGAAACTATATGCACCAGACAAGGACATACAGAGGTAGTGTTTCTCATTTTCTTAAGTAGGTTATATATTTAATATACATGTGTTATATAGGTAATTTTATGTATCCTTTATATATTTTGTATTATACAAGTTTTATCATGTGTTTAATCCGACTATTATGCAAATCTATGCTGTGTAACATTTTATTTGTTGTACATTTTATTTATGAGTTAATAATCCTATTAATGTTGATATTTATTCTATGGGCCTTTCATATTTGTTTTTATTGTTTATTTTCTATTTTAATTATGCTTATGTTATATTGTTTTTGTATGTTTTAGTTTAAGCCAGCCCCTGATGAAGGCAATACGAAACATGGCCTGTGTCGGGCCAGTGGCTTACATTGAATAATAAAAGATAAATCTTTCCGTGCTGCCCACGTTTTTGGACTGGGTTTTATCATAGCACGTGGACCCGTGCTTTTTGTTTGGGGGGTTACCCCATGCTCAGCCAGAGCTGCCCTCAGCATCACTCAAATACCTTTTCAACTTCTTCTGGCTTAGGTTTTTTCTTTTCAAATTCACCCCCGATAGGCTGCTAAAGCAGGAAACTCTCCTTGACGACACTGCAGAAGTGAAAAAAGCAGTGGGAATCACAGAGGAGAGACCAGAGCATGCTGGTAAAGTTCCTTAGTACAATCGTACCGATTCAATGATTCCAGATGTTTAAGGAGGCCCCTCCTGGGCTTCAATTAACTGCCGTCACTGTGGGCTGACTAGCTTCACCTCCCATTCAAGGTATCAGTGAGCTATCCTCAAAGTAAGCCTCCTGTGCTCTCTTCAGCACTATTTTATTTTATGTTTTTATTAAAGAAGCACAGTCAATTACTGTCCTTAAATGTTAAATTATAGTTTCCTTATTTGAAGAGCTTCAGTTGAGTCCAGACTATGAGGAAGACATGCTCACCAGCTGCTTGAAGTCTGAGAATACTGATCTTGGTGGGCGGCGCCAGCTGCCTATCTAGCATGACATCATCAAGATCTGGCATGCTCTATCTCCAGTTGCTAGTGAGACAAGATAACCCACACATCTGGACTAGACTGGACGGACAAAGGAAGACTTATCTAATCTGATGTTTTCATCACATATTTCATGGCACATCAAACTCTTAAATCTGCTAAATGGTGTCATAGAAAAAGAAATGTATTTATGTGTATTTAACTCAGGCCTTTCCATTAGTAGTTCAAGGTGAGTTATACCCAGGTACAGTAGTTATTTCCCTGTCCCCAGAGGGCTTACAATCTAAGTTTGCACCTGAGGCAATGGAGGGGTAAGTAACTTGCCAAAGTTAACAGGGAACAAGGTAGGATACACAAAGAGCCTAAACCCCCAAACTATCAACTTTCTATATTTGTGAAGATCTTATTCTTTTCTGTTCCAGAGTGGATTAATTGTAAATGGTATCCAAAATCTCTTGCATTTATCAGAGCTATTTCAGTGACCGACCCTCCTCTTGTTGACGTTCTTGTGTTTAGAGTATGCACATCAGTTGAAGCCATTCTATAAGCACCAACATTTTTCATGTAACATCATTATTGTATATATTTTATTTATTTATAGGTCTCTCTCATGAATGGACTTTGGAGGTGGCTAAGCCATTCTTCCTTGAGTGAGGGAACCCAATATACATGTTAGACATTCAGATCTAAATTTTTTGAGAACAAGTTATAAATGGACTAAAGGAAATACGTGCACACTGACATGACTCTAAGAGAGGTAGACATATAGTTCCCTTGACTTTGCTATGTGTAAAATATATGCATTAAACCAGTGAGGTGTTTTCCATCAGCAGAAGCAACAAGTTTCAGACTCTGTGACTTTAAAGGTTCTTATACCCAGGGCCAGGGCAATACAGTAAGCAAAGTAAGCATAGCAGAGGAATGCCAATGTTTGGAGAGTGCCAAAATGCAGAAAAATAAAAAACAAGGAAATGAAAAATTAAAAAATGAGAAAAATAAAACAGCTAAGAGTGAAAGAAATGTTAAAAACTAAGGAGTTATTAAAAACAGCATTGTGAGTGCAGTCAGAAGTCAGTTAATGAGAGAGAGGGCACCGATATAAAAGTTGCAGGGGGGGGGGGGGTGCCAGAAATCCTAGTACTGGCCCTGCTCACACCCTCCCTGAATAGCAAGGCAGCGAACGTCAGACCTAGGCTACAGCACAACAACTTCTGAGGCCAAGGGAAGAAAGAAGGAGAATATTTACTGCCCAGTTCAGTTAGATGATGTGAAACAGAGTTAAACTAATGTTTTTCAAGCCTGATGAGTCTGAGACAGAAGTTTAAATCTTCATCTTTCCAATTCCCAAGCCTGCATTTTTAGGAGATTTTAGAATGGATAGATGCTAGGGATGTGCACTCATTAACATGCATTCAGTTTGTTTGGGCACCTAAATAAAAGTGTGCAAAATCAATTATGGCATACAGACTTAAACTTATGAATCTACATGTGAACAGTTGATTTGTATATATTAAAAAGTTCTAGCATGTCTATATATTTTTTTAGTATAATAAATGTGTGTGAAATGAACTTTTTTAAGTCTGGAAATTAGAATAAAGTCTGAAAACAAATCAAACATCTCCTACTTGTGTACATCCCTCTTAGGTGCCATTCACACATGTAAATTGCATATATAAGTAGCGATTTTAGAGAAAGAGCTGCTTATACGAGGAAGCAGCAGCATGCAGAAGGTGTAAGTGGAGTGGTCTGGGCCTAGAGTCTGTATTTTATAATGGTAAATATGTGCATACAGCAGAAACTTTCCACAAAGACATTTACATCTGCTCTTGGCTAACTGCTCGTTTGGACCTGGCGTTTTGAGAGGTGTTTGAGGAGGGAAATCGTGTTTATCTATCAGGATTTTAAAATCACTTCAAAATACTAAATGTTTGAGTTTCAGAGCTTGGCTCCTTAATTGTCTACCCTTGGACTTGCAGTTTTACAAAATCTGCCACTTACAAGACATGGGGAGGGGTGGCCTGCACGGAGCAGCAGGTGCACCTACTCCTGCCATCTTACTGGGCAGACTAGATGGACCATACTGGTCTTTATCTGCCATTATTTACTATGTTACATGCATTGGGGATGATTTTAACTTGACGCCTATGTGAGGATTTCAAAAGGTGCCTCTATTATGTCTATTTTATAAAGGCCACAGAGGCACCTATGAGCCTTTATATTATAGATCATTTTTACTGAAAAAGACAAACAAGAGCCATTTACAACCAAACATCAAACCGGCGACTAACAAGTACAGAAAGATCCACAGGAAGCACCTGAACATCAATAATTTCAGGTCATACAAGGCAACATCCAAATATAGCAATTTTCTTATTTTTGACAATATCCAAATCTCCCCCAGCCCCTCCCATCACAAGACAATGCAAAGAAGGTAAGCAAGACTTCCCAAATCCAATCCCACCATTTGCTCTACACAGTGAACACACCCACTTACACGAGGCCACTTCAAGATAGATATAACCCTCCCACCCCACCATCACCCCCAACTCTCTAATCCCCACCTCTATCCCTCTTTCCCTCCCCCCTCTATCCCTCTTCCCCCTGGAGTCTGAGCACGGCATCCCCCAACTGCTCCGAACCAGTAGCCATTCCCAGCAACTGCTGTCCTAGAGAACATTCAGAATCTGACTTCAGGCTCACGAGGACAGAGATTGGATGTAGGGTCCCCAATCCTCTTAAGAAATGCAGCTTCAAGTGCCCCCCAATGTGTGTCCTCACATATTCCATGATTAAGATACCATGCAAGTCGTTTTGCCATACCCAATACAAAGGATTCATACTCAGATTCAAAACAATCGCCACCACTAACACAATCGAATCCAACACACTCACTATAGCCAACAAATACCTAACCATCTCCCTCACATACAGACCACCTGGAACCACAACTGAACACCTATCCACAGTAATTGAAATGATATGCGCACATAGCAGAAGACACAAACCCCTCATTGCACTAGGAGACTACAACCTAACATCCGCACCCACCAAAGAAACAGCAACTTTCCTAAATGCCATGGAGTCACTAAAATACTGCCAGACAATTAATGCTCCAACACACCAACATGGTACAACCCCAGACATAGTGTTCATGCCAATACAACTAGTGGAAAAGAACAAAACCACAAGACCAACAATCACGCTAGTCCCTTGGTCAGACCACCATGTAATTGAATTCACCATGACCCTGAATAACCCCGCCCAACGCAAAGAAGATGAAAGAATAACTAGACGGTTCAAAACATTTTAACAGAGACTCATTCATAAACTAAATCACCCCACAACTTCAACAGGAACACGACACCCTGGACCTTAACATAGAAGAATGGAATACAATAATATCCAACGCAGCATCTGCCCTAGCCATCAAAGAACCACAAACACGCAAGCGATCCAACGCCCCATGGTACTCGCACGAAATCAGAGTTGCAAAGCGCACACTCAGAAGACTGGAAAGAAAATGGAGATGGAACAAATCACACAACCTCCTAACACAATACAGAGACAAACAACTGGAAAATAACAATCTAATAAATGAGCATAGACAACACCACCATACCAACCTAATCATGAAATCTACTAATAGACCAAGAGAACTCTTTAGCACTGTCCAAAAGCTCACCAAGGACGACATGCAACAAAGCACCCACCATCTTGACCCACAAAAATATGCAGACTACATGAAGTCACAAAACACCAACCAAACATACTCTGCTTCACCACAAACAAACGAGCTCATGATAAAAAAGCAACATCAAACATGGGAGAGCTTCAACATACCAATAAAACAGCAAGTAGAAGACATTATATCTGGACTAAACTCAACAACTTCACCATCAGACCCATGCCCAGTGTCTTGGAACAAAGCCACAAAGAGCCAGCTCTCTCATCACATTCAAAAAATCGTCAAAGATTCACTCCAACAAGGATACATGCCGCAACCCCTAAAGCACGCAATGATACGACCAATATTTAAAAGTAGCAATCTGAGCTCATCCGAATCAAAATCATATGGTCCCATCTCCAGCCTGCCATTCCTTGCCAAAATCATGGAAAAAGCAACTTCAGGACCATATAGATATCAATGCCCCATTGGACATACATCAGCATGGATTTAAGCCCCAACACGGCGTGGAAACACTACTCACCTCCCTCTTTGACAATCTCCTAAGAGGCATGGACAACATAAAAAACGGCTTCCTGCTAGTGTTCATGGACATCTCAGCGGCCTTCGATACTGTATCACACGCTAAGCTATTGCAACGCTTACAACAGATAGGACTATGCAAGAATACCCTGAAGTGGTTTACATCATACCTGGAAGGACGAACGCAACAAGTCAAATGCGACCGAAAGAAATCACTACAATTCCCCATCACACAGGAAATACCTCAAGGCTCAGTCCTATCTTCAATGCTATTCAAAATCTACATACAGCCCATATGCAACATCATCAAGCACCACAAACTCACTATATCAAGGCCTTCCTCAGCAGACACTCCACCCACTACAGATGGTACAAAACACCACAGCACGCATCATTACAGACACACCAAGGACCGAGCACATCACTCCCGTACTACAACAACTACACTGGCTCCCAATGGTGGCAAGAGCTAAATACAAAACAATCATGATTATCTTCAAAATCATTCACTATCTCTCAGCAGACGTACTCCAAAACATTATAACAAGGGACATCAGCAATAGACCAAGAAGAACCAATAACGACAACATGATCGGCACACCTGCAGGCTATCACAAAACCAAACAAACAACTTCAAAAAGAGCACCATCACTACTGGCATCCACACTATGGAATTCCCTACCAACGAGCCTGAGGGCATTAGATGACCTCACAGACTTCCTCAAAGACCTCAAAACATTGTTATTTATAGAAACCTATGAACATTCAGGCAACATCCCCTACCCAAACAGTAACACTACTACCTCCACCAACTAAACACACACCCATCTGACCCACACACACAAACCTATCATACCACATTATTGAATACCTTTTTGTTAAATGTTACCTCAATCGTACTGTCTAAATACTGTTAAGTAACTGTACTGTCTAAATGTTTACACGTACCCTAATGTTAAATGTAACCCTCCAATTGTAATGTGACGTGACCACCTTGATTGAAGGAAAAGGTGGCATACAAATCTGTCTAAATAAAGGACCAGTAGTACAGAACCAGCAACTTAAGGAAAGGTTCTGCGCCACCCAACAACGCTGAGGACCATCACATTTCTCCAGTCAATTGCCCAGACCCAAAACCACCACTTGCGGTAAGGGGGGGACCTGGGTCCCCTAGACTGCACTTAAGAACTCAAGTATCCACTCCCAAAGGCAGGCTATCACCTCACACTCCCACAGCACATGCCCCATCGTGGCTCGGGGACATGTACACTGGGGACAAGCTATGTGCCTTTATAAAATACGATCTCAGATCCAACCCCAAGAGAACACAAATTTACACCTGCTCCAAAGTGCAACCCTCTACCCATGGACAAGCACATTTTATAAGAGATATGCACACTGCAGTTCTGCCTACATGTAAAATAGGCTTTATATGCCGTAAAAACTTTGATAAAATGATCCCCATAACTAGCAAAACTGACATTTATATACATGTTAAGGAGAATGCGGGGGTGGGGGGGATATTCAATGCTGGTGGCCAACGCTGCTAACGCAGCTAGCCACCTGTGCTGAAATCTCAACCCAAATATTCAATGTTGGGGCCGTATCTGGCCCTGGCATTGAATATCTGGGTTAGCCGCATCTGCCGCTTGTTAACCAGGCAGTGGCAATATTGAGCCATTACCCAGGTACATGGCAGTTAGGCCAGGGTTTCTTACACTTGGTGTTCACCACATACCACTAACCAGGCAGTGGCTCACTATCGCCACCGCCCGGTTAGCGATGGGTGCTACCTCTGCTTCGTCCCAGAACACCCTGATGCTAACTGAAAGGAAGCTTGTCTGTACAGGGCTGTGTACACTGTGAGGGTACTTAAGAACATCGGGGTGTGCAGTGGCCGCACTTGGGGATATTCAGCGGCACTAACCATGTTAGTGCCGCTGAATATCAAGCTCAGTGGCATTTACAGTTTGCAGGTCTACAAACCATATAAATGCCTTGGAATATCCCCTCACTATTTTTACATGCAAAGCCCCAAGTGATGCTGCTCTTTTTAGAATGTTTTCCTTTGAAAAATGACTTCTTCTGATGTGCATGCCACCACATACATTTGAGGGCTGATATTCACACTCCTTATCCGGATAGCCAATAGAAGGCTATCTGGATAAATGTGCTGAGTGAGGTATTCAGCAGCACTATCCGGAGAACATGATTATCAGTTGGCCCTTAAACGGACAAATTAGGCCACATGACAAGCAGGCCTAAGTTGCTAACTGAATAAGAACATAAACATAAGAACATAAGATATGCCATACTGGGTCAGACCAAGGTCCATCAAGCCCAGTATTCTGTTTCCAACAGTGGCCAAACTAGATCATATGTACCTAGCAGTTTCCCCAAGAGACACAAGTTCCACAATGCTTGTACTGGGTCAAGCATTGATATCTTCGGTCACTTCTTAATAATGGTTTATGGACCTTTCCTCCAGGAACTTGTCCAAACCTTTTTTAAACCCAGCTACACTAACAGCCTTTACTACATCCTCCGGTAACAAATTCCAGAGTTTGATTACACGTTGAGTGAAAAAATATTTTCTTTTATTAGTCTTAAATAGTTTACCCTGTAGCTTCATTGCATGTCCCCTAGTCTTTCTATATTCTGATAACGTAAACAATCGATCTACGTTTACCCGTTCCATTCCGTTCATTAATTTATAGACTTCTATCATATCTCCCCTCAGCCGTCTCTTTTCCAGTTTAAAGAGCCCTAACCTTTTTAGCCTTTCTTCATAGGAGTATCCTTCCATCCCCTTTACCATTTTGGTGGCTCTTCTCTGAACCTTTTCTAAAATCGCTATATCCTTTTTAAGATACGGCGACCAGAATTGCACACAATATTCAAGGTGCGGTCTCACCATGGAATGATATAGAGGCATTATAATATCTTTTGTTTTATTTTCCATTCCTTTCCTTATCATACCTAGCATTCTATTTGCTCTCTTGGCCGCCGCTGCACACTGGGCCGAGGGTTTTAACATGGTATCCACAATGACGCCTAAATCTTTTTCCTGGGTGGTGGTTCCTAATGTGGAACCTTGCATCGTGTAACCATAGTTTGGGTTGTTCTTCCCTAGGTGCATAACTTTGCAATTGTCCACATTAAATTTCATCTGCCATTTTGATGCCCAGTCTTCCAATTTATCAAGATCCTCTTGCAATTTTTCACAATCCTCTTGGGTTTTAACAACTTTAAATAGTTTTGTGTCATCTGCAAATTTGATAACCTCACTCGTTATTCCACTTTCCAGGTCATTTATGAATATGTCAAAAAGCAGCGGACCCAGCACAGATCCCTGGGGTACACCACTATTCACCTTTCTCCATTGGGAAAATTGGCCATTTAGCCCTACCCTCTGCTTTCTATCTTTTAACCAGTTCCTGATCCACAATAGTACACTGCCTCCTATCCCATGACTCTTTAGTTTTGCCAAAAGTCTCTGATGAGGGACCTTGTCAAAGGCTTTCTGAAAGTCCAGATACACAATATCAACCGACTCACCTTTGTCCACCTGTTTATTCACTCCTTCAAAAAAACATAACAGATTAGTAAGACAAGATCTTCCTTGTCTAAAGCCATGTTGGCTGTCTCCCATTAGGTTGTGACTATCTACATGCTGAGTAATTTTATTCTTTATGATGGTTATCTACCATTTTTCCCGGTACTGACGTCAGGCTCACCGGTCTGTAGTTTCCCGGATCACCCCTGGAACCCTTTTTAAAAATTGGTGTTACATTGGCGATCCTCCAATCTTCAGGTATTAGAGATGATTTTAATGATAGTTCACAGATTACTGATAGCAGGTCTGCAATCTCATATTTCAGTTCTTTCAACACCCTTGGATGTATACCATCCGGCCCAAGTGATTTGCTACTCTTCAGTTTATCTAATAGTTGTAAGACATCTTCCCGATGTATCGATATTTCCTTCAATTCTTCCACACCTTTAAATACCACTTCCGTCATGGGTAACATCCCTACATCTTCCTCAGTAAAGACCGAAGCAAAGAATTCATTCATTCTCTCCGCTATCGCCTTATCGCCTCTTAGTGCTCCTTTAACCCCTTTATCATCTAATGGACCAACTGACTCTCTCACAGGTTTTTTGCTACGAATGTACTTGAAAAGGTCTTTATTTCGCGCTTTTGCTTCCGCAGCAAGCTTCTTCTCAAATTCTCTCTTTGCCTGCTTTATCAATGCCTTGCATTTGACTTGCCAGTGCTTGTGCTGTTTCCAGGTTTCGTCGTTTGGCTCTTTTTTCCATTTCCTGAAAGTTGCTTTTTTGGCAACAACAGCCTCTCTGACCTCACCTTTAAGCCATGCCGGCAGTTTTTTGGACTTCCTTCCACTTTTCTTAAAGCGTGGAATACAGCTGGTCTGGGCTTCCAAGATAGTATTTTTCAACAACACCCAAGCTTGATGTACGTCTTTAACCTTTGCAACTGCTCCTTTTAGTTTTTTCTTAACTGTTTTCCTCATTTTATCATAGTCTCCCTTTCGAAAGTTAAAAGGTAGTACTGTGGATTTCCTTACTATCCCTCCTCCACTAATTAAATCAAAGGCGATCATGCTATGATCACTATTGCCAAGTGGCCCCAACACCCTTATCTCTTGCACTAGATCTGGTGTTCCACTAAGGACTAGGTCTAATATGGCTTCCCCTCTGGTCGGTTCATGAACCAGCTGCTCCAAGAAGCAGTCATTTATTTCATCCAGGAACTTTATCTCCCTAGCATGCCCTGACGTGACACTGACCCAGTCGATACCAGGGTAATTGAAATCACCCATTATTATTACTGCACTGTAACGTTTGTTAGCTTCCTTGATTTCTTTGAGCATTTCATCATCCATTTGGTCATTCTGGCCAGGCGCTCGATAGTACACCCCCACTGCCATTGCCTTCCCCCTTTTATATGGAATTTCAATCCATACAGATTCTACAGCAGATTTTGTTTCCTGCAAAACTTTAATCCTTTCTGAGTCAATGCCCTCTCTAACATAGAGCGCAACCCCTCCACCAATTTGATCAGCTCTATCATTACGATATAGTTTGTACCCAGGTATCACAGTGTCCCACTGGTTGTCCTCCTTCCACCATGTCTCTGATATTCCAATCATATCTAACATTTCATTTAGTGCTATATATTCTAACTCTCCCATCTTATTGTTTAGACTTCTAGCATTTGCATACAAGCATTTTAGAGAATGTATTTTGTTCATGTTAATTTGGCTATTGTTAGACATTGGTAAATTGGGATCTTTAAGCTCTGTCTGCTCCATACTTGAGGGCATTTGGGCTACTTTACTCTTTTGTGGAACCTCTCTGCTTTTGGTAGTATCCTTCAAGGATACATTCTTCCGAACCATCTGCTCTTGGGCGACTGTCGGCTTTCCCCTAATATCTAGTTTAAAAGCTGCTCTATCTCCTTTTTAAAGGTTAATGCCAGCAGCCTGGTTCCATCCCGGTTAAGGTGAAGCCCATCCCTTCGGAAGAGCCCCTCCTTTCCCCAGAATGTTCCTCAGTTCCTAACAAATGCAAAACCCTCATCTCTGCACTATTGTCTCATCCACGCATTGAGACTCCGGAGCTCTGCCTGCCTTTTGGGTCCTGCGCGCGGAACAGGAAGCATTTCGGAGAATGCTACCCTGGAAGTTCTGGATTTCAACTTCCTACCTAAAAGCCTAAATTTTGCCTCCAGAACCTCCCTACCACATTTTCCTATGTCATTGGTACCGACATGTACCAAGACAGCAGACTCCTCCCCAGCACTATCTAAGACCTTATCTAGGTGGCGCGTGAATAAGGACTAATACTTATCTGGACAGCACTGTTCAACCCGGATATTCAGCGGCAACACCTGAATGGATACTGCCACCGAATGGAGAAATTTCACTTACCGTTAATTTCCTTTCCTGGAATACTGCTAGACCAGTCCAGACAAGTGGGTTATGTCCCCCTGCCAGCAGATGTTGGAGACAGAGAAAAAACTCCAGAGCTGTGATTGGTCAGGCTCTGGGTGGTATAGGTGTACCCCTAGTGGTCCTAGTCAGTATTCTTTGACAAGCAATAACTTAGGGAGAAACCCTGACTAACAAAATCAACTATGTACAGGTAACCACTAATTTAATAAATCCCTCAACTCTTAACTATGAACGGAGGAGGAGGATCAATCATCACCCCCAGGAGAATAATTCTGAATCCACTGCTTGTGGACTATCTCCGGGATATTTCAATTGGTTGTTTGAAGTAAAAGAAACGTCGGCTCCTCTGCACCAGCAATACTGCCACTGACAATCGGGTGGGTTCTGGACTGGTCTAGCAGTATTCCCGGAAAGGAAATTAATAGTAAGTGAAATTCCTCCTTCTAATTCATACTGCTAGACCAGTCCAGACAAGCACAAGTACCCAAGCTAACAACCCTCAGGGTGGGCAGAGAAAGCCGCTGACAGCACACCAACTCCAAAACGACTGTCCTCCCATGCCTGAATGTCCAGGCGATAACGCCAGACAGAGGTAGACAAAGAGGACCAAGTTGCCGCTCAACAAATATCAAGGGGAACCACATGAGATCTTTCGGCCCACGACATGGCTTGAGCCTGAGTAGAATGTGCTCGAAGACCCGTCAGAACCGGCTTGCCGTGGACTATATAGGCCGATTCTATGGCCCGATGGAGCCATCTGGCAATAGTTGACTTGGAGGCTGCCAGACCTCAGTGCGGTCCCGAAAAAAACAACAAAAAGATGGTCGGACTTGCGAAAAGAATTGGTTACTATTAAATATCGTAGGAGAATCCTTTTGAGATCAACCGCTCAGAGACTTTTGTGTTGACCCGAACATTGCTCCTTTGAGAAGGCAGGCAACAACAGAGGCTGACTGACATGAAAAGAAGTAATCAACTTAGGTAAAAATGAGGGAACAGTGCGAAGAGAAACTCCTTCCACGGAGAAAGACAGATAGGGATCTCTGTAAGAAAGAGCCTGCAGTTCGGAGATCCTACGAGCCAAGGTTATCGCCACTAAGAGCACTATTTTAAGTGTCAAATCTCACGACGACACCTCTTTTAGAGGCTCAAAGGGCTGAGCCATCAACGCCCTGAGGACCAATCCAAGGTCCCAAGGAGAGGCGACTGGACGGATAGGTGGACGTAGGAATTTAACTCCTTTGAGAAAACGCGACACATCGGAGTGGGACGCAAGAGATCGACCGCAAACCGGTCCTCTGTAACACATCAAGGCAGATATCTATACACGTAGCGTTCCGAGAGCTAACCCTTTGTCGAGGCTATCTTGAAGAAAGGTGAGAACACCTGGGATTTCTGTTTTCCATGGAGAAAGACGATGTTACTCACACCATGCTTTAAACGCACGCCACACCCTAGCATACGCTACTGACGTTGAGGATCGCCGTGCATTGAGTAGTGTAGCCACTACCTTGGCAGAGTAACCCTTACGGTCTACCCTATGCCGTTCAAGAGCCAGGCCATAAGCAAGTAGGGAGTCAGATCGTCCATAGAGATGGGACCCTGTTTGAGGAGTCCGAAGGGCGCTTCTAGTCGCAGAGGAGACCCTCGAGATAACCTGATGAGATCGGCATACCAAGGCCTTTGGGGCCATCCGGAGCCACTAGGATCACCGGCCCTTTGTGTCCCCTGATCCGTTGAAGGACTTTTTCGATCACTGCCCAAGACGGAAACACATAAAGCAACCTGTGCTTTGGCCATGGCTGCACCAAGGCATCTATGCCATGAGATCCTCATTCTCTCCAGCGATTGAAGAATAATGGTACTTTAGCATTCGTTGATGACGCCATGAGATCCATTTCCATCCGTCCCATTTCTGAACTATCCTTTGGAAGGCTTCCTGGGCAAGTTCCCATTTGCCGGGATCGATAGTATGCCGGCTGAGAAAGTCCGCTTTCACGTTGCTGGTCCCCGCAATATGCTGTGCTGAGAGAGCTTGGAGGTGCCTCTCTGCCCATGGGAAGAGAAAGGACATCTCCTCTGATACCCTTGCAGATTTGGTGCCGCCTTGGCAGTTGAGGTAGGACACTGTAGTGGCGTTGTCGCACAAGATCCGAACCGCTTGATTCTGAAGGAAATACTGAAACTTTAGTAAGGCAAGGCAGGTTGCTCTTGCCTCAAGTCGGTTGATTGTCCACCATGACTCGCGCAACGTCCACGTCCCTTGCGTTGAATGGGTTTGACAGTGCGCTCCCCATCCTGGTCAGGCTGGCATCTGTAGTCAGCAAGATCCAGCATGGGCTCTCTAAGAGCACTCCCTTGAGGAGATTGCGTGATGATAGCCACCATTGTAGACTGTGGCAGACCTTCAGCTGTACTGGAAGTCGGATTTGATACTGGCAACCATCTTGACAGGAGAGCGTGCTGTAGACAGCGCATGTGTGCTCTGGCCCAAGGAACGAGCTCGATGGTCGTGGCCATAGACCCCAGGACTTGGAGATAATCCCATGCCCAGGGAGCTCTTTGAGCCAGAAACCTTCGGATCTGAAAAGCCAGCTTGTGGAATCTTTTCCGAGTCAGGAATACACGCCCCTGACAAGTATCGAAGCGCGCCCTCAGAAAGTCTATCTGCTGAGATGGGAGAAGGCAGCTCTTGGGATGACCTATCACCCAGCTGAGCTCTTGCAGGAATGCCACTACTGTTGAGATAGTGTTTCAGGCTTCCGGTAGGGAGTCTGCGTGAATGAGCCAATTGTCCAAGTAAGGATGAACTCTGATGCCCTGCTTGCGTAAGGCAGCTGCCACGACTACCATCACCTTTGAGAAGGTCCAAGGCACCGAGGCGAGGCCGAAAGGCATTGCCCGAAATTGATAATGTTGCCTGAGGACTGCGAAGTACAGGAAACGCTGGTGGTCTTCTCGAATGGGAATATGAAAATATGCTTCCGCTAGATCTAAGGAAGCCAGAAACTCCCCTCTGCGTACTGCTTGAATGACGGACCGCAGAGTCTCCATTCGGAAGTGCGGAACTCAAAGACTGCGATTTACGCCTTTGAGGTCCAGAATTGGCCGGAAGGAACCATCTTTCTTGGGCATCACGAAATAGATAGAATAACGGCTTTGTCCTCTTTCCAACGGAGGGACCGGACGAATGGCTCTTAACAAAAGGAGTCTCTGCACCATAGCTTGAATGGCTACTCGTTTGTCCGACGAGCATCCTGGTGAGACTAGGAAGGCATCATGAATGGGTCGGCAACATTCGAGAGCGTAGCCGTGAGAAACTATGTCGAGGACCCATTGATCCAAAGTTATGCGCGCCCACTGCCGAGAAAAAAGGGCCAACCGCCCCCCCAACAGGCAGAGGCATCTCGGGTGGGCGTCTCGTCCCGTCAGCGGGAAGGATGGGAGGTTCCAGTAAACTTCCCTGGGCCTGAATAGGAATCAGTTCCTTTGCGGGCTCCTCGAAAGGACTAAGACCTTTGTCCGAAGCGATTGGCAGGAGCGGATGAAGTACTTGGCTTAAAGGATCTGTATCTCCGAGAGTCACGAGTTCTAGAAAATCGTCGAAAGCCTTGGGACCGAGACCCACGGCGCAAGGACGCCCTTGGCTTGTCTTCCAGCAAGCGTTGCGGTTTCACCTCCCCCAGATCTTTTACCAGCTTATCGAGATCCTCGCCAAAGAGGAGTCTCCCTTTAAAAGGAAGTTTGACAGCTGCGTCTTGGAGGCAACATCCGCTGCCCATTGATGCAGCCAGAGCCATCTCCGAGCCACTGTCACCGCTGCTACAGAGCGAGTTGACATCCGCCAGGAATGCAGCGACGGATTCTAAACGAGCCAACTCGGAATCGTCTGGAAGTTGCTGAATCCAGCGAAGAGAGGCCCGCGCTGCCAGACTTCCACACACCGCTGCCTGAAGCGAAAAAGTGGATGACGAAAAAGCCATCTTTAGCAGACTCTTGACTTTCTGGTCTTGCTGGTCTCAGAGTGCCGCTCCGCCCTCAACCGGAATAGTGGTATGCTTGGTGATCCCGGTCACCAACGCATCCACTTTCGGGTATGTCAGCCAACGGTCCAGGTCAGAGGGAGACTAAAGGTATAACTGACCAATACGGCGTGCCGTATGCAGAGAGGAATCTGGAGAGTCCCACTCTCGAGATACCATTTGTTGTAACTCGGCTGGAAAGGAAAAGGCTTTTGAAGGTTTACGAATGCCCTGCAACAATAGGATCCGGCTGCAAGAGTCTGAGAACTCTGTGGATCAGGCGTGTCGGCTAGGCGTAGCGACTCTACCACCTGTGAGATTAGGGCTGGCAACTCCTCTTTCCGAAAAAGTCTAGTATCTTGAGAGTCCTCTTGAACTGTCAGCGAAGAATCAGATGGAGAATATTCGCCTTCTTCTCTCTCCGACGAGTCAGGGCTCACCTCAGAAGATTTAAAGTCTTCTTGGATATCCTCCGTGTCCCGCAAGTCCCATGCAATGTTCCTAGGAGGACGTACTGCTTTAAGGTCTGAAGTCTTATGGGACCGCTTGCGAGACCCCGCCATATCTTTTTCCGGTATCGGGGCAGGTGCTGGAGGTATTCCAGAGGATTCCTAACGCCACAGGTGCCATGCCTGGTGGAAGAGCGTCAGGAACTGACTGTCAGCAGAAGCTGCTGTGGCTTCCAGCGGTTGTGGAAGCAAGATGGGAGCTGACTGAGTCCTTTCTGCAGATGGACCTGGCTGCAGCAGTTCTCGGGAGGGAGGCGTCAAGACGCTGATGTCCCCAGCTGGCAGCGCACTGGGCATGGAGGAAGAAGATTCCCCTGGATGCATCATGCAGGTGGAACACAGGCGATCTAGTAACTCCTTCAGTTTTTTGTTACATACAATGCACCTGTGCAGAGAAACAGGCATTGCAGAGGCTTAAAACTTTTTTTTAAACAAAAATCAATGTAGACTTAGGGGAACAGAAGACTTTTCAGGGAAAACGTTTTTGAATTGCCCTGTGCCTTCACACAATCTGAAGTGCATTGAAATGGCTGCCCAGAGCTGCTCCCGGCAAAGAAACACTGAAGGAAAGCACTCCTGTGATTTCAAAATGGCCACCGGCACTGAAAAACCTCTGAATAAAAGTTTCCTAAGTCTAAAAAATTTCAAAAACGCGGCAAAATTGCTGGGGAAAAGGAGAGGGGTGCTGCCAGAAATTGCAGAGACAGACCTGCTGATCTCCGTGCCGTTAAAACCGGAAGTAAGAGGATTGCAGCAAGGGAACCCAAGTCAGTTACTCACTGTGCTGCAGAGATGCTGAGGCTCAATAGAGATGCAGGGAAATGCTTTAAATACACTGTAAGAATTGTAACAGTGACTGCATGGAAAAAAATTTGGCAGAGTGATCCACCCCCAGCTACATAGGCTCTCTGGCAGAGGCTAGGAGCTGTTTAGTATGGGGAGCTCCACTGATCTAGAGATCAGGAACTCAGACCCTGCTGTGTTGACACTAATTTGATTTTAAAACTAAATACAGCTATAGAAGAGGGGACCTGGGAAACCCAGAGAAACACCTCTTGTGTGCTCTGGGTGCATCCAGGTAAGAGACAAGCTTGTTTAACACCTTCATCTGCTGGAGACAAAGAAAATACTGACTAGGACCACTAGGGGTACACCTATACCACCCAGAGCATGACCAATCACAGCTCTGGAGTTTTTTCTCTGTCTCCAACATCTGCTGGCAGGGGGACATAACCTGCTTGTCTGAACTGGTCTAGCAGTATGAAAGCACAGTTACTTACCTGTAACAGGTGATCTCTGGGAACAGCAGGAATAAGTCTTCACATATGGGTACGTCGGTACCGACGGAGCCTGCGCGGGAACGCTCCCCAGCGTCCAATCAGAAAGCTTTTGGGAGCATCCCTCAGCGCCTGCGTGCTGCCTTCCCGCCTTTCCAACTGTCTCTCCTCAGTTGAGTTTTATAGCTGAGACAAAGAGAGAGAGAGAGGAAAGGAAAGATAGATAGAGAGATACAACTCCTAGGGGAGGTGGGTGGGTTGTGAAGACTTATTCCTGCTGTTCCCAGAGATCACCTGTTACAGGTAAGTAACTGTGCTATCTCCAGGAACAAGCAGGAATGAGTCTTCACATATGGGGACTCCCAAGCTAAGGAGCCTGGAGCCCTAGCATGTTGGAGATTTAAGCATGCTGCACCTCATATGGCCAGGCATCCTGAGGATGGAGGGCAGGAGTTGAAAAAGAGAGGAGCTGTAGAAAACAGCTAACCTAAGATAGGACTACAGGCAAGGAGTCCTTGTATGTATGATAATTATCATGAAATATATTGAAATGAACAATCACTATATGGACCTCACTTACTGGATTGTAGGAAGTAGAGAGGCTGATGGAGTCTACTGGGGATCCAGTAGAGGAATCTTCAAGATGACCTCACTGAAGTGAAGGTGAAGGTCAAAATCTGGAAGTGACAGGTGACCCCAGGATTCAACTGGGGTAGTACAAAAACGGTAGGTCTTTAGTAGGAAGCTTTATGGAAAAAGCTGAAAACTCTTTTGGCTACAGAGTTACTCACAGTTAGGAGCAAAAGAGGAAGACTGACCGATTTGGACAAACTGGCCTAGTCCTTGAGGGAAGAAGGGGTATGGGAAAAACCCCGTATTCCCAAGAAAGGACAGATGTCTGAGGAGTTGAAACCTCAGATCTACTGAAGATCCACCATGTCTTTCCTAACTGGTGAGAGGTAGGAAGATATTGGAGCATGGAGCTTCAGGGATACCTAAACCTAGGGTTATGGTAGGAGCTGTCAGTACCACAGCAGTGGTTGTGTGCATAATACCCCAAACATACTGTGGAAGAGTATGAACATGTGCAAAGCCCACTGTCTGGAACATATAAGAAGGTAAATCCTTTATGAGCATAGACAGTTAGATAGATAAGTATGTAAATACATATCTACCTATAATGAAGCATCTCGACAGATACACATATATATATATATATATATATATATAGGTATATATATATGTCTATGGTGAGATCTAGAGAGGCATAACATATGCACATGCAGCTGACAGACATATGTATCTATAGAGATGTATATAGATATATATACATATATGAATATATAGGTCTAAAGATAAATGTCTGCAATTAAGCAGACAGAGATATGCCTATAAGAACATTCACATGGGAGATGTGAAGAGGAAAGATTCATCGAACAACAAGAAGGTGGAACCTACTTGAGAAGATATATAGAGAATCTATTCCCCCTGGTTATGATGGTGCAGAAATGCTATCCAGTGAAATAACCAGGATGGTTTGTCAGACGGCTGCCTAGGGTGAGAACTTACACAATCTTGATGATGCATATATTCATATGATTCTTGCAAGGTATTGTGGGTAATGTAGTTCTTTCACTCCCAAACACAGCTGAAGACAATAATTGAGTTGTGATACCAGTGGTAAGGCCAATAAAATACTTCTTTTATTGATGGGGTTTAATTCACCCAGCACAAATATGCTTGGTAGCAATATAAATGAGGTTACTTGCTTGCAGTGTTTAAATGGATAACATAAAGTCACAAAGCAAATCAGAAAACAACCTTCAACTTGTCAGGCAATTAGCTAATGTTTTCTTAGCAAATAATTACCAAATAAAAAGGCACAAAGAAATGAATAAACTTTGCTTGTTAGGTTAACTTCTGCTTATTTTCCACGCAGATCCCAGCAGTAATTCTCCCTTGCTCACACACACAATCAGGTGCAGCTTTAATTACTATCAATTGACCAGCTGAAACCCTTTAGCTGGCTGGCTGCTACTGTGTGAACCCAAATCCTGCTTTAAGAGCTGTTTGCAGTGGAAATAAAGAACAAAGTTAGGTTTCTTTGTGATGGCTGATGTGTTTGCTCACAGAAAGCTAACAATAGCATTTAGATAGAGAACAGTCCATGTAATTAATAGTTTCATCTGCTGTATCTCCCCCTTCATCAATCAGCATAGGGTCACTATCATACATTGGCACACACGAGTCTTTCATTAAGGCACTATCATGAGAATGCTTATTCCCTTGCTGCCATTCTCTATTATAGATAGGGTCTGGATCAGTGTTCATACCTGAGCCTCTCCTGCTATCATAATTCCTCTCTGTATAGCCTGGCCAGTATGTAATCCAATTCTGATGTCCAGCCTTCCAATCTTGATCCCTGGACATTGGATCTTTCCTCACATACCTTCTGGCATAGGTCTGAAAGTCCTTTCCACGTGCAGTCTTCTCTCTTCCAGGTAGCCACTGGTGATTCCTATCTCTGCCATTCCATTCCTCTGGCTGACTCCAGTCCAATGGACTCTGCTGGCATTTGGAATACCTCCCAGTATAGGTACTGCCTTGGTCCTTCCCAGACCTTCCAATGGCCTTCCTTCTCTTCCTTCCAGAGAGTTTCCTTCTCTCTCTATCCGCTTGGCTTGGCTTCTGCTTCTCGAGATGATGTTGGTGCTTGAGCTTGAAGCTGTTGCTGTATCTTTTGCTGAAGCTCTTTCTGTAGCTGTTATCTGAAGAATAAGCTCTATTCTTATTCTGTCCTAATGTGTGCTCCTCCCTAACACAGCGCAGCTGTGTTGAATCAGGCCCTGCCCTTTGAGATGAGTGCTTAGGGATTACCTCATAGCTCTCTTGATTGCACACACGTTTTCTCACTTCAGCCCCTCTCATGGCTGCTGGAAACCTGGTGCATTCTAGGACTGGTAGTCTTTTATGTGAAAACTCTGTTTTCTTACTTCTACCAAAACTGACAGGTTGCTTGTTCAGAGTCACATCATCTTTTCTATAGCTCCTACCTGAGCTATGATAAGCTTCCTTATCACAGGTTGCGTGAAAAAACAGGATAATATCAGTCTGTAAAGAGCAAGTCCTGAGTCCTGTAGAACTCTAGCATGGTAAATGGACAGAAAACGCATAGAATGAGATACCAGGATGACCCACTTGAGGGACAAAAAGGGGTATCATGCGTTTATTAGTTAAATATGTGCTGTCCATGAAGGATTAGGATACCATGAGGACAAGCTGCAAGGAAAAAAGAGCATATTCCCTGTAGGAATTGGACAACTCTTTAGACTTTCACGTAGAGAAGGCTTATGTCCTTTATATTAAAAGGAGATAGTAGGGTGTGAAGAACCCTCACAGTTATGGGGAATGACTGAGGAAGCCTTTTTCAACCATATAGGATAGTCATTAGAGAAAAAACCCCATGCTCTCTAGCAAGGGCCCATAGTGGAAAGCTTCTCTGTAGGATTGCAGAGAGCATTATGCAGGAGAATTGGGAGATAGAACTGGCTGTTGGAAAAAACCAGCAGCCACGTCAACTATGCTGCCAAACCCAAAGGAATTGGAGATGACAAGGATAGAAGATAGTGTGATAAGCCTGAAGTGATAAGGATTATCCAAGAAAGATGTATGTACTGTCTTGGAATCACTACTAAGGCCAGACAGAAAGTAGTGGAGGACAAGACTGGAAACTTGTGGAAAAGTACCAGTAGTCCAATCACTGGAACTCCTGCATGGGCAGCTGCTGAATAAGACAGCAGAAAGAATCTTTCTGTGTAAAACAGAAAGAACAGACAGAACAAGAGAGAAAATTCCTGTTCCTGTCTGATGAGCGGCCCAGGCAAAAAGAGGGAGTTTACTCAAGAGAAAAAACTCCACACTGGAATGGAAAGAAGACTAGAAAGGCTAAAGAAGCCCTCCAGTGGTATGGCACCACTCTTACAGGGGAAACCCTGGATAAGAGGGTAGAGAAATAGGAGCTGAAGGGTGACTTACCATATGGAAGTCTGTGGAAGGAAAAAATTCATGTTGGTACAGAAAACTATCATGGGATAGTTGCTAAACCTCTCTTCTTGGCAGGAAGAAGAGGAGAAACCTGTGACCCATAGACATGAATATCCTGACAGCTCAGCATACCTAGGAGCAACTGGATGTCCTGAGAAAAGGAATCCAAGTGTAGAGTTTTGAATGAAAAACAGTGAAAAACTTCTGCTGAGAAGAAGTCAACTGTAGGTTGTAAACTCCAAGAGGCAGAAAAACAGATCAATCAGAACCCTATGGTTGCTGTTTTTGTTTAGCCTGGCGAGAGTTTGGATTCTTCAGACCAGGGCGATGTTTCCCCTGCTTGGGAACATCTGTATGATGGGCAGGAGAAGAGTAAAACCTTCTCCTTCTAGGGAAAGAAGGTTTGGTAGGGCATTTCCTACCTACTGGGGAAGGAGAAGGCTTAGGATAGCCATCAGAAACAGGGAAGTCAGTGGACCACTGAGCGACCTGATGTAAAGACTCCTTATTGAAGAGATTTTCTCCAGTGCAAGGAGTATTACCCAGTCTTCGTTGTGCCCATTTGTTTAAGTCTGAAGCTTGAAGCCAGGCTGTACGTCATGCCCCTATGGCTATAGCAGAAGTTATGCTAACAGACTCAAAAGAGTCTAGGGAAGCACGAGTAAGAAACCAAGAGATACTTTGAATATGACTAAGTAGTAAGGAATAGTCTGCAGTCTTGGGCTCTGAAAGAAAAGGAGTCAAAAGATATAATTTCTTTGTGACCTCCTGGAGAGACAGACTCATATAAAAAATATACGAGAGAATCCTTGCTGACAGCATGGATGTCTGGAAGGTTTGATGTCCAAAGGCATCTAGTGTCCTAGACTCACGACCTGGTGGATAAGAAGAGTGCTTCTTCTTACTTTTCACCTTCCTCATTGCTGATTCCACTACAATGGAATGATGGGGAAGTTGAGTCTTTTGAAACCCTGGAGAGGGGGGCACCTGATACAGAAGATCAGTTGTTCTAGAAGGTGAGGGTACCTTTAAAGGTGCTTCCCACATTCTTAGAAGAAGATCCTGCAAGGAATGATGTAAAGGAAGCATTATGTTTTCCTGTTCTTCAGTAGAAACAGAGCCTTGTGTAGGATCATAGCCAGGGATAGGAATAGCAAGAGATCTTGCCATATCCAGGAGGAAATTCTGAAAAGAAGGATCTCCAAAGAGAACCGTCCCTGGACAGGATAGACGTGAAGAACTAGCCTGGGCACCGGAGGATCTACTTGAGTATATAGGAATATAAGATCCTGCACGGTGCAAAAAAGGATCCTTAAGGGATGGATGCTGGTACTGGAGGTCAGGAACTGTGACAGTCAGCACTGCATCGTCCATGCCAGGTATTGACTCCAAACTTGGTATAGAAAGGAGCGACCCTGGGGAAAGAAGCATGGAAGGAGCTAGCCCCGATGCTACTGCGGATACCGGTACCGATACCGGTAGCACTGTCGGAATCGAAGGCGACACCGACATCGGAGCAGTCATCGGTGGCAGCTCAATCGGTACCGAGGTAACCGAACGTTTTTTGTAATCACCCTCGGTACCGAGCGTCCGGTACCGGTAAGTATCGGTACCGAGACGTGTCGGTACCCAGTCTTCCAGACTAGAGATCGATTCCAGACTCGGCATCGAAGGAAGCGAGTCTATCGATGCATGTCTAGAGGGTACCGACGTCGGTGGTAGTATCGGCGTTGATGCCGATACTGGAAAGTCAATCTGGAGCGTATCCACCGGTCCCGAAGGTACCGAGAAAACCAGATGACGATCCCTGATGAGGAGTGAAACGTCCAACACTAGTGCCGATGCCGGGGTATCGGTACCGCTCGAAGCGGATGCCACCACCGAGCATGGCTCAGGTATGTTCTGTGAGGGGTGAGCCCCAGGAACAACCTGAAACCCCTTATGGGCTTTGGAGGCCGAAGACTCCCGCCGGGGTTTTGAAGCCAATGGACCCTCGAGGGCAAGGCCGGAGCCATCTTCATGCTGTGCATGAGACCTACCACTCGAGGGTTGGCTAGTCTTAACAGACTGTTTGAGGGTTACCTGATCCTGTGTAGAAGAAGAAACGGTCAGTGCCCTGACACTGGAAGGGAACCTGGTATCGAGGGAAACTCGATGTTGAAAATCTCTTCTCACAATACTGTGGCCCGAGGGCTCCGGAGGAAAACGGTCAGGACCCAAACAGGTTAGACACCAGTTTTTGGAGTCTAAAAATAAAGCTGTACCGCCACAGCTTAAACATTTCTTAGAGAAAGAGGCTGGCGGTTCCATGAGGGACATGGACAGGCCTAGGAGGCCTAAAAAAAATTTAAGACAAAAAACTGAGGGAAAATATTCCCTAAATTTCAGAAAAAGAAAAAAGAAACACCGGCGGTACCGGTGGAGTCGGGGAGACAGCCGCGACCACAAGAAAACAAAAGAATAAAAGAAGAATTTTCTGCGGTGACAGGAGGACGTCCTGCCGGCTCCGCGGAAAAACGAAAACTGAGGAGAGACAGTTGGAAAGGCGGGAAGGCAGCACGCAGGTGCTGAGGGATGCTCCCAAAAGCTTTCTGATTGGACGCTGGGGAGCGTTCCCGCGCAGGCTCCGTCGGTACCGACGTACCCATATGTGAAGACTCATTCCTGCTTGTTCCTGGAGATCTGGAAATTCTACTGATAGTTAAGCACCACAGCTGACTGCCGAGGCATTTGTATATCGGCCCTTTTGAAAATCATCCCCTGGTTTTAGTGCCACTATATGGATTTTATAAACGCCTCCTCATTCAACAAGCTTTTTTAAAATAAAATACTAGGGTCTCGTTAAATGCAAGGATCTAAACATCCATTTTTCAATTTAACACACTATAAAAATTATCCTTTTAACGTAAGACATGAGCAATCTGAGGAAATATTTCTTTACAGAAAGGGTGGTGGATGTGTGGAAAGAGCTCTCAGTGGAGGTGGTGGCGATGAGAACTGTATCTAAATTCAAGAAACATGGGGCAAATGCAGAGAATCTTTGAGGGAGAGAAAGGGAGTATAGAGCTTAATACAGCTCATTGATAGGCAGATTTGATAGGCTGTATGGTCTTTATCTACTGTCATTTTCTGAAACATATTTAACATAAGGTAAAATTAATATTAATCTAGCAGCATAGTATAATTTTTTCAGTCATGGAAATAACACAATAAAAGATGAAATCTACCTCACTGAGCAGCCTTGCAGCCTCTGAATCGATGAAATTCACCATGGTGAAGTCTAGGATTATGGTATGTAGTTGTGGTGACTTCTTTGGTTCAGATGGAGGTGTTGAATGGCAGCGTGAACTCTCCCCATGAGGTTGTGATGGAGGAAGCACTAGAGAAACACCTTGTGACCAGGAGGAAGGTGTAGATGTACCTGGTGTGCCCAGCCATGGAGTATTTTTATACTGTGAAGGAAGGTATCTATTAGGTCCCTCTCTGTACTCTCCACTCTCAAGTATATTTGCTATGGCTGTGGGCCAAAGATGAGGGTGAATGAAATCCACTTGATCATTTGATCGAAATATTGAGCCACTTCTCACGCCAGCGGGGTTTACTCCAGGAACAATATTTTCACTTGGCATTCTTCTCCTGAGGTACTCTGCAAGGGGGACCTATAAAAGATCATTTTACGTTAAAGAGCTATATTTCCAAAAGTTTATAGAAAAAATTAGACATCTGAAATAGCCACTAAGAGGCCTGCGTACTAATGTGTTAATGCATTAGTGCACATTAAATACCTGTGTTTGTATTAATGCAAAACAAAAACTTAACATGGGAATAATATTAATAGTCTGCACCCCATGCAGATTTGTCCAAAACAGTTCATTAGCTTTAATCAGATTCATGTAAATTCTGTTAATACATGTCATATATAATGATTGTCTATTAAGATGTTGTTAACTTTTGATGAGAGCATCAACCGACTAATGTGTCTGCCAATGTCCCTGCCAGGTCTCCCATGGTGTTTAAAGGGCACGGAGTGGCCCAAAGTAATCCTTCAGGTCTTCTGTCGACACTATCAGAATTGCATTCAGCATCGCTCGCAGTTGCATGCTGTACATGCGGTTCACCATGGCCTGAACTGTAGCATCCACAAGGAGGTACGGATCACCCCAGCAGGATCACCTTCACCTGATCCCTTCAGCTGCACGCTGTGCATGTTGATCACCCTGGACTGAATGGCTCTTTCTGCCAACGGTTTAAAGAACCTTCTATGGCTAAGACACAGATCTACATTGATCAGCACTTCTGCACACAGCAACAAAAGGAAGCGCAAAGCACTGCACAAGCAAAAGCTGAGACACCAGTAAGCTCTGTCTTGACTAGGTGTCATCACCCACCAACAGCTATTAAAGTCACTTCGCTCAGGCAGACCCTTACTTAGTGGGCCCTCGTCTAACGGCAAAACCAAAGGGCCCTTGGGCAAGGGCCTTAGCAGTGGAATGCATGTGTGACCATTTTTATCATTTACATTGCTGGGAATCTCAGGCTCTGCTGAACCATTCCTGCCAACTCTCTGCTCGTCCCACAATCGCTGTTCTTAAGGCAGACTACCAAAGGTAAGCTATACCTCACAGATTATGTGTTATGAACTCCACAGTATAGCAACAGAGTCATAAGCCTCAGCTTCATATTTACCACCCTAGCAGTTTCGAAGGCACCAACACAATGCAAAACAATATATATATATATATATATATATATATCCTTCTGACATTAACCTGCTTATTATCCACAAGCATACCATCTGAATCCTTAACACCAGTGGCAAACCACATTCCAATCATACACACTCATAGAAGCTAAGCAATACGGGAACCCCCTCAAAGAACTAGGAACAAAGCTTATCGCTTCCTGAGACAAACTGAAATACAGGACCAAACAGCACTAAGACACCAAGCTCACATCATTCATTCCTCAAAATTTAAAGGCTTTGTTAATTAATACCCATTCTGTTAGGAATAAAATCCCTATCATAATGGATTACTTCAAAGGTTATGACCTAGACATCTTGGGCCTGATATTCGAAGGGTAGTTACATGGTTTACAGTCCTGTAAACCATGTAACTGCCGCTGAGAGGGATATTCAACGGTACCAACACAGTTAGTACCGCTGAATATTTTATTTATTTAACCAAATTTTTATACCACCTTATTATACAATCAAGGCGGTTTACATAGAACTCAACATATTACAGAGAACTTATAGAAAACCTGGGGAGGAATGTCAGGCAGGGGGTGCCCAATGGGCAGAACTTATTTACAGATCAACGTCAACGGAGTTATCTATGGGTTAAGCATGAGAATTAGTTGGGGTTGCTAGTTATGGTCTTTGAAGTGTTCGGTAGAGAAAGGTCTTGAGAAGTTTCCTGGAGTCCTTTAGGTCTTTTGTTGTTCTGATTTCCTCTGGGAGTGTGTTCCAAATGGTGGGGGCAGCTAATGATAGTGCTCTCTTTGTGGTGGAGTTCTCTGCCTTGTATTCTTTCTGTAGAGCTGTGAATATCCCCGATTATGGCCCTTATGCGCCCCAATGCTAACCGCTTAGCATCAGGACGTGTTGGGGGAGTTCCAGGAAGTAGCAAAGGTGGAGACGATCGATAACCGGGCAGCAGTGATATTGCAAGCTGCCCAGTTAGCAACCTGAGCCTAAAAGATAGGCAAGGAAAAACACTGCTTATCTTTTAGGTGCAGAAACTAACCAGGAAGCATGCAATATCGCTGCTGCCCAGTTAGCTATGGTGGCTTCCGCGTCTGCGGCGATCCCTGAATATTCAATTCTGGGGCCGTAAATGACCCCAGCATTGAATATCTGGGGTTAAGGGTTGGTGGGCACAGCTATGCGCCATAATGGTGCATAGCCTGCCCAACTGAATATCGGGCCCCTTATGTCTATCTGAAACATGGCTCATTGAAGAAGACAACGTCCTCAAAAATCTACTTAAGTTACCTGGATATGATCTATTAAATACTGAACGTTACTAGCCATTGTTTTACTCTTTCTATTAACTATTTCGTTCCATGTTACCATTCCCTGTTCTTTGTAAACTTTAAACCTCAAAAATTGTTTCATGTAAACTACGTGGACCACAGGAAATGCGGTATATAAAAAATGCTAAGTAAATAAAATGTTAAGCGAGGCTGGAAATTACTATATACCACAGATGGAATTGCGTGGGTTTTTTATTATTACCATATTACTATGTATGGAAAAATTACTTTTATTGTAACCTGTTGTAACATTCATTGAGAAGAATGGTGTATCTAGAAATAAATGGAAAAGGAAATAAACAAAAGGTGAGGGTCAGAGATATTACTTACGCCTTTATATTCAATAAAGGATTTTTCCATTGTGACAAAATGGGAAAAAGTTAATTAGGCTTAAATTATGACAGCCATTTGCAAACCAAGTTCATTTTTGTGCATGTTTATAATAATGCATACATAGGTATGGCTTGTACAATAAATAATAATCATTTTGTGATGCCAGTATATCAAGCATGGTGCCCAAATTCCCTTTTGTCTTAAGGCAATGAGGATTTAAGTTTTGACCCATCTTGTGGCATGAGATAAAGAGAATGACAAAGCATGAAAATGTATGATGGGTATTTTTTTTTTTTACCTTTCCTGCATAAGCCACTTTTACTAAAACAAATTTCAAATGTTACAATTAGTATGACCGATAACAGGTCGCTGTCACTAGCATGGATAGCTGTCACAGAGTAGCAGTTACAACCCAAAGTCAAAAGAATAGGGTGCAGGTAACCTGCACAGAGCAGATGTTACAACACTAAATACCTTGCTGGACTGACTAGATTAGCCTTGTTGGTCTTCATCATCATTTAAAATGTTATCATGTCATTTCATTTATTGTGTTATATTATGGTTTTCCATAACTCTAGGTTTCAATATTTTATATATTAATATAGATTGGTAGTGGGTGAATCTTAGATGTAATTTATGCAATTTGGATTTAGTTCATGCCTTCTTCTGTAGTAGCTTAAGGCAAGTTATATTCTGGTACAGTAATTATTGCCCTGTTCCCAGCGGGTCTACAATCTAAGGGTCACTTTTACTAAAGTGCGTTACGTGGTTATCATGTGTTTTAGCATGCAGTGACTATTAGCGCAGGGCAGTGGTAACTGTTACCATGCAGGAATGACAAGTACCATGGGCAAATTCCCACGGTAGCCGCAAATTGTGCATTGGAGAAGGGAACGGGAAGATTAGGATGGAGATACTGCAGTTAGCGTGGGGGAACACAATGTGTACTGTCAATGTTGCAATCATTTCACAACATTTGAATGAGTAGTATTAGAGTACTGTATGTGTCTGCACAGTAACTGCCAGGAATAGGCTGACCATGCCCCCCCCTCCCCCAGTTACTGCAGAGGCTGTGCACTTACCGCACATTAGTTTTAGTGCTAAACATGCGTTAAGTGCAAAGATTTAACATACTTTAGTAGAAAGGCCCCTTAGTTTGTACCTGAGGCAATGGAAGGTTAAGTGACTTCCCCAAGATGACAAAGAGCAGCAGTGGGATTTAAAGCCTGGCTTCCTTGGCAGGGATAGCTATATCACCCTAAGGCATGATAACATCCGAGGATTGAGATTTATGCAGTGAGTGGTTTGGAGATTAATAGAGGGACAAGGCTTTCTCTGTTGGGTTCTGCTGGGTGCAGAATTGTGTATGTAGTTTTAGGCAAAAGAGCATTGTCTCAATAGTGATTTCTGTGTTTGAACAGATATTCCCTGACGCAGCAATGGTGAAACACTGACAGCATCAGAACGTGTGCTGACAGTCAGTTAGTAATGAACGTATTTACACACAGATGAGAAACTTTTTATTTTTTCCTGTTTGGTTGAAGTTATATTCTGCTATTGAGATCATGATTATAAAAGTGTAATTGATGGACTACTTGACAGCTATTATTTGAGGTTTTTCCTTCCATTTTAATCTTGCTTTTTGCTGTTATTTTGTTATTCATTTGTTATGCTACAGAAGGACATAATTTATTTTGGACTATAGTGGTTGCTATTACCTTCTGAGTCACTGAACTTCATTGTTTTGCTTATACCATAACAGGAATGAACTGCACTTTTAAACCAGAATAGGCTGAGAATGAACTCTATCTTGCAGTGCAGAATATCTGTTGTCTTTTAGAATGGAATTCTTTAAAACGGATGGGAGTGTCTCAGGGGAGGTTGTGGAAGGAAATGGATCCGTGGCTTCATTTACATAAATCAGTAGGGAGTGAAAAGCAAGGCCGAGAAGTGGACTTATATGCAAAATCACAGTTGTTCAATGGTAAAGCCAGCCTTGGAAACTGAATAACATGCATGCAATGGACAGCAAAAAGATGTAGGGTCTAACCGTGAGTTGAAGGTCAGGTTTAGCACAGAATCTGCAGCACTCACAGATCTCATTCTCTGCTTCTTGCCCTTGACAGCCTGTTAGATCCAGTTTCATTAATGCTCGTATTTTACATTCCTCTATAATTTCTGGATCTACTGCTAACTGCAAGAGACAAATTGATCAAGATTATAATGCGCAGAATCATATTTTCAATGTAATTCTTCAGAATGCTGGATGACCTTTACCATTCTCACTAGCATATCCCGGAACGCCTCCATATTTCCAAAATAGAGGGAGGTGCTGCACTGAAAAATCTTCACACCACTAATCTGCAGAGCCTGAAAGTGAAAAACTGCCAGTGAATGAGAAAAGTAGTTTGCAGAAGCACTGCAGACTTAACCATAATGCTTAGAGTTTATTACTCATTGTTTTTCAAATCCATCTCAAGGTGAGTTACATATTCATGTAGTTTATAGTTTAGTTGGTAGTTTCTTATCAAACTTTATATACCACCTTATTAAGAAGATTTCAAAGCAGTTTACATGAATAAAACTTAAATAAATGTAAGACAAAATAATAAAATCAAAGATACAGAATAAAACTGGAGATATTAAGGGAGTCATTTTAGAAACCCTATTCATAAATTGGACATCTGAAAATGGGCATTCAGATGTGAAAATCATGGCTATTTTAGAAAGTCGGATATATACAGGGTGGCCCAAAAAAAGTGAAAACATCTCATCGCATATAAGTTATTTAAAAATTCAAAAAGACAGATGCAAACGATTGACAAATTTTAAAAAAAAGATGGCGACCGGAAATTGTCGAAATAAAGACGTTATATAGCTAAAAAAGGTAAATAAGTAAACTATTTAAGCTTTTAATTTATGAGACGTTCTCGCTTTTTTTGGGCCACCCTGTAGATGCCCCCAGTGCAAGAACTTCCATGTAGCATGGAAGTATGGTGGAGGTGTGCCCTGGGCAGAGCAAGGGAGATGTATATCATGGTGCAATTTCAGAACAGCATAAGCACATCTGGCCCTAGTTACTGAGGTATCCATGCCTATAATTGTTCCTATGAATAAGGTGCAAAAAAGTGCTCATTTCATGGCTGCAACACTTCCAGGAGGAAGAGCAAAATGCACTTTTATCGTCAGAGTTAATAGTTCCTGGCCAAAGAATCTGCATGTAAATACATACTCTAAACATATTACTGGCCTGCTGCCGCAAGTCTGATAATCTGAAATGGCTGGCCAAGATGTTCTAGTCTCATAACATAGTCAGCCCCTTCTGAAATATTCTGGTTGGGACATTCAAGTATCCAGTTCTGCGAGCGTGCAATTTGGGGGATGTCCACTTTTGTGAAATGGCCTATACCCTTGCTATCTGCGTGGCCTGTTGCTGGAACTGGGCATTGGGATGTTCTTCTTTCAGACAGAGAGAGCAGTGTGCCTCCCTTCATGGCTGTCACTCCCCGGATTTTTGGATATTGTGATCTGGGCATCCCAGATTCTTCCTAGATGTCCCTTCTAAAATCTCACTTCACGAGAATAAAAGCCAAGATGCATAATACAAATAAAAAGATATTAAAGATTTAGGAAAGAGAGGTAGTTTATTTGTGGGGAGAGAAAAAGGAATGGTGAGTGCAAAGAGTGGAAAAGAAGATAGAAAATAGAAGATATATAATGGAGATTAGACCACCAGGGCTGGATGCAACCAGAATTATAAGATCGCAGGCCAATTGGAAAACAGGTGCCTTCAGGCCCCTTTTAACATTTTTAAAAGAAGGCTATTCCCTGAGATCAAGTGGAAGTGAGTTCTATAGGTGAGGGGCCAGAAAACATAGTTACTCACCATTAACAGGTGATCTCCGGGAACAGCAGGAATTTAGTTTTCACATATGAGGTGACATTGGTACCGATGGAGTCCATTCGGGAATGCTCCCCAGTGTCCAATAAGAAAGCTTTTTGGAGCATCCCACTGCAGCTGCACTGCTGCTTTCCTACCTTTGTGACTCTCCCTCCTCAGCTGAGTTTGTAGCTGAGATAAAAGGAGAGAGAGAGAGAGAGAGACCCTACAACTCCTAGGGAAGGAGGGAGGGTTGTGGAGACTAAATTCCTTCTGTTCCCGAAGATCACCTGTTACAGGTGAGTAACTACGCTATCTCCAGGAACAAGCAGAATGTTGTCTTCACATATGGGACTCCCTAGCTCCCAGATGCCAGAGAAACGTCCCCAGAATTGGTAGATTTGCCTCAGAGCAGGCCTCAGGAGGGCATGGATCTTTCATGGATTTCTGGCATCAAAAAATTCCGGGATGGAGGGTAGGAGTTCCCCTAAGTCTGAAAGAGGTGCTGGAGTACAGCATAACCAAACATGGCATCCCCGCGGGAGTCCTTGTCAAGACAGTAATGAGCAGCAAAGGTATGTACCGAAGACCATGTGGCTGCTTTGCAAATTTCATCAATGGCAATAGAACATAGGTTTGCCGTGGAGGCAGCTATGGCATGAGCATTATGGGCAGTGACATGACCTTCAAGGGATAGTCATGCTTATCATAAGCAAATGAAATGCAATCTGCTATCCATTTAGAAAGGATATGTTTGGATACTGGCAATCCCAAGTGACTGGGATCAAAGGAGATGAATAACTGGGGTCCTTTATGGTGCTCAGCTGTCCTTTGAAGACAGAATGCTAAGGTCCGTTTACAGTCAAGGGTATGGAGGGTTGCCTCTGCCCTAGAGGAATGCGATCTAGGGAAAAAGGCAGGAAGGTAAACTGATTGATTGAGATGGAAAGAAGACACTACCTTAGGCAAGAAATGGGGGTGAGTCCTAAGGACCACCTTATCATGGTGGAACCGGGTATACGGCGAGTCTGCCACCGCCGCCTGAAGTTCACTGATGCGTCTAGCTGAAGTGAGTGCAACAAGGAAAATGATCTTCCAAGACAGAAACTTTAGTGAGGTTGTAGCTAAAGGTTCAAAAGTCAGCTTAAAGAGCTGTCTTAACATGACATTAAGATCCCATGCCACCGGTGATGGCCTGATGGGAGGCTTGGTCAATGAGAGTCCTCGTGAAATGCATCACAAGCCGTTGTGTAGAGATAGGCTGCCCATTCAAGGGATGGTAAGAAGAAGCAATTGCACTGGGTTCGTCTTGAGACCAGAGGATGAAAGATGAAGAAGATACTGAAGGAGACCTTCCACAGGAGCTGAGAAGGGATTAAGATTCTTCTGGGAACACCAAGTGGAGAACCTATGCCACTTGAAGTCATAGGAACATCTGGTAGATGGTTTCCTTTAGGCTAGCAAGATCTACTTTACTTCTTGAGGAAGGTTAAGATCTTGCAACACTATGCTCTCAGCAGCCAAGCCATTAGTTGGAGAGACTGCGGATTGGGTTGGAGTAATGTCCCTTCCTCCTGTGAGAGGAGATCGGGAGCTGACTCAAGACTCAGGGGGCAAGTCTGGGACAGACACAGTAGAAGAGGAAACCATGGCTAACGTCGCCAGCGTGGGGCTATGAGGATCATGTGGCCCCTGTCTGCTTGAAACTTGAAAAGCATTTTGGGAATCAGGGGTATGGGAGGAAAGGCATATAGGAAATCCTGACCCCAGTGAAGGTGGAAAGCATCCACTTGTTGGAGGCTGGACATTGGGATTCTGGTGCAAAGACGAGGTAGTTTGGCATTTTGCGGAGTGGCAAATAGGTCTATCTCCAGAGCTCCCCAGGTCTAAAAGATGTAGGAGATTGTCTCCTGATGGAGGGACCATTCATGTGGAAGGAGGATCTGACTCAACCTGTCTGCTAAGACATTTTGCTGTCCTGGCAGATACACTGCTTGGAGGTATATTTGATGAGCAATGGAAAAAGACCAAAGATAGCCTCCTTGCAAAAGGCCCAAGAGCCCATTCCCCCTTGCTTGATCACGAAGAACATAGCTACCTGATTGTCCATCTGGATGAGAACTCTGTGGTCTTGTAGTTGTTGAAACACTGAGTGCATTGAAGATAGCACGAAGCTCCAGTAAGTCTATCTGGAGTTGCAACTCCTGCTCCATCCAGCGGCCCCAAGTGGAGAGAGTGTCCAAGTGGGCACCCCAGACCAGTTTGGAGCATCCATTGTCAGGATGCATTGATGTGGAAACATCTGAAAAGGTGACCCTATGAGAAGATTTCCTAGGGTAGACCACCACAGAAGGGAGTCAATGAACTGTCTGTGACTTGGATCTGGTCCCTGAGGGCCCCAGAGACATGCTTCCACTGGGAAGCAAGAGTCCACTGAGCTGTCTGCATGTGCAGACGGGCATATGGAACTACATGCACTGTGGAGGCCATATGGCCTAGAAGTTGCAGCATCTCCCAGGCCGTCTCTGAGCCTTACTTGAGATGCTAGCTGTACTAGTTGAGTACAACAGTCCTGCGGTAGGAAGTGGTGGGGGCAAATACAATGACAGAATTCAAAATGGCATTGGACAGACACAGTGGATCCCTTTACAGCAACAGGATAAAATCAAAATTAACTTAACTATCTAATTTCTCAACATACAGGGGTGTCCTACACGGAGCGGTGGGTTTACCTCTAAAACAAAGACAGGGGGAGGGGTGGCCTGCACAGAGCGGTAGGTGCCATCTTACTAGGCAGACTAGATGGACCATACTGGTCTTTATCTGCTGTCGTTTACTATGTTACTATGTTACTATGACTGTCGAGTGTCTAGAAGAGCTCCTATGAATTCTAGTGTTTGAGTGGGAATTAGATGGAATTTTGGAAGATTTATCACAAATCCCAGATTCTGCAGTACCTACATTGTATGAAGGAGGTTTAGATGAACCTCCTGTGAGGTGGCTGCCCTTATTAGCCAGTCATCTAAGTAAGGGAAGGCAAATATTCCGAGAATCCTTAGATATGCGGCTACGACCGCCATACACTTTATAGAAACATGACAACAGAAAAAGACCACATGGCCTATCTAGTCTGTCCTTCCATATCAACCACTACAACAGTTCCCTTTTTCCCTTTAGAGATCCTCTGTGTTTGTCCCATGCTTCTTTGAATTCAGATATTGTCCTCATCTCTACCATCTCAACTGGGAGACTATTCCACAGATCCACCACTCTTTCCGTAAAGAAATATTTCCACATATCGCTCCTGAATCTATCCCCCTTCACCCTCATCCCATATCCCCTCGTAGCAGAGTTTGCTTTCAATCAAAAGACTCTTGGGGCAGAGGCAAGTCCAAAGGGAAGGACTCTGTATTGATAGTGATTTCCTTGGAAGATGAAGTGTAAATACGTCCTGTGTTCTGGATGAATGAGGATAAGAGTATGCACTTCTTTTAGATCTAGAAAACAGAGACAGTCCTGACTGGAGGTAAGGTAGAAGGGTTCCTAGTTAGACCATTTTGAATTTCTCTCGGACAAGAAACTTGTTTAGGTTCCTGAGGTCTAAGATGGGTCAGTACCCTCCGTTTTTCTCTGGTATGAGAAAGTAAGGCGAATAGAAACCCATCCCCTGATGGGATGTTGGTACCTCTTCTATGGCACACTCTGACAGAAGAGAAGCGATTTCTTGCTGCAGGAGAACAGTGAGTTTGGGCCGAGAATGATATTCCCGCACTAGAATGGAGGGTGGGGGTGTGCATTATAGATGAAGCTTGTATCCTTCTTGCACTATGGTTAGTGTGCACTGCTGTGAGGTGATAAGACACTACCTGGGTGTATAATGGCAAAGTCTGCCTGCTATGTGGAGGGGGCGGGCATTCTCTACATGCAGAGTGCCTATATTCTCTAGGATGACGTCAAAAACCAGGCACAGATTGGGTCTGTGCAGCTGGTTGGGGTTTGCTTCCTCTGGGTACCCTGAGGTTAGTATTAAAAAGATAGAGAATAAGAAGGGTAAAATGTCTTCTTCTTACCATAGAAAGGCTTCTTTGCAGCTGCTTTCTTTTTCACAGGGTTGGCAGTAGCTTTGGAAAGCTTACTGAGGGTAGTATTCTCATACTCTAATTGAGAGGCCTTATCTTGCCAATCTTTCCAAACAGGTTCTCACCAGTACAGGGAATATTACCCAGCTTATCTTGAACCCATTGTTCAAAGTCTGATGTCTGGAGCTATGCAATCCTATGTGCACCTATACAGATAAAGCGTACTTACTCACCTGTAACAGGTGATATCCGGGAACAGCAGGAATTTAGTCTTCACAAATGGGTATTGTCGGTACCGACGGAGTCTGCGCGGGAACGCTCCCCAGCGTCCAATAGGAACGCTTTTGGGAGCATCCCTCAGCACATGTGCGCTGCCTTCCTGCCTTTCCAACTGTCCCTCTTCAGTTAAGTTTGTAGCTGAGTTAAAGGATAGAGGGAGAAAGGAAAGAGACAGAGGGATAGAGAGACAACTCCTAGGGGAGGTGGGTGGGTTGTGAAGACTAAATTCCTGCTGTTCCCGGAGATTACCTGTTACAGGTGAGTAACTATACTATCTCCAGGAACAAGCAGGAATGTAGTCTTCACATATGGGGACTCCCTAGCTGAAGATGCCAGGGAGATCACCCCAGGAAGCTGCCACCTATAGTGAGGTGGGTCATGCTTCCTCCCATGGATCTCTGGCATCCTACCAGGGTTGGTGGGTAGGAGTTGTATTAAGTTTGAAAGAGATTTTGAAGAACAGCCTGACCAAAGAAGGCATCCCGACGGAAGGCTTTATCAAGGCAGTAGTGGGCTGTAAAGGTATGTACCGAAGCCCAGGTGGCTGCTCGACAAATGTCATCAATAGACACAGAGTGAAGGTTAGCCATAGAGGCTGATATGGCTCTCACATTATGAGCTGTGACATGGCCTTGAAGAGGAAGACTCTTACTCTCATAAGCAAAGGATATGCATTGTGCAATCCATTTGGATAAAGTCCTCTTGGAGACTGGAAGTCCCAAATGACTAGCATCAAAAGCAATAAAAAGTTGAGAAGACTTTCTATGCTGCTGTGTTCTTTGTAGAAAAAAAAACAAGGCTTTTTTACAGTCCAAAGTGTGAAGGTTCTTCTCTGCATTAGAGGCATGAGGCCTCGGAAAGAATACAGGAAGATAAATCAATTGATTTAAATGAAAAGGCAAAACCACCTTTGGCATAAAGTGTGGATGAGTTCTGAGGACAACCTTATCATGGTGAAACCTAGTGTAAGGAGGATCAGCCACTAACGCTTGCAATTCACTAATGCGATGTGCAGAGGTGATTGCAATTAGGAAGATGACCTTCCAGGACAAAAACCTCAGGGTAGTAGTGGCTAAAGGTTCAAAGGGCGGTTTCATGAGCTGCCCGAGAACTATATTTAAATCCCATGCCATCGGTGGTGGTTTGATGGGAAGTTTTGTTAACAGAAGACCTCTCATAAATCTGGATATGAGAGGATGAGAGGAAATTGGTTGTCTATTTAGAGGCTTATAGGAAGCTGTAATTGCGCTAAGATGGACTCTTACTGAATTGGTCTTTAGACCAGAAATTAATAAATTAAGTAGATACTTTAGTATCGCTTCCAAAGGTATCACCAGGGGGTTTAACCCCTTCTGGGAACACCATATAGTGAAACGTTTCCACTTGAAGGCATAAGATAGTCTTGTGGAAGGTTTTCTAGAAGCCTGAAGGATATCCTTTACCTGTTGGGAAAGGTTGAGATCCTGAAGATTTAAACTTTCAGGAACCAGGCCTTGAGAAGCAGGGACTGGGGATTTGGGTGCCATAGGGTCCCGCTCTCTTGGGAAAGGAGATCTGGAGCACACCCTAACTCCAGAGGCGCAGCTTGAGAGAGATGTAGAAGCAGGGGATACCACGTTTGGCGTGGCCACCATGGCGCTATGAGGATCATACGACCTCTGTCTCTCTGAAGCTTGAAGAGTGTTTTGGGGATGAGGGGAATAGGTGGGAAGGCATAGAGGAAGTGCCTGGCAATTGTGAGCCGGAATCCTGGAACAGAACTGGGGAAGTTTGGCATTCAGTGAACTTGCAAAGAGGTCTATGTCTGGAGTCCAACAGATGTGAAATATCTTTGTCACCTGGTCTAGGGGGAGAGACCATTCGTGAGGCAGCAGTACTCGGCTGAGTTTGTCTGCCCAAAGGTTTTGAATGCCTGGAAGATATATCATGAGAAGGTGGATTTGATGCTCTCTGGCGAGGGCCCAAAGTCGTAAAGCTTTGTTGCATAACGACAGAGAGCCTGTTCCACCCTGCTTGTTCACATAGAACATGGCTACTTGATTGTCCCTTTGGACTTGAACTGTCTTGTAGCTGAGCTGGGCATGGAATACTCGAAGAGCTAATTAGATTGCTCTTAATTCCACGAGGTTTATGTGAAGACAAGCCTCCCGTGGAGTCCAGGTGCCCTGGGTAGAGAGATGATGCAGGTGTGCTCCCCAACCCACCTGTGATGCATCTGTTGTTAGGGTGGCCTGGAATAGGGATTGTTGGAAAGGAGACCCCAATAAAAGATTCTCCAGTGATTGCCACCATTGAAGGGACAAGATCAGTCGATGAGAGTTTGATATCTTATCTGACATACCTCCTGTGGCTTGTGTCCACTGTGTGGATAGGGTCCACTGGGCTGCTCGCATGTGGAGGCGAGAATAGGGAACTACATGAACTGTGGATGCCATGTGTCCCAGTAACTGTAGCAGTTCTCGAGCAGTTAGGGAGGATTTTCCCGCTGCTTGAGAAACTAGTTGCACTATGCGAAGACACCGGGACTGTAGAAGGAAAGCCCTTGACTGTCTGGTATCTAAACAGGCTCCTATGAACTCCAGAGACTAGGAAGGAACAAGTTGGGATTTTGGGAAGTTTATTACCAATCCCAAGTATTGGAGGATTCGCATTGTGCGAGACAGTGCAGAGCTGGCTTCTGCACTCATGGGGGCTCTAATGAGCCAGTCGTCCAAGTAAGGGAAGACGAATATCCCTAGGGTTTGCAGGAATGCAGCTACTACTGCCATGCATTTCGTGAAAACTCTTGGTGCGGAAGCCAGACCAAAGGGAAGAACCCTGTACTGGAAGTGTTTTCCCTTGAAAAGGAATCATAAGAATTTCCTGTGATCTGGATGGATCAGAATGTGAGTATATGCATCCTTTAAGTCTAGAGAGCAAAGCCAATCCTGACTTTGACGGTATGGCAGAAGAGTTCCTAGAGAAATCATTTTGAACTTCTCTCGGAACAGGTATTTGTTAAATTCTCTGAGGTCCAGAATGGGTCTGTGTCCCCCTGTTTTCTTTGGAATAAGAAAATAGGGGGAGTAGAACCCTGTACCCTGCTGGAGGATGGGTACTTCCTCTATTGCCCCTTGGGCAAGAAGTGTTGAGACCTCGTGATTCAGCAGATTGTCTGCAGAGGTCTGGGAATTGAACTGCCTTAGGATTGTAGGAAGGGGCATGCTGTGAAAATGAAGCTTGTACCCCCTCTCCTACAATGGACAGAGTCCAATTTTCTGCTGTTATTTGGTGCCATCTGTTGGCAAAATGACAGCCTGCCTGGAATATTTAGGGGTTCTGGACCCCTCAGAGGCAGGAAGGCTAAGCTCTCTAGGAAGGAGTCAAAGCCCTTGAGGATGCTGAACCTGCGGAGCTGGTTGAGCTCTCGGGCCTTTTGGCTTCTTCTGCTGTTTAAATTGCTGTTGTTGTCCCCTTTGGGCAACTTGACCGGGAGCTTGGCTTTTCTGGGTATAGGATGGATAAAACTTCCTCTTTTTACAGAAAGAGGGTTTTTTATAGGGTTTCTTTTTGGCTGGAGTGGCTGTAGATTTTGACAATCTATCTAAGGTGATATTGTCAGCATCTATCTCATTAGCCTTTTCATGTCAATTCTTGCCACAGAGGTTTTCTCCTGTGCAAGGGACATTGCCTAATTTATCCTTTACCCAAAACTCCAAGTCTGATGCCTGAAGCCAGGCAATCCGTCGTGCACCAATGGCAATAGCAGAGGTTCTGCTGATACATTCAAAGCAGTCAAAGGCTGCACGGTTTACAAACTTGAACATGCATGACAAGCGTAAGAAGTCTTGTCTGTCATCTGGGAGAAGTGGGCTCATAAGCTCCAAATCTCCTGTGACCTCTTTGAGGAACATTCCCATATATAGAATATATGAGCTGACCCTAGCTGAAAGCATGGAAGCCTGAAAGGTTTGACGTCCAAAAGCATCAAGAATCCTGCATTCACGACCTGGAGGTGTGATAAGGAAGCTTATCATAGTTCAGGAGGGAGCTATAAAAGAGGTGAATTGGCTTTGAACAAGCAACCTGTCTTTGCTGGTAGAAATAATAAAACAGAATGTTTTCATAAAAGACTACCAGTCCCAGAATGCACCAGGTTTCAAACAGCCTCTAGAAGGGCTGAAGTGGGGAAACGTGTGTTCAATCAGGAGAGCTATGAGGTAATCCCCAATCACTCATCTCCAAGGGCAGGGCTTGATTCAGCACACCTGGGCTGTGCTAGGGTGGAGTGTCCCTCTAAGCAGGTTAAAAGTAAAAGATATTCTCCACACAGAAAGAACAGAAAGAACAGAGAGAACCAGGAGAGCAGATAGAAAGAGGACTACAACAGCAGAAGCAACGTGGAAGGAAGAAGAGAACATGAGAACATAAGAACATAAGATATGCCATACTGGGTCAGACCAAGGTCCATCAAGCCCAGTATTCTGTTTCCAACAGTGGCCAATCTAGGTCACATGTACCTAGCAGTTTCCCCAAGAGACACAAGTTCCACAATGCTTGTACTGGGTCAAACATTGATCTCTTCGGTCACTTCTTAATAATGGTTTATGGACCTTTCCTCCAGGAACTTATCCAAACCTTTTTTAAACCCAGCTACACTAACAGCCTTTACTACATTCTCCGGTAACAAATTCCAGAGTTTGATTACACGTTGAGTGAAAAAATATTTTCTTTTATTAGTCTTAAATAGTCTACCCTGTAGCTTCATTGCATGTCCCCTAGTCTTTCTATATTCTGATAAGGTAAACAATCGATCTACGTTTACCCGTTCCACTCCGTTCATTAATTTATAGACTTCTATCATATCTCCCCTCAGCCGTCTCTTTTCCAGGTTAAAGAGCCCTAACCTTTTTAGCCTTTCTTCATAGGAGTATCCTTCCATCCCCTTTACCATTTTGGTGGCTCTTCTCTGTACCTTTTCTAAAATCGCTATATCCTTTTTAAGATACGGCGACCAGAATTGCACACAATATTCAAGGTGCGGTCTCACCATGGAACGATATAGAGGCATTATAATATCTTTTATTTTATTTTCCATTCCTTTCCTTATCATACCTAGCATTCTATTTGCTCTCTTGGCCGCCGCTGCACACTGGGCCGAGGGTTTAAACATGGTATCCACAATGACGCCTAAATCTTTTTCCTGGGTGGTGGTTCCTAATGTGGAACCTTGCATCGTGTAACCATAGTTTGGGTTGTTCTTCCCTAGGTGCAAAACCTTGCACTTGTCCACATTAAATTTCATCTGCCATTTCGATGCCCAGTCTTCCAATTTATCAAGATCCTCTTGCAAGTTTTCACAATCCTCTTGGGTTTTAACAACTTTAAATAGTTTTGTGTCATCTGCAAATTTGATAACCTCACTCGTTATTCCACTTTCCAGGTCATTTATGAATATGTCAAAAAGCAGCGGACCCAGCACAGATCCCTGGGGTACACCACTATTCACCTTTCTCCATTGGGAAAATTGGCCATTTAGCCTTACCCTCTGCTTTTTATCTTTTAACCAGTTCCTGATCCACAATAGTACACTGCCTCCTATCCCATGACTCTTTAGTTTCGCCAAAAGTCTCTGATGAGGGACCTTGTCAAAGGCTTTCTGAAAGTCCAGATACACAATATCAACCGACTCACCTTTGTCCACCTGTTTATTCACTCCTTCAAAAAAACATAACAGATTAGTAAGACAAGATCTTCCTTGTCTAAAGCCATGTTGGCTATCTCCCATTAGGTTGTGACTATCTACATGCTGAGTAATTTTATTCTTTATGATGGTTTCTACCATTTTTCCTGGTACTGACGTCAGGCTCACCGGTTTGTAGTTTCCCGGATCACCCCTGGAACCCTTTTTAAAAATTGGTGTTACATTGGCGATCCTCCAATCTTCAGGTATTAGAGATGATTTTAATGATAGTTCACAGATTACTGATAGCAGTTCTGCAATCTCATATTTCAGTTCTTTCAACACCCTTGGATGTATACCATCCGGCCCAGGTGATTCGCTACTCTTCAGTTTATCTAATAGTTGTAAGACATCTTCCCGATGTATCGATATTTCCTTCAATTCTTCCGCACCTTTAAATACCACTTCAGTCATGGGTAACATCCCTACATCTTCCTCAGTAAAGACCGAAGCAAAGAATTCATTCAGTCTCTCCGCTATCGCCTTGTCGCCTCTTAGTGCTCCTTTAACTCCTTTATCATCTAATGGACCAACTGACTCTCACAGGTTTTTTTGCTACGAATGTACTTGAAAAGGTCTTTATTTCGCGTTTTTGCTTCCGCAGCAAGCTTCTTCTCAAATTCTCTCTTTGCCTGCCTTATCCAATGCCTTGCATTTGACTTGCCAGTGCTTGTGCTGTTTCCAGGTTTCGTCGTTTGGCTCTTTTTTCCATTTCCTGAAAGATGCTTTTTTGGCAACAACAGCCTCTCTGACCTCACCTTTAAACCATGCTGGCAGTTTTTTGGACTTCCTTCCACTTTTATTAAAGCGTGGAATACAGCTGGTCTGGGCTTGGAGGTCTAAAGAAGGAGCCCACAGCAGTACGTGTGTTAGGAGTGATTCCAGAGGCAACCATACTCCATTGGACTGGAGGAAGCCAGAGGAGTGGGGTTATAGAGCCAGGAACTCCCAAACGGCACCTTTGAAGGAGACGGCTGCAATTGGAAGGGGCCCTAAGACCGGTGCAAGAAGGTATGTGAAGAGAGACCCAGTGTCCAGGGATCTTGATTGGAAGGCTGGACATAAAAGCTGGACTACTTACTGGCCAGGATATCAGGAGAGGAAACCTAACGGCAAAGGAAGCTCAGGTATGAACTTTGATCTATGCCCTAGCTCTTCTCCAGGAAGACAGCAGGGAAACAAATATTATCCTGAGAATGATCAATTAAAGAATTCCTCTGAGCCAGATCCTGATATTGATTCCATGATATTTGAGGAAGAAGGAGATATATCAAATGATCAGAATGAATACATGGATTGCTCTCTGTCTAGGCTACTGTTTTAAAGTACTTTCTCACTAATACAACAACCACCAAAAGGAACTGTAACTTGTTCTTTTATCTACCCAGAAAAGTCTCTGCAAGAAAGCTTTAGGGTAGGATTGAGCCACGTAGAGAGAGTGAACCAGCAAAGGGGTTTGCAGCTGGCTAATTATTGGTGACTGAACCAAGCACAAGTACACGTGAGCTCTGGAAGGAAACTTTTCTTTTTTTGTGTGTGTGTGAATAGAAGAAAGTTATCCTTGATAAAGAACAGTTTTTTTTGTTACTTTTGGGTTTTGTTTTTGCCTTTTGAAGCACTGCTAAGAATGTCATTAGCAGGAGCCATCAAAAAGACCTTTTCTGTTTCCCATCAAGGTCTTTATTGATTTATTGCTTAAGAAGTTCAGTTACCTTATAATATGTTTTGTTTTTCCTGAGTACAATACTGGAAGCAAGTGTCCTTTTGTGTTACCAAGTAAATCTGTGTGGGAGAATTAACCCCATGAATAAAATCTGTTTTTCTTTGCTTACACTCGAGCAACGCAACTCATTATTTTGTGAACGGCTGATTCTGGTATGAATGAACTACATCCCCCACAATCCTTTGCAAGTCATAATAATATTTTGCCTTTGCTAAGACTGTGGACATTCAAGACCAGCACCCCCGTTTACAGAGGATTGGATGCATGTCTCTTTGCACTTTTCATCCTACGCATGGCTGACTCCACTACCATTGAATGGTGTGGCAGCTGAGTCTTTTGAAATCCAGGACATGGTGGAACTCAATACATGGTATCAAGTCTCCTAGAATGAGGAGATGTGGTCAAAGTTGTCTCCCACATTCTGAGCATCAGATCATGAAGAATTTCATGAATGAGCAGAGTGGCTGCCTCCTTTGGAGCCTTAGGATATTGGAGAATGTCCAATTCCTTTGCTCTAGGTTCCTTTTCAGGAGCTACCGTGATTGAAAGGCCTTTGGCAACATCACGAATAAAATACTGATAAGACATGTCCTCTGGAGGCGACATTCTGCGTTGGGGAGAAGAATAGACTTTCGGGAGAAAAACTGTGGTACCGGCAGAATTATCAAAGTCATCGGAATCGGAGGATTCGAAGTAGCGCTAATCCAGATGTTCATGTAAGGCACAGTCCCGGTATCGATCGAAGTCGGTACTGATTTGATCCGGTACCGATCTTTCGATGCCCGGCATGGGTGCTGGTACCGGTATCTGTGCCGGTACCGGCATCGGTACCTGTGTCGGTACCTGTGCCCGTTGAACCATCGGTGTCAACGGTATCGCAGCTGTAAGGAGAGCTGCAATACTGCGCTCGATAGCGAGTAATCTCTGGTCTATCGATACTGCCAATGCCTGGGTGTCGGTACCGGTGAAGGCGGCCGGGACCCCTGAGCATGGCACCAGTAGTTCTGTTGAGGCCTCGGCCTCGAGAACATCCTGGAACCCCATTGATGCTTTGGAGGCCGAAGCCTCCCACCGTGGCTGTTTTGCCAGTGTGGTTCCTTCAAGGGCAATGCTAATGACCTCTCGATGCTTTGCAGGAGAGCTACCCTTTGAGGACCGGCTTTTATGTTTAGTTACCTGAGATCCATGGGAGGAAGAAGAGGCTCTTGAAGATGTTGATGCAATGGACCTGGCATCCGAAGAAAAGAGGGTACCGAGCTTTGCAGCCCAGTTCTGTCTTCCTCTTTTAGTCATTCCCATAGAAAAGAGACACTCAGATGGAGAATGGTCAGGGCCTAAACATTTAAGACACCAGTCATGGGTGTCGGTGATGGAAATGGTACCGCCACACTTAGTGCATTTTTTAAAATCACTAGTTGGTTTTTCCATCTTTAAGGAAAAATGGGGCCTAGTGCCCAAAATGGCGCCTAGCACCGTAAAAGAAAAGTTTCTGAAGAGAAACAATTCAGAATTTTTTTTTTTTTTTAAGAAGAAAAGAAAAGAACCGGTGGTACCGGTAGGTGTCGTGCGGAGGCAAACGCGACCACAAGAAAACAAGATTAAAGAAGAAATTTTCTGCGGTGACAGGGTATGTGTCCTGTAGGCTCCGCGGAAAACGAAGAACTGAAGAGGGACAGTTGGAAAAACGGGAAGGCAGCGCGCATGTGCTGAGGGATGCTCCCAAAAGCATTCCTATTGGACGCTGAGGAGCGTTCCCACGCAGGCTCCGTCGGTACTGACGATACCCATATGTGAAGACTACATTCCTGCTTGTTCCTGGAGATAAGTTGCTCTGCTAGTGCATTCAAAACAGTCAAAGGTTGCCCTATTGGCAAATTTGAAAACATTTTGGGCATGTTTGACTAATGTAAGATAGTTTGCCCTCTTATCATCCGGGAGAAGAGGAGACATTGATTCTAGTTCCCTTGTTACCTCCCTAAGGAACATACCCATGTAGAGTATGTATAAACTTATCCAGGCTGAAAGCATGGAGGCTTGAAAACATTGACGCTCAAAGGCATTGAGGGTTCTCAATTCCTTGCCCGGGGGATTGGAGGAATGCATCTTAGAATTTTTTATTTGACACATAGCCAATTCTACTACCATTGAGTGGTGTGGAAGCTGCAATTTCTGGAATCCGGGCTTTCTGGTACTCGATACATGGTATTGAGTTGTCGAGTATGGGAAGAAATGGTGAGGGACGTTTCCCACATTCGGAGCATAAGATCCTGGAGTATACGGTGAATAGGCAGAGTAGTCGCCTCTTTAGGAGCTATAGGGAATTAGAGAATGTACCATTCCTCTGCTCTGGGTTCTTTCTCCGATGTAGGAGTAATGGATAGACCCCTTGCCATATCCTTGATAAACTCTTGGAAAGACATATGTTCGGAAGGGGACATGTGCCGTTGCGGTGACGGTGAGGGCTCCTCCATAAGACTTTGCATCTCTCGGGTACCGATTGATTCATCACACAGGTCTGCAAAAAAAATTTTTTCGAGAGCTGTTTTGGTTATTCCACGTAATCTTTATGTTTTTTGGTGCGCTGAATCCGAAAATGACCTCCATTTTGTCATAGGACATCACGTTTCCTGACAATTTAGGTAACTATGTTAAATAAGGCAAAACCTCAAAATAAATGGAAATAGACTTATAAAATTAAAGTTTTATTACAATATTTTCATGAAAATCCTTTTTTGAACTGAAATGAGCTCACCTATACACACTAGAACTCGATTCTTCTTCCTTGTGAGGCTCCTCTTGGTGCATTTACACTTGTGAGTAGCATCTGGAATGTCTCTCTGAAGCATCCAAAAGTAGTCTGCCATCATTGTAATGCTCCATTTTCCCTGGTATCTCCTTTCCATCTCTTTAATGTCTTGGTGGAATCATTCACCTTGTTCCTCACTCACAGCTCCCAAATTTTCAGGAAAGTAGTCAAGGTGGGACTGGAGGAAATGCACTTTCAAACTCATCAAGCAACCTAAAGCTTGAAATGCTTTCAGCATTCGTCCGACGATCTTTTTGTAGTGAGGATCTTTGTTATTGCCTAAAAATTTCTGTATGACTTCTTTAAATGCAATCCACCCTTCTTTTTGAGGATCCGTCATGGTATTGACAAACTCTTGGTCAACTATAAGCCTTCTAATGTCTGGTCCGACGAACACACCTTCCTTCAATTTTGCCTCCGACAGGCCTGGAAACTTGGTGACCAAGTATTTGAAGCATTCTCTATCTCTTGGAAGTGATTTTACGAATTGCTTCAATCCATCCCAATTTTATGTGGAGAGTGTGATAAGGAAGCTTATCATAGCTCAGGTAGGAGCTATAGAAAAGATGATGTGACTCTGAACAAGCAACCTGTCAGTTCTGGTAGAAGCAAGAAAACAGAGTTTTCACATAAAAGACTACCAGTCCCAGAATGCACCAGGTTTCCAGCAGCCATGAGAGGGGCTGAAGTGAGAAAATGTGTGTGCAATCAAGAGAGCTATGAGGTAATCCCTAAGCACTCATCTCAAAGGGCAGGGCCTGATTCAACACAGCTGCGCTGTGTTAGGGAGGAGCACACGTTAGGACAGAATAAGAATAGAGCTTATTCTACAGATAACAGCTACAGCAACAGCTTCAGACACAGATACAGCAACAGCTTCAAGCTCAAGCACCAACATCATCTCGAGAAGCAGAAGCCAAGCCAAGCGGATAGAGAGAGAAGGAAACTCTCTGGAAGGAAGAGAAGAAAGGCCATTGGAAGGTCTGGGAGATTCCAAGGCAGTACCTATACTGGGAGGTATTCCAAATGCCAGCAGAGTCCATTGGACTGGAGTCAGCCAGAGGAATGGAATGGCAGAGATAGGAATCACCAGTGGCTACCTGGAAGAGAGAAGACTGCACGTGGAAAGGACTTTCAGACCAAGGCCAGAAGGTATGTGAGAGGAGATCCAGTGTCCAGGGATCAAGATTGGAAGGCTGGATATCGATTGAGATTGGTATAGACTCAAGATATTTGTCATACCAGTACCTCGGAACTGGGAACGGACTCGAGGGCCAGTATGGGCAGGAGTGTGCCCAGCAGCATGAAGCCCGATGCAGACTGCATGGGCATCGTTGACAGTACTGGTACCAACGATACCACCAGTAAGATCCTGACCGGTACTGACGCTGCTAAAAGAGCCACTAGACTCCACTCAATGGCCAGCATATGCTGATCCATAGAGCTTGCCGATGCCTGGGTATCTGTACTGGAAGCATGGGCTACCATTCCAGACCATGGCACTAGGAGCTCTCCTGAAGTGGAGGCCTTGGGAGCATCCTGGACTCCTTTTGCGGCTTTGGAGGGAAGATCCTCCTGCTGGGGTAGTTTGGCCAGTTGATCCAACTCCAGGGCAATGCTCGAGGCTTCTCTATGTTTAGATAGAGATCTACCCTTACGAGGACGGCCTGTCTTGTGTTTCGATACCTGAGATCCATGTGAGAAAGACAAAGCCCTCAATGATGTCAAAGCGAGTGAAACTGCATCTGAGGCAAAAAGGGAGCTGAGTTTTGCAACCCAATACTGTAGGCCTTTCTTTGTTACCAGCATTTTCTTGCATAGGGGACATTCAGATGGCTGGTGATCTGCGCAGAGGCATTTAAGACACCAGAGATACTCCTACCACACTTAGAAGATTTCTTAAAACCACTGGTTGGTTTTTCCATCGTGTCAGTAGACTGGATGGAAGGCCTAGGCCTAAGATGGCATCAATGCGCCTGAAAGAACTAAAGTTCTTTTTTTTTTTTTTTTTTAGAAAGAAATAGAATCGAAGAGATCGGTTCTGGCGTTGACGGGAAAGCAGATGCAACCACAACAAATAATAAAAATGAAGACGACATTTTCTATGGTGACAGGATTTGCTTCCTGCTGGCTCCACGGAAAACGAAGAACTGAGGAGGGAGAGTCACAATGGCGGGAAGGCAGCAGTGCAGGGGCAGTGAGATGCTCCCAAAAGCTTTCCTATTGGATGCTGGAGAGCATTCCCACACGGGCTCCATCGGTACTGAAGTCACCCCATATGTGAAGACTACATTCCTGCTTGACCCTGGAGATAGAAAAACAGCGGAAAGTTGGCAGGACCCTTCCCTTGCCTTCTCAGAAGGGATTACAATTTAAGTGTACATAAGATACTAGAGGGTGAAATGACTTGCCAAATGTCAAAGGAGTGTTAGTGGAAGGAGGATTTTAACCCTGGCTGTCCTGATTTTCAGCCTACTGCTCTAAGCACTAGGCCACAAAGCAAAGTTGCTTACCTGTAACAGGGATTCTCCGTACCCTCGTGCCATCCCCCTAAAATATAATTAAAAAAAGAAAAAAGCCAAAAGGACATATACAAAACATAATCCTACATTCTTATTGACTTAGCTACATTGTGGTGATGCGCAGGTAGCTGAGCCTTTTAAAACTAGGAAAAAAGAGTTTTTTTCTCATGAGCGGGGGAAGGGCTCACTACAGCATAGCTCTCAGGCAGAGAAAGAAGCTAGAACACACACTAATAGGGATAGCTTGAAGCCACACCCAGCCTCTAGGGCTCGTGCAGGCAGAGAGGGGGTGGGGCCAGAGAAGGAAACAAGCTGCAGGATATTTAAGCTGCGTCACTCAGGAAGTGGGCAGGCAAGAGATACAGAGGCAAGAGATACAGAGGCAACGAAGAGAGAGGCAGAGAGAGAGGCAGGAGGGCTGAGGAATACAAGCAGGGGCACAGCAAGAGACACGAGGAAAAAGAGAGACACAAGCAGAAACACAGAGAGAGGACGTGCTCAAGGAAAACTGCATGCTAAAAGCCAGGAGGAGAGGCCAAGAGTCCAGAGGAACCAAGGGAAGAAACAGCAGTATAAGGCTGTAGGGCCTGGAGGTTCAAAGGGGACCAGCCATAACTCCCAAGACAAGTGCAAAGGTTGTGGGCATGAGTGGAGCTGGGGAAAATGTCAAGAGTATATGACTGATTCTGAGAGTGACAGCTCAAGTCCTGAGTCTGTGATTAGGCAGTACAGAAAACCAGTTGGGAAGAGGGTTTCTGCCAGTAAAGCGATTGGTGTGTGTCCTGAACAGGAGTGTCTAAGAGGAAGAAGGGCAAGAGCTTTTGACCCGGTAAAAAGGGGATGCCAGAAGTTAAAATGGGGGAAGCTTCTTAGGCTTTTAAAGGAAGTGAAGCATAGCGTTCCAGAACGTGCCCCAAGCCCTGAGTGTTACAGTACCCCAGAAGAAATGGAAGTAGACTCATACTCAGACTCTCCAATATCCTCTGCGGAATCCATGGAGTGTGGGATTTGTATAAGCCGTGTTTAATACTGTTATAAGAAGCTGTGAGTAACAGGTTAAGAAGATATCTGTGCTGGTGTTGTTATGTGCCAAGCTGAAAAGCAGACAAGAAGTCATATGAACCTCATTGTTTAAAGCAGCCAATTGTATCTCTGAAGAAGCCAGGTTTAACAGGGCTAGCGTTTTAAACCAGGAGGCAGCACAGGAGAGATATCCTAATCTGCAGCAGCTGAGAGTAAAGGTCAAAAACTGTCTTACAGAAGTTTTTGGAAAACTGTGCATTTAAAAAGTGTTACACTGCTTTGTAAATGAAAGAAGCTGAAAAGAGTAATCAAGAGTGAAGTAACTACTTGAAGAAATATTGCTGAGAAGTCTAAAGGGAGAAAATATCCTATATTTTCAGTTTGTGATATTGTTTGCCTTATCAAGGTCATTTGCCTCAGCAAGGTCACTTGCCAAAAGTTGGTTCCAGAAATAAATAAATAAAAGCAATTTAAGTAACAAATTGTCCTGTGTTCCTCTTCCATTCGGATTGCTGACAAAGCAAACCCACAACTACACAAAGAAGAGTGATGTCCCGCGCTCCCCACTAGGCAACCGCCTAGTCGCAGCGGCGCGGGCGTTCCCACAACATATAAGACTGACTAATTCAGACTGTGAAGGGAAACTGGTTCACTCAGGCACAGAGAACTCAAAAAGAGATTTTTCTCAGCTGAGGGAGGGCTCTGAGCACATGGCTCTGTCTGAGATGTCACCAGATGTGTGGCTGCATTTCTATGCTGTCTACGGAGAGCCCCTGTTACAGATAAGCAACTTCGCTTTCTCTGCAGACAAGCTTGAAAATGCAGCCACATATCTGGTGAATCCAGAGCTGAGGGCCGTGTCTTCTTCCCTTTTCCTTCTTTCTTCTTCATGGCCTGAGTGTAATAAGACTGGAGGAACCAGGAATGGCTGAGAACTAGCATGCAAATAGTTTTTTTGAGGACTACCTGTCCTAAAACTGCATCTTGAGCAGTGGATTTGTCAAGGCAATAGTGCCTTGTGTAAGTATGTACTGAAGACCATGTAACAGCTTTGCAGATGTTTTGAACAGAAACTGAATGCAAATTGGCCATGGAGGTTGCTTTTGCTCTGAGTTGGTGTGGTCCAATCACTCCTGGGGATTGCAGATTAGTTTGTATGTAGCAGAGGTTTATGCACTCTGAGATCTAGATGGACAAAGTCCTTTTTGAAGCTGATATACCAGGATTATTTGGGTTATAAATTACAAAAAACGGAGACGATTTCCTTAAGTGTGGTATTAAGATAGTAAAGAAGAGCACTCCTACAGTCCAGCACATGTAGTGAAGGTTCCGTGTCTGTAGTTGAACTGGAAAAGAAGGATGGTAGAACTACAGATTGATTTATGTGGAATTCTGGGATAACATTTGGGAGGAGTTTGGGATGTGTATGAAGCACTACCCAATTGTGGTAGAACAGAGTGTAGGGTGGGTAGCATACTAGAGCCTCCATAAGCTGTGCAAAACCACTGTTGAGGTCTCAAGCAGGAGGTGGTGGTTTAAGGGGTGGTCTGGTGTTCATGAATCTCCTCATGAACCGGGAAACCAACAGATCAGTGGCAAGTGATTTCCCCTTGATGCAATCATGGTAGCAGGCTATAGAAGCAAGTTGAATCCTTACTGAAGATGTCTTATGTCCTGATTCAGAGATATGAAAAAGATACCACATAAGACCATAAGAAATGCCATACTGGGTTAGACCAAAGTCCATCAAGCTTGCAGAGTTAACTTTAGAGAAGTGGCTAAATGCCAAATTCTTGCCGCTTCTAGACAGAGGGTCAAAGAACCTGATCCACCATGTTTGTAGATATAAAACGTTGCAACTTGGTTGTCCATTCTTACCATGACTACCTTCCCTTAGAGTCATGGTTTGAAGGCTAGGATAGCATTGAATATGGCTCTGAGTTCGAGCAGGTTGATATGCTGTAATTGTTCAGATGGGCTCCATAATCCTTAAGTGGTTAGATGGAGGAGATGTTCTCCCCATCCCTGTGTGGAGGTGTCAGTTATCAGAACCATTGAGGATGGCGAGGCTGTGAAGGGGTGACCCACCAGAAGGTTGTTGGGATTCAACCATCATATTGGAGATTGTTGAACCGACTTTGATATTGGCAGTCTTCTGCTGGAGGTTGATGACTCTGTTTCCAGTGTCTTTTGAGGTGCCACTGCAGTGGTTGCTTGTGAAGCCTGCCAAGTGATAGAACATGGACAGCAGCTGACATGTGTCCTAAGATCTGGAGAATAAAGTGTGCTGTCGCCGATTGTGATGTGTTGAGGAGTGACACAAGCTGTATCATCATGGAAACCCTGTTTCTTGGGAAGAAAGATTTTGCCTGCTTTGTTTTGATTTCTGCACCAATGAATGGCTTGGACTATGTTGGCTCCAGGTTGGATTTTTCCTGATTGATCAAAAGGATCAGCTTGCTGAAGAGCAATATGGTTTCCTTAAGGTATCTTTATACCTTTTCTTTTAAGGTAGCAGATATAAACCAGTCATCCAAGTAGGGAAAAATATGATGCCCTTTAAGAGCTGAGATACCACTACTGCTAGATATTTTGTGAATACCCTAGGCGCTGAGGAGAGGCTGAAGGGCAGAACCTTGTATTGGAAGTGTTGGTTTTGATATTGGAATCAAAGATATATCCAGTGTTTTTGGATGGATGGGTATATGGATATAAGCATCTTTCAGATCCAGGGAAGCAAGCCAATCGTGATCCAGCAGTGGCAATATTGAGGGAAGGGAATTCATTTTGAACTTCTCCTTCTTTACGTGAAGATTGAGGTTGCATAGATCTAGAATTGGTTGGAGACCTCCTGATTTTGGTGGGATTAGGAAGAACTTGGAGTCAAAACCTTGACCTTTCTGGGACTGTGGAACTCTTTTTATTGCTCCATTGCGTAGAAGTGCTGCAACCTCTTCTGCTAGCATGGTTTGGTGTCCCTGGGGAATAGTTGGGGAGACGATGGGTCCCTCATTTGGAGGAAGCATTTTGAAATTTATCTTGTATCCCTGATGTACTATCGCAAGAGCCCATTGGTCTGTGGTGATTTCTTTCCATACATCCCTGAACTGTAGAATTCTGCCTCCTACTTGAGGGTAATCAAAAGTTTGGATTTGACTTCCCACAGGGAGCCAGTTGGTGTTTGCTGCTTATGTTCTCGTGGTCATTGACATTGGGCATACATCTGAGATGATTGGCAATGCACTGGTGGACATGTATAAAGTTGATACCTTCTTCTTGGATAAAATTGTTGAAAATATTGGTATTGATATGGTTGTCTGTAGAGCTGATCTTTATCTTTATTGTCATTTGATATACCAACCTAGGCAGCAAGGCATCAGAGTGGTTTACAAAAATCTAAATTAAAAATAAGGACAAGGAAAAGGATGCCAATCATATATAAGACAGGACAGAAAAGAAAGAGAATGAAGAAGAGAGTAATGGGTGGACGGGGAGGAGAGAAGAACTTAGACTAAGAAGGGAGCGAGCTAAGGGGAAGACTGATGAGTTCTCTTGTATTGTGAAACACCATCCGAAGTCGAGGACAGTTATTTTGCTATAGGGCTATCATCCTTTATTTGTGACACTGTTTCTTTAACCTTTTCTACAAATAGGCTGTCCCCCAAGCAGGGAAGCAGTTAGTTTGTCATATAGATATTCTCTCAGGCTTGATGCTCTAAGCCATGTGGTGTGGTGAACTGCTGCACAAGCTCCTGTATCATACGCATCATTCATGGACTGGATGAGATGATATATGTTTATGTTTATTTAAAAAAACGATTACTTAACCACCTTTCATAAGTAGCAGCAAGGCGGTGTACAAACTTAATAAAAACAAAAGAAAGAAAGCAGAAAGGGAACACCAATATAGACAAGAAAAGTAATATCTTTTAGTAGTGGTTAGTGGAGGAGTGGCCTAGTGGTTGGGGCAAGTTACTTCAGGCCGGAGGGTCGGGGGTTCAAATCCCACTAGAGGACAGCAACCTTGGGCCGGAAGGACTGGGGTTTCTAGTCCCACTGGTGCTCCTTGTGGTCTTGGGCAAGCCACTTAACCCTCCATAGCCCATGTTCCCTGTAAAATAGTTATCCCCAAGTTATAATGCCCTGTTCAGTGTAATTTCAGTTTGTTCAATGTAAACTGCCTTGATATCTTGAAAGGCGGTATATAAGAAATGTTAAATAAAATAAAAATAAATAAAATAAAATAAATATCATTCATACTACGAAACGGGAGGGGGAGGGAGCAAGAGCAGATGAAGACGGAGGAGATGGGAGAGGGGAAGGGAAAAACGGAGCGGGGAGAGGAAGAACTCAAGGTGGTTGTAGGTCATATGCTGTATAGCAAAGATGCGTCTTAAGAACAGATATAAACCTGAGGTAGGAAGGCTCAAGGTGAAGGATAAGGGGAGGGGGAGGGGAGGGAGTTCAATAGGGCAGGGGCAAGGAAATAGAAAGCTGAGGAACAGGTGTATTCCAATCGTGCTTGGGTAACAGAAGGGAGGTGAAGCCAATTTGCATGAATACCAGGGAGAACTCGGTGGGGAGAATGGAGTAATATGACTCTTGAAGATTTATGCACAATTGCTCTTGCTGATTTTCAAGCTGGTTTAAGAACTGAAATATGAGATAGAAGAACTGAAATATGAGATAGCAGACCTGCTATTGGTAATCTGTGAACTTTCATTAAAATCATCTGTAATACCTGAAGATTGGAGGGTCGCCAACGTAACACCAATTTTTAAAAAGGGTTCCAGGAGTGACCCAGGAAATTACAGACCGGTGAGCCTGACGTCAGTACCAGGGAAAATGGTAGAAACCATCATAAAGAACAAAATTACACAGCATGTAGATAGTCATGGCCTAATGGGAGACAGCCAACATGGCTTTAGACAAGGAAGATCTTGTCTTACTAATCTGATATGTTTTTTTGAAGGTGTGCATAAACAGGTAGACAAAGGTGAGTCGGTTGATATAGTGTATCTGGACTTTCAGAAAGCTTTTGACAAAGTCCCCCATCAGAGACTTTTGGCGAAGCTAAAAAGTCATGGGATAGGAGGCAGTGTACTATTGTGGATCGGGAACTGGTTAAAAGATAGAAAGCAGAGGGTAGGGCTAAATGGCCAATATTCCCAATGGAAAAAGGTGAATAGTGGAGTACCCCAGGGATCTGTACTGGGTCCACTGCTTTTTGACATATTCATAAATGACCTGGAAAAGGGAATAACTAGTGAGGTTATCAAATTTGCAGATGACACAAAACTATTTAAAGTTGTTAAAACCCAAGAGGATTGTGGAAAACTGCAGGAGGATCTGGATAAATTGGAAGACTGGGCATCCAAATGGCAGATGAAATTTAATGTGGACAAGTGCAAAGTTATGCACCTAGGAAAGAACAACCCACACTATAGTTACACGATGCAAGGCTCCACATTAGAAACCACCACCCAGGAAAAAGATTTAGGAGTCATCGTGGATAACATGTTAAAACCCTCCGCCCAGTGTGCAGCGGCGGCCAAGAAAGCAAATAGAATGCTAGGTATCATAAGGAAAGGGATGGAGAATAAAACAACGGATGTTATAATGCCTCTGTATCGCTCCATGGTACGACCGCACCTTGAATATTGTGTGCAATTCTGGTCACCGTATCTTAAAAAGGACATAGCGTTATTAGAAAAAGTACAGAGAAGAGCCACCAAATTGGTGAAGGGGATGGAAGGCTACTCCTATGAAGAGAGGCTAAGAAGGTTAGGGCTCTTTAGCCTGGAGAAGAGACGGCTGAGGGGAGATATGATAAATTAATGAATGGAGTGGAACGGATAAACGTGGATCAATTGTTTACGCTATCAGAGTATAGAAAGACTAGGGGACATGTAATGAAGCTACAGGGTAAACTATTTAAGACAAATAAGAGAAAATATTTTTTCACTCAACGTGTAATCAAACTCTGGAATCTGTTACCGGAGGATGTAGTAAGGGCTGTTAGTATAGCTGGGTTTAAAAAAGGTTTGGACAAGTTCCTGGAGGAAAGGTCCATAAACCACTATTAAAAAGGGACCCAGGATATCAATGCTTGACCCAGTACAAGCATTGTGGAACCTGTGTCTTTTGGGGATATTGCTAGGTACGTATGACCTAGATTGGCCACTGTTGGAAACAGGATACTGGGCTTGATGGACCTCGGTCTGACCCAGTATAGCATGTCTTATGTTCTTATGTTCTTAACCCATGATGGTAGTGTAAAATCTGTAACTGGTGAGCCACTATCTTTAGAAGAAGCATAGCACTCTGGTAAAATCTCTTCCTCATTGTGTTGAGGATTTTATGGTCCTTGCCTGGGGGTGTATTCAATAGGAGCTTAGAAGTTTTGTTATGCTTGATGGAGCCTGTTTTTTTTTTTTTATTCTCTTCATGGCCGAGCAGGATGCATCAGCCACACCAGGTGACTTGAAGGACTACAAAAAGGGACTGCTACTTTTGGAGAGAGATCTACATTTGTAAGTATTTACTTCTGGGAATTTTTCTAAATCTTGGTGAAAAAGGAAGTCTTTAAATTAAAGCTGATTAATCTGTGAATCCAGTGTATTTGTTAAATCAATCAGGATCTAGTATCAGAACATAAGATATGCCATACTAGGTCAGACCAAGGTCCATCAAGCCCAGTATCCTGTTTCCAACAGTGGCCAATCTAGGTCATTAGTACCTAGCAGTTTCTTTTAGGGAAACTGCTAGTTATATGTGACCTAGATTGGTCACTGTTGGAAACAGGATACTGGGCTTGATGGACCTTGGTCTGACCCTGTATGGCATATCTTATGTTCAGTTTCCCCAAAAGACACAGGTTCCACAATGCTTGTATTGGGTTAAGCATTGATATCCTGGGTTCCTTTTTAGTAATGGTTTATGGACCTTTCCTCCAGGAACTTGTCCAAACCTTTTTTAAACCCATCTATACTAACAGCCTTTACAACATCCTCCGATAACAAATTCCAGAGTTTGATTACATGTTGAGTGAAAAAATATTTTCTTTTATTAGTCTTAAATAATTTACCCTGTAGCTTGTGATAAGGAAGCTTATCATGACAGAGGAGAAAGGGATAAAGGAAAGGAATTCACCTTTATAAAAGGACCTATTTTGCAAGGTCAGAGAAACAAAACCCCAGTCACACCTAGAAAGCAGGAAATTCCCAGACGGGATAGGTTTCAGAGTTCCCCTAGTGGAGAAAAGGAGAGGGAATACAGACCCAGGATAAAGGACCCTTACGTCACTGAGTTCCCTAATTACCCAGCTGCCAGGAGGCAAGCTGATCTCCGTCACCTGAGAGAAGAGGTGGGGCTGGAGCCTTGGGGATTTAAGTCTAGGATAGAGAAAGAAGCAGGGGAGAGGAGGAGAGTCCCAGAGAGAGTCTCAGGGAGAGACCCAAGCAGAAACACAAGCTGGAGGACAGGACGAGGAAGCACAGGAGAATGGTGGCCAGAGCATGAGGGAGGAGAAGCTGCTACAAGCCCAGGCCCAGGTATGAGCCTTGAAAGCTTGTCTAATACAGAGCAGTGCAGAGTTGCAAGGGATACTCTCAGCTCTAACGGAAGGCAGTCAGCTAAACCCTGTGAACTGGAAGGAGAGGTAGAGCCTATGCAACTAGGTGAACCAGACCTAGCTGTGAATGACGAAGACTTATACATGGATTGCTCCTTGTGCCAATCCTTTACTGCAGAGGGATTGAAAGAAAACCACCCTTAAGAGAAAACCTTCAGAGTCAGGTAACCTTGAAAGCCTGTAGATGGTTTTGTGCATGTCCTGTGTTAAAGAATAAATACGTTTGCTGAAAAAGCAAGAGCAAGCTGAAGCTCTCTGATTGTGCTTGATAAACACCTGATATCCAGAGCAGTGCACCGGCAAGAAGCCAAGCTAATGGTGAAAGGAAGGAAAGTTTTTGGCTTTGTTTTTGAATATTCCTAAAGCATGGAATAGAGCATTATTTGCTTATGAGAAGTTTTTGTCCTGTTAAAAGTTTTACTTTGTTTGTACGGAGACAAACCAGCCTGGAAGTGTTTGGGACTATGAGAACAAAAAACTGCCATTGAGAAATGCTGTTTTTGTTTGCTTTAAACAGCAATGCTAGCCAAGCTGGTAGCATTGACTGTTAAAAGGCTTTTCCTTTGAGTTGAAGAACACTATAAGCTGAAAGTTTGCTTTGAGTTTATTTATGTCCTGATGTGTATTGTGAAGAATCCTGGAGAAAGTATCCAAGGGTAGTATTTGTGAACCTTGCGTTTGAGTCAATAAATTCTGTCATTGCCTTATCATTCGAGCCAACTACAAGTCTTTTCTTCTACCTGAAACCAAGTGGATTGTGACTGAACTACCTTTCCCAAATGGCATGGCAAAGGAACCAGTCAGTTAAAGGCTAAAAGGTGAAACTTTCTATGATAACCACGCCCCTCCATACTGGAAGTAAGGGGCAAGGGCGTGACAAGCTTCATTGCATGTCCCCTAGTCTTTCTATATTCTGATAACATAAACAATCGATCTACATTTATCTGCTCCACTCCGTTCATTAATTTATAGACTTCTATCATATCTCCCCTCAGCCGTCTCTTTTCCAGGTTAAAGAGCCCTAACCTTTTTAACCTTTCTTCATGGGGTATCCTTCCATCCCCTTTACCGTTTTGGTGGCTCTTCTCTGAACCTTTTCTATTAACGCTATATCCTTTTTAATATACGGTGACCAGAATTGCACACTATATTCAAGGTGCGGTCTCACCATGGAACGATATAGAGGCAAATAGAATGCTAGGTATCATAAGGAAAGGAATGGAAAATAAAACAAAGGATATTATATTCTCCATTCCTTTCCTTATGATACCTAGCATTCTATTTGCTCTCTTGGCTGCCGCTGCACACTGGGCGGAGGGTTTTAACATGTTATCCATAATGCTGCCTAAATCTTTTTCCTGGGTGGTGGTTCCTAATGTGGAACCTTGCATCGTGTAACCATAGTTTGGGTTTTCTTCCCTAGGTTGTCATGTAGAGGATCCTTCCGAGGCTATGGAACTGGGTGAAGCAGAAGAGATTGCTTCAGAAACTGACAGCCAGGCAGAGCACATGGCCCAGGGTTGCCAAGGACAACATAAACAGAGTGAGTCACGAGGGGAGAAAATACGCCCAAACTGCAACGTAGCCCCGAGCTCAGGGATTAAGGAGAAGCACCTGGTTGGGGGAGGGGTGCAGTTAAGCCCTAAGAAACAGGGATATAAAAAGTACTCACCAGAAGAGAGCTGGGGAACCAGAAGCAGAACCAGCTGGAGTTGGAGAAGGAGACCAGAAGAGAGTTTCCAAACGGAGAGCTTCAGGTCCAGAGAGGGAGAGACGAGGATGAGAGACTCAGCACAGGAAGCCAGAGTAACAAAGTCTCAAAGAGCCCGTGCCCAAAAGCCAGGTGGGAGCAATCCTAGACTGAGGTCTTATCGTGAAGGCAGCCAGTGGGAAAGACTACCTGAAAGGCTGGTTTGGGAGCACACAGAATCTCCTGAGAGAGAGACGTGCTGGCCAGAGGACATTTGTTTGACTGAGAAAAAGGAAAGGTTAAAAGGCAGGAAAACACAGCCGGTGTGTGAAATCCTTGCTGACCCAGCTGTGCTAAGAAATCCTTCCTTGAAGAAGCCAAAAGGTAGGCTGTATAAACCATATAGAGAGGAAACTAGGTTTGAAAGTTTTCCTTGTGATTGCCAAGATTTGCTGGACTCTCCCTATGCTAAATCCCATATATATGGTAATGCTCCACCTTGCTCTGTAGCACCCGGTGAAGAGAGGTCTCAGGGAAATAGAGAGAGACTGCATTTTGAAACACCGTATAACTATCCACAAACTTACCTATCTGAAAGGGACTGTGAGGAAATGCAGACAGAGTTTGTTACCGAACAGACATCAGATGAGCAGATGGATTGCACGCTTTCCCTAGCTGATCACGTCATATCACTTTGCTGAACTAGCTGTTAACAAGGCTGTTAGAACAGCAGTGGAAAAAGCAAGAGTGTTTGCCTTTGTTTGAAAAGGGACTGCTGCATTGTAAGTTTGTTTTGAGCACTGAATGTTGAAAGCTGAAAGCCAAAGAAGCTGTTTATGTTCCTGAATTGTTTTTCTTTATGCCAGAAGTAGGGTCATTTTTGTCCTGAATTTCATTTGCAATTAATCCACCCGGAAGGGGAAATAAAACCTTGTCATTTTTGCCTAACCCACTCGACTACAATTATTCCTGGTTTAGAGAGTAAGAGGGACTACAACTCCAAGAAGGCAGTGCAGGGCCAACTGCACTACCCTGCTTCCTAAGTTTGGATAGCCCAGGCTGACCTACCCTACATGCCCTTGGCTCTGGAGAGGTTACTGGTGACAAGTTGGTGTAGTTTTTCGGATTTTTTTTGCCTGAAAAAAATAAGGACATTATAACTGAAAGAAACATCAGGAAACACCAGTTCGTAAGCGGAGAAGAAACTGCTATCCTGTGTGCGGAAGGACGGTCAGAGTTTCGCTGGCAGACCGGCCAGGTGGACTAGGACACCTTTTCTCAATGCCTGAGTCTACACAGTGCAAAGGTAAAAGTAGCTGGGCACGGGTGTAGGCGGATGCAGAGAGTGAGAAAGGGGAACTACTGTCCTGCAGCTAATTAGACAGGGTTTAAAAAAAAAGAAAACCATAGTGTGACGCACTTGGTGGGCCTTTTTCTTTTTCTGTCTTTGCAGGATCCATAGCCACCAGGATGGATCCACAGGACGTGATGCGGTGGATGTCGGTCCAATGGGAGAAGCAGATGGAGCTGGCGCGTCATACGCAGGAGCAGAGTGCTGCAGCAATGAAGGCGCAGCAGAAGTCATTTATTGAGCTGCTGGAGGCTTTGCTGAAGAAGCCACAGGACGCTGAAGGAGCTATTCCCTCGTTGGTCAAGGGGGTAGGACTACAAGATTGTAGTGCACTTGCATTTGGACAGTTAACCGCTCATGATAATCTTGATGATTTTATAGAGGCCTTTGAGCGAATTGCAGAGTCAGTTAAATGGCCTGTAGAACATTGGGCTGTGAGATTTGCCATGTCACTCACAGGAGAGGCTCTGGCAGCTTATAACACTATGCCTGCTGCTCTGGCATCAGATTATACTGAGGTAAAGAAAGCTGTGAAAGACAGGCTAGGGTTAACACCATTGTATTACAAACGTATGTTTAGGGAGGCTAGGCTGAAGCCTAGGGAAACTCCCAAAGCTTTATTTCAAAGGCTGAAGGGATTGGCCTGGAAATGGCTTGCTCCAGAGAGGAGGACTCTCGAGTCGGTGGTTGATACCATCGTCCTGGAGCAATTCATGCAAGCTGTACCTCCAGAAGTTAAGGCTTTTCTAACGCTCCAAAGTTGCCAGACCACTGAGGAAGCAGCCAACCTCACTGAACGTTACTTTGAGGCTGAGATGGCTGGCACCTCAAGAGCGGGCGTTTTAAAGGTGGCTGGTGCTGCTAACTTTGGGAAAGCAGAAAGGAACCTAAAAGTTAAAATACCCAATGAAAATGTTGTTGTACCCTTATGTAAAGGAAAATGTTATAGCTGTGGCAAGGTAGGACATTTTCGAAGAGATTGTATGGAACGAACAGTCCTTGTATCTGGGAGAGAAAAACATATACAAGAAGGATTCCTATTGAGAGTTCAAGTAGAGGGCATTGAAGCTCTGGCACTGCTTGACTCGGGTGCTGACCAGAGCATGGTCTCGCGCAAGCTCTGGCAGGCCATTGAAGCCCGCCTGCAATCAGCACCGAGTCAAGCAGAAGGGCAAGTAAAAATACGATGTGTGCATGGGGCATCTTCATGTTACCCCTTCATATTATGTGACATAGCGAGTCCTTTTAGTCAGGGAGAAACTCCCAAAGATCAGCAAAAAAGTGCAGGGCTGCAACATAAACAACAGCACATGGCTGGTTGTCAGGGAAACCAAGCCCCAGGGAGAGAAACAGGCCCCTGCTATCAGTTCAGCAGAGAGTCACGAGGTAATTCTGAACACCTGCTAGGGGGTGGAGTCAGGCTTTATCCGAGGAAGCTGAATCATAAAGAGGGCCCAGTTAATGGAGAGAGGTGCAGAGCTGAGAGCAGAACAGAGAAGGAAGAGAGAGACGGAGACGAGGAAAGGTCAGATGCTGGGAGTGAGAGATACAGCAGGAGCAGACCTGGTCAGTGGAAGTCCTCTCTGGATTCTGAACGGGAGAAAAGGCCAGGAAGGCAATTGAATTACACTCTGCACAAGTCAGGTTGGGAACCTACAACAATTTGTAAACCCCAGAGAAAACCTTATACAGCTAGAGTAAAAGGTAAGCCCAAGGGCTCGAAGTACAATAACCACTGTGGGTCTATTGACCAGGGAAGTTGGGGCTACAGTACAGGGGACTATAATGAGAATGGTTGTTTAGAGCTGTACCAAACCCCAGAGTTTATCCCAAGGCCTAGCGTGGGAGCGGGCGTGGCTCCATGGAGAACAGAGCAAACAATTCCTGCCTCAGAGGAGGAGGGCATGGAAATTGAGCCATCTTTTGTAAATAATTCGTTGGAAACAATGGACTGTACGATTTCTATGGCAGAGGGAATAATATCTCTGTGTTAATGTTTTATGCTGAAGGAAGCTGTTTTATTTTGTCCTTTTGTCTGCCAGAAGTGCAAGAATTTATGTTACCTTTTGTCCTGGTGAAATCCACCCCGGGAGGGGAATAAATCCCTTTTTGCTTTATCAACTTGAGTCACACTACTCTTCATTGAACTATCAAAGGAAATACATTTCCCTACATGCAGTTCTGCAGGAAATAGTAAACCTCAGTTCAGGAAGAAAACTTAACCTCCTTAAGCCCTACCTACCTACGGGTACTGGCAAGGGGGGAGGATCACAAATGGCGTAGTAGTACGGATTTTTACCTGGATTGAAGGACACCTGGAGGGACAAGAGCCCAGCAGCAGCGACTGGCTGATATCCAGGAACAGGAGGTTCCAGCGCTCGACTGACTACCGGTCAGGAAAGGAGTCACTTTTCTCAGTGCCTGACCCTGCACTGAGCTCAGGTAATTGTAGCTGGGCATAAGTGTAGAGTGATAACCGGAGAAAAGGTGGTGCACGGCAGTAGTGCACAGGGTTGAAAAAAAAAAAGAGGGGGAGAATTTTTTTTTTTGTGTGTTTTTGGGCCACACTTGGGTCTTGTTTGTGTGTGTTTTCCCAGGTACCTGAAAAGCTGAAATGGAGCCACAGGAAATGCTAAGATGTTTGTCTCTGCAGTGGGACAAACAGTTGGAGCTGACTCGTCGAGTCCAGGACCAAGCCATGGCTGCCATTCAGGAACAGCAGAAGCCAATAAGGGAGCTCATGGAACTGTTAGTAAAGCAGCAGCAAGAGCCAGCAAGAGACTTACCTGAGTATACCCGTGGGGTAGGACTACCTGGTAGAGATTTCTTTATGCTGGGACAGCTGTCCCCTACAGATAATGTTGACGATTATGTGGACGCCTCTGAACGTCTTGCAGAGGCCATAAAGCTGCCTAGGGAGCAGTGGGCCGTAAGGTTTGCCATGTCTCTATCCGGCCAAGCCTTGTCAGCCTATAAGTCGATGCCTGCTACCTTAGCAACTGACTATGAGGCAATTAAAAGTGTTGTGAGGGATAGGCTCGGGCTGACCCCTTCATTCTATAGGCAACAATTTAGGGAGGCCAAGTTGAGGCCCGGAGAAACCCCTAAAGCCCTATACTATAGGATGAAAGGTTTAGCCTGGAAGTGGGTAAAACCAGAGCAGAGAACTGTTGAATCCATAATGGATGAGCTGATACTGGAACAGTATTTAGAAGCTGTGCCAGCAGATATAAAAACCTTCCTCATGTTACAAGATTGTAAGACCTCAGAGGAAGCGGCTAGCATGACGGAGCGATATTTTGAGGCTGAGTTTGCCAAAGCCCCAAAATTAAGCATTCCGGGTGCAGCAAAGGCTGGTGATAAAGACAGAAATGTAAAGAGTAAACTGCCTTATGAAAAAGTGTGTTTTTCCAATATGAGAGGAAAATGTTTTAAATGTGGGAACTCTGGACATTTTCAAAGGGACTGTGATTCTCGTAAGGCATTGATGGCTGGTATAGAGAAGACAGTCCAGTCAGGGTTTTTACTCCCGGTGCAGGTGGAGGGTATAGAGGCCCAAGCCCTGCTTGACTCTGGTGCTGACCAGAGCATGGTCTCCCGACAGCTCTGGGAGGCCATACAATCTCAGTCAGCACCAGGTCAAGCCGTAGGGCGAGTAAAGATAAGATGTATACATGGGGCGTCATACCATTACCCCTTATATGAAATGGGTATAAGAGGGTTGGGAACAGAGGGGAAGATATTGATGGCGGTGGTCCCCCGCCTTCCACAGAGCGTCGTCCTGGGCAGGGATTGGCCGCCCTTTAGCCAAGGGCTCGAGGAAGGTCTTGCTACAGACCCGAATGTAACATCCGGCCCCTGTGCAGCCACCCCTGTGGAAGTAGAAAGGAAGCCCCAGGATCTGCCTAGATTAGAGGCCATCGCGACCAAAGTCCCTAGTCCCCTATTAGGTAAACCAGGTAAAAGTAGCCCACAGCACTCACTAAGGGAAAAGAATGTAACTACAGAGAAACCAAGATTTATACTCCAGTATTGCAAGGTTTTAGCTCAGGCCAGGGGTCCGCAGCGAGCTTCAGAAGCCGCTGCTGGATACGACTTGTTTAGTGCTGAGAATAGGGTAATACCCGGGGGAGGGAAGGCCCTAATAAGCACAGGGGTTAAGGTCCAAATCCCGCCCGGATGCTATGGGAGGATAGCACCCAGGTCAGGCCTAGCAGCCAAATATTTTATAGATATTGGGGCTGGGGTAATTGACCCCGATTATCGTGGAGAAGTGAAAGTATTAATGTTCAACTTCAGTCAGGAAGAGTTCCAGGTGAAGTCAGGTGACAGAGTTGCTCAAATGATATGTGAGCGTGTAGGCTTCCCCGAAGTTGTAGAAGTAGCCTCCTTAGCACCCACAGGGAGAGGTGAAAAAGGATTCGGGTCTACCGGAGTGGGGGAGTTCAAGGGGTTGACCGCTGTCACTGAGGAACAAAAGGAGGACGATTTTGGTCCGCAGCCTGCGGACTGGAGAGAAACTCCAGGGCCGCGTATAGGGGCGGAGTTGTCGGTACAACAGCAGCAGGAACTCAGAAGGGTATTAGATAGGTTTTCGGACGTCCTGACGACGCTCCCAGGGGAAACCAAGATCGTTGCCCATGAAATTATTACGGTACCAGGAAGAATAATTAGGCAACGTCCCTATAGGCTACCGGAAGCAAGAAAAAAAGAAATGATAGAACAGGTAAGGGACATGCTCAAAATGGGCATTATAGAAGAGTCCAGAAGCCCCTGGTCAAGCCCTATTGTATTGGTGCCCAAACCAGATGGAAGCCTTCGCTTCTGCATAGATTTTAGGCAGATAAATAACATTTCTGATTTTGATGCCTACCCCATGCCTCGAATCGAGGATTTATTAGATAAACTAGGCCAGGCTAAGTATTTGACCACGTTGGACCTAACAAAAGGTTACTGGCAAATACCGCTCACCCAGGCCTCCAAACCTAAGACAGCCTTTACTACCCCAATAGGGTTATTTCAGTTTAGGCGCATGCCTTTCGGACTCCACGGGGCAGCGGCCACATGTCAAAGGTTAGTAGATCAAATCTTGCGGCCCCACCATGAGTACGCCTGGGCGTATATGGACGACATTGTCATCCACAGTACCACGTGGGCTCAGCACTTGCCCAGAGTAGAGGCAGTCTTGAATGCCCTGAGGAAAGCGGGTCTCACTATAAATCCCGGGAAGTGTCTTTTCGCCGGTACAAAAGTAAAATACTTAGGCCACATGGTGGGAGGAGGGGTGGTGGAGCCCTTAGCCAGCAAGATTGAAAGTGTGAAGAACTTTCCACGCCCTATGAATAAAAGGCAAATGCGGGGATTCTTAGGTCTGGTAGGGTACTACCGCCGATTCATTCCGCGATTTGCGGAGGAGAGTGCTCCGCTCACGGAAATGCTTCGGAAGAATGCCCCGAATAACCTTAAGTGGACACCAGAGGCTGAAAACGTGTTCATGACTTTGAAAAATAGGCTATGTACGGCTCCAGTCCTGAGAGGGGTTAACTTCAATTTACCATTCCTCGTGCAAACGGATGCCTCCGAGACGGGGTTAGGGGCAGTAATGTCCCAGGTATTTGAAGGTGTTGAACACCCGGTAACATATTTAAGCAGGAAGTTGTCCAGAGCCGAACAAAGATATTCCACGGTGGAGCGCGAGTGTCTCGCGATTAAGTGGGCGATAGAGTCTTTGCGATTTTATCTTACAGGCCGTAAGTTCTATCTCATTACGGACCACGCGCCACTGAAGTGGCTGCAGCAAATGAGAAACAGTAATGCCAGGCTCACCAGGTGGCATTTAGCCCTGCAGGCGTATGATTTCGTAGTACAGCACCGGGCGGGTAAGTTGCATAGTAATGCCGATGCTCTTTCCCGGATTACGTGCTGTCCGTCACAGGTTCCGGCAGCCCGTAATATTTTAAGTGGGGGGATCTGTGACATAGCGAGTCCTTTTAGTCAGGGAGAAACTCCCAAAGATCAGCATAAAAGTGCAGGGCTGCAACATAAACAACAGCACATGGCTGGTTGTCAGGGAAACCAAGCCCGAGGGAGAGAAACAGGCCCCTGCTATCAGTTCAGCAGAGAGTCACGAGGTAATTCTGAACACCTGCTAGAGGGTGGAGTCAGGCTTTACCCGAGGAAGCTGAATCATAAAGAGGGCCCAGTTAATGGAGAGAGGTGCAGAGCTGAGAGCAGAACAGAGAAGGAAGAGAGAGACGGAGACGAGGAAAGGTCAGATGCTGGGAGTGAGAGATACAGCAGGAGCAGACCTGGTCAGTGGAAGTCCTCTCTGGATTCTGAACGGGAGAAAAGGCCAGGAAGGCAATTGAATTACACTCTGCACAAGTCAGGTTGGGAGCCTACAACAATTTGTAAACCCCAGAGAAAACCTTATACAGCTAGAGTAAAAGGTAAGCCCAAGGGCTCGAAGTACAATAACCACTGTGGGTCTATTGACCAGGGAAGTTGGGGCTACGGTACAGGGGACTATAATGAGAATGGTTATTTAGAGCTGTACCAAACCCCAGAGTTTATCCCAAGGCCTAGCGTGGGAGCGGGCGTGGCTCCATGGAGAACGGAGCAAACAATTCCTGCCTCAGAGGAGGAGGGCATGGAAATTGAGCCATCTTTTGTAAATAATTCGTTGGAAGCAATGGACTGTACGATTTCTATGGCAGAGGGAATAATATCTCTGTGTTAATGTTTTATGCTGAAGGAAGCTGCTTTATTTTGTCCTTTTGTCTGCCAGAAGTGCAAGAATTTATGTTACCTTTTGTCCTGGTGAAATCCACCCTGGGAGGGGAATAAATCCCTTTTTGCTTTATCAACTTGAGTCACACTACTCTTCATTGAACTATCAAAGGAAATACATTTCCCTACATGCAGTTCTGCAGGAAATAGTAAACCTCAGTTCAGGAAGAAAACTTAACCTCCTTAAGCCCTACCTAACTACGGGTACTGGCAAGGGAGGAGGATCACACCCCCTATATAGGTTGTCTGTGAAAGGCTAGGAACCGAAAAGGAGGTGCGGGTGGCCATAGTCCCACGGCTCCCGCATGATATCATCCTAGGGAGAGATTGGCCTCCATTCTGTAAAGGGATGGTGAAGGAATGAGAAAACAGGCCTAGTATCCACCCGGTCCCAGGCCGGAACCTCAGCGGTAAGGGAGGTGTCACCAGATAGGACAGAGGAACTGCCCAAGGATAGAGAAGAAAATACGCCCAAACTGCAACGTAGCCCCGAGCTCAGGGATTAAGGAGAAGCACCTGGTTGGGGGAGGGGCGCAGTTAAGCCCTAAGAAACAGGGATATAAAAAGTACTCACCAGAAGAGAGCTGGGGAACCAGAAGCAGAACCAGCTGTAGTTGGAGAAGGAGACCAGAAGAGAGTTTCCAAACGGAGAGCTTCAGGTCCAGAGAGGAAGAGACGAGGACGAGAGACTCAGCACAGGAAGCCAGAGTAACAAAGTCTCAAAGAGCCCGTACCCAAAAGCCAGGTGGGAGCAATCCTAGACTGAGGTCTTATCGTGAAGGCAGCCAGTGGGAAAGATTACCTGAAAGGCTGGTTTGAGAGCACACAGAATCTCCTGAGAGAGAGACGTGCTGGCCAGAGGACATTTGTATGACTGAGAAAAAGGAAAGATTAAAAGGCAGGAAAACACAGCCGGTGTGTGAAATCCTTGCTGACCCAGCTGTGCTAAGAAATCCTTCCTTGAAGAAGCCAAAAGGTAGGCTGTATAAACCGTATAGAGAGGAAACTAGGTTTGAAAGTTTTCCTTGTGATTGCCAAGATTTGCTGGACTCTCCCTATGCTAAATCCCATGGTGGAGTGGCCTAGTGGTTGGGGCAAGGTACTTCAGGCTGGAAGGTCGGGGGTTCAAATCCCACTAGAGGACAGCAACCTTGGGCCGGAAGGACTGGGGTTTCTAGTCCCACAGGTGCTCCTTGTGGTCTTGGGCAAGCCACTTAACCCTCCATAGCCCATGTTCCCTGTAAAATAGTTATCTCCAAGTTATAATGCCCTGTTCAATGTAATTTCAGTTTGTTCAATGTAAACCACACTGATGCAGAATAGCGCAGTATATAAGAGAATTAAATAAATATAAAATAAAATAAAATATATACGGTAATGCTCCACCTTGCTCTGTAGCACCCGGTGAAGAGAGGTCTCAGGGAAATAGAGAGAGACTGCATTTTGAAACACCGTATAACTATCCACAAACTTACCTATCTGAAAGGGACTGTGAGGAAATGCAGACAGAGTTTGTTACCGAACAAACATCAGATGAGCAGATGGATTGCATGCTTTCCCTAGCTGATCACGTCATATCACTTTGCTGAACTAGCTGTTAACAAGGCTGTTAGAACAGCAGTGGAAAAAGCAAGAGTGTTTGCCTTTGTTTGAAAAGGGACTGCTGCATTGTAAGTTTGTTTTGAGCACTGAATGTTCAAAGCTGAAAGCCAAAGAAGCTGTTTATGTTCCTGAATTGTTTTTCTTTATGCCAGAAGTATGGTCATTTTTGTCCTGAATTTCATTTGCAATTAATCCACCCGAAAGGGGAAATAAAACCTTGTCATTTTTGCCTAACCCACTCTACTACAATTATTCCTGGCTTAGAGAGTAAGAGGGACTACAACTCCCAGAAGGCAGTGCAGGGCCAACTGCACTACCCTGCTTCCTAAGTTTGGATAGCCCAGGCTGACCTACCCTACATGCCCCTGGCTCTGGGGAGGTTACTGGTGACAAGGTGCATAACTTTGCACTTGTCCACATTAAATTTCATCTGCCATTTTGATGCCCAGTCTTCCAATTTATCAAGATCCTCTTGCAACTTTCCACAATCCTCTTGGGTTTTAACAAATTTAAATAGTTTTGAGTCAGCTGCAAATTTGGTAACCTCACTCGTTATTCCCTTTTCCAGGTCATTTATGAATATGTCAAAATGCAACGGACCCAGCACAGATCCCTGGGGTACACCACTATTCACCTTTCTCCACTGGGAAAATTTGGCCATTTAGCCCTACCCTCTGCTTTCTATCTTTTAAACAGTTCCCGATCCACAATAGTACACTGCCTCCTATTCCACGACTCTAGTTTTGCCAAAAGTCTCTGATGAGGGACCTTGTCAAAGTCTTTCTGAAAGTCCAAATACACTATATCAACCGACTCACCTTTGTCTACCTGTTTATTCACACCTTTAAAAAAACATAACAGATTAGTAAGACAAGATCTTCCTTGTCTAAAGCCATGTTGGCTGTCTCCCATTAAGCCATGACTATATACATGTTCAGCAATTTTGTTCTTTATGATGGTTTCTACCATTTTTCCCGGTACTGACGTCAGGCTCACCGGTCTGTAGTTTCCCGGATCACCCCTGGAACCCTTTTTAAAAATTGGCGTTACGTTCGCCATCCTCCAATCTTCAGGTATAACAGATGATTTTAATGATAGTTCACAGATTACTAATAGCAGGTCTGCATCTAATATTTCAGTTCTTTCAACACCCTTGGACGTATATCATACGGTCCAGGTGATTTGCTACTCTTCAGTTTATCAAATAGCTGTAATACATCTTCCTGATGTATCGATATTTCCTTCAATTCTTCCGCACCTTTAAATACCACTTCAGTCATGGGTAACATCCCTACATCTTCCTCAGTAAAGACCGAAGCAAAGAATTCATTCAGTCTCTCTGCTATCGCCTTGTCGCCTCTTAGTGCCCCTTTAACCCCTCTATCATCTAATGGACCAACTGACTCTCTCACAGGTTTTTTGCTATGAATGTACTTGAAAAAGTCTTTATTACGCATTTTTGCTTCCGCAGTAAGCTTCTTCTCAAGTTCTCCCTTTGCCTGCCTTATCAATGCCTTGCATGTAACTTGCCAGTGCTTGTGCTGTTTCCAGTTTTCGTCGTTTGGCTGTTTTTTCCATTTCCTGAAAGATGCATTTTTGGCAACAGCAGCCTCTCTGATCTTACCTTTAAAGCATGCTTGCAGTTTTTTGGACTTCCTTCCACTTTTCTTAAAGCATGGAATACAGCTGTTCTGGGCTTCCAAGATAGTATTTTTCAACAACACCCAAGCTTGATGTAAGTCTTTAACCTTTGCAACTGCTCCTTTCAGTTTTTTTTTAAATATTTTACTCATTTTATCATAGTCTCCCTTTCGAAAGTTAAAAGGTTGTATTGTGTATTTCCTTACTATCCCTCCTCCACTAATTAAATCAAACGCAATCATGCTATGATCACTATTGCCAAGTGGCCTCAACACCCTTATCTCTTGCACCAGATCTGGTGTTCCAGCTTTTAGTTAAATTAAAAACTCAACAAGTAGCTTTCAGTTGAAGTTTAAGTTTAAAACCCAGCAGAGAGCTTTTAGTTTAAATTTAATACTCAGTCAGGGCCTAGCAGCAGCAAAGAGCTTTCAGTTTAAATTTAAAACACAGCAGAGAGCTTTCTTGTTAAATTTAGAACCAACGGAACCGCTTCTAGTTTAAATATAATACTCAGTCAGGACCTAGCAGCAGCAAAGAGCTTTCAGTTTAAATTTAAAATACAGCAGAGTTGTGCAAAGCTTCAGGTTAAATTTAGAACCCAAGACTTCCTCAGTCCAAGCAAGGGCTGTGTGAATCACCCAGGAAATTGGTCACAGATTACCTTAGAAGCACAGGGCAGGGTACTGTGTGGCAGCCAGTTTTTAATGTCTTCTTTCCCCTCCTCCCTCCCTGACACCCTCCCACCCTGGGATAATCGTAGCTTTATAGGTGCTTAAATCTCTTAAAGGAAAGGAGGTGCCAAATTCACTCTCAGGTGCAGCTGTTTATCCTCATCAGGCATACATTAAGGACCTGAGATTAATTAAGCTTCAGGTGAACAAAGTACATTAAACATATTAGGTATCATTTTATTAGTATAAGTATCCCTACCAACCCTTAGTAAGTAAAGAACTTAAATACATAAACACAACCTTAAAACTAAGATGCAGACAGCAGTCCAGCAGCGAGATGGGGGCTTTCCAGTCTTTTGCATCGAGTGACACATGTATGATTTTCTCCCAGTTGGTGAAGGGTCTTATGTGTGCACTAGGTGCAAGGAGCTCTTTGCTCTCAGGGAACGAGTCGAATCTCTGGAGGCTAGAGTAGCAGACCTGGACGACATAAGGAAGACAGAGAAGTACACTGACGATACCTACAGGGATATAGTCCTGGAGTCCCACCTCCAATCTGGCAGCATCCCTGTTGCCATGTAGGAGAAAGGTCACGTGATAGGAGAGCATCACCCTGGTGCGGCAGGAAGTGATCCTGTGGCTAGGACCTGTCCTCCAGGTGATGTAAAACCCTCTCACACCGAGAAGGTTTCTCTAGAGCCATGTGCCCACAAGGGAAGGGTTAGAACAGCCATTATAGTTGGTGATTCGATCATTAGGTATACAGATAGCTGGGTGGCTGGTGGACGAGAGGATTGCCTGGTAACATGCCTGCCTGGTGTGAAGGTAGCGGACCTCACGTGCCACCTAGACAAGGTCTTAGATAGTGCTGGGGAGGAGTCTGCTGTCTTGGTACATGTTGGTACCAATTACATAGGAAAGTGTGGTAGGAAGGTTCTGGAGGCTAAATTTAGGCTTTTAGGTAGGAAGCTGAAATCCAGAACTTCCAGGGTAGCATTCTCTGAAATGTTTCCCGTTCCATGCACAGGACCCAAAAGGAAGGCAGAGCTCCGGAGTCTCAATCCGTGGATGAGACAATGGTGCAAGGATGAGGGTTTTGGTTTTGTTAGGAACTAGGGAACATTCTGGGGAAAGGAGGGGCTCTTCCAAAGTGATGGACTCCACCTAAACTGGAACGGAACCAGGCTGCTGGTATTAACCTGTAAAAAGGAGATAGAGCAGCTTTTAAACTAGGTAACAGGGGAAAGCCGAGAGTCGCCCAACAGAGCATGGTTCAGAACAATGTATCTTTGAAGGATACTAGCAAAAAACTGAAGTTACGGCATATCAGTAGAGAGGTTCCAATAAAGTTTGTACCCAGGTATCACAGTGTCCCACTAGTTGTCCTCCTTCCACCATGTGTCTGAGATTCCAATCACATGTAACCTCTCATTAAGTGCTATATATTCTAACTCTCCCATCTTATTTTTTAGGCTTCTAGCATTTGCATACAAGCATTTTAGAGACTTATTCATATTAATTTGGCTATTGGTAGGCATGGGTAATTTGGAATCTTTAAACTCTGTCTGCTCCATACTCAAGGGCATATGGGCTACTTTACTCTTTTTTGGAACCTCTCTGCTTTTGGTAGTATCCTTCAATGATACATTGTTCCGAACCATAGGCTATTGGGCAACTGTCGGCTTTACCCTATTATCTAGTTTAAAAGCTGCTCTATCTCCTTTTTAAAGGTTAATGCCAGCAGCCTGGTTCCAATCCAGGTTAAGGACAGGTCCTAGCCACAGGATCACTTTCTGCCACACCAGGGTGATGCTCTCCTATCACGTGACCTTTCTCCTCCATGGAAACAGGGATGCTGCCAGACTGGAGGTGGGACTTCAGGACTATATCCCTGTAGGTCTCGTCAATGTACTTCTCTGTCTTCCTTATGTCCTCCAAGTCTGCTACTCTAGCCTCAAGAGACTGGACTCGTTCCCTGAGAGCAAAGAGCTCCTTGCACCTAGTGCACATATAAGACATCTCACCAACTGGGAGAAAATCATATATGTGAAACTCAGTGCAAAAGACTGGAAAGCCCCCATCTCGCTGCTGGACTGCTGTCTGCATCTTAGTTTTAAGCTTGTGTTTAGATCTTTATGTTCTTTACTTACTAAGGGTTGCTGTGGATACTTATAGTAATAAAACTGTACCTAATACGTTAAATATACCTTGTTCACCTGAAGCTTAATTAATAACAGGTCCTTAATGTATGACTGATTTGGATAAAGAGGTGCACCTGAGAGCAGCTCCTTTCCTTTAAGATGTGTAAGTACTTATAAAGCTACAATTATCCCAGGGGTGGGTGGGTTTTGGGGAGGGAGGGAAATAAGACTTATTAAAAGAGAGCTGCTACACCGTACCCTGTCCTTTGCTTCTAAGTTAAGCTGTGACCAACTTCCTGGGTGATTAACAGTCCTTGCTTGGATAGAAGGAATCTCAAAATGGCCTTTTGACCTGTCACCTGGCTTTAACAGCTATTTAAAAAGTTTCAAAGGTCTCTTGCCCCCTAGGTAGAAGGCCTCTTTGTAAAGGTCTCTAGAAGAATTGATTTAGTGCTCAAAGAATACTGACCCTGTTTTGCATTTTATGCTAAGTTATATTCAGATTTGATTTAAATTAAAGCTATTTGCTGCTGATAGGCTCCGACTTAGTATGGAATTTAAACTAGAAGCTCTCTGCTGGGTTCTAAATTTAACCAGAAATCTCTCTTCTGCGTTTTAAATTTAAACTAAAAGCACTTTGCTGCTAATAGGCCCTGAGTGAGTATTAAATTTAAACTACAAGCTCTCTGCTGGGTTCTAAATTTAACCAGAAAGCTCTCTTCTGTGTTTTAAATTTAAACTTAAACTGCTGCTGCTAAACCCTGACTAATTTAACAAATATACTGGGTTCACAGATTAATCAGCTGTAATCCAAAGAATTCCCTTCAGAAAAAGTCCCAGAAGTATATACTCACTATTGCAGATCTCTCTCCAGACATTGCAGTCCCCTCTTGTAGTCCGTACATCAAGCTTGGGTGTTGTTTAAAAATACTATCTTGGAAGCCCAGACCAGCTATATTCCACGCTTTAAGAAAAGTGGAAAGAAGTCCAAAAAACTGCCAGCATCGTTTTAAAGGTGAGGTCAAAGAGGCTGTTGTTGCCAAAAAAACATCTTTCAGGAAATGGAAAAAGGAGCCAAATGACGAAAACTGGAAACAACACAAGCACTGGCAAGTTAGATGCAAGGCATTGATAAGGTAGTCAAAGAGAGAATTTGAGAAGCAGCTTGCTGTGGAAGCAAAAACACATAATAAAGACTTTTTCACGTAGATTCAAAGCAAAAAATATGTGAGTCAGTTGGACCATTAAATGATAGAGGGGTAAAAAGGGCACTAAGAAGGGACAAGGCCATAATGGAGAGACTAAATGAATTTGCTTCGGTCTTTACCGAGGAAGATGTAGAAATGTTACCCATGACTGAAATGGTATTTAAAGGAGATGCTGCGGAAGAATTGAAAGAAATATTGATACACCGGGAAGATGTATTACAACTATTTGATAAACTGAAGAGTAGCAAATCACCTGGACCAAATGGTATACATCCAAGGGTGTTGAAAGAACTGAAATATGAGACTGCAGACCTACTATTAGTAATCTGTGAACTATCAATAAAATCATCTGTAATACATGCAGATTGGAAAATGGCCAATGTAATGACAATTTTTAAAAAGGGTTCCAGGGGTGAACCGGGAAACTACAGACTGGTGAGCCGGTACCGGGAAATATAGTGGAAACCATCATAAAGAACAAAATTTCTGAACATTTAGATAGTCATAGCTTAATGTTAGACGGCCAACATGGCTTTAGCCAAGGAAGGTCTTCTTACTAATCTGTTATGTTTTTTTGAAGGTGTGAATAAACAGGTAGACAAAAGTGAGTCAGTTGATATAATGTATCTGGAATTTCATAAAGCCTTTGTCAAGGCCCTTCATGAGAGACTTTTGGCAAAATTAAAAAGTCATGGAATAGGAGGCAGTGTACTATTATGGATCAGGAAGTGGTTAAAAAGTCAGAAAGCAGAGGGTAGGCTAAATGGCCAATTTTTCCAATGGAGAAAGGTGAATAGTGGAGTACCCCAGGGATCTGTGCTCAGTCCGCTGCTTTTTAACATATTCATAAATGACCTGGAAATAGGAATAACGAGTGAGATCATCAAATTTGCAGATGACATAAAACTATTTAAAGTTGTTAAAACCCATGAGAATTGTAGAAAATTGCAAGAGGATCTTGATAAATTGGAAGACTGGGCATCCAAAGAGCAGATGAAAATTAATGTGGACAAGTGCAAAATTAGGCACCTAGGAAAGAAAAACCCTAACTATAGTTACACGATGCAAGGTTCCACATTAGGAACCACCGCCCAGGAAAAACCTTTGGCTCATCGTGGATAAAATGTTAAAACCCTCCACCCAGTGTGCAACGGCAGCCAAGAGAGCAAATAGAAAGCTAGGTATCATAAGGAAAGGAATGGAGAATAAAACAAAGGATATTATAATACGTCTGTATTGTTCCATGGTGGGACCGCACCTTGAATATTGTGTGCAATTCTGGTCACCGTATCTTAAAAAGATATAGCGTTATTAGTAAAGGTACAGAGAAGAGCCACCAAAATGGTACAGGGTATGGAAGGATACCCCTATGAAGAGAGGCTAAAAAGGTTAGGGCTCTTCAACCTTGAAAAGACACGGCTGATGGGAGATATGATAGAGGTCTATAAATTAATGAATGGAGTGGAATGGGTAAACGTAAATCGATTTGTTTACTCCATCAAAATATAGAAAGACTAGGGGGCATGCAATGAAGCTACACGATAACTTATTTAAGACTAATAAGAGAAAATATTTTTTCACTCAACGTGTAATCAAACTCTGGAATTTGCTACTGGAGGATATAGTAAAAGCTGTTAGTGTAGCTGAGTTAAAAAAAAGGTTTGGACAAGTTCCTGGAGGAAAGGTCCATAAACCATTATTAAAGTGGACCCAGAATATCCACTGCTTGCCCCAGTACGAGCATTGTGGAACCTTTGTCTTTTGGAGAAACTGCTAGGTACTTGTGACCTAGATTGGCCACTGTTGGAAACAGGATACTGGGCTTGAAGGACCTTGGTCTGACTCCATATGGCATATCTTGTGTTCTTATGACATCCCTCTGATGGCACTGCAGACAGAAGTGCTCTCCTAGAGCTTAGAAAGGTAAATCTTTTTGAGCATGTGCCAGGTGCCCCTCCTTTGAGCCCACCCCTACCCACCTCAGTCTCTTTTCTTCTGCCTTGTCAGAAAGACAGAATACTCAGCTCTCCACTACAAACACACAAAATAAATGAAGAAGGAAAAGAAGATTGAAAAGTCAGAACCTAAGAGGCAGCAATAAATTCCAAGCCCAGTTTTTTTTTTTTATAACTTTATTTTTTTATTGTTTTGTTTTGTTGTTTTTTTTATGAAAGAAGAAACAATTCCCCCCCCCAATACAATGGGGAGCAGGTACAGGATAACATCACACTCAGAAAGGGAATTCCCAGAACTGCAAAAAGAGCACAAGGTACATAACAAACAACCAAAGACCCTGCTCAGCATTCCACCATACTTATACACATAACCAATGCAGGTACCCCCTCCCAACCACAGTGCTGCCCCCGCCTCCCATCCCACCCCTCACCCCTCCAACCCCCTCAAACCGAGCCCCCCCATGCCCCCCCTACCTTTACCCTTCCCCCATCCACCCCCACCCCACCCCCCCCATACGCCCCCATTACTCCTCCATCCTCAAATATTCCAATAAGGGTTTCCACTGTTTATCAAAACTGGCCTCCTTGGCTCTACGCAGCATCGTCAATCGTTCCATCATGACGACCCTGCGCAGTCGGGTCTTCCACGCCACCAAGTTGGGTGGTTGTGGCTGCTTCCATCTCCAAGCTATTTCACACCGAGCCGCTATTAAGCAGGCCCTGATTGGTCTAGACCAACAACAGGAGAGTTCTTCCGGCCATACCCCCAGCAGAGAGAAAGGAGCAGAAAGAGTGAAATCTATCCCCAAAGCAAATATCTTGCGAATTGTATCCTGGATCTCCACCCAATAGCCTAGTATTATTGCACACTCCCACCACATATGCAGATAAGTCCCCTGAGCCCCACAACCCCTCCAACACCGATCAGTAGCTCCCAGCCCCATCCTACTATAGCGGACAGGAGTGTAATACCAACGCATCAATACCTTATAAGAATTCTCTTTGATTAGCGTACAGATAGAGGAGCGCTTGATCTCCTTAAAAATCCGGCTCCACTCCTCCTCGCCCCAGGTCACCCCCAAATCTTGCTCCCACTCTGCCATATAGCGAAATTTCTCGCCTTCGGCCCGGGGTAGGCACAAAGCCGCATAAAGCACCCGGATTAAACCCCGGGATTGACCATGCCCCCACCAAATCCCCTCAACCCCATTAAGGCCATCTTTAATCACTGCCTGGTTCTGTTTAGTTTGCAAAAAATGAACCAGCTGCAAATAGGGAAAGAAATCACGGGTGCCTAATTGATACTCCCCTTGTAGCTGAGGAAAGGATTTAATCTCCCCTGATTCAAGCAGATGTATAAATCTATCCAATCCCTTCGCCGCCCATTGACGAAAAACCCCCTCCCTCCCTGGTCCAAAAGCTTGAGTAACGCCTATGGGGGCCAGCATGGAGATCGAAGCACGGGGCCTGGTACTAATCCTTCGCCACCCAGCCTGCCACACCTCCCACAGATGTCGAAGATATGGATTCTCCGTCCAATTTCGGCGCACCCCCCCTTGTGATATCCACGGAAGAAACTGCAAATTATACTCCCCAGCCCAAAACTGCTCAATACTTCTAAACCGCTTAGTACCCGCGGACTCTCTCCAATCCATTATTTGTCGCACTTGCGCTGCCATATAGTAGATCCCTATCTCAGGCATACCCAATCCTCCTGTAAGGGGAGCACCATAGAGCACCCTCCTCGCCACCCTTGGCGGACGATGTCGCCACACAAATAAAAACATCTTTCGCTGTAGATTTTGCAACACCAATCTCGGCACCCTCAGTGGTAATACTTGGGAAGAAATAAAGCAAGCGCGGCAGCACCACCATCTTTAAGGCTGCTATACGCCCTAACCAAGACAAGTCATCTCTATGCCAGCGCATAAGATCTTTTTCAATCTGGACCAACAAAGGTGGGTAGTTTGCTCCATACAGGCCCTGAAAATCCTTATAAAGCTGAACCCCAAGATACTTAATGGAACGCTGAGCCCAGCGAAACTTAAAAGTCCGCTGAAGATGCTGTTGCAAACCACTACCGAGAGACACATTCAATGCCTCAGTCTTGTCCCAATTAATTTTAAAACCGGACAACCTCCCAAATCGTTTCAATTCCAACATATAATTAGGCAAGGCCAACAACGGTTGCGTGATAAATAACAAGATGTCATCCGCAAATAACGCTATCTTATGTTCCTCCCTCCCTATCTTCACACCCGATGCATCAAGATTCCTCCGCAGCCGTTCAGCAAGCAGCTCCATCACCAACGCAAAGAGCAATGGAGACAGAGGGCACCCCTGCCGCGTCCCCCTCTGCAATGGAAAAAAATCCGAGTAACGGCCATTAATCTTCACCGCTGCCACCGGCTGCGCATAAAGCGCCTTGATCCATGCCATTAAGCCCGGCCCCACCCCCACCCTATGTAGCACTGAAAACATGAAGCCCCACTCCACTCTATCGAAAGCTTTCTCCGCGTCGATTGCGACAAGCAACATTTCTTGCTTCAAAGTCTGGGCCGACCACATGACCTGCAGAGCTCGTCGAATATTGTCCCCCGTGCAACGGCCTTGGACAAAACCGGTCTGATCCGGGTGTATCAATTTCGGCAAGATTCGGCCCAACCGAGCAGCCAAGACTTTCGCCAGTATTTTACCATCAGTATTTAAGAGTGAAATGGGTCTATAAGACCCACAAACGGCCGGGTCTCGACCGGGCTTGGCCAAAACCGATATTCCCGCCTGCAACATAGAAGGAGCCAAACCATGCCCTTCAAGCACTCCATTGTACACCCTCTGCATCACCGGTGCCAGACGCTCACTAAACTTTTTATAAAAACTCGCAGGAAGCCCGTCTAGACCTGGGGATTTATTATTCGCCAGATTTTTAATAACCAGCGTTATTTCCCCAAGACCTATCCGCTCATCTAGCAGCGCACGCTCGCCCTCTGTCAGCATGCCTAGCCCTTCCGTATCTTTCAAATACTCTTCCACTTCCCCATGCGAGCTCTGCATCTCACTAGTATAAAGATTTTGATAGTATTGCCGAAATAGTTCGCGAATGCCGCTGGCCTGAAAAATAACTTTATCCTTCGCCCCCTTGATTTTGATAATATTGGTCCAGCGCTCCCGTTCTTGCAACCGCCTGGCCAATAAGGAGCTTGCCTTGTTATTAAACTCATAGTAATGTTGATTAAGCCTATTCAATTGGAATTGTATTTGTGCCAATTGGAGCTCTCCCAACTCAGCCCGGGCGCGCTCTAGTGCCTGCCGCACCCATGCCCCCCCACTCTGCTTATGTTGCTGCTCCAGATCTATGATCAAGTCGGTGAGACGCTCAATCTTGTCTATACGTTCACGTTTTTTCCTAGCCCCCCACTTCACTAGTACCCCCCGCAGTACTGCTTTCAACCCATCCCATAAGATTCCCACGGACACCTCATCGGTGTCATTCTCCACCAGATAGTTGGCAATTGCGGCCTCTATCTCAACCCGCACCTTTGGATCCTGCAGTAGGCTCTCATTAAGCCTCCAAAAGGTGCGCCCACCTTTATCCACATCCCCCAGGAAGTCTCCCCACAGTGGCCCATGATCAGACCAGGTTTTTGGGCCAATCTCCACCTGCGCCATTTTTTGCCCCCATGTCTCATCGCCCAGTAGGAGATCAATCCTGCTATAGCTGCAATGCACCATGGAGTAGTAGGTATAATCCCTTCGCTGAGGGTACCTGGTCCGCCACAAATCCCGTAACTGATATCGCTGTATCAGCTCCAGTAATCCATCCCTCCCCGGAGTCCCCCTTCTACTACCTCCCCCAGACCTATCCAACCCAGGATTCAGAACTTCATTAAAGTCCCCCCCAACCAGCAACGCCCCATGTATCTTGCCCTCCAACCATTCCCCCACCTCCTTCCAGAAAGCTGGCCCAGATTCATTGGGGCCATAAATATTAACCAACGTTACCTCTTGACCCTGCAGCTCCCCCCAGATCAACAACACCCTTCCCTTAATCCCTTTCAGCACCCCCCCTAATTGAAAGGGCACATCTCCCCGTATTAAGGTCGCCACTCCCGCTTTTTTAGTAGTACCCTCAGCATTAAAAAACAGATGAGGAAAGGGCCCACTACGCAACAAGTGTTCATCCTTCGGCAAAAGGTGTGTCTCTTGGAGAAACACAATTTGCCATTGCCATCTCCGCACCTCGGCAAATAGCAGTTTCCTCTTCTGAGGGGTATTTAGCCCACGCACATTCAAAGATCCTATACGCAACCCCCCCTTAGCAATTCCCCGCCCCCCTCCTACCTGCTGTACCCTCCTCCCAGTAGCCCCCCGCTGGATCCCCCTCCCCCCCTGCAATAAGCCCCCTCCCCTTCCCTCTCCCTCCCCCCCTTCCCCCCCTCCCCCACCCACCAGCAGACCCTCCCTCTGCTGCACCAATCCCAGAGGACATGACCCCCACCTCCCGGGACCACCCATACCGATAAAGTGGACCTCCCACTCCCCAGTCTATCCCCCAACCCCCCCATTTCCCTTCCAACAGTTCCCCCTAAACAGCCGTCCAACAGAATTATAACAGTTTAACAACTTAACAACATACATACATTCCCCGCTAAACCCTTTTAGTAATGTTGGGTTTCGGGCTCCTCCCCCGACACCCAACAGAAAAAACACAGTGAGGAAAACAGTAAGAAAAGGCCCAGCATTATCACAGCCATATGCTTAGCCCACTCCTTCCCAAGCCCTCTAAACAGAATGCCATCCAACAACATCTCCTCCTTCTCAGTTCACGTAGCGCCAACCAGCTGGCTGCTGCCATCACCGTCGCATCCATTCGTCTGATCCTGCGATAAGCGCCGCAGTCGGTGCCCCTTCTCCGGGCGGCGCTGCCATTTCAGTTTGTCCAGCACAGGCCCTTGCACATGCTCTGATGCAGTGGGTTGTCGAGGCCGATCCGGCAAGTTGGGAGCCTTGCTCTTCTCCAGAACTTCCCACGCTTCCATCTCAGTCCTGACTCGCTTAGGCGATCCTTTAATTTCAAATTGAATCCCAAAGGGAAAGAGCCACTTATATTTAATGTGCTCGCGCTGCAAATATGTTGTCACAGGTCGAAGGGCACGTCGGCGCTGCAGAGTGGAGGGCGCTAAGTCCTGAAAAATCTCAATGGAGGTATTCCCCCAGGCCATCTTGCCCTTCTTTGCTGCCCTGCGCATGATGTCCTCCTTTAGCCTGTAACTCGACAGACAAGCAATGATGTCTCTCGGCCTGTTGGGTAGCTGGGGTCCCAGCGCCCTATGAGCACGGTCGATGCCAATGTCTGGAAGCGCAGCTGTCGCGCCCTCCTCACCATCACGCAATAGGGCCTCACAGATATCTTTAACAATCTGTCCCGCTTTCTGAAATTGGGCGCCCTCCGGGACCCCGCGTATCCTAATATTGCAGCGCCGTGACCTATTCTCTAAATCCTCCAACTTATCTTTCAGTTCATCCCGTTCTTTCTCCCAGCTGGTAAGGGTTGCTTGTGTATTTTGCGCCGCCATTACCACTGCATCCACGTGCTCCTCAAGATAATCAACCCGATGGCCCAGCGCTTGCAAATCTCGTCGCAACTCTTTGACCACTTCCTTAACTTCCAGCTTCCCGAAGATAACCTCTCTCTTAAGCTCTCTGCACCAGCGCCAGAGGTCTCCCCGTGTGCACTGCTCCTCCGCATTATCAGGCTCCTCATCGGAGTCGGCCTCCACTCCAACACCGCTATCACTTTGAGACGCCAATGGGGCATAGGAGGATCGAAATTTTTCCAACTTTTTCCTCACCGACATTCTAGAGGACTCCACGACCACGATCCGTGGCACTAGACAGCAAATAGAGGCCAACTGCACCAACTAGTAGCTCTAATCTCTCCGTCCCGAAGAGAGCTCTTGTCTCAGGCGGCCATACCAGTCGGTGACGTCACGTCCTCCCAAGCCCAGTTTTAAGAAGTGCCTAAGGTATAGTAAGAATATAAACTCCACTGACACCCACAATCACTGTGTCCGCTGCCTAGGAGCTGCCCATCATGTTGAGGATTTTCTCCACTGTGCACAGATGTCTCCCTGGCACGCTGATCTCGCACCATACACTGCAAGAGTTTCTTATCTCTTCAGCAAAGACACTGGATCGCTCTTCCTTACATCCTCAGGCCATCTCCCATGTGGCCAAGAAGAAGACCAAACATGGCAAGACCAATGCTATGGACTCGCCCACGGCATAGGATGCACCTACAGAGGTCTCCATCCCCAGCCCGGGGTTGAGTGCGGCAACAGATGAGGCTTCCCCAGTTACTGTCTGCCATCAACAACCCCCAGAATCGGCATCCAGCAGTGTTCAGTTCTTTGCAAAGATGGCGCCATCTCCTGCTGTGTTCAGGCCTATCCAGGATACAGGGCTGGCCTTGCAGGAACAGGCTGTGCCTCCCCGCTGTGCTACTAGTTGGTGCCATGGAAGCAGGATCTTCACCACGCCAAGGGTGACTCCCTTCATCGGTGCAGACTTCCCCACGGCACCAATGCTCAACCCCCAGGCCTCCCCTTCAGGCACCATGTTGAGGGTGACTCCTTTCATCAATGCATATTCCACCCCTTGGCATCAACGCTTCTCCCTCAGACCTCCTCTCCAGCCTTGATGCTGACATGAGCCCAGAGAGGGAAAAGGAGAAAAACAAAGCACCAGCACAGAAACATCACCAGAGGACACAAGCACCACAGGAATCACAGCAGCAGCAACAGTAGCAGCAGCAGATCCAGCTATGGAGCCAGAAAACATTCAAGGAAATATTCCTCTACCAAAGAACGCAGCTGTAGCAGCAGATCTGAACACAGAGCCAGGAGGCACACAAGGAAATGTCCATCCACTGGCTTCAGCAGCCTGGCCAGCTCAGGCATTCCACTCCGCAAGTACCACTGCAGCATCAGTCTGTCCAGGAAGCACAAACTACAATGGACCACCACACAAACATCTGCGTCAACTCCTTCACCTGCTAGCACACCAGCCCCTGTGGATGTGCTAGGTCTCCTAGCTCGCTTCCTGACACAGCACTTGCACACACCTGCTCAGGACGTGCAACTGACTGCCATCACCCAGGAACAGCCATCGTGTACACCTTCCACAACAGGCTCTGTATTGCCTCCATGTTTTTCTCCAAAACCTTAGCATCGAACAGTGAGGGAGAGGAAGCAGCCACTCAAGGCTCCACAGGGGGGTCCTCCTGCTCCTCCAATTCACCAGGCATCAAGCTAGAGATGATGTTGCTGTCACCCCTGCAACCACAGCTTTGGGACCGTCTACCTCCAGGAAGCTTGAGGCCAAGTACCAGGTGCAGCCCACCCCAGGGTTTGATAAGACACAACTTTCCCACCAATCCATCGTTATCATGTCAGTGTTGAAACACGCTAAGATCTTTCGCTCCCATACTAACACACCACCGGGAAAGGACCACAAGATCCTGGACGAGTTGGGAAAGAAGACCTTCCAGGGTGCCATGCTGAGTGCAAATGTCACTGCTCACCAATTCCAATATGCGCTGCTGGACAAGCTTAAGAGCATCGTGGATGCAGTGCCACAAGAGTCTAAGGCAACATCCTCCTATGCCCTAGAGGACCTGAAAGAATGCAGAAAGCATCTGATTCACTCCACCTTCGATGCTTTCGACACCACTGCCTGTACGGCGGGCACTGCAATCACCATCAGACAGATGGCCTGGCTCCTGGCCTCCAGCCTAATGGAGGACTCCCACGAATGTATCGCCGATGCTCCTTGCTCTGGGGACAATTTCTTCTGTGATAAGATGCAAGACATTATCAATAAGATAAAAGATCATTGCACAACCCTCCAGACACTTGCCTCAGACCTGCAGCGCAACTCCAAACATTGCAGATCTCAAGGGGCACATTCATGCAAATCCTACTCCTCCTCGCAACGTTACAACTCCTACAATTCCTATCACCGGTGGCAGCAGCAATGCACCAAGCAACAGCCAACACACCAGTGGCCTTATCAACAGAAGCCATGCCAGAGAGAAAGAAAACAACGAAAACACTCCACTCCCTCATCGAGCAAAAGCACACCTTCCTTTTGACTCCGCTCAGAAACCAAATCCTCCCATCAAGTCACCCATGGGGGGCAGACTCTCATTCTTCAGGAGCTTCTAGGAAGAGATCATGTTGGACAAATGGGTCCTGGAGATCATCTTTAAAGGCTACCATATCAATTTCTCCTCTGCCCCTTATTAGCAGGGCTGGCCCGCTCAATAGGCAGGCTAGGCAGCTGCCTAGGGTAGCAGGCCTCTGTGGGTGGCAGGCCATGTGCTTCAGCACACATGGCCTGCCACTTCTCATCCCCCTCTGACAGAACTTCCTGTTGGAGAGGGGGATTAGAAGTGGCAGGCCATGTGTACCGAAGCACAGGCCACTGCCACATCAAGCCAAGCTATCTCACCAACCCTGCCAATAGAATTGGTGTCAATGGGGGGGCGGCAGCACTGCTTGGTTCAGGAGGAAGGGTTGTGCAGCTCTGCACAGGAGGGGGCAGCTTGGCCAGGGCTTCTGCCTGGGGCAGCAGAAACCCTTTGACCGGCCCTGCTCATCAGTGCATCATTCCTTGCAGCAAAATCCCACCGCAGCTGCTCCCACTCATGGCTGCAAAGGTATACTTCCTTCCTGAAGTCACAGGCCATACAGCCCGTTCCCCCTGAAGACATCAATCAAGGGTTTTATTCCAGGTACTTTCTTATCCCCAAGAAGTCCAGGGGCGTCCATCCGATCTTGGACCTTCGCTGCCTAAACAAACACATCTGCAGAGAGAAATTCCATATATACTCACTGGGCTCATCCTCTTTCTCCTGCAGACCATTGACTGGATAGCATCCCTGGATCTGCAAGATGCCTATACCCACATTCCTATCCACCAGGCCACAGAAGGTACCTATGCTTCTGTATCCAAGGCAGCCACTACCAGTACAGGGTCTTCAGTTCATTCTGTACCCGACGTCAAGGGCTTTCAACAAAAGCATTGCAGTAGTGGGAGCATACCTCCACAAACTTGGGGTGTGTTTCTTCCTGAACTTAGATGACAGGCTCTTAGCTGCACTCTCTCAGCAGGATGTTGAGAATGCTGTCCAGAGGACCGTTAATGCTACTATCCTCGCTGGGCTTCCTCGTCAACTATGAGAAGTCACATCTCCATCCCAAGCAGTCCTTTGAGTTCATCAAAGTGGACATCAAAACTACTCTGTAAAAGGTATTCCTGCCAGTGCAACAAGTAGACACCATGGAACCAACACTCACAGCCCCTCTCAAGTTGGATCCCTATTGCTACTGCAGCATGAGAGGCACTCTGTTGGTGGACACAACAGGAAAACATCTTCCGGGTGCCCACCTAAGCCATCTACAAACACAAGGGCTCTAGATGCAGAAAGAACACAGTTATCACATCAACCTCCTGGAGCTGCATGCAATCAGGTACGCACTCAGGGCCTTCACACAGTGGATAGACCACAAGTCCTCCTAATCTAGACAGACAATCAAGTAGCCATGTTCTACATCAACAAGCAAAGAGAAATGGGCTCCTCAGTGCTCTGCAGGGAGGCGCACAGGATCTGGCCCTTTGCCCTAGCCAGGAGATGCCTCCTACAGGCCCTCTACCTTCCAGGCATGCAAAGCCATCTAGCAGACAGCTTCAGCTGTCAACTAGACTTGCACGAATGATCCCTCAACTCCAGTATTGTGGAATCTCTTTTCCTGTGGTGAGGACTCCTGCATCCGGAGCTCTTCACCAGCGACTTCAACACATATTGCAGCCAATTCTGCTCCAAGCACCCGTCTACCAGCAGCTTTGCCTCAGACATCCACTGGGGAGTACTGCTCCACTATGCCTATCTACTCACCCCAATGATCTCCAAGACCATGCAAAAAATAATCCATGATGAGGCGACCATCATCCTCATTGACCCTACTGACCTAGACAAATGTGATTCCCATATCTATGATGCCTTGCTGAGGGCCTGCCCATCCGGCTACCTCTAGCGCCAGACCTCATCACTCAAGATGGGTGCCAGATCCTGTACCCCAACCTGACAACTCTCACTCTGACAGCCTGGAAGTTGAGATGTTTTTATTTTATTTTATTTTATTTATTTGAAAGGTTTCATATATACCACATTTCCAGTAATCAAAGCAGTTTACATATAACATAACATAACTTGACCTCACCTCCCTACACCTCACCGCTTTAGTACAACATATCCTTCATGGCAGTCAGGCAACAGTCCATGAGAAAGTCTTATGCCCTCAAGTGGAAGAGCTTCAACTCCTGGTGCATCTCTGTGGGACTGGACCCTTTTTCCTGCCACATCCCACAAGTCCTCAAAACCTTTACCACCCTGGTCAAGCCAATGTCTGTCACCTGTCTGCTATTGTGACCTACCACGATTGTCCTGGTGATGCCTCCATTTCTGTGCAGCCACTCGTCTATCAATTCCTGAAGGGCCTCGCCAACCTGAGGCCCTCTGTCCGGCAACCTGTTCCACTCTGAGACCTCAACGTTGTGCTGCAACAGCTCACATAGGCCCCTTTTGACCCTATGATCTCTGCAACGCTGAAGTACGCCACCAGAAGACCCTCTTCCTCGTTGTCATCACTTCAGCAAGATGCATGACCAAGGCGGTTAAGAGTCATCAATTATAGCACCATTAAAAAACTCTCATAAAACATAATGAGGCTAATTCCAAGATGTGTGTCCCTGGGCCGTCTGGACGTCCAGATATATGGACGGCCTGGGGATGCACCCAATTCTGCTACTGCAGGAGCTAGACATCTCCATGGGAGCAGAATCACAGCATAAGGCTGGGGTGTCCAGGATGTGCCCCGATTCAGGCACCCAGGATATCCTGCACTTACTTGACTAGCCTGGCTCCTGCATGGAGCAACACTTCCTTGATTAGCCTGGCTCCTGCATGGAGCAGTGGTGGCATGGCATCCTGTTGCCATGCCACCGCAGTTCCATGCAGGAGCAGCGATTGCTGGCCAAACCCCGAAATCTCCTTTCCCCACAGCCTGACCCCCAATTGGGCCTTCCATGACCAGGGTCAGGCCATGGAGATCCCCCTGCACCCCTCACCTGCTTTTGGCACCCCAGCTCAGACATCCCCTGACATAAAGGGGTACTTATTCCACCTCCGAGGTAGAATACGTCCTCTGTTTACATAGCCGACCCTGGAAATACATGGCCGACCTTGGAATCGGCCCTGTATGTCTGGGGTCATGACGCTGCCTAATGCCCGCTCCTGCTCTTCCCTAGGCCCACCCCCACCCACCCACAAACAGAGCTCCCCGCACAACTCGCATCTACATGCGGGAAGCTCTGTTTCTGCCAGCACAAACCAGGCTTTCCAGACCCGCTAAATGTGGGTCAAAATGACCCCCATACAAATACGCCATAAACTACTTTCAAAATCAAATCAGCCTCAGAAGCAGCAGAATAATCATAGCATCAACACATGAGGACAAGAACTCCACAGCTGTCACCTGGCAACCGTTCACACCTGTCTCACCTGAACACCCAGAAAACATCATCAACCATATTAAACACCGCTACTTGATCCTTGCCTTGTGAGCTGGAGTGGCTTGAATCGAGCTGATCCCCACTATATTCAAGATCACTCAGTTGTCTCACTCAAGGCTATATGCCTGCTGAACTCAAAAATGCTTCCCTCAGCCCAATAGAAAAGGGTCAGGGTCAGACCCAAAGCAACCCAGTTCTTATAGACCTATTTCAAGATTACCTTTCCTCACAAATATAATTGAGAAGACTGGTCCTGGAGCTGAAGAAGTACACATGCTCTGATGGATAGACTTGTAAGAGGCACCGAAAAACCACACCAAGGGTTTATCCTAGAATTTGGCAGCTGGGATTTAATGTTAAAAAATGTAAGGTCATGCATTTAGGCTGCAGCAATTCAAGGGAGCAATATAGTATAGGGGGTGAAGTACTTTTCTCCACTAAAGAAGAGCGGGACCTAGGCATGGTTGTGTCTGGTGATCTTAAAGTAGCTAAACAGGTAGAAAAGGCGACGGCAAAAGCTAGAAGGATGCTTGGGTGTATATGGAGAGGAATGGCTAGCAGAAAAAAGGAGGTGATAGTGTCTCTGTATGCCTTTGGTGCGACCTCATTTGAAGTATAGTGTGCAATTCTGGAGACCGCACCTTCAAAACGATGTGAACAGGATGGAATCAGTGCAGAGGGTGGCTACTAAAATGGTTAGTGGTCTTCATTATAAAGCATATGAGGACAGACTTAAGGATCTTAATACGTATACCTTAGAGGAAAGGCAGGATAGAGGTGATATGACTGAGACGTTTAAAAACCTCCGTAGCATAAATGTTTTAACTTTAACTTTTAACTTTCGAAAGGGAGACTATGATAAAATGAGGAAAACAGTTAAGAAAAAACTAAAAGGAGCAGCTGCAAAGGTTAAAGACTTACATCAAGCTTGGGTGTTGTTGAAAAATACTATCTTGGAAGCCCAGACCAGCTGTATTCCACGCTTTAAGAAAAGTGGAAGGAAGTCCAAAAAACTGCCAGCATGGTTTAAAGGTGAGGTCAGAGAGGCTGTTGTTGCCAAAAAAGCATCTTTCAGGAAATGGAAAAAAGAGCCAAACGACGAAACCTGGAAACAGCACAAGCACTGGCAAGTCAAATGCAAGGCATTGATAAGGCAGGCAAAGGGAGAATTTGAGAAGAAGCTTGCTGCGGAAGCAAAAACGCGAAATAAAGACCTTTTCAAGTACATTCGTAGCAAAAGACCTGTGAGAGAGTCAGTTGGTCCATTAGATGATAAAGGGGTTAAAGGAGCACTAAGAGGCGATAGGGGAGAGACTGAATGAATTATTTGCTTCGGTCTTTACTGAGGAAGATGTAGGGATGTTACCAATGACTGAAGTGGTATTTAAAGGTGCGGAAGAATTGAAGGAAATATCGATACATCGGGAAGATATATCACAACTATTAGATAAACTGAAGAGTAGCAAATCACCTGGGCCAGATGGTATACAAACAAGGGTGTTGAAAGAACTGAAATATGAGATTGCAGACCTGCTATTAGTAATCTGTGAACTATCATTAAAATCATCTCTAATACCTGAAGATTGGAGGATCGCCAATGTAACACCAATTTTTAAGAAGGGTTCCAGGGGTGATCCGGGAAACTATAGACCGGTGAGCCTGACATCAGTACCGGGAAAAATGGTAGAAACCATCATAAAGAATAAAATTACTCAGCATGTAGATAGTCACAACCTAATGGGAGACAGCCAACATGGCTTTAGACAAGGAAGATCTTGTCTTACTAATCTGTTATGTTTTTTTGAAGGAGTGAATAAACAGGTGGACAAAGGTGAGTCGGTTGATATTGTGTATCTGGACTTTCAGAAAGCCTTTGACAAGGTCCCTCATGAGAGACTTTTGGCAAAACTAAAGAGTCATGGGATAGGAGGCAGTGTACTATTGTGGATCAGGAACTGGTTAAAAGATAGAAAGCAGAGGGTAGGGCTAAATGGCCAATTTTCCCAATGGAGAAAGGTGAATAGTGGTGTACCCCAGGGATCTGTGCTGGGTCCGCTGCTTTTTGACATATTCATAAATGACCTGGAAAGTGGAATAACGAGTGAGGTTATCAAATTTGCAGATGACACAAAACTATTTAAAGTTGTTAAAACCCAAGAGGATTGTGGAAAATTGCAAGAGGATCTTGATAAATTGGAAGACTGGGCATCAAAATGGCAGATGAAATTTAATGTTGACAAGTGCAAAGTTATGCACCTAGGGAAGAACAACCCAAACTATGGTTACATGATGCAAGGTTCCACATTAGGAACCACCACCCAGGAAAAAGATTTAGGCGCCATTGTGGATACCATGTTAAAACCCTCGGCCCAGTGTGCAGTGGCGGCCAAGAGAGCAAATAGAATGCTAGGTATGAAAAGGAAAGGAATGGAAAATAAAACAAAAGATATTATAATGCCTCTATATCGTTCCATGGTGAGACTGCACCTTGAATATTGTGTGCAATTCTGGTCGCCATATCTTAAAAAGGATATAGCGATTTTAGAAAAGGTTCAGAGAAGAGCCACCAAAATGGTAAAGGGGACGGAAGGATACTCCTATGAAGAAAGGCTAAAACGTTTAGGGCTCTTTAACCTGGAAAAGAGACGGCTGAGTGGAGATATGATAGAAGTCTATAAATTAATGAACGGAGTGGAACGGGTAAACGTAGATTGATTGTTTACCTTATCAGAATATAGAAAGACTAGGGGACATGCAATGAAGCTACAGGGTAAACTATTTAAGACTAATAAAAGAAAATATTTTTTCACTCAACGTGTAATCAAACTCTGGAATTTGTTACCGGAGGATGTAGTAAAGGCTGTTATTGTAGCTGGGTTTAAAAAAAGGTTTGGACAAGTTCCTGGAGGAAAGGTCCATAAACCATTATTAAGAAGGGACCCAGGATATCAATGCTTGACCCAGTACAAGCATTGCGGAACCTGTGTCTTTTGGGGAAACTGCTAGGTACGTATGACCTAGATTGGCCACTGTTGGAAACAGGATACTGGGCTTGATGGACCTCGGTCTGACCCAGTATGGCATATCTTATGATCTTATGATCTTATAAAGTGTAAAATATAAAACAATAATAAAAACAAGTAAAAAGAGAATAACAAAAAGTAGAACTAAATATTAGAATACAAATGCAGGAAATAAAGAGAATAAAAAAGCAGGGAATAAAAACTCCAAGGAGGACATTGTACAGTTACAGTTGTGACAAATGCTCAACTTACTCACAGCATGGATACAGTAATTGTATACTCCTGACTGCACAAACAATACTCAAATCTACAGTTGGAATGGATGTATCCAGGTTTAAACATAAGGATTATATGACCACAGCCTACTAATTGCTCAAAATGACACCGAAGCACCACATGTGGTTGGACATAAGGGTTATAAGTTAATAAATAAATGCCAAAGTCCCATGTGTAAGGAACATAAAAATCATGAGGCTTCTTGTATTCTGAACATTGTTCAAATAATGGACAGGTATACAAGGGCAGACAAGCATCATCACAACCTGAAGGTATAACCCTCCTCAAGTGCAATTATCTGGAATAAATAACAGCTCACCATAGGAAATATATGCATAGTCTCTCAAAAGATTGGAGTATATGTATTTGGATTCCATTAGATCCACCAAAGATCAAAGTGGAACTTCATTATGGATATATATAAATGGAACCGGCCTTAACCTTAATGTCATATCCTAGGAGAATTTGCAACATGAGAACACCATGCGGCATTTGTACTGCTGCACTAAAAAACAAAATAGTTGCGAAATTAAAAATAAAGAAACGAACAGGAAAAAGCTCTTAAGAAAAGTAAAGGTGTGGTGTCAGTATACCCATCTGCGCGAATTGGAATCCAAATTGATTACCTGACGTGGGAGTGACTCAGTAGCCTCCCTTTAAAACTTAAGTTCTTGGTGCCAAATTCTTTCTTTTTGGTTTTCACTGTGATCTTTGCATTGGAGGTAAGAGTTTTTATGTGGCAACAGTACTGGCTCACCTTCCCATGGTTATAATAAAGTTTTGTCAGGTGATCAATTTGGACTTCGTGAGGGTCTGGAAGCAGTGGAGGTGATCTCCATCCAGGCCAGCCACAAAACCCCAGAATTCCTTAGCGAGGTCTCAGAGGAACATGCCGATGTACAGTTGGTAAGTCTGCATGCAACATGCCAGCATCGAACCCTGGCAACATTTTCGCCCAAGGGCAATAAGAGTGCAGGACTCCCTGCCCGGGGGCACCGATGAGTATGTTTTCGGACTCTTCTGTTGACACATGGCCGACTTGACCACCATAGAGATGTGAGGGAATTGTGCCTTCCTGAAGCCCGGTCCATCAGCCCGGCTGATGATTGGCACAGAAGTCGGTGTTTCCCACATCTGGAGGAGGAGCCGAGTAAGGATGGAGGGGGTGGGCACCATAAGGGTCTTCTTAGGTGGTGCCTCATACTAGAGGATGTCGAGCTCCTCTCAGTAGTGAGGAAGAGAGCCCTTGCCATGTCCCAGACAAACTCGAGAAAGGAGGTATCCTCGGGTGAGGACTGGCGCCTCAAGACCAGTAGAGACAGGCCCGAGTCTCCGGAGATGTTTTGACGTCGGACTCCCAGTCTGAGTAGTCAGAGGAAGACTCAAGGCCCGACGGCTCCAAGGGTGTCGTCAGCTCCAGTCTTCGAGGTCTTGGAGTCGAGGCATGGCTGGAGCTGGAGTTGCTCATCTGTGAAGACCTCGCCCCAGAGGATTGAGAGCAGGAATGAGACACTTGCCAAGGATCCGCTTGAGGCGTCTGGCTCTTGGGAATCACTTCGGTGGCTTGGGGAATCCTCGTCATCGAGGTCCCTGCTGTCTCGGCGCAAGCACCAGGTGGGTCAGGCATCGACATCTGTTGGGATGCAATGAACGCAGAAACACTGCATTCCAGTGCCAGCATTCTGGCCTCCCACTTGGGGGTAGCTGCCTTTGACACCAGCACCAGAGTTGGGTGTCGAGGAGGAGATGAATTCCACGATAGGCCGGCCCTCAGGAGACCAGGGTCTGTCGCCCGAAGCCTCAACATTGGTCTTGGGTACTTTTCGAGGTTGCTCCCACTCCGACTCCTTGGATGCTTGTAGGGGACTGAGGGATTGTGCACGGGACTTGCCATGCTTGCCCGCCTCCCAGGACGAGGACCTTGAGGGCTTCTTCTTTTTACACTCTCACTCTGGGGACTCTTGGTTAGAGTGTCTGTGAGCCCACTTGGGTACCGCAGGGGCTTTACATGACTCCGAGTCTACCGGGGTCGAGTCCGCCCTGTGGAAAATGTCATCCTGTTTCTGCTGGCAGCTCTGGATGGCCTTTGTGGACAACATTTTACACAGGGAGTACTCCTCTGGGTCGTGGTCGGCACCCAGACATCGGAGGCAACAATTGTGTGTGTCAGTGAGACATATAATTTTGGAGCACCAATCATACTTCTTCAAACCGGTGGCCATTGGAGCAAAAAAGACCCCAGTGAGGTCAAAGACCTTCAACGCAGCCAGCGGTTGAAAAAGGCATGAAAGCGCTGGAAAGGAAAATAACCTAAACAACAAGGTTTCGAGGCCCAATGCCAGGGCAGCAGGGCTCAAAAGTGGGAAATGGACCGCGCTAGCTAGAAAATGCACAAAAAGATTACCTTTTTTCTGGGGGAACATGACGAAAGTCTGAAGGGCTCCGCAGAAAAAGGGAGACTGAGCAAGATGGCACCCTTGAGCGGGAAGGGGACCATGCATGCATGGTGGCATCTCCCAAAGGCTTTCTTTGAAAGCTGGGGAAATGCTTCCGTGCAGGCTCCGTTGGCATCGATATCATCTATAGGTGAGGGCTGACTTCCTGCTTGTTCCTGGAGAATTTCAAGCACACAGCTCTGTCTGAGATGTCACCAGATGTGTGACTGCATTTTCATGCTTCTCTGAGAACATGGTAATCAGATAGCACCAGGTAAACTGGGACATTTTTTCTGGCCTTTTATTATATTACAATAAATCTTTTCACATTGAAGCATATAAATAAACTTGTCTAAGCATGAAATGTGTAATATTAACTGGGCCGGTATTAGAAAGTGGCAAAAAGGACAGATGTCTTGGGCCTCACATGCCACTGGGGCCTCAGGCCTGCCTCATGATGAAGGAGGCATAGTCTGCAGGCAAGTTTTGGGATCCCCTCACCAGTTTTTGCCATAGGCCTTTGCAGTATTTAACGCCAGCCCTGAATATTACTTATATTCACCTATGCAATAAGAAAGTTGGTCTTTGCATACCATGAAAGCAATATCAGAAGAATAACTGCACTCAGTGACAAAAATAATCAGCCCTATTATCTTAAGCATGCCGACATTTCCTGGAGAAGTGAAAATGGGTATGTGTGTCAGAGAAACTTTCTTTTCTCAGTTTTCTCTTCTCCAGGAAATGCTGTAATGCTCATGGCCTGCACTTTGGCTCATGAGTGCAGTTATTTGGTTTTATTCGGCTTCATTTGGTACTCATGGAGATGTCAGACGAACTGCACCAGTCTTACATAATATTCCCTTTCCCTCATTTCCTTAGGGTGTAAGGAACATTTGAAAATCATCAATATTTATTTACTATTTGTAATGTAGCAGCAAAGATAATGTATATTGAAGCAACTAGATTGTATCATCTTGCTAAGTCAGGTCCTACCAAATCACAGCTGTGTCTGTTGCTTCAGTTTCTATCTGCTGTTGCAAACAAATATCAACCTTGTTAGTATAGTACATAAGCTGCCTAAAGTTTTAAATATGTTATGAAAAAGTCAAAGAGATATAAGCAAACTGCTAAACAAAATGTAAGGCATAATCAAAAGGCAATAACATATAATGCTAGAATAAAAAATAGTTTAGATACGTCTGAATTTCCTTTTTATGAAACCAGGCCTTGTTTCTGTTAGGGTAGAAATATGGGATACAAGACTGATAGGTCACCTGTGCTCAAAGAGGTCATTAACTATAACTAAAGAAGAAGATGCATGAGAAGAAAGGGAAAGCAGAAGAGAGAAAACATTAACAAACTTCTGTTTCATACCTCTTTGTAAAAGCAATAGAGATGAAGATAGACAACGGCCAGTCACGGGTAAATGTTCAACACACTAACTGGCCAATGTCTATCTCCATTTCTATTGTTTTTCCCTGGTTTGCCTTTTCAAGATTTCCATCTCCTTTTTTGATTGACTTCTCATACCTCTTTGTAGTCAGTAAGACTCATGTAAATATTAGTTTCTGGGATTTGGCCCAGGGTCAAAATCTTCATTCTGAAAATGGACAAAATCGTTATGTTTGCTTTTAGGTAGATCTTGCTTGCCTTGCAAATAATTGCTTTCTATAACAAACTCCTTTCACTTGTCCACCAGGTCCTTTACACTCACTCTCCTCAATATCTGGCCGACCTCATTCATTTCCATACCCCTACTCGCACATTAAGATCATTGCATCTCAATCGTTTACATCTTCCTTCCCTTTCACGAGCCCACCTTCAGTCCACCTGCTCCTCTGCCTTCTTTTTCATTGGTCCCCCCCCCCCCCTCTGGAACTCTTTACCCTCCTCTATCAGGCTTGAGAAACACCACACCACCTTTAAGAGCAGTCTGAAAACCCACCTCTTTACACTGCTTTCGACCTCCCCGCCCCATCTGTGTGATCTTACTCTCCCTGCCCCCCCTCCACTTCCTCTCCTTTTGTCTCGTTGTATGACTTCGCTGTTTTGCTTTCCTATCCATTATTGTAACTTCCTTTCCACTTTCCGCCTTTGGCTTTCTGTACTTTTATTTTTGTAAACCGCTTTGATGTTATTGTTTAGCGGTATATTAAGCAAATAAACATAAACTGTACCTGTGTGTCCTGATGCCAACTGTTAAAATGGAAAATCCAATAGAAAGTGCCAAACCCAAATCCAGTCCGAGCAATATACAGGTTCCAAATGTCCAAAGCCAAATAGCCTTTCAGTGAAAAGAGAAGGAGGAGGAGAAAGCAGGGCAGCGATGGTTAAGGCACAGATAAGGAGAAAGAAGAAAGGAAAATGGAGGAGATAAAAAGAAGTAAAAACAAGAATACAGATAGGAATTGAGGATGAAAAGGGACAGAAGAACAGGAGAAAGGGAAGATTCTATTAGTTTCAGAAGGTGAAAATTTTCTTTTAAGTAAAATGCTAGGGCTCATTTACCCAAATTTATTTATTTATGTGCTTTTATATACCGCCTGCTCACAAGATCAAAGCTGTTTACAAATAACAAACTTAGTTACATCACAAAAGGGGAACAAAGTATGAATGTAACTTTTATAAGGTACATTGTTAGTGGATTAATATAATATGACAATCAAGTTAAATGTGCTGAGAAAAATCTCAAGCTGAAGAATATATTATAGCTATATAATTATAATTATATAAAATCCTTTTAGACCTCTGGGAGTAAGGGTGAATAATGGTAAACCTATGGGATTTGCTGAATAGCATCTTTCACAAAGGGAGATAGACATGGGCCTTTGATATAAAAAAAGAAAATGTACACTGTCACCTAAAATATAATAATTAAATAGAAAAAGAGGATAAGCTGACATAGGTTCTCCATTAATACATCTAACCCATAAACATATCCAGAAACACCTATTCCCTCAAATACATACACTTTTTATTTGCCTCCTGTCTTGGGAACCAAGAGACCAGGGTTTGATTCCCACTAGCACTCCTTGTGGCCTTGGGTAAGTCACTTAACCCCTCCATTGCCTCAGAAGAATCGAAGTTATCAATGTCCCTGTTTAACATACATTACTAAGTTTAAGTTACAATGTAAACTGCTTTGACTGAAATGATGGAGTGGAGTGGCCTAGTGGTTGGGGCAAGGCACTTCACGCCGGAAGGTCAGGGGCTCAAATCCCACTAGAGGACAGCAACCTTGGGCCAGAAGGACTGGGGTTTCTAGTCCCACAGGTGCTCCTTGTGGTCTTGAGCAAGCAACTTAACCCTCCATTGCCCATGTTCCCTGTAAAATAGTTATCTCCAAGTTATAATGCCCTATTCAATGTAATTTCAGTTTGTTCAATGTAAACCGCCTTGATATAATGAAAGGCGGTATATATAAGAAATGTTAAATAAATAAAAGTGATATAAAAAAACTGTTAAATAAAACTAAATAAACATATCTATGCCTGCTTGAGGCTGGTATTTATTTTATTTATTTTTATTTAACATCTTTTATATACCGCACTATTGTCACCGTATAAGTGAGTACTGCAGTATTGTCATAACTGCAATTCCCATTGCTTCTTCTGGGAGCAAACGTTTCTGATATTTTTAAGCACTGCCTAAAGTTTTCTGTGCAAAAGCCATTTTAAAGGGCCAGTGCCATTTTTATTGCCAGGGATGATAGCACTGACCTTTCAAACATTACTTTGGCTTATCCTTATGTTTGCATTATCCTATATAACATTGATAATCTAAAACCCTTTTTCCTTTTATTCACAAATTTAACACCCTCCACATATTTTCAACATATATAGTAAATCAGAGAAAAGGTATCTATGTGAAAAGATATATACAATACACATCAATTTATTAATTTGCATTTAGCTATGCATCTCTAGAACTGCAGAGAGATCAGAAGACAGACAGACAGACACACACATATATATAGTTTCCTACAGCATACTGTGCTATCAATTTCATTGAATTCATTACTTAATAATCCATCCTATTCAATAGCATTGTCTTAGAAGACTCATAATAAAACATCCCTAACCTAACATTCTGGGGCCTATTTACTAAAATGATTAAGGTTTTGCAGTTTCCGTGCATTAATTTTCAAAATTAACATGCAGAATCTGCAAAATCTCTGCATTAACTGTTGAGGTCATTCACAACATCTTCCCATACAGTTCATGCAGAGGAAAAACAGAGTTACTTACCTGTAACGGAGTTCTCCGTGGACAGCAGGATAAGTCAGCCACACTTGGTGACGTCATCCGACGGCGCCGAGACGGAAGTACTCTCCATAGCTCAGAAGGGCTTTGCCCTTCTGAGCATGGGCCAACTGGCCCTGCCCCCTGGCCCGCCTCTAGCTAGCCAGTTCGTCACTAGCTGAGCCTTAGCCGCTAGAAGGCGGGCACTGATCAAGCCGAGCCCCTTCCCAGGGGAGGAGGGCGGGTATGTGTGGCTGACTTATCCTGCTGTCCACGGAGAACTCCGTTACAGGTAAGTAACTCTGTTTTCTCCTAGGACAAGCAGGATGAGTCAGCCACACTTGGTGCCTCCCAAGCTGTAATGCGCTGCGGTGGAAGGGGGAAGCTGAGATCAGGTTCAGGTGACACGTTATCAGGGCTGGTGTTTTAGATGTGCCCTGGGTACCTGGTGGCGGTCAACGCGCCATGTGCCAACCTGCATTGTGCACGTACAGTACGATATGCCGCGTGTAGTGCTAATGAGAATGTGCTCATTTGAGGTGAGCGTGTAGTAATACAGAACGTGTAGACGTGCAGACCCACCTCGCGCCTAAGCGGCAGCGGTGGTTGCGCGAGTATACTGTCTCAATGTGCGACTGCCGAGAATGGTCTAATAGGCAGAGGTGCAGCAGCAGAGTCCCGCCGAAAACTGAGTTATCCGCTGCGAGCAGGGATAGCCAAGGTATCAATGCTGGAAGCGTGACCAGAGTGGTGCAAGATTGAAGCCTTAATGCAGCGACGGTAATGAGGTCGCAGCGGGCCGGGTTAGGACCAGCAGCGATATTGACAGTACTACAGCGTGATGCATTTAGAGAAGTAACGCTGCGAGGGAGAAGTAACGCTGCGAGGGTATGGGCCATGACAAGTTCATGACTTGGTTAGGAGTGGCCAGGCAGGAGGTATCAGCCTAGACCAAGACCGCTAGGCGATACGTCTGCAGTATGTAGTCTTTGTAGGTGTCCTGTCAATGCTCCTTCGGTAGGTCCTATCACCGCTAGTCCTGGGCATGCCTCTGTGTGTGCTCATGACCGTTCCCGTTGATGGTGGAGCATAAAGAATTTGTAGAGGTGGGGTCCGCTGGGACCGGTTTTAAGGTCACATGCGAAGAAGAATTTGATCCCTTGTTGATGTGGATTGCTCCGTGTATGTCCTAGGCATGAAGGATCGCATGCGAAGGAGATTTGGGTCCTGTGCTGTTCCTGGGCATGTAGCTGCGTAGGGGTGATGATGATGCCCAGGCGTGCGGTGCGTCTGAGGCCGTGATGGCATTACGTGAGTGGTAGGTACGCCATGGATCGCTATGTGTGCGGTAGGTACTCCATGGCCGTGATGGCATTACGTGTGTGGTAGGTACGCCATGGATCGCTATGTGTGTGGCAGGTACTGTGGTGAACAGCGCCCTCCTGAGCCCATGGAGATAGTAGAAAATCCTGAGGGTCAGCAGGATTTATACCAAAATGACAGGGCAAGGAAAAAAGAGAGACTCTATTCCTCAGAGCTGAGTAGGGAGACCAGCCCAGGGGAGGAGCCCTGCAGTTCTGATTGGGCACACCCAGCCCTAGGAAGGGGCGTGTCCAAAAGAGAATGTACATTTAAACCAGAGCATGGCTCTGAAGAGGAGCGACGGATAAGAGATCCGAGTGAAGGACGGATAAGAGATCCGAGTGGAGGACGGATAAGAGACCCGAGTGGAGGAAGCACGAGTGGAGGTGATACAAGGAGTACAAGAAGTACAAGGAATACAGGAGGTAAAGGAAGGAAGGAATATTGGAAGAAGAAACAAGGAGATGGTTGGAAAGCCAGTGGAGTGATTAATGATACTTTGGAACCTGGCATAAGAAGAAAACCTGCACAATCCTATTCCAGGGAAATAAGCAGAAGTCCCACGCAGAGAGGATTTAACCTTGAAGTGGATAGCCCTTGGAAGGCATCGCCTTGGGGGAGAAAGACTTCAGGACAAGCACAGGTGAAAGAGCAATCATTCCCTGAAACGTCGTTTGTGCCGGAGAGCAACAAACAGATCAGCTGGAGAGCCTGGGAGCCATCTGCAGGCAGAAGTGCTGCACAAACAGTGAGTAATTGGCCACCCGGCTGCCAAGCTGAATATAGAGATAATTCTTCCTCCTATGAGTCAATTGCTAAAGAAACTAGCAATTATCCTAATACCTTTATCTTAAAGGAAGAGAAGACAAACAGCCTTGAGCAGAAGGGAAAAGCTATAGCAGATAGTAGTGCCCTCTCTCATAAGGAACAGGCTGAATTGCTACTTCAGAGCTTCCAACAGTTTTTAGACTTACAGGCTAGAAAACAGCTAGTATCACAAGAGGCAAATAATTCAGCACAGCTTGAAGGAGTAACCCAGGGAAATACAAGCATACCTGAGTGTGAACAAATGGACTGTACATTCTGTTGTATAGGAAAGCCAAGCTGAAGGGAACTGCCTTTATCGTGTGTGAGCTGAGTTCTGTAAAGCTGTTGTATTGCCGTGAAAATGGAAGTTCTAATTACCTCCACCTGATTCTCAGCATAGTGAAAGTAACTGTGGCTGTAAGAGGTGCAGTGAAGCCAACTGACCTCTGGAGGCAAAAGAGAGCAATTTGCTGGAAAGTGAAAAAGCAGCATTTGTATTTTGAGTTGCATTTAACCTGAAGTTTCTGTTTGCCTTTTTGAAGCACCCTTGTTTGCATGTGATGGAACATTAACCTTTTTGCTTTAATAAAATACTTATTATAAAGAAACCACAACTACAGTTTCTTAATTCGGAGTGAGAAGAGCTGGAACTACAACTCCCAGCATTCCTGGGGGCAAAGGTTTCCTCCTTCCCTCACGAAGTACAGCGGCTGCTCATGTCCTTAACCCCTTGAGCCGGGCAGGGTCGCCGCAGTACTCCATGGATGGCTATGCAATATGCCATTGAACTGGCAGTTATTTGCCTGCAAGTGGCCGCAAGGCTGCTGGGCGCAGTCACCAGGGGTCGCGCCTGGCCTGCCTGGTTCCAGATGCTTGTGTAAGGCCTGCAGGATTGATTTTCATTCATATCAGATTAGGAGGCAACAAGTCAGTTCTGAATTGGCGGTTGCCAACCATGTAGGCCTCTCGAGATACTCCTTGTCCACCCGCACTTGGTGGGAGGAAGAGATATCCAGGAGTCCCAGGGCCATACGTTTAGGGAGAAATACACCGGTTAAGGGATTTGAACCTGTGAACTTCTGCTCTTGAACACACCGCGTGTGTGTACTGCACCCCACAGTGGCCATCTGATGATCCGGCTCTGACCGTCTTTAAACGGTTGTCCTTCCTGCTCACCGCGAGGTGAGCAGGTCGCTTTGTGTTCAGACCCGCCGATGGGAGAAGGAAGCTGATGGCCAAGATTGTGAGTTGTAGAGAAGCGGGAACATGTTCCCTTCTGTGCAGGTGCGGGACTACAGCCACCTGCTGTGTGCTTGTCTGGGCCTGGAGAGCAGAGTCATAGGGGTGCACTGTCCGTGTGCTCGCATCCCCATGAATTGTCTGCCCTCGTGACCTTTGTACAACGGCCTTGTGACCTTGGTACAATGCTGATCTGCTAGTGGCCTCGACTAATGCACCTTGCACTCGTGCTTGCAGGACCTGCGTTTATTGCCGTAGGGCTCTGTCACCTTGCACAAGGCCACATCAACCTGGTTTTGGCCTTGTCTGTACTTATAGATCTTGTTTCTCGATCGGCAAGTGCCGCTGGGGGTACAGGACCCCCCAAGGCCAGGTGGAAGCCACTGCCTTTTTTTTTTTTTTTTTGGAGAAGGGCAGGCTGTGGGCAGGGTATGTTTCCCTTGAACATCAGCGCAGGCCATTGACCTGAGCCCTGAAGGGGGCAGAGGGTTTCCACACATGGCTTATGCAGCCTCCCCAATGCGTGAAGCAGTTGTTTTCCTACCAGGAGGTGGCGCCATACTGAGGAGTCAGCAAGGGAGGATTGGACTGAATTGTTGTTGTCTGATGGCAGAGGGTAGCCCACATTTTGCCTTGGCCATGTCATAAGAACATAAGAACATAAGAAATGCCATACTGGGTCAGACCGAGGTCCATCAAGCCCAGTATCCTGTTTCCAACAGTGGCCAATCTAGGTCATACGTACCTAGCAGTTTCCCCAAAAGACACAGGTTCTGCAGTGCTTGTACTAGGCCAAGCATTGATATCCTGGGTCCCTTTTTAATAGTGGTTTATGGACCTTTCCTCCAGGAACTTGTCCAAACCTTTTTTAAACCCAGCTATACTAACAGCCCTTACTACATCCTCCGGTAACAGATTCCAGAGTTTGATTACACGTTGAGTGAAGAAATATTTTCTCCTATTTGTCTTAAATAGTTTACCCTGTAGCTTCATTACATGTCCCCTAGTCCTTCTATATTCTGATAGCGTAAACAATTGATCCACGTTTATCCGTTTCACTCCATTCATTAATTTATACACCTCTATCATATCTCCCCTCAGCCGTCTCTTTTCTAGGTTAAAGAGCCCTAACCTTTTTAGCCTCTCTTCATAGGAGTAGCCTTCCATCCCCTTCACCAATTTGGTGGCTCTTCTCTGTACTTTTTCTAATAACTCTATGTCCTTTTTAAGATACGGTGACCAGAATTGCACACAATATTCAAGGTGCGGTCGTACCATGGAGCGATACAGAGGCATTATAATATCCTTTGTTTTATTCTCCATCCCTTTCCTTATGATACCTAGCATTCTATTTGCTTTCTTGGCCGCCGCTGCACACTGGGTGGAGGGTTTTAACATGTTATCCACGATGACTCCTAAATCTTTTTCCTGGGTGGTGGTTTCTAATGTGGAGCCTTGCATCGTGTAACTATAGTGTGGGTTGTTCTTTCCTAGGTGCATAACTTTGCACTTGTCCACATTAAATTTCATCTGCCATTTGGATGCCCAGTCTTCCAATTTATCCAGATCCTCCTGCAGTTTTCCACAATCCTCTTGGGTTTTAACAACTTTAAACAGTTTTGTGTCATCTGCAAATTTGATAACCTCACTAGTTATTCCCTTTTCCAGGTCATTTATGAATATGTCAAAAAGTAGCGGACCCAGTACAGATCCCTGGGGTACTCCACTATTCACCTTTTTCCATTGGGAATATTGGCCATTTAGCCCTACCCTCTGCTTTCTATCTTTTAACCAGTTCCCGATCCACAATAGTACACTGCCTCTTATCCCATGACTTTTTAGCTTCGCCAAAAGTCTCTGATGGGGGACCTTGTCAAAAGCTTTCTGAAAGTCCAGATACACTATATCAACCAACTCACCTTTGTCTACCTGTTTATGCACACCTTCAAAAAAACAGATCAGATTAGTAAGACAAGATCTTCCTTGTCTAAAGCCATGTTGGCTGTCTCCCATTAGGCCATGACTATCTACATGCTGTGTAATTTTGTTCTTTATGATGGTTTCTACCATTTTCCCTGGTACTGACGTCAGGCTCACCGGTCTGTAATTTCCCGGGTCACCCCTGGAACCCTTTTTAAAAATTGGTGTTACGTTGGCAACCCTCCAATCTTCAGGTATTACAGATGATTTTAATGAAAGTTCACAGATTACCAATAACAGGTCTGCAATCTCATATTTCTGTTCTTTCAACACTCTGGGATATATACCATCCGGTCCAGGTGATTTGCTACTATTCAGTTTATCAAATAGTTGTAATATATCTTCCCGGTGTAGCGATATTTCTCTCAATTCCTCTGCAGTATCACCTTTAAATACCACTTCAGTCTTGGGTAACATCCCTACATCTTCCTCAGTAAAGACCGAAGCAAAGAATTCATTCAGTCTCTCTCTGCTATAGCCTTGTCTCCTCTTACTGCCCCTTTTACCCCTCTATCATCTAATGGTCCAATTGACTCTCTCACAGGCCTTTTGCTACGAATGTACTTGAAAAAGTCTTTATTTCGTGTTTTTGCTTCCGTAGCAAGTTTCTTCTCAAATTCCCGCTTTGCCTGCCTTATCAATGCTTTGCATTTGACTTGCCAGTGCTTGTGCTGTTTCCAGTTTTCATCATTTGGCTCTTTTTTCCATTTCCTGAAGGTTGCTCTTTTGGCAGCAACAGCCTCTCTGACCTCACCTTTAAACCATGCTGGCAGTTTTTTGGACTTTCTTCCACTTTTCTTAATGCGTGGAATACAGCTGGTCTGGGCTTCGAGGATAGTATTTTTAAATAACACCCAAGCTTGCTGTAAGTCTTTAACCTTTGGAACCGCTCCTTTTAGTTTTTTCCGAACTATATTCCTCATTCTATCATAGTCTCCCTTTTGAAAGTTAAAAGGTAGTACTGTGGATTCCTTTACTATCTGTCCTCCACTGATTAAATCAAACATGATCATACTATGATCACTATTGCCAAGTGGTCCCAACACCCTTATTTCTTGCACCAGATCTGGCGTTCCACTAAGGACTAGGTCCAGTATGGCTTCCCCTCTGGTCGGTTCATGAATCAGCTGCTCCAAGAAGCAGTCATTTATTTCATCTAGAAACTTTATCTCTTTAGCTTGTCCTGCTGTGACACTGTCCCAGTCGATACCGGGGTAATTGAAATCACCCATTATTACTACTCTGTTGTGGCTTTTGTTAGCTTCCTTGATTTTTTTGAGCATTTCATCATCCATTTGTTCATTCTGGCCAGGTGGTCGATAGTATACTCCCACTGCCATCACCTTCCCCTTCATAAATGGAATTTCAATCCATAGAGATTCTACAGCAAATTTTGTTCCCTGCAAAACTTTAATCCTTTCTGACTCAATGCCCTCTCTAACATAGAGCGCAACCCCTCCACCAATTTGTTCAGCTCTATCATTACGATATAGTTTGTATCCAGGTATCACAGTGTCCCACTGGTTATCCTCCTTCCACCATGTCTCTGAGAGTGCAATCATATCTAACCTCTCATTTAGTGCTATATATTCTAATTCTCCCATCTTATTGTTTAGACTTCTAGCATTGGCATACAAGCATTTTAGAGACTGTATTTTATTAATATTAATCTGGCTATTGGTAGGCATGGGTAATTGGGAATCCTTATGCTCTGTCTGCTCCTTACTCAAGGGCATTTGGGCTACTATACTCCCTTTTGGAACCTCACTGCTTTTGGTAGTATCCTTCAAGGATACCTTTGTCCGAACCATGCGCTCCTGGGTGACTGTCGGCTTTCCCCTATTTTCTAGTTTAAAAGCTTCTCTATCTCTTTTTTAAAGGTTAATGCCAGCAGTCTGGTCCCATCCTGATTAAGGTGAAGCCCATCCCTTCGGAAGAGCCCCCCCTTTCCCCAGAATGTTCCCCAGTTCCTAATAAATCCAAAACCCTCATCCTTGCACCATTGTCTCATCCACGCATTGAGACTCCGGAGCTCTGCCTGTCTTTTGGGTCCTGCACGTGGAACAGGAAGCATTTCGGAGAACGCTATCCTGGAAGTTCTGGATTTCAACTTCCTACCTAAAAGCTTAAATTTAGCCTCCAGAACTTCCCTACCACATTTTCCTATGTCATTGGTACCAACATGTACCAAGACAGCAGACTTCCCCCCAGCACTATCTATGATCCTATCTAGGCGGTGCGTGAGATCTGCTACCTTCGCACCAGGCAGGCATGTTACCAGGCGATCCTCACGTCCACCAGCCACCCAGCTATCTACATTCCTAATGATTGAATCACCAACTATAACAGCTGTCCTGACCCTCCCCTCATGGGGACATGGCCCTGGAGAAACGTCCTCGGTGCGAGAGGGTTTTACATCACCTGGAGGACAGGTCCTAGTTACAGGATCACTTCCTGCCACACCAGGGTGATGCTCTCCTGTCACGTGACCTCTCTCCTCCATGGCAACAGGGATGCTGCCAGACTGGAGGTGGGACTTCAGGACTATATCCCTGTAGGTCTCGTCCATGTACTTCTCTGTCTTTCTTATGTCTTCCAGGTCTGCTACTCTAGCCTCTAGAGAACGGACTCGTTCCCTGAGAGCAAAGAGCTCCCTGCACTTAGTGCATATGTAGGACCTCTCACCAACTGGGAGAAAATCATACATGTGACACTCAATGCAAAAGACTGGAGAACCCCCATCTCGTTGCTGGACCTCTGTCTGCATCTTAGTTTAAAGCTTGTGTTTAGGTCTTTTAAATTCGGTATATAATAAGGATTGGTGTAGATGCTTATACTAATAAAAGTGTATCTAATACCCCTAATACACCCTGTGTACCTGAAGCTTAATTAATCTCAGGTCCTCTGTGTATGACTGATTTGGATTAAGAGCTGCACCTGAGAGCAGCCCCTTTCCTCTAAGATGTGCAAGTACCTATAAAATTACAATTACCCCAGGGGTGGGTGGGTGCTGGGGAGGGAGGGAGGGAGATAAGTCCTATTAAAGAGGGCAGTTACAAGGTACCCTGTCCTGAACCCTCAGCAGGGGGATGGGGGTACCACACAAAGCCCAGTTAGTTGAGAGAGGCAAGGTAAGTACAGCTGAGAAGGCTGAACTAGCACACCACTAAGACAAACAATAAATAATTAAACAACAAACAGTTAGACAAACAGTAAATAATTAAATAAACAGCTAGAACTCACAGTAAGATGTCCCAGGAGGCAAATATCCACTCACTAGCAGAGCTCTGTAAAAGTTCAGCCCTTCTCTGATCAGAGAAAAGCAAACTAATACAGCCTATGCACACGTGGAGTAAACAGGAAAAAGGCTAAACACTAACTAAGGTGGAATGGGTAGTGGGAGGATTCACTCAGGCAGGCAATGACAGGAAAAAAGCTTTACAAACAGCAGGTTCTGGGGAGAGAGATTTAATTCAAAATGGCTACCACACAAAGCCCAGTTAGTTGAGAGAGGCAAGGTAAGTACAGCTGAGAAGGCTGAACTAGCACACCACTAAGACAAACAATAAATAATTAAACAAACAAACCGTTAGACAAACAGTAAATAATTAAATAAACAGCTAGAACTCACAGTAAGATGTCCCAGGAGGCAAATATCCACTCACTAGCAGAGCTCTGTAAAAGTTCAGCCCTTCTCTGATCAGAGAAAAGCAAACTAAAACAGCCTATGCACACGTGGAGAAAACAGGAAGGCGGCTACACAATACCTCAGGGGGAGGGGGGAGGGGGAGGATTCACTCAGGCAGGCAAGGACAGGAAAAAAGCTTTACAAACAGCAGGTTCTGGGGAGAGAGATTTAATTCAAAATGGCTACCACACAAAGCCCAGTTAGTTGAGAGAGGCAAGGTAAGTACAGCTGAGAAGGCTGAACTAGCACACCACTAAGACAAACAATAAATAATTAAACAAACAAACCGTTAGACAAACAGTAAATAATTAAATAAACAGCTAGAACTCACAGTAAGATGTCCCAGGAGGCAAATATCTACTCACTAGCAGAGCTCTGTAAAAGTTCAGCCCTTCTCTGATCAGAGAAAAGCAAACTGATGTCCACTGTCCTTGGAGGGCCGTGTTGCTATTAGCACAGGAACCTGGTGGTAAGAGGGCCGTGTTGCTATTAGCACAGGAACCTGGTGGTAAGAGTGCCCTGCTTGTGTCTGCTTGTTGTGATTTCTGTTTGGGGCGTTCGAGAGCCCTAGCCGGAGTGGTGTGGCGCTACTGAACCAGCCATCTTTGGTTAGAAGGTAGGCAACTTGAGAGAGCTTGTATGCCTCGTCAGGAATTAGAGTCCTCGGTAGGAGTTGTAGGCATATGCTCAACCTGAACCAGGCGTTTGTAACCGTGTGTCACGTTGGATAGCGCTGCGAATGTCCTCAGCAGTGAGGTGGCAGATGCTTCGCATGACAACATTTTCTAGTAATGGCTCCACCTGAAGCAGGAGCATGGCGCTAAAGGATGCCTGGAGGTGTGAGAGGGACTCGAAGCCATGTAGGGAGAGTGCTCTAGCACAAGATACTGCCTCCGGCGCAGAATTCCTTTAGGACCAATGTTATGTGGGACTTGGAGCCCCTGTGCAGGGAAAGTTATAGTAGAAGATGCTGCCTCCGGCGCAGATTCCCTTTAGGACCAATGTTATTGGAGGTTGGCCTTGGCAGTATGGGCAAGCTGCCGAGTCAGGAGTGCTGTTGGGTGCGATAGATGGGGCTGGCCCGACAGAACCGCCCAATTTGCGGATTGGTGACCTTCTCATTGGACGAAGTCATTTGCCTTGTCCCCTGGAGCAGAGGCAGGGAAAGGCTGATTGATGCAGGCCTTGTTTAATTTCAGTATATAGCGGCTGAACAGGGTATCCTGTAAAGACACTTCCGGGGCAGGAGACCTGCCCAAGATCGATGGAGAACCAGATCTCTTGGGTGTTAGGAAGGCGTCCCAACTTTTAAGCTACTCCTCCACTCAGGTTGATGGAGGTGTGTCCTCCTGGGATTATATACAGGAGCATGACATGCTTGCAGGATACAGGTGTGTCCTCCTGTGATTATATACAGGAGCATGACATGCTCTGCGGGATACAGGAGCATGACATGCTCTACAGGATCCGCAGCTGGGACCTGAACCTGTGACCCTTGTCACGGTCGGGTTGTCATGGGGACGGATATGGGATCAGGCCGATGTTGGACTGTGTATCGGAGGTGGGCGACGGAGCAGTTCCAGTGTGCAAGCTCCTGCGCCCTGCTGTCTTCTTTGGCTGTAGCTCTACTACAGGACATCCGATGGTGACCATAGGGAGGCTAACATCACAGTGGGCATGGTCAAGGAGCAGAGTCTGACGTAGCTCCGGCAGGATCGAGTTCTGGTGTTGGCCAGACATCCCTTGCCCTTTTTAAGCCATATTCGGGGGTCACCGAGACTTCTCAACTCCCGGGGCTCTGCGTCCAAGGGAGCCGGTGCTGTTCTGAAGCTCCGTGTGCCGCTGAGGCACATGGCTATGTCCTCAGAGCATAGTTATTGCTGTTGATAGTAACCTGCTTTAGGTGTGATGCATCCCGGTGATACTCCGACATCCACTTCTCTGGGGATCCAAGGAGGGCATCCTTGGGGGGGGGGGGGCGTGGTCTGCAGGAGCCACAGCTGGGTCTTGAACCTGTGCTATTCTGACTATGAACACCCTGGTTGTGTGCACTGCACCACACTGTTGCCACCAAGTCAGAAGTTGGCTGTTGGTGGCCCTTCACCACGCTGTTTCCGATGCACTACTTATAATCGCTTCCCATTGAACACCTGGATGCCTTCAGGGGACCGTCGAATTTTCCGGTCTGATAAGGTGTGCCCTTTTTCCGATGCTCCCGGGGCTGCTGCCTGGGAACGGGTAGGAACCGAAGCTGTCCCTCACCGGGTCCAGACCCCATTTCAGCGTGTCTGGTCACCCCTGTGGGTCTTCCGGTGTTGTCGTGTGCTTGATTTAGCGGCACAATGTAGCACCAGCGGGGAGAGCCCTTGGGATTCCCTCTCACCCCTTGGATGGATTCCCTCTCACCGACCATGGCACTGCAGATGAGAGCCGTGATCATCGGGCCATTTAGGATGCTATTAGCCCTCAAGGAACCAAGGCCTGAAGGTTCAGATTACAGCACTAGCTGTGAAAGGCTGAGATCTGCATCGGCAGCGCCATTGTCATCCAAAAAGGAGGGGCCGATCACGGAAGACACTCCTCTAACCCCTCCATCCGCGCCGGTGATGTTGTTCCACGCGGAGGGTTCCCTGGCATTTTACATGGCTTTTGGATACAATTATCCTGCAACATTGAATCAGTGTCTTCACCTTTATAGCCTGGTGGAATTCGCTGTTAACAGGAAGCAATGCAATGCAGAGAAGCGCACCAGGGCCAGTTCGGGCGAAGGCCGGCGCTCTGTGAATCGGCGCAGAGAACTCAGTCGCCATACAATGCAAATGCAGGGAAGCGCACCAAGGTCAGTTCGGCGTGAAGGGGACACATGTGTATCGGCGCAGAACTCACTTGGCGCTGGTCCCATTCGGTGCGGAGGTGTCGGCGGGCAAGAAAATGCTCTGTAAGAGCGGCTCCTCCTCAAGACCTGGATCTCCGGCCAATGGCGCCATAGGGGGAGGAGCCTGGCCAGTGATGTCATCAGACAAGATGGCCGCCGCCATGAGGACCTCGTGTCCTGCCGGATAGCCGAACTCCCCGTGGCAAGAACCGGAGCCGTAGTTGGAGGGGATTCTGAAGATGTCAGCGCGCCGGAGGTCTACCGGAGGCCCGCGGCTGGGGATGGAGGCCTAAGAGGCACATCCGGAGCCAAGGCCTTCCTAGGCGCATACCGCGCGCCGGAGGTCTACCGGAGGCCCGCGGCTGGGGATGGAGGCCTAAGAGGCACATCCGGAGCCAAGGCCTTCCTAGGCGCATCCCGGGCTGCCACAAGGCTACCGCCTGACTGGGATCCTCTTTTGAAGCCCATTCCTCCGGATCCTGTGTTTCTGTCGCTGGAGAAAGAGGTAGGAGTTCGATCAGAAGGCTGGCCGGGAACGGAGGCCTTATAGGCACGTCCTGGGCTGCCGGGCTTCCTTCTCAGGTATTTCTTGTATAGTTGCTCATCCTAGATCTCTTCTCAGATATATATAATACCTTTGTAGTGATCTGGAGAATTCGTGTAGAGGGGATCCTCTTTTTTGATCAGAAGGCTGGCCGGGGACGGAGGCCTATTAGGCACGTCCTGGGCTGCCGGGCTTCTTTCCCAGGTCTTTCTTGTAGCGTTGCTCATCCTAGATCTCTTCTCAGATGTATATAATACCTTTGCAGTGATCTGGAAAGAATTCGTGTAGAGGGGATCCTCTTTTTGTTCAGAATTGTGTAATTTCAGTTGGAGAGTAACGAAGTCCATCTTGCTGGTAAGGCGGAAGAACTGAAACTGGCTAGCTAGAGGCGGGCCAGGGGGCAGGGCCAGTTGGCCCATGCTCAGAAGGGCAAAGCCCTTCTGAGCTATGGAGAGTACTTCCGTCTCGGCGCCGTCGGATGACGTCACCAAGTGTGGCTGACTCATCCTGCTTGTCCTAGGACAGGGGTCTGCAACCTTTAAGACATAAAGAGCCACTTGGACCCGTTTCCGAAGGGAAAAAAAAAACTGGGAGCCGCAAAACCATTGCGACATTTAAAACAAATCTAACACTGCATATATTGTTTCTTACCTTAATGCTATATACGACCCCCTACTTTTCCTGTTAAAATATAGGTGTTTGGCCTATACTCGCCGTATAAGACTACCCCTCTTCCTTCGCACACCAAAAAAAATACGCCAGAAAATATAACAACAAGAAGTAACAATATTTGATTTCAAAATTATGATGATTTTGTAGTCAAATCACTAATATGAAATAAAATTATTTTTTCTACCTTTGTTGTCTGACCAATTTATTCTTTGATCATGCTGGTCCCGATCTGAGGCTTCTGCTTTCCTGTCTTCTCTTAGCTCTCTTTCTGTGGTCTATGGTCCATCTGCCAGTTCTTATCTCTTCTTTCGTTTTCTTCACTTCTTTCCATCAGCCTATTTCCAGTCCCAGTAACCCTCCCCAATATCAGCCCCTTTCCAGTCCTCACTCCCAGTACCTTCCAATGTCAACTTGCATTCCCATGATTGCCACTGGTGTCCATTTCCTTCCAGTCCCCCTCCTTCCCCACTGACCAGTCCCTTCTAGTACAAATACCATGGCAGCCCCTCTCAGATCCAGTTCCATTCTCCCATACCCTCATATCAGCCCATTTGTAGCCTTAGCCCCCAGTTATCTTCCAGGGCCAGCAGCTCTATCCTCCCCTCCCCACAATCAGCCCATGCCCAGTCAAAGCCCCCCAATCAGCTCGCTTCCAGTGCTAATCCCCCCTCAACCCCATTACCAGTGCTAGCCTCCCCTAATCAGCCCAATACCAGTCCTACCCCCCATCAGCTCATTACCAGTCCTAGCCTCCCCTAATCAGCTCATTTCCAGTGCTCGTCCCCTCAACCCCATTACCAGTGCTCCATCCCTCCATGTCAGCCCCCTCCCTCCCTCCCTCCATCCATATCAGCTCCCTCCCTCCATGTCAGCCCGCCTCCCCAATCCCTCCATGTCAACCCCCTCCATGTCAGCCCCCCTCCCTCCATGTCAGCCCCCTCCATGTCAGCCCCCCTCCCTCCATCCATATCAGCTGCCTCCCTCCATGTCAGCCCCCCTCCCTCCATCCATCCATCCATATCAGCTCCCTCCCTCCATGTCAGCCCCCTCCCTCCATGTCAGCCCCCTCCATCCCTCCATGTCAGCCCCCCTCCCTCCATCCATTCATATCTGCTCCCTCCCTCCATGTCAGCCCCCCTCCCTCCATGTCAGCCCCCTCCATCCCTCCATGTCAGCCCCCCTCCCTCCCTCCCTCCATCCATTCATATCAGCTCCCTCCCTCCATGTCAGCCCCCATCCCTCCATGTCAGCCCCCTCCCTCCATCCATCCATATCTGCTCCCTCCCTCCATGTCAGCCCCCTCCATCCCTCCATGTCAGCCCCCCTCAATCCATCCCTCTATGTCAGCCCCCCTCCCTCCATGTCAGCCCCCTCCATCCCTCCATGTCAGCCCCCCTCCCTCCATTCATTCATATCTGCTCCCTCCCTCCATGTCAGCCCCCTCCATCCCTCCATGTCAGCCCCCCTCGATCCATCCCTCCATGTCAGCCCCCCTCCCTCCATGTCAGCCCCCTCCATGTCAGCCCCCCTCCCTCCATTCATATCTGCTCCCTCCCTCCATGTCAGCCCCCTCCATCCCTCCATGTCAGCCCCCCTCGATCCATGTCAGCCCCCCTCCCTCCATGTCAGCCCCCTCCATCCCTCCATGTCAGCCCCCCCTCCCTCCATCCATTCATATCTGCTCCCTCCCTCCATGTCAGCCCCCCTCCCTCCATGTCAGCCCCCTCCATCCCTCCATGTCAGCCCCCCTCCCTCCATCCATTCATATCAGCTCCCTCCCTTCATGTCAGCCCCCCTCCCTCCATGTCAGCCCCCTCCATCCCTCCATGTCAGCCCCCCTCCCTCCATCCATTCATATCTGCTCCCTCCCTTCATGTCAGCCCCCTCCCTCCATGTCAGCCCCCTCCATCCCTCCATGTCAGCCCCCCTCCCTCCATCCATTCATATCTGCTCCCTCCCTCCATGTCAGCCCCCCTCCCTCCATGTCAGCCCCCTCCATCCCTCCATGTCAGCCCCCCTCCCTCCATCCATTCATATCAGCTCCCTCCCTTCATGTGAGCCCCCCTCCATCCATGTCATTGACCTCCATCCCTCCATTTCATACCACCTCCCTCCATCCATTCATATCTGCTCCCTCCCTTCATGTCAGCCCCCCTCCCTCCATGTCAGCCCCCTCCATCCCTCCATGTCAGCCCCCCTCCCTCCATCCATTCATATCAGCTCCCTCCCTTCATGTCAGCCCCCCTCCCTCCATGTCAGCCCCCTCCATCCCTCCATGTGAGCCCCCCTCCCTCCATCCATTCATATCTGCTCCCTCCCTCCATGTCAGCCCCCCTCCCCTCCATCCATCCATTCATATCTGCTCCCTCCCTCCATGTCAGCTCCCTCCCTTCTTCTGCAGCCGCGGCTCCCTGCCTCTTACGGAACCGCGGCTGTGCTTTTAAAATTATCTCGGAGCCCTTCCTGTCTTGACGGGCTCCGTGCAGCATTGTCCCGCCTCCAAAACTTCCTTTAGAGGCGGGACAATGCTGCACGGAGCCCGTCAAGACAGGAAGGGCTCCGAGATGATTTTAAAAGCACAGCCGCGGTTCCCTAAGAGACAGGGAACCGCGGCTGCAGAAGAAGGGAGGGAGCTGACATGGAGGGAGCCCATAACGCGACGTTTAAAGCGGGCAGTGTGCTCCGGAGCCGCGGCAAAGGTGAGAAAGAGCCGCATGCGGCTCCGGAGCCGCGGGTTGCCGACCCCTGTCCTAGGAGAATGTCTTTACCACCTATTCAGATGCATTATCTGCCACTTTAACAATTGACATGCAGTAACTTATTGTGTGTTAAAGACTAATGAGATGCAAAGCTGAGATAGAGAGCCAGTGGGTCTGGTGGGGTAGGGAGGAGGGGGTACCAGCCACAAGAGAGGAGTGCCCGCCCCAGGGGCTGAGACAGCTAGAAACACCACTGTGATGCCATTGTCGTTCAGCTCTGCATGATAACTTTCTTCTCAATTAGCCAAGCTCTATGGACCCAAGTCCTCCACCCTACCCTCCATACACCATAATCAGAATCTCTTTAGGATCACTTCCCACTGGGATACCAAGTATCTTTGACAGAAAAGCAATAATCTCTTTCCAGAAAGCCTGTATTAGTGGGCAGCCCAAAACATGTCATAAATTTGCTCTCTGTTCTTCACATTTTGAATAATCCAAGGATATCTTACATCCTGCTCGAAAAGCTCTAGCCAGGGGAAATAAGCCCAATGCACAATATTATATTGCATATCCCCCAAGTCCACGTTTATCACCAACTGGAGAATACATGCAATGCCCCAAGAGCTGTTACCTCAAGTTTCTATTCCATATTGTTGCTGAATGTTCACAGTCTTGTGGTATTCCTTTGTCTCCCGATATCTGCAAGCGCAAAACCAGCACCCAGCCCATTCCAGCGCTAAGCAAAAAAAATCTTCCAATCTAGTGCCAAAATCACTAGTTAAGGGATATTTGAATGTAACTATGGGCCTATAAATATTCCAATGAGTCCTCCTCCTCCCATTGTTCCACCTAGTAACGTAGAAATATGACGGCAGAAAAAGACCACAAGGCTTATCTAGTCTGTCCTTCCATATCAACTACAATAATCCTCTTTTTTCCTATAGAGATTCTCTGTGTTTGTCCCATGCATTATTAAATTCAGATATTGTCCTTGTCTCTACTACTTCTATTTGGAGAGTATTCCACGCATCTACCACTCTTTCATAAAGAAATATTTCCGCATTATTACATCTGAGCCTTTCCCCTTTCACCCTCATCCAGGTCCCCTCGTAGCAAAGCTTGCTTTCCTCTTGTGCATTTATGCCATGGAGGTATTTAAACATCTCTATCATAACTCCTCCTCCACCTTTCCTCTAACATATACATATTAAGATCTTTAAGTCTGTCCCATGTGCTTTATAAGGAAGGCCACTAATCATTTTAGTAGCCACACTCTGCGCAGACTCCATCCTGTTTATATCCTTTTGAAGGTATGGTTTCCAGAATTGCACACAATACTCCAAGTGAGGTCTCGCCAAAGACTTATACAGAGGCACTATCACCTCCTTTTTCCTGATGGCCATTCCTCTTCCTTTGCACCCAACCATCCTTCTGGCTTTTCTTGTTGCCTTTTCTACCTGTTTAGCCATTTTAAGATAATCAGAAACAATCATGCTCAGGTCCCGTTCTTCTTTCATGGACAGAAGTACTTCACCCCATACACCATACTGCTCCCTTGGATTTTTGCAGCCCAAATGCATAACCCTGCATTTTTAGGCATGAAATCTCGGCTGCCAAATTCTTGACCATTCTTAAAGCTTAACTAGATCCCTCCTCATGTTATCTATTCCTTCCTGGGTGTCTATTGCAGATTTTGGTATCATCCGCAAAGGGGCAAACCTTACCCGACAGCCCTTCTGCAATATCACTAATAAAGATGTTTGAAAAAATTGACCAAGGATAGATCCCTGCGGCACACCACTGGTAACATCTTTCTCCTCAGAGGGAGCTCTATTTACCTGTACACTTTCTTGCATCCCACTCAACCAATTTCTAACCCAGTCAATCATTTTAGGGTCCATCTCTAGGGTGCTCAATTTGTTTATAAGTCATCTGTGTGGAACAGTGTCAAAGGCTTTACTGAAATTTAAGTACACCACATCTAGAACTCTCGGTCCAACTCCCTGGTCACCCAGTCAAAGAATTAAATCAAATTTTCTGACAATACCTGCCTCTGGTAAACCCATGCTGCCTGGATCCTGAAATCCACTGGATTCCAGAAACCTCACCATTCTTTGTTATAGCAGCGTTTCCAATAATTTACTCAACACAGAGGTTAGACTAACTGGCCTGTAGTTTTCAACCTCATTCTAACTTCCGCTTTTGTGTAAAGGGACATGTGCCTTTCTCCAGTCCTCTGGGACTGCTCCTGACTCTAAAGAAGCATTGGAAAGGTCAGTCAGTGGAGCCACTAGAACATCCCCAAGTTCCTTCAATATTCTCAGATGTATCCCATCTGGTCCCATCTCTTTATCTACTTTTAGTTGAGCTGGTTCCTCACAAACACAGTCTTCTGAAAATTGTTCAAGATCCTCAACAGTTTGTTTCCTATTTGTGGGTCTTTTATGAGGTCCTGCTCCTGGCCCTTCATCTGTGAACATAGAACAAAAATATTTGTTAGCAATTCCAGTTTTCCCTCATCAGCTTCTACATATTCCTCCCCGTCACCCAAAAAGTATGACAATACCACTTTTGCTCTTCCTTCTCTCACTAACATATCTGAAAAAGTTTTGTTTTATCCCCCCATTTTACTTCATTGGCTATTTCTTATTTTTGTATCTTTGCTTTCCTGACTACTTTCCTAGCTGCTCTATCCCCAGCTCTCACTATCTAAGAAACTGGTGACTGTGGATTTTGGATGTAAAATCTAAGTTGCCTCTTAGTCAAATAGACTTAAACATCCCACAACCTAGTCAGTCTGATAGAGATAACATCACGCCCTCCTCACTGTTTGAACCCTCCCCCTCCTATCCCGCTCACTGTTTCAACATCCCTGGTAATTTTCCAGCCTCCACATGCAAAATATATTTTAAGGACTGGGGGCACTGCCAACTCCCTCTCAAAATCTTTTGAAGTTTGGAAGCTCTTTATTGCCTTGCTGCAAAGGCCTTTGTAGCACAGAATATTGGGTCTGTGCCTTTTTCCTATGCCAAAGAAATTGAACCACCAACCATTCACATCCTTTTACATCTTTGCATTATAACATTAGTGATAGAATCTGCAACATATATAACCATTGAGGGAATATGACCATTTTAAAAAGAGCCATCCGACTTCCAAAAACAGGGGTAGAACTTTCCATATTCCCACATGTTCCTCCATATCTCTCATCAAGGGTCGTACATTGTACTCATATAGCTGATTAAGGTCCCTAGACAGCCAAATACCCAGATTACAAAATGCGCCATCCGCCCAGTGCAGTAGAAATGTTTCTGTCCATCCTGTCTATTCATTGTCCTGGGTCGGAAGCACTTCAGGCTTATCATAATTTCATTTTAAACCTGAAAAAGACCCAAAAGTCTGAAATTCCTCCATTAATGCCTTAAGACAAGCATGTCCAACTTCGAACAGGTCGTGATCTACTTTTTCCGGCCAAAAGTGCCGGTGATCTACCACCATGAAAATTAAGGGGCATGTTTACTAAACCGCGGTAGCAGACTCCGCCCGATATCGGAGCCGCGGCCCCATTGAATTCAGTGGGGCCGCGGCTTCGATATCGCTTGGAGTCCGCTACCGCGGCTTTGTAAACAAGCCCCTAAGTTTCAAATTAGTTTCAAATTAAATTTTAACCCAATAAAGCTGGAGGATTCCCCCCCCCCCCCATTTTTAATGAACCTTCTGTCATTTACTTGGATGTGATCAGCTGTTAAGCAAATTAAGCAAAAACAAAGCAGAGAGACAAAGATCCAGTAAGAACTGTGAGGGGAAATGGAAATTACATTTTTTCTTAAAGTTTTATTGAGTAATAACTTTCTTTAACTGTCTTAATAACTTTCTTTAATTTTTATTGAGTAATTTGTGTTAAATTTAGGTTGAGTATTGATCCAGGCTGATCTTGCACAATCTGTAATATTTCGCTCTTGCTCATTAGTGAGTCGTCTGAGCCTGCATTTCATCCACCAGCTTTTTGAAGTTGGGTGAATATTGCATGAGGGCCAGTCTCAGGGAATCCTGGAGATGTTCATCTGTCATGTTGGAACGTTGTGTACTCTGTCATTTTCAGATGGGAAAACGCAGATTCACACACATAAGTTGAACTGAAACAGGAGTGTACAGCTTCACTGCATCTTCTCAAGTTGGGAAATTTGTCTCTAGGTACTAGCTTCCAAAACGATTCTTGCTCAGCACAGGTCTTGAGAAAAATGTCATTTTTAAGGGTTAATATTTTGTTTTCAAGAGATGGCTTGTTCAATGAGTAATTTTTACTGATAGCGGCTGCCGTTTCTTTAATGTCCACATCTACTTTGAATGGGTATGACAAGTACTCCACAACTGTTCCAATTTTTTGGAAGTCACAGAATGTACTTTTGAATTCCTGGATAACAGAACAGATTTCTGTCACATACTTCTTGTTCTGAAAAGCAAAATTTGGATATTGTCCCAGATGGTCCTGCGTATTATTTATTTATTTATTTCAGTTTTTTATATACCGCACTATTTATAATCAGCGCGGTTCACAGATGAACACAAAGACCAGAACAACAGGCTGTTCGGTATTACATATAACAGGAGTATAAACTTGGATAACATGGGAGAACTATATACATGGAATAAATATTCAATTTAAATATTAGGAAAATGATCAAAAGTGTTTGCAAGGTCAGTCATCATTAGCTCAAATTTGCTCTTGTAGGATGAAACTGTACTCATCATCTTGCCAATGCATTTGTTTTTACCTTGTAGTTCAAGGTTCATATCACTTAGTTCGCCTGTAAATTCAGCGAGAAATGCTAGATCACATAACCACTCCTCATCTTCCAACTCTGCTTGGTCATCTCTCCTCTCCTTCAAAAAACTTCTAATTTCATTCAGCAAATCACAAAATCTTAGCAGAAATTAGTGCCTACTTAGCCACCTTACATCTGTGTGCAAAATGATTTCCGCTGCCCCTTCATCAAGAGTAAGATTGAAAAGTGTCTTTGAAGTGATCTTCCACAAACTGAATTTACAATTTTGAAAGTGATGTCCATGACAGTCTTTGTATTGAGTCTCTTGCTTGCCAAAACTTGTTGGTGAATGATGCAGTGGTAAGAAAGGAAATCTGGGAAGTCGTCATGCTGTCTACAGAGGGCTATGAAACCGTTAACATCACCTGTCATTGCTCTTGCTTCATCAGTAGTGATGGAAACAGGTCTATGCAATGGAAGATTACACTTTGTCACAAAAGAATGGAAAGAACTGAATATTTCCTGACTGTTAGTTCTCCCTTTTAAAGAAATCATTCCAAGTAGTTCTTCTTTAACACTGAAGTCTTCAAAAACCATCTGGATAAAGACTAGTAACTGGGCTATTATTTATTTATTTATTTTATTAACAATTCTTATATACCGCACTATTAGACATCAGCGCGGTTTACATTGAACAGAAAACATCCGACAGTTTGCATATGTCTGGTCATTACATTTAACAGGAAGAATAACTTGGCGAAATAGGGAAACTAAATACAATGCAGGGTTATCTGATAAAGGATATCCTGGTTAACTATATACAATAGTGGTACAATAGTATATGGAACAACTAGTTATTTACATTGTGAAGTTGGTCTGTTGCGGGAGTCTATCTGGTTTGACCACTTCTGCTATTCACCTGGGGGTTATGTTCGGAGCTGTCATTGAGATATTTAAGGAAGAGGAAATGCTTTAAAGCCTTTCTGAACTGACTTAGATTAGGTATTGCTCTGATTTGTGCTGGTAAGGTGTTCCATAGAGATGGGGCGCAGAATTGGAAGGCTCTGTTGGCTGTTGATCTAGTGCATCTTGTGGTGTCATTTGGGATAACTAGTGTGTTTAATTCTGCTGTTCTTCGTGGCCTATTTGGTGCAAGTGGTTGTATGAGGTTGGAGAGAGAGGAAGAGGTGAGCCCCTTAGCTGCTTTGAATGTTAGCAATAAGGTCTTGAAACTGATCCTTGCTTGAATGGGGAGCCAGTGTAGCTGTTTTAGAAGGGGTGTTACGTGATCTCTCCTGGATGCCCCGAGGAGTACCCTCGCTGCACTATTCATGGCTAATTGCAGGGGGTTCAGGGTGGACCGGGGGAGTCCTTGTAGTATGGAGTTTGAGAAGTCGAAATGGGGGAGTATAAGGGCTTGATAAATGGTACGGAAATCATCCGGTTCAAGTAGCATGCGTAGGTGTCTGAGGGATCTGATTTTAAAGTAGATTGCCTTGACTGTGTTGGCTATGTGGTTCTTCATGTCAAGGTTTTGGTCCAGTGTTACTCCCAGGTAGCATATTGCCGGTTTAACTTGGAGTTGGGCATCCTTTACGTTAATACAACTAGGTGGAGTGAAGTTGGTGTTCCTCGAGACGAACAGGACTTCCGTCTTTTTGTGTTGTATTCTCAGGTTTTGTGATAGGAGCCAATCTGATATGGTGTCAAAGCAGTTAGTCAGCGGGGTAAGGTCTAGGTAATCCAATGATATTGGCATATATAGTAGCACATCGTCTGCATATATCATGTAACTGACATTAAAGAATCTGATGATGTCGCAGATGGGTTGGATGTATATATTAAACATCAATGCAGATAAAGAGGATCCTTGGGGTACACCTTGACTTTGTTGGAAAGGTTCAGATGTATCCCCGTCGACTCTGACATGCTGCCATCTATCGGACAGGTAAGATTTGCACCATTCGAGTGCCGTTCCACAGATGCCTTTTTCCCTTAGCCGGCAGATGAGAATTTCGTGGCATACAGAGTCAAAAGCCGCTGCTATATCTAGGAAGACAAGAGCGAAGCCCTGGCGTATGTTATCCACACCTGAGGTTATGTTGTTGAGGAGTGTTGTGAGTAGTGTTTCTACTCCATGCGACTCTCTGAAACCATGTTGAGCTGGATCCAGTGGAGCTGATGTGTCTATATGATCCTGTAATTGCCTGTGCACTATTTTCTCGATGATTTTTGCTAGCATAGGTATGCTAGATATGGGCCTATAAGATTCTACCTTTTGAGGATCAAGTTTGGTGTTCTTTAGCAGCGGTCTTACAGAGGTCTGCTTGAGCATAGATGGGAAAGAGCCAGTGGTGAAGGAATAGTTTAAGATTTTTGCTATAGTTGAGGATATGTCACATCGCAGGTCCTTTATCCAGTGGGCAGGACAAGGGTCTGTGTGTGCGGTGGTTGTGTTTAGAGCTAGGATGGTATCTTCAATAGTTTTCTTCGAAGGAGTAGAAAAGGATGCCAGTGAGATGCTATGGTCTCTTATGTCTGTAGATTCATCCAGTTGGAGTGAGAAAGCAACACAATTTGAAACATCCTCCAACAATTGTTCAGTTGTGTCTCCACACATCTTTTCTATTTGCCGCATGACGGTGTTTCAATCACAAGAGAGCAGTTATGATCTCTTTCTTATTTTTAAATCCTTCAAAAAGATTGTCAGCTGCTTCAAGAAAACAGTCTTTTACAAATTCCCCTTCAGTGAAAGGTTTGCATTCCTTTGCGATCAGGTTGCTGACCTTGAAGGATGCTATGGTTGCATTGACAGAATGTGACCTTGGCTTTGCCATCAACTGCTGCTGAGTAGCCAATTTTGATTTAAGTTCTTTGAGCTTCAGTTTACGAATTTCACTTTTGGGTGGAAAATCAGCATCAAACTTATTGCTATGCAGAGCCTTATAATGACGTTCCAGATTACCCTTTTTGGGCAAGGATACTGGGGCGTTACAAATTAGACATCACCACTTGTCTTTCACCATGATGAAGTAGCAGTCCATTTCCCATTCATCATGAAAGTGGTAGGTTTTGCTCTTCTTTGGAACACTCATCTTCGTTTACTGGAGTGGCTGGATGTAAGAAGGCCAAATCTGTTAAGTTAGTATAAACACTGATTGAATCTGGTCCAGAACTGTCACTGTCTCAAAGTATTAAAGATCAACAGGAACTGAAGATCTCTGGATGATGTGCAATTCAAGGACTGGAGATGCCAAGACCACACATGCAGTTCTAAAAGTAAAAATAAGAATTCATCATACTGGCATCAATAATAAAATACCACCAAACAATCATCAAAAAAACTCAAACACCTGTCCAGCAAACCAGATAAAATCAAATACCGACAAACAAGTTCAAATACCACCACACGCGATTTAATAACTTCTGCACAGAGTGTAGAATCAGCGCAAAGGCAAGGTGAAATAAAATTGCAGAGGCAAGCAAAAGTCACAGTGGTTTGAACCAATTCAAAGGCAAGGCATAGGCAAGTTAGAACAAAATTGGAAAAGCCCACCAAAATCACCAAATTCTTGACACTTTATTGTGTCTGCCCAAAAACGTTTAATGAAAGTGAACTATAAAGCGACCAACGACCAGCGCACGACACAACTAATATGGTAAGTGTATTCAGGTAAAGCCCGGGCGAATGAATATCGCCCGGTATATAACACACTTCTAAGGGGTGTTGGGGCGGGGGCAGGAATGGGTAATTCTGAGAGGCAGGAGACCAGGTATGACGCCGGGCCTGTGGCATCTTGTTGCGGGGGGCGGCCCCCTGGGGTACCCACAAATTATTGGCACAAAAACAAGCGCCCCCAATACACCCACAGGCAAGATTCCCCGCAGGCAGGGAAAAAAGACAGCTCTATTGATTGGCGGGTTTGCATTTAAATCAATAGTAGTTTTTGTTCACCTACAAGAAATACTCCCGTGTGGAAAAGGTACTGACAGCTGATTGGATGCCAGAACAGCGTGACATTTATTTAAACCTTGATTAGGGTAGCGGTCCGCATGCGCGGCGTTTGACTGCACACCGAACAAGTTTGGATAACTATGTGATCTGCTGAGAGCTGGATCGGAGTGCATTGTTCAGCTGCATGGTAAAAGGTGGGGCACTCAGTTTTACAAGATTACATCTATGAAGTGCAATTGCGAATATGGTACATTTTTTGTTTATAATTTCCTTGTTGTTTTGTAGATCGTGCTGATTTAAATTTTACCCCCCTGAAGAAGCATTCGAAACGCAAAAGCGGTACCCATATGGTGGCGTCGGGGAATTATACCATCAGTTTTAAGATAAGCACAATCTTTAACATACAAAACCTGTTATATGAAATGGTTAAAAATTAGAGAACGGTCTGATGAATGTAAAAAGCACAACATTTCTAAGACAACTGCGAATATTTATGGTCGTTGATGCGATAAGGCATACTGCTTTTGAAAGTTCTAAGCATTGCCAATGTGAGTCTCAGACCATTATTCACTTTTATGTGTTAAAATCTTTACAATCTAATTGGAGTGCAGAGTTCATTGGCACATTCTCAATACTTTTAGAGGGTATCCACTGTCTATTTGCTAGTTATAACCCTCTGGCATTTGACCTAAGTTGTAGTGTAGGGAAAAAAGACAGGCAAAGAATCAGCAGCGGCGGCAAGCCCTCAGCAGATGACCTGCCAGCACGAGCTCTCTCCTAGCGACAGGACGAGCTGCTGGAGAGATGGAGCCAAGTGGGGCTGGCGATCTACCTCTGACCCCTCCGCGATCTACAGATAGATCGTGATCTACCTGTTGGACAAAGCTGCCTTAAGAGATCATTCCAGTTCTAGATGTAGAATGTCATCCACAAAGTCCACCACTTTAAATTTGCACTTCCTCGCTTGTACTCCCTGGATGGAGAGATGTTTTCTAATTTGCCACATTAGAGGTTCCAGAGTCATCACAAATATAGGAGGTGAAAGCGGACAGCCCTACCTAGTGCCCCTGCACAGAGAGAAATCTTCCATATGCTGACCACTGACCATCACTGCCCCTTTTGGCTCAAAATATAGCAGTTTAATCATCTGCAAATACAGTTCTCCAACCCAAATTGTTGCAATATCAGAAACATATATTGCCAGTTAGCCCGGTCAAATGCTTCCTGAGCATAAAAACTCACCAAGAAGGAAGGTATCTTCCAATCAGCACAGGACATCATAGACATCAGTATCTTCCTCATATTAACCACTATGAGGGTTTATTTTGGAATCCCTATTCATGCTTTGGAAGTCTGAAAATGGGCATAGAGATGTCCAAACACAGAGACGTCTCCAAAATCATTTTAGAAGCCAGGTCTGTGGATGTCTAAACGGGCAGGGGCGGCTCTACCATGAGGCGAAGTGAGGCGGCTGCCTCAAGCGGCGAAGTTTTAAAGGCAGCAAAAAATGCCCCCAAAATAGCCGCCTCACTTCAACTTCTAAAGTTAAAAATAAAAAAAATCCAACCGCTCAAATTGCTGCCGCTGCAGAGTCCGCTTCTCAGCAGCGGCAGTCTCCAGCAGACTCACCTGCCTCTCCTTCCTATAGCAGCCGCGGTTCCTGCTTCTTGGAACTGTGGCTGTGCTAGCAACATCAACTTAAACACAAAGCAAAACCGGGGCAGACTCTGCTGAGCCTTCCCATGCAGCGGCGTCCCGCCCCCAAAGGAAGTTGTATGCAAAGGAAGTTACTTCCTTTGGGGGTGGGACGCCACTGCACGGGAAGGCTCCGGAATCTTCTGCACCGGTTTTGCTTTGTATTTAAGTTGATGTTGCTAGCACAGCCGGGGTTCCAAGAAGCAGGAGCCGCGGCTGCTATAGGAAGTAGAGGCAGGTGAGTCTGCCAGAGACTGCCGCTGCCAAGAAGAGGACTCGGCAGCGGCAGCAACTTGAGTGGTTGTTTTTTTCCCCTGGGGGCTAGGACTGGAAATGGGCAGTGTCTAGGACTGGAATTGGGCTGCAGGGGGGGGGGGGGTAGGACTGGAAGTGGGCTGGTGGGGGGGTGTTTAGGACTGGTAATGGGCTATGGGGGGCTAGGACTGGTAATGGGCTGATGGGGAGGTTTAGGAATGGTAATTGGCTGATGGGGAGTTAGGACTGGAAGTGGGCTGATGGGGGTGTTTAGGACTGGTAATGGGCTATGGGGGGCTAGGAATAGAAATGGACTGATGGGGGGGTTAGGACTGGAAGTGGATTATGGAGGGCTAGAACTGGAAATGGGCTGATTGGGAGGGGGCTAGGACTGGAAATGGGCTGATCGGGGTTTAGAACTGGAAATGGGCTGATTAGGGGGGCTAGGACAGGAAATGGGCTGATTGGGGGGCTAGGACTGGAAATGGACTTATTGGGGGGGGGTAGGACTGGTAATGGGCAGAGGGGAGGCTAGAAATAGAAATGAGCTAGGATTGGTAATAGGCTGATTGGGGGGCTAGGATTAGAGTGGGCTGAAGGGGGATAGGACTGGAAATGGGCTAATGGGGGAGGGGAGGAGAATGCTGCTGGCCCTGGAAGAAAACTAGGGGCTAGGGCTACAAATGGGCAGATGCGGGAGGATGGTAGAATAGGACTGGAAGGGAGCGGATAATGAGAGGGTCTGCCAGGGGAAGGAGGGGGTACGAAGGGAGCTGACACGGGGGAAAGAGGGGGCTGGAAAGGAGCTGACACCTGGGATGTACTGAAGGGGGATTGGAAGGGAGCTGACATTTGGGGATGTGAGTGGTAGGTGGTTGGGTAATGGGGAGGAGGCTGGAAGGGAGCTGACATGCAAATGGCACTGGAAGGGGGTTGGACAGAGGGTAGGGCGACTAGAAGGGAGCTGACGGGGGGGGGGGAGGTGGCACTGAGAGTGGAAGTGAGCTGATATCTGAGATGGTATTTGGACTAGAAGGTGCTGGACAGTGGGGAAGAAGGGGGACTGGAAGGGAATGGACACCAGTTGCAGTCATGGGAATGCAAGGCGGTTGACATTGGAAAGTACTGGGAGGGAAGGGGGATGATACTGGGGAGGGTTACTGGAACTGGAAATGGGCTGATGGAAGGAAGTGAAGAAAACAAAAGAAGAGATAAGAAATGGCAGATGGACCATAGACCACAGAAAGAGAGCTAAGAGAAAACAGGAAAGCTGAAGCCTCAAATCGGAACCAGCATGATCAGAGAATAAAAGGGTCAGAGGTAGAAAAATAATTTTATTTAATTTTAGTTATTGGACTTTGTGCTATTTTTATATTTTACACAGTATTGGGGAACTGCATCTCTTATTTATCTGATATTGCACTGCATGTGGACTCTGGCTTCTTGGTGTTTCAATTTAAATTTAGTCTACATATTTTTATTTTTACTTTAGATTGTGGTTACTTATTCTGTACTTGGTGAGGGTCGATGTTGCGAGTGTTTGACTGAGGTCAGGTGTTCTGTTAACGTGGAGTTTGTACATAAAGATCTATACTGTACTGTAGTAATTTGACTTGTTCAGCTTTTCAAATAGGTGTATGGATGTTCCAGGGCCCACTGTAGTATTTACAGTGATGCTTTTTTTGGATGGGCTCCTTATGTGAGTTTTGGAAGTTTGTGCTGATATGGTATGGTATGGTAGGTTTGCTCTTTGTTGTAGGGTTTTTTATTAGTTCACAATATGCTTGGTACTGGAGAATAGTGGTTGTTGTTAGTGAGATGATCAGAATCAGATTTCTTTTTAAAATATTGAGTTCTGTGGGTGAATGTCCTGGTTCTGCTCTGCACCTACTGTGGATGCAAAATATATGTTAAAAAAGAAAAAGCAAGAACCATAACGCAGTTTATAACAACAAAATAAAAATGAGTTATAATTTAGTTTTAGTTTGGTTCTTGCTGTCTTTTAGTTCCTTGGTGTGCAAACAGGTCCGTAACTAGCCCTGTGCAAGCAGTGCAGCAGCACAGGGCGTAAAGGTTTGGGGGGCGCATTTCAGCTGTCTGCTGTTGCCCTGCCGCCGCTGGCAGGACAATAGCAGGCAGATGAAATGCGCTCCCCAAGCCTTTTTGCAGCACTTTAAGCAGGTCTGGTCCCTCCCTTCTCCGACGCGATGTCAGAGTAGGGAGGGACAGATCTTCTTAAAGTGCTGGCACCTTTCAGATTGGGCGCATGCCCCCCTCCTCCTCCCCATACCTCCGTCCAGCAGCGCCTCCGTGAAAAAAACAGAGGTCAGCAGCAGCAGGGAAAGATCAGACAGCGCTGGACGGAGGTATGGGGGGAGAGGGGGGGTCCGAGCTGCAAGTCGCACAGGGTGCGATTACAGCTTGATATGGTCCTGTGTGCAAACATTTTGCATTTCCTCCATATAATCTAATCGGCTTTTTGGTTTGGTTCAGTCTCTGATTGGATTTATGAAAAAGCCCTGCCCCCCCCTCTAGGGTGTGTGTGGGGGGGTGCCTTTTTATACTTCGCCTCAGGCAGCAGATTGCCTTGAGCCGCCCCTGTAAATGGGGACACGGTGGAGGCGTAGCTGGGGCGTTCCCAGGATCCTGGATGTCACTGCCTGATCTCAGAAACGTCCTGGATATCCGGAGTCATGTCTTAAGTTATACCTGCTCCAGGCATGAATAAGCATCAGGAAAGTGCTCATTTTGGTTGAAAAACATCCAGAGAGGGTGTAGAAAAGGAAGCACTCCATCATCCCCAATATTCAGCACAATCACAATGATAGCAACAGTGGGATTTGAACCCTGGTTTCCCTGGTCCTAGCCCATTATAATCTTTAGTTTATTGCTAAGATGTCCATGTTCTGAAATACTATTCTGGGAATGTCTGTGTAGATGCCCCACAGACGTCCATATTGGGTCCAACAATTTTTGTGAAATTATGTCTGCATCTGAACCTGCCTGCTTTTTTTTTCAGACATTCTGGCTTAGATGTCCCAGATTGCACATGAACATCCCTTCTAAAATTCCACTTTATATGTCTTCCTTTAACCAAACCTAACTAGGAGTCAAGTATTAAGTGGGATATTTATGCCTAGTTTATAAAAGCAGCTAAAATACTGTAGGTGCCTATGTACCCTTTATAAAGTAGGCTCCCAGAACTATCCCATGACTGCACGAATGCTCTCACACAAAGTTACACCTGATCCAAGACTGGTGAAACTATGCACTTTGGGAGTAATTTTATTAAGGACCTTTTGCATGTATACTGCTGATATACATGCGAGGTGTGACAAAAAAGAAACGAGACTGTCCCATAAATATTTTATTACAAAATCTACAGAGAAATTATGCATTGTCCCCTTCAAAGAAATACCCCCAGAGTTAATGCACTTCTGCATTCGCTTCTGCCACGTACAGAAGCACTCGGTAAAGTCCTCCTCCTTGATGTCCCTCAACTCTCTCTTCAAAGTGGCCTTGATCTCTTCTACAGAGGCGAAATGAGTTCCTTTGAGCACAGTCTTCAGCCTGGGGAAGAGCCAGAAGTCGCACGGTGCGAGATCTGCGGAATAAGGAGGGTGGTCTAGAGCTGTGATCTGTTTGTTGGCCAAGAACTGCCTCACACTGAGCGCAGTATTTGCAGGCGTGTTGTCGTGGTGGAGCAGCCATGACTTGTCTCTCCAGAGAGCGTGCCTGCTGCGCCGAACCCGGTCATGGAGGTGACTGAGGACCTGCTGGTAGAAGTGCTGGTTGACTGTCTGACACTCAGGCACAAACTCATGATGGACCACTCCCTTCTGGTCGAAGAATGCGATCAGCATGACCTTGATCTGGACATGCGCACCTTCTTGGGTCTGGGTGACAGTCGAGTCTTCCACTGCAGGCTCTGTCTCTTGCTTTCAGGGTTGTACTGGAAGACCTGTCTCCTGTGATGACTCGGCCAACAAACTTTGGATCTTCTCCAATCTTCTCTAGCAAGTCTCAACAAACATTGTCCTGGTGCTCCTTCTGGCCATCCGATAAAAGCTTGCGCACTATCTTGGCGCACACCTTCCGCATACCCAGCTCCTGCATCAAGAAGGTCCGCACTGACTCCCTGTTCAGGCTGAGCTCCTCAGCTATCATCCATACCGTCAATCTGCGATCACTCCGCACCAGCTGGTTTACTCTGTCAATGTTCTCAGTCGTCTTTGTCATGGAAGGCCATCCTGACTTGGGGTCATCCTCCACCTCCTCACGGCCAGTCTTGAAGTGTTTGTGCCACTCGAAGACTCACGGCCTTGACACTGCATCTTCTCCATAAGCCTTTTAGAGAAGTTGGAGACACTCAGTTGGGCCTTTCTCCAACTTAACCAGAAATTTCAAGTTGAATCTTTGCTCCATATTTCTGCCACCTCCAGTTGCTGACAAAGCAATGGAGCAGTGTGCTACAAAAAAAACCTGAAAAAAAAAACAGTGAGAGAGATGAAAAATATTATAGCAGAACAGTAGCGAGATGTTGCACAACACAGTGACATAAGCGGTTAGCCAATTGGCATTGAGTCATGGGTGTGGCTGCCACAGTCTTGTTTCTTTTTTGTCACACCTCGTATGTGAAATGGCACTTGTAAAATTACCCTTGTGTACAAGTACATGCAATAACAAGAACATGCATGCTTGTATGTGACTTGGATGTAGGCCTATTTGGGGCGAGTTTTGGATAGGAGAAGAATGGAATCCCGATTTCTACCCAAACTTTACAAAAAATGCATGTACTGTACATAGATGCAGTTATACCAGCTCGTGGCTTCATTATAGCCACTTTGGGGATATTTTACGTATAAAGTCAAATAAATGGAAATTACACTTACCTGGTAATTGTTGTTCCTAGAGTGACTCCAATTTAGTCCGCCACCTCTGGGTTGTGCACCTCCTCCTGCAGCTTGGAGACTGGGCATGTCAAAAATGTGACATCACTGGATGTAGCCTGCTGGTCTCTCCCATCAGCCCCAGTGAACTATTGACAAAGCAAACTCAAAGGAGCAACAAACAAGTAGCTATTTTATTCATTTGAACTTTAACAAGAAATTGAACTTATATTAACTAACATACACCAGGGAATTTCCCTCTGGATGAAAATACCCTTTTCCTTGTACCTCCTTCCTTTCCTTCCTTGTCAAACATAGCAATAGAACAGAAGAACAAGAAAGGACAGAAAAGTATAGCAAAAAACTGCACCTACCGGTAATGGAACACCTCCGCTTACAGAACTCCACTGCCAAGAAACAAACCCGGGCGGGAATGAGGACTAAACTGGAGCACTCTAGGAACAACAATTACCAGGTAAGTGTAATTTCCATTTCCTTATTGTTCTTCCAGTTTAGTCCTCCACCTCTAGGATGCAACGGAGCAGTAATCATTGGGAGGGACCTTTCCAGCCAGCTTGCAACACTGCCGACCCAAATACGGCATCCTTTGATGCCAACACATCCAGACGGTAATGTTTGCTGAAAGTATGAAGAGTCGACCAAGTGGCCGCCTTACAAATTTCTGCAGGCGGAACCAAACTGTGCTCTCTTTGTTTTTCATGATATGTGCACGGTTCTAAGTGGCATACCATATTTTTAACATAGCATGCAATTAGTTTCATTTCATCAAAGTTGCCAAATATCTTGCTTCCAACAATTTTTGAAAGTCCCACTTTTGGGTGAATACAAATTCAAGGTGAGCAATGCTGCATGGCTGACTCCTGAAGTGCAGGGAAAGTTTATTTATTTTTTTAATTATTTATTTATGCAATTTTCATTATAACACAAGAAAAATCTTGTTACAGTAAAGAATACCAGTACAAGCAAATAATGCAAAGAAAAGGGAAACAAAAACCCTTGACTTACAATAATACAAAATTCAGGTATAGATTCACTAGCCCATAAGTAGTGAAAGAGCAAGACACAATTCAACAAGAAAATGCAAGAAGAAATAAACACAACTCTGAAGTGGTGCAAACCAACTGGCGGATCTGGAGGTGGGGCTAGTGGTCATGCCCAGGGGGCTAAAGCCCTCTGGGCTAGTGAGAGTACTCCGTCTCTGGCGCCGTCGGATGACGTCACCACTTGTGGCTGACTCATCCTGCTTGCCCTGGGAGAAACCAACTACCGCCCCCCCCCCCCCCAAACCAAGGAGGGGGATAGAAGCAACTCAGCTGCTAGGCACAGGAACATTCTTACTAACTACAAACTGAGTTAAATGTGCAGGCTCAATCAAACATCTACACGGATAACACAGAAAGAACAAACTACCAAGCTGCAAAACCCGAGGTCTTAATAAAAGAAATTGCTGTCTACGTTTCTAAGTAGGTTTAGAAACATCCGGAAACATCCTTATTCCCCCCCCTCCCCCCAATAAAGGTTTCATTCCTTGCCTTAAAATAAAGTCTCAGGAGTAAGACCCGATCTGGCTCTAAAGCCACAGTAAGAAGGAGGGTAGCTCGTGGAATAAAACCAGGATCAGAGGTTTCCAGAAACCCAGTTAAATCCAGAGAGTCCATCAGCGGAGAATGGGCAGCTAGAGAGACACCATGGGTCTTGCACTTGGCTGTAGGCAGATAATAAATTCTTGCCAAAGGAGGAACAGACTCAGCAGGAAGCTTCAATATGGATGTAGCATAGGAACTAAACAGATCCTTTGGAGACACAGTGGGCACACGAGGAAAGTTCAAACGCACAGAATTTTCCAGCATCTCAATCTTCCCATGGATAACAGATAAATCACAAGAAACAGTACCTGACAGTTGATAGACCCTCCACTTTTTCCTCCAACTGGGTCACCTTAGATGATATAGTGGCTACCTCCTTCTTCGGATGGTCAACAGACTGAAGCACAAGAGCAGAAGAACTTTGAAGAACTCCAAATTGAGACAAGAAAGAACGTCCCAAGGCCTGAAGACCTTCCCAGAAGGAATCCATGGTAACTGCTGCCGGACGTTGAAGTACAGACTGTACAGGCACTACAGCTGTGGTCTCAGCATGAGAGGGAGAAGAAACACCCGAACCAGCATCAACTCCAAAAGGAAAACTTCCTCCGTTCACAGCAGGGTTGCTCGCAACAGCTGCAGGCTCTGCAGCCCCAGACACGGCAGCTGCAGAGTTACTCAGCATATTGAGGAGTGATGATTCAGACTCATCTGAGGATTCGAAGTATCTACGATCCGGTTGATCGTGTAAGGCACGGTACCGGTACCGGTACCAATCGAAGTCAGCATCAGAGGGGGTCCGGTACCGACTTGTCGATGCTGGATAAAGACGCATGACTCGGTCCCGGTAGAATACCTGCCGATGTCGATGCAGTCGTTCCGGTACCAGAGTTGGTGCTGGTACCGGTTGAATTGTCTGAAGCAGTTTCAGGGGCATCGAGGCCGTGAGAAGAGCCGGCAGACTGTGCTCAATAGCCAACAATCTCTGGTCTATTGACGCTGCCGATGCTTGGGTATTGGTGCTGGATAAAGCGTCCGGAACCACAGAGCATGGCACCAGTAGTTCTGCTGAGGCTGAGGCCTGAGAATATCCTGGAGCCCAGTTAGTGCTTTGGAAGCTGAAGCCTCCCGCCGGTGCAATTTTGCCGGTGAAAGTCCCTCAAGGGCAACGCCAGAGGCATCTCGATGTTTAGAAGGAGATCTACCCTTTGAGGACCAGCTAGATTTATGTTTAGTTACCTGAGATCCATGGAAGGAAGATGAAGCCCTGGAAGATGTCGATGCCACGGAGGCTGCATCGGAGGGAAAAAGGGTGATAAGCTTAGCAGCTCGGTTTTGCCGGCCCCTTTTTGACAACATTCCACAGGCAACACACTCTGAAATAGAGTGGTCAGGACCTAAACATTTGAGGCCCCACTCATGAGTGTCGGTGACGGAGATGGTACCACCATACTTAGGACACTTTTTACAACCTGAAGCGGGTTTTTCCATTTTGAGGGAAAAAATTGGGCCTAGTGCCCAAAATGGCGCGTTGCACCTGAGAAGAAAATTACTGGAGAGAGACTCCATAAACAAAGTTTTATTTTTTTTTTAGAAAAAAGAAAAGAAGAACCAGCAGTACCGATATAGCGTCGAGGGAAGGCAGACGCGACCACAAAAAAGAAGTATAAGAAGGGAATTTCTGCGGTGACAGGATGTGCGACATGTCAGTTCCGTGGAAAACGAAGAACTGGAGAGGGACAGTTGGGAAAGGTGGGAAGGCAGCACGCAGGCGCTGTGGGATTCTCCCAAAAGCTTCCCTATTGGACGCTGGGGAGCATTCCCACGCAGGCTCCGTCGGTACCGACGATATGCATATGTGAAGACTACATTCCTACTTGTTCCTGGAGTTCCAGCTTTTCGCTTTCCTCTTACGCGGCATTGTAGAAGAAATAAGAAAATGAAGCAGCGATCTGCCGGCAGCGTCTAGTGCCTGGGAAAGTTATTACAAAGAACAGAGTGGATTAATTAGGGACCTTTTTATAAATCTGCAACTGGTAAAGCTAAGTGTGTGTCATTAGCTATCTTTCTTTAGGAAGGGGGCGGGTAAGGAGCTTTTCTCTGCTTTGACCAGTTGACTGTTTTTCCCTCATATGAGACTTCCACTGGGAAGGAAGAGCAGCCGACCCCTGGAGCATGGAACACTGCAGCAAAGCCATCTTAAACCTAAGTTTGCTATGCTGCCACCATGGGCGTGGTGACACCCAGGTTGGGTAGTACCCACCGCCCCGCCCTTGGTATGCCACTGCTTTCCAGTGTTGCCATGTACATTGTCAGGACAGAAGAGAACAGGGGAGATATGATACAGACATTTAAATATTTAAAGGATATTAATGAATAAACAAAATTTTTTCAAAGACGGGGAAGCTGTGGAACTAAAAGACACGATATGAAGCTGGAAGGAGGTATACTCGAAAGCAACGTCAGGAAATACTTTTTCATGAAAAGGGTAGTGGATGCCTGGAATGCCCTTCCAGTGGAGGTGGTGGGGGCAAAAATAGTGACATAATTGAAAAAGGCATGGGACAGACACAGAGGATACCTTTATAGCAAGAAGATAAAATCAAAGCAAAGGAATAAAGGAGAGGGGGTAACCTGCACAGAGTGTCAGGTATAGAGGGAGGTAACCTGTACAGAGTGTCAGGCATAGAGGGGATAACCTGCACAGAGGGGATAATCTGCACAGAGACATAGAAGGGATAACCTGCACAGAGTGTCAGTTATAGAGGGGATAATCTGCACAGAGTGTCAGGCATAGAGGGGATAACCAGCACAGAGTGTCAGACAAAGAGGGGATAACCTGCACAGAGTGTCAGACAGAGGGAATAACCTGCACAGAGTGTCAGGCATAGAGGGGATAACCTGCACAGAGTGTCAGGTATAGAGGGGATAATCTTCACAGAGTGTCAGGCATAGAGGGGATAACCAGCACAGAGTGTCAGACAAAGAGGGGATAACCTGCACAGAGTGTCAGGCATAGAGAGTGTCAGACATAGAGGGGATAACCTGCACAGAGTGTCAGGTATAGAGGGGATAATCTTCACAGAGTGTCAGGCATAGAGGGGATAACCAGCATAGAGTGTCAGACAAAGAGGGGATAACCTGCACAGTGTCAGGCATAGAGAGTGTCAGGCATAGAGGGAATAACCTGCACAGAGTGTCAGGCATAAAGTGTGTCAGGTATAGAGGGGATAACCTGCACAGAGTGTCAGGTATAGAGGGGATAACCAGGACAGAGTGTCAGGCATAGAGGGGATAATCTGCACAGAGTGTCAGGTATAGAGGGGATAACCAGTACAGAGTGTCAGGCATAGAGGGGATAATCTGCACAGAGTGTCAGGTATAGAGAGTGTCAGGCATAGAGGGGATAATCTGCACAGTGTCAGGTATAGAGAGTGTCAGGCATAGAGGGGATAATCTGCACAGAGTGTCAGGTATAGAGGGATTAACCTGCACAGAGTGTCAGGTATAGAGAGTGTCAGGCATAGAGGGGATAACCTGCACAAAGTGTCAGGTATAGAGGGGATAAATACGAGTTACTTACCTGTAACGTGAGTTCTCCAGGGACAGCAGGATAAGTCAGCCACAAGTGGTGACGTCATCCGACGGCGCCAGAACGGAAGTACCCTAGCCAGATCTCCCAAGCTGAGGCCTTCCAGCAGCTAGGAGGCGGAGCGGAGACAGAGGTCCCCGCCGGGGAGGAAGGAGGGAAAGTGTGGCTGACTTATCCTGCTGTCCCTGGAGAACTCACGTTACAGGTAAGTAACTCGTATTTCTCCCAGGGCAAGCAGGATGAAGTCAGCCAAAAGTGGTGTCTCCCCAGCTATACAGGCAGCGGCGGGGAACCAATAAGAACCAGACTCAAGTGCCGTAAGGTGCAAGCAGGTTTAATGCGGCCTGACGGAGCAGGCCTGTGCAAGTGGAATGTGCAATAACAGGTCCGTGCAAACAACAAGTTGTGCAAGTAAACAAGAGAGGTTCAAACAAGTGCAATTATAACAGATGTTCAACATGAACATAATGTGCATAACATCACAATGAGTTAAACTGTTAACAATAATGCGTTGCAAACAAAAAACCGTTAACAGCAGTGAACGAGAGTTACACCAGTGCAAATTAGCATATGTTCAACGTGAACAACAAGGCATAAATGTGACTTAACGGGTGCAATAGTCCTGGGCCTGGGCCTGGGGAGTCAAGGCACACGACTCGGCCCAGAGCACGCGGACAGTACAGAAAGGCCGAAGGCCGGTCCGCCATGGTCGGGGCCATCCAGACAGTAATGTCTTTGAAAGGTCTGGACGGAGGACCAAGTGGCGGCTTTGCAGATGTCCGTGACGGGAGTGGAGCGCAGGTTGGCGATGGAAGTGGCCAGCGCTCGCAGATGATGCGCTTTGACGCCTGCAGGGGGGTCCACTCCGGCGAGCGAGAGGCACAGAGAGATACACGCAGAAATCCATCCAGACAGTGTGCGCTTGGAGACTGGGCGGCCGGGCTTGTTAGGGTCGTAAGAGATGAAAAGCTGCGATCCTTTGCGCACCGCTGCGGTCCTCTGCAGATAACAGCGAAGGGCCCGGACGCAGTCCAATGTGTGCAGTCGGCGCTGCTCCTGATCGGAGTGGGGTCCGGGGAGGAAGCAGGGCAGTTCAATGACTTGGCTGATGTGAAAGGGGGTCGCAACCTTGGGGACAAACTTCGGGTGTGTCCGCAGGAGAGCACGGTCGTGTAGTAGGACTGTGTAGGGCGGGTAATCGACGAGAGCGTGAAGCTCGCTGATGCGCCTGGCAGAGGTGATGGCGATGAGGAAAAGAGTTTTCCACGAGACAAACTTCATCCCCGAGGAGAGCAGGGGCTCGAAGGGCTCCTTGGTGAGCTGGTCGAGTACAATGTTCAGGTCCCAAGGAGGTACCGGAGCTCTGACTGTGGGGTGTAGATTGGCCAGCCCTTTCATGAAACTGGCGACGACTGGGAGGACTGCCACCGATGAGCCACGAATGCGGTGATGGAAAGCTGCGATGGCAGCGAGGTGGACCTTGATGGACTGCGTGCGTAGGCCCAGGGAGGAGAGAGATGTCAGGTATTCCAGGAGCTGGGGCACCGGGCATGAGAAGGGGTCGAGGTGCCGTGCCTCACACCAGATGCTGAAGCGACGCCACTTAAGACTGTAGCATTTCCTGGTGGATGGTCGTCGGGCTGCAAGAACGATCCGCTGGACCTCATCCGACAGGTTGAGAGGAGCCAAGCTTAGCCTTTCAGCTTCCAAGCCACTAGCGACAGCGTCCGCAGGTTGGGATGCAGCATGGACCCATTGTCTTGGGACAGGAGGTCTGCTCTCAGGGGGAGTCGGATTGGCGGCTCTGTTGCCAGGCGGTGCAGGTACAGGAACCATATCTGCCTGGGCCAGTAAGGAACTACCAGGATGACAGTCGCGCGGTCCCTGATGATGCGTTGAATGGTCCGCGATACCAGGGGGGGTCGGTGGAAACACATAGGCCAGTGTCCATTGGTTCCAGGGAAGGTCGAAGGCGTCCGCCGCTAGCCTGAGTCGGGAGGGTCTCTTCGAGCAGAACAGGTGGCACTTTGCGTTGCTCTGGGACGCGAAGAGGTCGATTTGTGGGGGACCCCATGCCTTGAACAGGGACGCTGAAACGTCTTGGTGAAGTGACCACTCGTGTGGGTGGAGCTGTCTGCTGAGGCGATCGGCTAGAACATTCTCCTCTCCTGGCAGGTAGCATGCTTGGAGGCTGCAGTTGAGAGAGAGTGCGAGGTTCCATAGGAGGAGGGCTTCTCTGCAGAGGGGACGTGACCCTGTGCCCCCTTGCTTGTTTATATAGAACATCGCGACCTGATTGTCGGTCAGGATCCTGACGATTTTGCTGGAGATCAGGCTCTGGAAGGCTGAGAGGGCGAGGCGGACAGCTCTGAGCTCCAGAATGTTGATGTGAAGGTTTGTCTCCGAGAGGGACCAAGCCCCTTGGGTGCTCGAGTTGGCACAGTGGGCTCCCCATCCCTGCTTTGAAGCATCCGTGGTTACGGTGATTTGGAACGGGGGCGCTTGTAGATGCATGCCCCTGGAGAGGTGCTTGGGGAGGGTCCACCAGCGTACCGCCTTGGAGGAGGTATCGTCCCTGGGAATTGTGGCAGACAGGAGCTGGGTGTGCTGGCACCAGTGTGAACGAAGATGCCACTGAAGGACTCTCATGTGCAATCTTGCGAAGGGGAGGACATGGGTTGCAGCGGCCATGTGTCCGAGGAGGCATAGAATGTATCTGGCCGAAGATTGAGGGCTGCTTAGGAACTGTAGCGCTAGCTGGACGATTGCCTGTCTCCTGCTCTGGGGCAGGAAGGCCTTGGCCCGCCTTGTATCCACGCAGGCACCGATGAATTCCAGCTTTTGTACTGGTGAGAGGTGGGACTTGCTGAAGTTCACCAAGAAGCCCAGGGAAGACAGGAGGGCTATAGCTGCTTTGACCGCCTTCTGCAGGGCCGCCGGGGATCTGGCGGAAAATAGCCAATCGTCCAGGTAGGGAAAAACACATATCCCTTGCTTGCGAAGCAATGCGGCCGCCACTGCTACGCATTTGGTAAACACCCTGGGGGCGGGAGAGAGTCCGAATGGCAGCACTCTGTATTGGTAGTGGCGGCCGGCCACAAGGAAGCGTAGAAATATTTTGTGTTGCGGGTGCATTGGGACGTGTGTGTAGGCGTCCTGGAGATCCAGGGAGGCCAACCATTCCTTTGGTTGGATGAGTGGCAGGATGGTGGATAGGGAATGCATCCTGAACTTCTCCTTGGCGATACATTTGTTGAGCTTCCTTAAATCGAGGATGGGGCGCACACCCCCTGATTTTTTGGGGACGAGGAAGTACCTCGAGTAGAATCCCTTGCCGATTTCATCCGGGGGAACCGGCTCGAAGGCTCCTGAGGCCAGTAGGGCCTGGATTTCCGCGGCCATGGGGGCGAGGTGCTCCGGAGGGGTTGAGTTCTGAGGAGGAGGCCGAAGGGGCGGCCTGGAAGAGAAGTTGATGCGGAAGCCCTGCTTTATGATTGACAGCACCCACTGATCCGATGTTATCCTCTCCCAGGCAGGGAGAAAAGCGGACAAGCGCCCCCCGGTCGGAAGGTGCTGGCAGGGCTGCGAGTCAAAACCCCGAGTTGCTTTTCGCAGGGGCTGGCATTGATTTCTTAGGACCTTGGTCCGCTGCCAGTGTTTCTGCTTGTATGGTGCCTGGTAGTGCTGCTGCTGCTTGTACCGGGGCTGATGTTGCCATTTGCGGTAAGGTTGGTACCTTTTGGAGCTTGCACTGTTTTGAGTGGCCTTGCGGTAGGTGCGAGGGCGGTCAGAGCCTTCTTCCAAAGTCTGTAGAGTGTTGCAGCGCTCCCGCATGTCATTGACAGTGTCCTTGACCTTGTCGCCGAACAAGGAGTCGCCCGAGCAGGGAGTGTCTGCAATGCTGTCATGCGAATCCGTGCGGAGGCCGGACGCCCGGAGCCAGGCCAGTCTGCGTGCCGAGATGGCTGTGCCCGTCACCCTGGCTGTGGTCTCAAAGGCATCATGGGCGGCCCGTCCTTGGTGCCTCGTGCAGTCCTCCAATTCAGCGAGAGCAGACAAGAGAGAGGGTGGTATGTCCGCTAGAAGGGAGGTAGCGGATTTGATGGTGCTCACCAGCGAATCTTGGTAGATCGCGTGCTGGAATTGGTGGGCTGCGATCCTAACATTCAGCATGGCCCCCTGGTAGACCTTCTTGGCCACGTCGTCTATGAGCTTGTTGTCCTTACCGGGCGGTGCGTTATTGGAGCTGCGTGAGGACTTGGAGCGCTTTAGAGCCGATTCCACCACAATAGAATGGTGAGGAAGCTGCGGCTTCGCAAAGGCCGGGATGGGCTGGACGCTGTACTTGTTATCCAATCTACGGGGGCAGGCGTGATTGGAAGCTGGGGCCTGCCATATTTTGGTGAGGTTGTCTCGGAGGAGCTGATGGATAGGCAGGACAGGGGTGGACTTAGGAGCATCGATGAACTTGAGGGCGCTCTGCACCTCGTCACGTTGGTCCGGAACATCCAAGGGTGAGATGGAGAGGGTGGAAATGATCTTTTGGATGAATTTGTAGTAGGTAATATCCTCTGGTGGAACAGGCGGGTCAGATGGAGCGTCTGTGTGGGGAGGAGAGCCCAGGCGAGATGCCGCATCCGAGAGCGATGGCGCTGCTGGTACATCCTGCTCCTGAGCAGAGGCGGGGGGTGCCGAGCTGCAAGGCGTCTGTTCGCCGACCGCACAGGGGGAAGGCGCGGCGGGCTGCGGCTGTAAGGGGGTCCCCGAGACCAGGGTGGCCAGGGAGGACCACCACTGCTGTAGCATATCCTGAAGAAGTCTAAGGGTCTCTGGAGCAGGCTCGTGCTGTAATACCTCCGGGGCGGTTAGTTCGGCCGGATCTGGTGGGAGTAAGAATTCTCCATGCGTGTGGTCATCATGCCCTTCGTGCTCTGTGTGGTCATCATGCCCTTCGTGCTCAGTATGGGGGCTGCGAGCACGGAATGCGCTTCGGGCAGTATATGAACGTCGTGATTTGGAAGAGGAGGAGACACTGCGTCTGCTGGAGCTGCTGGTGCTGGAGCTACGGCTCCTGTGCCTGCTTTTGTGTGCGCACCTGTGTCTGCGCCGATGTCTGCTCCTTGACCTCCTGCTGCATGACCTGTGATGCCCTCCACTCGCTGATCTGCGCCGGGACTTCCCCCTCCTGCGCTGAGAGCGTTTCCTGCTCCGTTGGTTGTGAGAGCGCCGTCAGGGGCTCCGGCGATGGTCTGCGCTCTGGGAGAGTTCGTGCTGTCGGCTGTGAGCTCCGGAGGCTGCCCCAGAAATGCTGCAAGAGCTGCCGGCGTGGTGAAGGCTCAGCCGGTCAGCGTCAGGGACGTCTGCACAGAGAAATTGGCCGGAAGTAGTCAGCGGGGCGGGCGGAAGTGCCGCAGGAGCTAAGGCTAGATCCTCTTGCAAGATGTCAGCCTCCATCAGGGAGCATGTGGAGCTGAGGAGCCCAATCCCACGGCGGGAGACAGAGGCCTGACTAGGCGCGTCCCCGGCCGGAGCGGCAGCAATGGTCATATCACCGAAAGAGGTACTCACTGCGGGTGCGTTGAGAAACTCAGATAAGGCATGCCGGCGTGATTTTAATGCTCGGGGAGACATGCGGCCGCAAGCGGGGCAGTCCTCGACAGCATGCTCGGACCCAAGGCACCGAACGCAAAGTTGATGCGAATCGGAGAGGGCCATCTTACGAGAGCAGCTGGAGCATTTTTTGAAACCGGGCATTTTCCTGTGCTTGAATCGTGATAGATAGGTCTTGAACTTGATACTTGTGAGAGAAAATAAAAAACAGTCTTGCTGGCAAGGCGGAAGACAAGAACTGGCCAGCTAGGGGCGGATCGGGAGGTGGGGTTTCCGGTGAGAGTACTTTCGTTCTGGCGCCGTCGGATGACGTCACCACTTGTGGCTGACTTCATCCTGCTTGCCCTGGGAGAAACTGAGTTACTTACCTGTAACGTGAGTTCTCCAGGGACAGCAGGATAAGTCAGCCATAAGTGGCATAGACTGGAGAAAGTCCCGCCTTATTGCTGCTCAGGTGCTGGTAGCCGTTTGGTGGCCGCAGACAGCACCGCAAGGCCGAAGGCGGAGCCGGTATGCTCTGTCATATCCAGGCAGTAGTGGCGTTGAAAGGTGTGGATGGAGGTCCAAGTGGCCGCTCTGCAGATCTCAGGAACTGGAATGGAGCGGAGATTGGCAATGGTGGAGGCAAGAGCCTGTAAGTGGTGAGCTTGGACTCCTGAAGCGGGTGGTGCTCCCGTGAGCGAAAGGCATAATGAGATACAAGAGGAAATCCAGATGGACAGGGTGCGCTTGGACACAGGGCGGCCAGGTTTGTTGGGATCGTACGAGACAAAGAGCTGGGAGCCTTTTCGTAGAGTGGCAGTCCACTCCAAGTAGCACCGAATGGCCCTGACGCAGTCCAGGGTGTGAAGCCGCTGCTGCTCTAAGTCCAAGTGCGGACCGGGCAGGAAGCAGGGCAGTTCAATGGTCTGATTGAGGTGGAAAGCGGTAGCCACCTTCGGGACAAATCTTGGATGCTTCCGTAGACATGCACAGTCCTGGTGAATGGTATACGGTGGGAAGGCCATAAGGGCTTGAAGCTCGCTGATCCGTCTGGCCGAAGTTATGGCAATAAGGAACAGAGTCTTCCAGGAGAAGAACTTCAGATTCGCTAGGTGCAGTGGTTCAAAGGGGGCCCCCATGAGTTGATCAAGAACGATGTTAAGGTCCCAAGGGGGCACTGGTTCACGGACAGGGGGGCTTAGGTTGTGCAGTCCTTTCATGAAGCGGGTCACCAGAGGCAGAGCCGCAACCAAGGTGTCCCCGATGTGATGGTGAAAAGCTGCTATGGCAGACAGGTGGACCTTGATGGACTGAGTCTTTAGGCCAAGCGAGGAGAGGGAGGAGAGGTACTGCAGGAGAGAGGGGACCGGGCAAGAGAAGGGGTCCAGGCGCTCCGTCTCGCACCAGATGCTGAACCGGCGCCACTTGAGGCTATAGGACTTTCTGGTAGAAGGGCGCCGGGCCGCCAGGATGACTCGCTGCACTTCAGATGAAAGGTTTAGTGGTGCCAGAGCTAGCCTTTCAGCTTCCAAGCTATTAGCGATAGCATCTGCAAGTTGGGATGGAGGATCGTGCCGTTGTCCTGCAAGAGGAAGTCTGGCCTCAGGGGAAGGCGAATGGGAGGTTCCAGTGCCAGACGATGTAGGTATGGGAACCAGACTTGCCTGGGCCAGTAGGGGGCCACCAGAATGGCCACTGTCTTGTCCCTGATCAGGTGCTGGATAGTCCGTGCGATGAGGGGGATGGGTGGAAAGGCATACACCAGTGGCCACTGGTCCCACGTCACGTCGAAGGCATCTGCAGCAACTTTGCGCTGCGTGGGTCTCTTGGAGCAAAACAGGTGGCATTTGGCGTTCTCCCGGGACGCGAAGAGGTCGATATCCGGATGACCCCACTTCATGAAGAGGGACAATGACACCTCCTCGTGGAGTGTCCACTCGTGAGGGTTCAGTTGCCTGCTGAGGCGATCGGCTATGATGTTCTCCTCTCCTGGCAGGTAGCACGCCTGGAGGCTGCATTGGTATGAACGGGCGATATGCCAGGTGCGGAGGGCCTCCTTGCATAGGGGTCTTGAGCCCGTGCCCCCTTGCTTGTTTATGTAAAACATGGCCACCTGGTTGTCGGTTAGGATCCTGACAACCTTGCCCTTTAGGCGTTCCTAGAAGGCCATGAGTGCGAGGCGGACAGCTCTGAGCTCGAGGATGTTGATGTGCAGTTCTTTTTCTGGAGGCGACCACGAGCCTTGAGTGTGGATGCCGGCACAATGCGCCCCCCAGCCCAGGGTCGATGCATCTGTAGTCACGGTGACTTGGTGCACAGGTAATCGTAGGTCTCTGCCCTGCGACAGGTTGTGTGGGCTGGTCCACCAGCGTATTGCCTTAGCCACGAAGGGGTCGACTGGAATCATAGTGGACAAGGGTTGTGAGTGCTGGCACCAGTGGGAGCGGAGGTGCCATTGGAGGACATGCATGTGCAGCCTCGCAAGGGGAATGACATGGGTGGTGGCCGCCATGTGCCCCAGGAGACGCAGGAGGGTTCTCACTATGGACTGGGAAGAGTGGAGCACGTGGAGGACTAGATGGATGATGGTGCCCATCCTGTTCTGTGGGAGAAAGGCCTTGGCCTGGGTGGTGTCTATGTAAGCTCCAATGAACTCCAGCTGTTGGACTGGAGAGAGATGAGACTTCCCGTAGTTGATCAGAAAGCCCAAAGAGGTTAGCAGTGACGTGGCTCTTTTGACTACTCTCCGAAGATCTGCGAGAGAGGTCGCGGTGAACAGCCAGTCGTCCAGGTAAGGAAAAACGCACACCCTGAGCTTGTGGAGGTGAGCGGCCGCTACTGCCACACACTTGGTGAAGACTCTGGGAGCAGGAGAAAGCCCGAAGGGGAGAACCCTGTATTGGTAGTGGTTCTCTGCTACCTTGAAGCGCAGGAATTTCCTGTGGTGCGGGTGTATGGGAACGTGAGTGTAGGCATCTTGAAGATCCAAGGAGGCTAGCCATTCCTTGGGTTGGATGAGGGGAAGAATGGATGAGAGAGAGTGCATCCTGAACTTTTCCTTGGTGATGCACTTGTTGAGTTTTCGCAGGTCGAGAATTGGTCTGACACCCCCCGATTTCTTGGGGACGAGGAAGTATCTTGAGTAGAAACCCGTATTGGCCTTGCTGGGCGGAATGGGTTCGATGGCCCTGGATTGCATGAGGGCTGCGATCTCTGAGTTCATGGCTAGAAGGTGCTGGGGAGGTACGCTGCTCGCCGGTGGGGGGCGCTGAGGCGGGAGCGAAGAAAATCTTATTCGATAGCCCTGCTTGAGGATGGTGAGCACCCACCGGTCCATCGTTATATTCCTCCAGGAGCGCTGGATGGCAGACAAGCGACCCCCCGTCGGAAGGTGCAGGCAGGGCGGAGAGTCAAAAACTGGGATTGCTCTTAGCCGGTCCAGATGTGGCCTTCTTTTGTGTGCGCTCTCACTCTCGCAGTTTTTGCTTGTAAGGTTGTTGGTAGGGTTGCTGTTTGTACCGCGGTTGCTGCCATTTCCGGTAGGAATTGTAACGCTTGTGGGTTGAGTAGCTCTGCAAGTTTCCCTTGCGGTAAAGGCGGGGGCAATCTGTACCTTCCTTGAGGGTTTGGAGAGTGGTACAGCGTTCACACATATCATTCACGGTGTCCTTGACTTTGTCGCCAAAGAGTGAGTCCCCAGTGCAAGGGGTATCCACAATTTTGTCATGAGAATCCGTCCGCAAGCCTGAGGCCCTGAGCCAGGCCAGGCGACGGGCGGAAATGGCAGATCCTGCGATTCTCGCAGCTGTCTCAAAGGCATCGTGGGCAGCCCGTCCCTGATGTTTGGTGCAGTCTTTGAGTTCTGCCAGGGTTGTAAGAAGAGCCGGCGGAGCTTCGGCAAGCTGGGTGACGGAAGACTTAATGTTGGCCACCAGCAAATCCTAGTAAATGACATGCTGGAATTGGTGAGCCGCTATCCTGGCGTTAAGCGTGGCCCCTTGGTAAACACACTTTGCCACGTCATCAAGAAGTTTGTTGTCCTTACCCGGAGGTGCATTGGTGGAGATGCGTGAAGTTTTGGAGCGTTTGAGAGCCGACTCGACCACAATAGACTGATGTGGGAGTTGTGGCTTGTCAAAGCCCGGCAGGGGCTGAACTGCGTATTTAAGATCCAGTTTGCGTGGGCAGGTCAGATTGGAAGCAGGGGTTTGCCACATCTTGGAGAGATTGTCTTGGAGGAGCTGGTGCACAGGCAGTGCGGTGACGGTCTTGGGAGTGTCCACGAATTTGAGGGCGCTTTGGACTTTGTTGCGCTGGTCTGGGGCATCCAAAGGAATGATGGACAGTGAGGAGATAACCTTACGGACGAACTTGTAGTAGGTCAGGTCTTCCGGAGGGCTGGGAGTTTCGACGGGGTTATCAGAGACTTCCGTGGAGAGAGAGTGCCTGTGAGATGAAGCCTGTGCTGGGGGAGATAGCTCCGTAATGCTTCCCCCAGGAGGCTCTGAGGCAGCAGCCTGCATGGGAGGCACTGCTTCGGGAGTTGGTGTCGCAGACTGGGGCGATGTCAGCAATAGTTGACTGGAAGCCATGCTGGACAGTTTGGTAGCACACTCCTGTAACATGCCTGTGAGGAGTTGAAGAGTCTCAGGGGGCTGATGCGTTGTAGCTATAGACTTAGCAGCAGAAGTAGGGTTCTGCCCGTCATCCTCTGGAGAAGGCAAGCCTGCCATGACTGAGGAGGAGGAGGATGAAGATAGAGAGACAGCTCCATAGCTGGAGACTGAGGAGCTAGAGGAACGCCGTGTTCTCTTCTGTAGTGCAGAGAAGGATTCTTCACTTGAAGCTCTGCTTCTGCTGCGTTTGTGTCCAGTACTGCTTTTGTCAAGGCTTGGCGAGCTATTACTGCGCCGAGAAGGAGATCGGCTGTCCCTTTGTGACTTTCTGTGCCTGTGCTTGCTGCTGCGCTGGTGAGAGGCACTGCTAGTGCTGCGCCGATGGTCCCTGCTATGCCGTTTCGACGATCTGCGCTGACTCCGTGAGCTGCGCCGGCTCTGTGATCTGCGCCGGCTCCTTGATTCATGTCGGCTCTTTGACTCACGTCGGCTCTTTGATCTGCGCCTGCTTGATCTGCGCCGGCTCCTTTTTGATCTGCGCCGGCTCCTTGATCTTCTCAGGCTGTGACTCCGGGACCTTCTGCCGCGGCTGTGGGAGGATCTGCGCTGATGCCCATCGCGCAAGGAGGTAGCGCAAATAGATCCAGAGTTGCGCTGCCCCTCAGAGACCTTGTGGGAGCCGGAGTGCTTGTGCCGGAGCCTGTCAGCGCTGATGCTATCTTCAGGGTCGAAGGTCAAGAGGGCCGGAACCGGAAGAGAGACAGGAAGCAGGGAGGAGTCACGTCGATTAGAGATGGCGGCTTCCATAGGCAGACACGAGGTAGGCAGGGACTCACTCTCGCGGCGGGGAACAGAGGCCGAAGGAAGTTCGTCCCCGGCCGGAGTGGGAACGGAGGGTGGTCTCAGAGCCGCGGCGCTGGAGATCGAGGCAGCAGCGGGATCCGCTGAATCGAGAAGGGCATGCCTACTGTCATGAGGCGTGTGTCAATACAGAGAAGTGTTTAAAAAGAAATCCTGTTTCTTTTAAGGAACTAGATGTGCAATTACCCCCAGGCACAGCTAGAGGGAGCAGGAACAGACATTCGGGAGTTAATGAGCCTGGGAACTCTGATGACTTGCACCTGGAAATGAACTCGGAAGTCATCCCAAGGAGTTTGCTTTATAAATCAGAACAAAATGCTTGTAGAGCAGAGAAGGCTGAGAGGCACCAAGAGAAGACTGAGAAGAACCTGAGAAGGAACAGACTTCACAAGGCTGGGAGCCAGGAGGCCCAAACTGACCCTGTTGCACAAGGGAAGTTTGCTAGAGCCAGCTCTAAGGTGAGAGTGTCTGCCACGCCCTGTTCTTACCGTCTGCCTGAATCCAGAACAGAGAGACAGAAGCCAAGAACCAGGGAGAAGGGTTCTGAGAAGAGCTTACAATCTCTGAAGGATTATTATCAAGTTTTACCAGGTCAGAGAGGAAAGCACGTTTATGGTCAGCTGGAGTTCTTACCCAGAGAGAGAGGGGAATCCAGGACAAGTTTTACTCAACTGCCCAGAAGCACGGCTATATCCAATGCTGGCAGGCAGAGGCTCTGCTACCAAAGGAAAGTGGCTGGAGGAGAAAACACTGTTGGTTTCAACTCGTCCAAATCCAGGTATGAATCACTAACCAATGACTGTGAATACTGTGCTCCTAAAGGCTCTGCTAAAACCCGTGCCCCTTGTGTGAGGGAAAAGAAACCAGATTGGTTTAATCAAATTCCTGCAGCCTTGAGAACCCCTGGCTATGGGAAGCCAGACCCCAGAGTCCTAACCTACAAGTCTGGGTCAGACAGGGACAGTGAATATTCCTCTACTGAGTATAGCGAAGGAGATTCTATGGAAATTGAATACCCAAATACTGTTCCCTTATCTCTGCTAGAACTTATGGAATGTGACTTGTGCACGGCCTCAGCTCCAGAGTCTGTGTGCTCTGTATAGTGAAGAAGAATTAATGAAATTTAATTGCTGTTAGCTTGTACTGAATTCCGGTAGTGAAGCCTGCCTTAATTGTGAAGCAACAATTAAGCAACTATTGTAAATACTGGTACCTTTTTGACACAAAGGACTTTCTGTTTTCAATGATTATCTCTTATGTTGAACCTTTGCATATAACGGGGAATAAAAGCCTTATTTCCCTCCACCTGGTCTCATTAATGAGTGCTCCTAGGTAGTTGGAATCTGTGAGGTCACTTCTCTCAACTACGCCGAGTGAACTTACATTCCCTGGACTGCCTAGTATAATCTTTGCCCGGGGTCACCCCAACATTCTTAAGGCGTAGACGGGGCAGCCCTGCGACACTACACGATTTTAGGGCCCGGAGAGACATGCGGGCACAGGAGAGGCAATCTTCGACGGGGTGATCCTTACCCAGGCAGCAGACGCAAAATTGATGTGAATCGGCGTTGGCCATCTTCCTGGAGCACCTCGGACATTTCTTGAAGCCTGGTTTCTTCATAAGGTCGTTGAGGTTGGTGAGAGTAGTTGAAACACGTCTTGCTGGCAAGGCGGAAGACAAATTCTGGCCAGCTAGTGACGGATCGGGAGGCGGGGCTACTGGTCATGCCCAGAGGGCTAAAGTCTTCTGGGTTACTGAGAGTACTTCCGTCTACGGCTCCATCGGATGACGTCACCACTTGTGGCTGACTCATCCTACTTGTCCTGGGAGAACCAGAGAAAGGCTGAACTTTTACAGAGCTCTGCTAGTGAGTGGATTTTTGCCTCCTGGGACATCTTACTGTGAGTTCTAGCTGTTTATTTAATTATTTACTGTTTGTCTAACTGTTGTTTGTTTAATTATTTAGTGTTTGTCTTAGTGGTGTGCAAGTTTCAGCCTTCTCAGCTGTACTTACCTTGCCTCTCTCAACTGGGCTTTGTGTGGTAGCCATTTTGAATTAATCTCTCTCCCCAGAGCCTGTTGTTTGTTAAGCTTTTCCTGTCCTTGCCTGCCTGAGTGACTCCTCCCCCTGTGTGTGTGGTAGCCATTTTGAATTAATCTCTCTCCCCAGAGCCTGCTGTTAAGCTTTTTCCTGTCCTTGCCTGCCTGAGTGACTCCTCCCCCTGACCCCCTCCCCCTGAGGTATCCTGTAACCTTGTTCCTGTTTTCTCCCCGTGTGCATAGGCTGTTTTAGTTTGCTTTTCTCTGATCAGAGAAAGGCTGAACTTTTACAGAGCTCTGCTAGTGAGTGGATTTTTGCCTCCTGGGACATCTTACTGTGAGTTCTAGCTGTTTATTTAATTATTTACTGTTTGTCTAACTGTTGTTGTTTAATTATTTAGTGTTTGTCTTAGTGGTGTGCAAGTTTCAGCCTTCTCAGCTGTACTTACCTTGCCTCTCTCAATTGGGCTTTGTGTGGTAGCCATTTTGAATTAATCTCTCTCCCCAGAGCCTGTTGTTTGTTAAGCTTTTCCTGTCCTTGCCTGCCTGAGTGACTCCTCCCCCTGTGTGTGTGGTAGCCATTTTGAATTAATCTCTCTCCCCAGAGCCTGCTGTTAAGCTTTTTCCTGTCCTTGCCTGCCTGAGTGACTCCTCCCCCTGACCCCCTCCCCCTGAGGTATCCTGTAACCTTGTTCCTGTTTTCTCCACGTGTGCATAGGCTGTTTTAGTTTGCTTTTCTCTGATCAGAGAAAGGCTGAACTTTTACAGAGCTCTGCTAGTGAGTGGATTTTTGCCTCCTGGGACATCTTACTGTGAGTTCTAGCTGTTTATTTAATTATTTACTGTTTGTCTAACTGTTGTTTGTTTAATTATTTAGTGTTTGTCTTAGTGGTGTGCAAGTTTCAGCCTTCTCAGCTGTACTTACCTTGCCTCTCTCAACTGGGCTTTGTGTGGTACCCCCATCCCCCTGCTGAGGGTTCAGGACAGGGTACCTTGTAACTGCCCTCTTTAATAGGACTTATCTACCCCCCGACCCCCCCAGCACCCCCACACCCCTGGGGAAATTGTAGTTTTATAGGTACTTGGACATCTTAGAGGAAAGGGGCTGCTCTCAGGTGCAGCTCTTAATCCAAATCAGTCATACACAGAGGACCTGTGATTAATTAGCTTCAGGTACACAGGGTGTATTAGGGGTATTAGATACACTTTTATTAGTATAAGCATCTACACCAATCCTTATTATATACCGAGTTAAAAGACCTAAACACAAGCTTTAAACTAAGATGCAGTCAGAGGTCCAGCAACGAGATGGGGGTTCTCCAGTCTTTTGCATCGAGTGTCACATGTATGATTATCTCCCAGTTGGTGAGAGGTCCTACATATGCACTAAGTGCAGGGAGCTCTTTGCTCTCAGGGAACGAGTCCGTTCTCTAGAGGCTAGAGTAGCAGACCTGGAAGACATAAGAAAGACAGAGAAGTACATGGACGAGACCTACAGGGATATAGTCCTGAAGTCCCACCTCCAGTCTGGCAGCATCCCTGTTGCCATGGAGGAGAGAGGTCACGTGACAGGAGAGCATCACCCTGGTGTGGCAGGAAGTGATCCTGTAACTAGGACCTGTCCTCCAGGTGATGTAAAACCCTCTCGCACCGAGGACGTTTCTCCAGGGCCATGTCCCCATGAGGGGAGGGTCAGGACAGCTGTTATAGTTGGTGATTCAATCATTAGGAATGTAGATAGCTGGGTGGCTGGTGGACGTGAGGATCGCCTGGTAACATGCCTGCCTGGTGCGAAGGTAGCAGATCTCACGCACTGCCTAGATAGGATCATAGATAGTGCTGGGGGGGAGTCTGCTGTCTTGGTACATGTTGGTACCAATGACATAGGAAAATGTGGTAGGGAAGTTCTGGAGGCTAAATTTAAGCTTTTAGGTAGGAAGTTGAAATCCAGAACTTCCAGGATAGCGTTCTCCGAAATGCTTCCTGTTCCACGTGCAGGACCCAAAAGACAGGCAGAGCTCCGGAGTCTCAATGCGTGGATGAGACAATGGTGCAAGGATGAGGGTTTTGGATTTGCTAGGAACTGGGGAACATTCTGGGGAAAGGGGGGGCTCTTCCGAAGGGATGGGCTTCACCTTAATCAGGATGGGACCAGACTGCTGGCATTAACCTTTAAAAAAGAGATAGAGAAGCTTTTAAACTAGAAAATAGGGGAAAGCCGACAGTCACCCAGGAGCGCACGGTTCGGACAAAGGTATCCTTGAAGGATACTACCAAAAGCAGTGAGGTTCCAAAAGGGAGTATAGTAGCCCAAATGCCCTTGAGTAAGGAGCAGACAGAGCATAAAGATTCCCCATTACCCATGCCTACCAATAGCCAGATTAATATTAATAAAATACAGTCTCTAAAATGCTTGTATGCCAATGCTAGAAGTCTAAACAATAAGATGGGAGAATTAGAATATATAGCATTAAATGAGAGGTTAGATATGATTGCACTCTCAGAGACATGGTGGAAGGAGGATAACCAGTGGGACACTGTGATACCTGGATACAAACTATATCGTAATGATAGAGCTGAACAAATTGGTGGAGGGGTTGCGCTCTATGTTAGAGAGGGCATTGAGTCAGAAAGGATTAAAGTTTTGCAGGGAACAAAATATGCTGTAGAATCTCTATGGATTGAAATTCCATTTATGAAGGGGAAGGTGATGGCAGTGGGAGTATACTATCGACCACCTGGCCAGAATGAACAAATGGATGATGAAATGCTCAAAGAAATCAAGGAAGCTAACAAAAGCCACAACAGAGTAGTAATAATGGGTGATTTCAATTACCCCGGTATCGACTGGGACAGTGTCACAGCAGGACAAGCTAAAGAGATAAAGTTTCTAGATGAAATGAATGACTGCTTCTTGGAGCAGCTGGTTCATGAACCGACCAGAGGGGAAGCCATACTGGACCTAGTCCTTAGTGGAACGCCAGATCTGGTGCAAGAAATAAGGGTGTTGGGACCACTTGGCAATAGTGATCATAGTATGATCATGTTTGATTTAATCAGTGGAGGACAGATAGTAAAGGAATCCACAGTACTACCTTTTAACTTTCAAAAGGGTGACTATGATAGAATGAGGAATATAGTTCGGAAAAAACTAAAAGGAGCGGTTACAAAGGTTAAAGACTTACAGCAAGCTTGGGTGTTATTTAAAAATACTATCCTCGAAGCCCAGACCAGCTGTATTCCACGCATTAAGAAAAGTGGAAGAAAGTCCAAAAAACTGCCAGCATGGTTTAAAGGTGAGGTCAGAGAGGCTGTTGCTGCCAAAAGAGCAACCTTCAGAAAATGGAAAAAAGAGCCAAATGATGAAAACTGGAAACAGCACAAGCACTGGCAAGTTAAATGCAAAGCATTGATAAGGCAGGCAAAGCGGGAATTTGAGAAGAAACTTGCTACGGAAGCAAAAACACGAAATAAAGACTTTTTCAAGTACATTCGTAGCAAAAGGCCTGTGAGAGAGTCAATTGGACCATTAGATGATAAAGGGGTAAAAGGTGCAATAAGAGGAGACAAGGCTATAGCAGAGAGACTGAATGAATTCTTTGCTTCGGTCTTTACTGAGGAAGATGTAGGGGTGTTACCCAAGACTGAAGTGGTATTTAAAGGTGATACTGCAGAGGAATTGAGAGAAATATCGCTACACCGGGAAGATATATTACAACTATTTGATAAACTGAATAGTAGCAAATCACCTGGACCGGATGGTATACATCCCAGAGTGTTGAAAGAACTGAAATATGAGATTGCAGACCTGTTATTGGTAATCTGTGAACTTTCATTAAAATCATCTGTAATACCTGAAGATTGGAGGGTCGCCAACGTAACACCAATTTTTAAAAAGGGTTCCAGGGGTGACCCGGGAAATTACAGACCGGTGAGCCTGACGTCAGTACCAGGGAAAATGGTAGAAGCCATCATAAAGAACAAAATTACACAGCATGTAGATAGTCATGGCCTAATGGGAGACAGCCAACATGGCTTTAGACAAGGAAGATCTTGTCTTACTAATCTGATCTGTTTTTTTGAAGGTGTGCATAAACAGGTAGACAAAGGTGAGTCGGTTGATATAGTGTATCTGGACTTTCAGAAAGCTTTTGACAAGGTCCCCCATCAGAGACTTTTGGCGAAGCTAAAAAGTCATGGGATAGGAGGCAGTGTACTATTGTGGATCGGGAACTGGTTAAAAGATAGAAAGCAGAGGGTAGGGCTAAATGGCCAATATTCCCAATGGAAAAAGGTGAATAGTGGAGTACCCCAGGGATCTGTACTGGGTCCGCTACTTTTTGACATATTCATAAATGACCTGGAAAAGGGAATAACTAGTGAGGTAATCAAATTTGCAGATGACACAAAACTGTTTAAAGTTGTTAAAACCCAAGAGGATTGTGGAAAACTGCAGGAGGATCTGGATAAATTGGAAGACTGGGCATCCAAATGGCAGATGAAATTTAATGTGGACAAGTGCAAAGTTATGCACCTAGGAAAGAACAACCCACACTATAGTTACAAGATGCAAGGCTCCACATTAGAAACCACCACCCAGGAAAAAGATTTAGGAGTCATCGTGGATAATATGTTAAAACCCTCCGCCCAGTGTGCAGCGGCGGCCAAGAAAGCAAATAGAATGCTAGGTATCATAAGGAAAGGGATGGAGAATAAAACAAAGGATATTATAATGCCTCTGTATCGCTCCATGGTACGACCGCACCTTGAATATTGTGTGCAATTCTGGTCACCGTATCTTAAAAAGGACATAGAGTTATTAGAAAAAGTACAGAGAAGAGCCACCAAATTGGTGAAGGGGATGGAAGGCTACTCCTATGAAGAGAGGCTAAAAAGGTTAGGGCTCTTTAACCTAGAAAAGAGGCGGCTGAGGGGAGATATGATAGAGGTGTATAAATTAATGAATGGAGTGGAACGGATAAACGTGGATAAATTGTTTACGCTATCAGAATATAGAAGGACTAGGGGGCATGTAATGAAGCTACAGGGTAAACTATTTAAGACAAATAGGAGAAAATATTTCTTCTCTCAACGTGTAATCAAACTCTGGAATCTGTTACCGGAGGATGTAGTAAGGGCTGTTAGTATAGCTGGGTTTAAAAAAGGTTTGGACAAGTTCCTGGAGGAAAGGTCCATAAACCACTATTAAAAAGGGACCCAGGATATCAATGCTTGGCCTAGTACAAGCACTGCAGAACCTGTGTCTTTTGGGGAAACTGCTAGGTACGTATGACCTAGATTGGCCACTGTTGGAAACAGGATACTGGGCTTGATGGACCTCGGTCTGACCCAGTATGGCATTTCTTATGTTCTTATGTTCTTATGAATGTCAGGCATAGAGGGAATAACCTGCACAGAGTGTCAGAAAAAGAGGGGATAACCTGCACAGAGTGTCAGATATAGAGGGAATAACCTGCACAGAGTGTCAGGCATAGAGGGGATAATATGCACAGAGTATCAGGCATAGAGGGGATAATCTGCACAGAGTGTCAGGTATAGAGGGGACAACCAGCACAGAGTGTCAGACATAGAGGGGATAACCTGCACAGACTGTCAGGCATAGAGGGGATAACCTGCATGGAGCGGCAGGCACCACTCTAGCCTCCTTACTGGGCAGACTAGATGGACCAAGATGGTCTTTATCTGTCATCATTTCCTATGTTACTATGTTGAAACCAATGTAGTTCAGTAATGAGCAACACTAGTAGCACTGGTAATGGCTCAGAAGGTAAATACAGGTACACCACTGATTTTCCAGCACCCTTGTTTCCAAAGCCTTGTTGGATTATTAGTTTTGCCAGACCACCAGAGATCAGGGCCATACCAAGCCATAAATGCGCCCTGTGCGTCTTGCACATCTGGTGTGTTCCCCCCATCCCCACCCCACCCCACATCACAGGTTTGTCATTTGTCCCATCATCTCCCCATCTTACCCCACACCTTCATGTCCAGCCAGCTCTCCCTGCACTGCCTTCCCAGCTTGGTCTTGCCTTGCTGCTGCTTTTCGTGTTCCCTTGCCAGTAGCAGCAGCAGTAGTAGCAGCAGCAGCAGCAGCAGAGCGGACTTCCAAATGAAAAAAAAAAACACATGGGTCTTTCTGACTCTGCACTTGCATGCTTGTCTGATCCCTCTCTCTTCTGACACAGGCTCACTTCAGAGGAGGAAGAGCAGAGCTGCAAAGACCAGCATTTGAATAGCTGGTCTGGTCCCTCCCACCTCTGACATGAGCATACGTCAGAGGGAGCAGGCTAGCTGTGTCCAGATTAAAAGAGGTGCCGGACCATCAGTTGCTGGAAAATCGGTGGTGTACCTGTACATGGAATGCTAAGGGATGCTGCAAGTCAGGATTAAGCTGCATCGGGAGAGATGCAGAGTGCCTAGTATTTGCAAGGTCAGGCCTGAAGTCCAATGTGAGAGATCTCAGCAGGGTTAGGGTTACATAAAAAGGTCTGCGATCCCCTCCCCCATCATGACTTTCCCAATTTTTCCTACTTCTCCATTTAGTAGTATCTCCACTTCCCCACTGAGATATACAGTCTATACTCATTTTTATACTATGTAATTGCTCAACTAATGTACTAATTTTATACATTTTATTTAGCCATTGCAAATCAGCCCAAGAGGCGGTATATCAAATAATAAACTAAACTAAACCCAAGTGGTTACTCTTAAACTTACAAAATCATACTTATCCTGTTTCCACAGGTCTGGAATACCTCTAAAACTTTCTAATAAAGGCTGGATGTTGACAAAGACAATAGCCGACAATACAGCCTGCAGGTCAAGAAAGAAGAGCAGATTTAGTGCAAATCTTTTTTATTAACCAAATAAAATCAAATACAGTCCATCACACAAGGTCTACACCAAAAATACAAATAATATAGAGAACTATCCATATGGATCTTTTCACCCCCCGTTCCTTCCTCCCCTCCCCAAATGACATACACAGTGGTACCCATTTAACATACAGCTTTTTACACGGCTACAAGAGCACAAGAACAAATACTATACCAACAGTTTTCATTCCCTGTAAGTCCCAAGGACGAGTATACATGGGCCATCCCTAGCAGGTCCTTGAGCCTTTCCTATACCCACCAATACTATCAGCTCCCTAAAGCCCGAGATCACAGCAGCAATACAGTCTACTACAGTCCAGTCAAAATATTTGTGGTGTGGCTGTTTTTACAAACACTGAGATAAGTGCCATGTAGGAAAACAGAACACTACATGAGTTCTAATTCCAAACCCCTACGTCAGTCTGTTAACAGTGTTAATCCCTTTCAATATTGGGCTCTATATGTATATATTAAATTCCTTTCCTTTATTCCTGCTAGATTAGTCCAGAACCTGCCTAAGAATTCCATGGCTGAAAGAAGCTATAGTCTCACTGTTAGTAGAAATCAGTTTTCCTTAGCTCTTGAGAGTTTGATTGGGACCTCGTTAATATCTGAGAATTCAGGAGGACAGAGTTGAGGATTCACAATATGGCTCTCTTGCTTCTTCTCTCTGTAAATCATTCCTTCTACAGCTCACAATGGTAGAGACAATGTAAGGATTGAAATTCAGATCCGCCCTTCCAGCCTGCATAAGTGGTTTTGAATATTGGCCCACACTAATAACAAATTGATACCTACTTAAATATGAAAGGAACACAGCAAGAGTGTAGCATAATGATGTGTTTCCCCTTTTCTCCATTCACAGACTCAGACATGCCTGTGACGAGGGAACCGATTGAAGCAGCAATGGTAAAGTGTGCCTCAGCAGAGCAGTGGAGAATGTGTAGTTGGTAGGAACAGTGGGTAGGGTATTGACTGTGAATAATGACTAACAGCGCCGGTGCAAGGACTGGAGGTGCCCTAGGCGGGCCCTCTAACCTGCAACCCCCCCACTGAGCGCCCATTGCCGCCGCTGCCTGTCCCTCGTTGAGGCTGGCAATAGTGGCAATTGCCCTGAAACCACAATGCAGCACTTACCTATTGTCTCCAGGGTTGCATCATGGTTTCTCTCTTGCCGAATCTGCTACTTCCACCCCCTACACGGCAACCAGATGAGGGTGAGTAAGAGCTGTGTTGCGCTTTCAGGACCATTGCTGCTGAAGCTGCTGGCTCTGGAGAGGGGTGGGCAACGGTGGCAATGGGTGCCCCTGGAAGGCAAGCGCGCTAGGCAACTGTCTAATTTGCCTAATGGCAGCGCCAGCCCTGGTGATCGATGGTGTGTGTATCAATGGTAATATGTGTTTATTAATCTTCATGGGCAGAGTTTAGCTGTTTTTCTGGGAGAATGTGAGGGTGGAATGGGAGATGTGTGGGTGTGTATGTCAGGGGCGTGTGGCTGTGGGGGAGGGGTGTCGGGAAGGAGTGTGGCTGTAGACATGTACATATGAGAAGTTTATGTGTGGGCATGTGTATAGGGAGGGGTGGGTGAGGATATGCAGAGGTGTGTATGTGGGAATGGATATATATGTTAGAAGGAGTGGGTGAGGGTGTGTCAGGAGGTATGGGGATTGATGTGGCAAGGTGTGTAGGGATGGGTGTGTGTGTGTGTGTTCGGAGATGTGTGTTGATAAGGTGCGGGAAACTTTAAGGGAGATGGGTGGTATGTTGAGTGTGTGTCTGTGTGCTGGCCATGTAGAATTCCTTTTCCCCTTCCCCCCTGAATTCATTCCCTGGGCCTTCTTCCTCTTACACTCTCCCCTTTTCCCTGCCAAATCCTTGCACTCTCTCCCTGCCAAGGGACGGCTCAAGGCAATCTGCTGCCTGAAGTGAGCGATGAGATGGTGGCCCCCCCCCTCCCCGTAGAGGGTGGGAGGCTTTCTCAAAACTCCAATCGGTTTCTGAACCAACCAAAAAGTGGATTAGATTATATGGAGGAAATGCAAGATGTCACTAAAAAAGAGTGAGAACCATAGCACAATTTATAAAATTAAATTATAACTCATTTTTATTTTGTTGTTATAAACTGCGTTATGGTTCTTGTGTTTTCTTTTTGAACATATATTTTGCATCCACAGAACCTCCTTCCTCAATAGTGAGTGCAGAGCAGAACTAGGACTTTCACCCACAGATCTCAATATCTTAAAAAAATCAAACAAACATTATCCACTACCAGGCATATTGTGAATTAATACAAAACTCTACAACAAAGTCACTAAGTATCTATAGAGCAAATCTACCATACCATACCATGCCATGCCACTACCAGCTTCCAAAACTCACATAAGGAGGCCATCCAAAAAAAGCATCACTGTAAATACTACAGTGGGCCCTGGAACATCCAAACACTTATTTGGAAAGCTGAACAAGTCAAATTATTACAGTACAGATCCCTACATACAAACTCCATGTTAACACATTCAAAACACAGACCCTCACCAAGGACAGAATAAGTGACCATAACCTAAAAACCAGGGGCGGCCCAAGGGGGGTGCGGGGCCATGTGCGGAGACTCGGTGCGGGGCCTCATTTGCATAAGTGGCCTTATTTGCATAAATATTTGCATAATGTTACCATACACTAACTTTTAGTAAACATGTCTCTTAATGAGTGTATGGATAAAGAAAGACTAAAAGATTTCTACATTACTATAATCCAGTGCCAACCGCCAGGCACATTAGGAACTACTACAAACGCTGCCCATTTAAAACCCATTGCAAACCCGCCGTATCCTGACAGCATTACCAGGACTCACAAAGCACCAGACCCTACCTATCAAAAGGAAACACTGCAAATATTAAACCAGTACATTTCAGAGAATACTGGGGAAAGAGAACAAGTGGCAATGTCAAATAGGAATTACATAAACAGAATACCTCAGCTCAGTTACACATGCAGAACATAGACCATCACCAAACAAGGAATCGCAATTTAGAAACAGGAAGGCAATAATTAAACTGGGAACCCCAAAAGCCAAACTTGGAATGTACAACAACACTGTAGAAATAAAACTATAAATCAATTTCCTCTTGTACCAAACAAAGCGCAGACGTTAATGATGCACATTTCCCAGAGCTTTCATATTCCAGTTAATAAATTCAAAATAAAGAGATATATTTCTACCTTTTGTGCATTTTTTTTCAGTTGCAATTGCTCCAGCCACTTTCTTCTGGTTTCTTCATGTTTTCTGCTAACTCTCCATCGTCTGCTGTCCATTTGTCCTTTCTTCTCTCTTCTAGTTTTCTTTCCATCCTCTCTCTCTACATCTGCTTTAACATACTAATCTTTATCCTTTTGCTCTTTCCTCATTCTTATTTCATCCACACAAATTTTACCCCTCCATCCTCAATCCCCACTTACTCTCCCAATACCGGCCAATTGTAGATTTTTCATCCCTCCCACACAAAATATTTTTCCCCTCTCCATTTTACTCTCCCAGCCCCATCCCATTCTAATCCTCCCCCAACATCAGCTCCCTTCTAGTTCCAGTCTCACCCAGCATCCATTCCCTTCTAGTCCCTGCATCAGCCCATTTCCAGTCCTAGCCCCCCATCAACCCATTTCCAGTCCTAGCTCCCCCATCCATTTTCAGTCTGAGTCCCTTCATCAGCTCATTTCCAATCCTAGCCCCCCATCAGCCCATTTCTAGTCATTTCCTAGCCCCACCATCAGCCCATGTCAAATCCTAGCTCCCCTCCACTCAGCCCAATTCTAGTCCAAGCCCCCCCATGAGCCTACTTCCAGTTCTAGCCCCTCCATGAGTCCATTTCAATTCAAGCCCCCACCACAGCCCAGTTCCAATCTGAGCTCCCCCAACAGCCCCATTCCAGTCCTATCCTAGCTGCTCCCTCAGCCCATTTTCAGTCATAGCTCCCTTCCCTCACAGCCCATTTCCATTCCAAGCTCCCTCCCCATCAGCTATTTGCAGTTCAAGCCTCCCCGTCCACTCAGTCCATTTCCAGTCATAGCAATCCCCCAACCCATTACCAGTCCTAGCCCCCCATCAACCCATTTTCAGTTTAAGCCCCCCTATAACCCATTACCAGTCCTAACCCCCCATCAGCCCACTTCCAGTCTTAACCCCATCAGCCCATTTCCAGTCAGCCCCCCATAGCCCATTGCCAGTCCTAACCCCCCCCATCAGCCCACAGCCCATTACTAGTCCTAACCACATCAGCCCACCTCAAGTCCTAACCCCTCCCCATCAGCCCTTTTCCTGTCCTAGCGCCCCCATAGCCCATTAGCAGTCCTAACCCCCCCCATAGCCCATTAGCAATCCTAACCCCCATCACCCTATTTCCAGACAGCCCCCATCAGCCCACAGCCCATTACCAGTCTTAACCCCCCCCAGCCCATTTCCAGTCCTAACCCCCCATCACCCCATTTCCAGTCAGCCTCCATCAACCCCCAGCCCATTACCAGTCTTAACCCCCCACAGCCCATTTCCAGTCCTAACCCCCCCATCACCCCATTTCCAGACAGCCTCCCATCAGCCCCCAGCCCATTACCAGTCTTAACCCCCCCAGCCCATTACCAGTCTTAACCCCCCCAGCCCATTTCCAGTCCTAAAAACCCCCCCCCCAGCCCATTTCCAGTCAGCCTCCATCAGCCCCAGCCCATTAGCAGTCTTAACCCCCTAGCCCATTTCCAGTCCTAACCCCCCCCAGCCCATTTCCAGTCCTAACCCCCCCCTCACCCCATTTACAGTCAGCCTCCATCAGCCCCAGCCCATTAGCAGTCCTAACCCCCCCCAGCCATTTCCAGTCCTAACCCCCCCCCCCAGCCCATTTCCAGTCAGCCTCCATCAGCCCCAGCCCATTAGCAGTCTTAACCCCCCCAGCCCATTTCCAGTCCTAACCCCCCCTCCAGCCCATTTCCAGTCCTAACCCCCCCTTGCACATTTCCAGTCCTAACCCCCCCTTGCACATTTCCAGTCCTAACTCCCCCCCCTTGCACATTTTCATTCCTAACTACCCCCCCCTTGCACTTTTCCAGTCCTTACCCCCCCCTTCACATTTCCAGTCCTAACCCCCCCCCTTGCACATTTCCAGTCCTAACCCCCCATCACCCCATTTCCAGACAGCCTCCATCAGCCCCCCCCCCCCTTCCCTTCCTTTCCCTTCCTTTCTGGCAAATTAAAAAAAAAACAAAAACCTGTCTCTGGCTGCTGCCGCTGCCGCGTCCGTCGCAGCAGCGGCAGAATGGCGTGTCCCGCGGGGCCCCTTCTCCTCGTCGAGCCCTCTGCAAGGGCTTTCAGATTCGCGAAGGGAGAGTGCTCCCTCGCGTCTCATTAAAGCCCGGAGGGGCTAATGGGAAATTTCCCATCAGCCCCTCGCGTGTAAAGGGGCAGATGGGAAATTTCCCATTAGCCCCTGCGGGCTTTACAGAGACGCGAGGGAGCACTCTCCCTTCGCGAATCTGAAAGCCCTTGCAGAGGGCTCGACGAGGAGAAGGGGCCCCGGGGTACACTCCCTTCTGCCTCTGCTGCCACGGACGCGGCAGCAGCAGCCAGAGACAGGTTTTTTTTTTAAATGTAATTTAAAAAAAAAGCAGAATGTTCTTTGCGCGGGGCACCCTGAAACGCGGGGCCCTGTGCAAAAAACATTCTTGCTCAATGGACGGGCCGGCCCTGCTAAAAAAAAATATATGTAGATAAAAATTAAACTGCAACCCCAAGAAGCAAGATTGTGCATACAGTGCAATACTAGAGAAATAGAAAGAGATGCATTTCCATGTACTGTATAAAATATAAAGATAGCACCAAGTCTGACCACTGAATTGAAAATAATTTTTTTTCTAACTTTGTTGTATGACCATTTTATTCTCTGATCATGTAGGTCCCAATCTGAGGTTTCTGCTTTCCTCTGTCTCCCCAGTGCACCTGCCTGTCTACTTTCCCCTGGGGACGGCATAAAGGTGATGCAGAGCCATATGCTGAGACTCACTGTGGCAAAATTTGCATAAATTTAGTATATTTTATTTTAAAATGTAGATGCCACCCATCTAAAATCCTAGGTGGCTTCTAAACATACACATGCAATTTAGCAAAACAATGTTATAATAAAACAAACATAATAATAAAACATGAAATTTGATTAATGAAAAGCCACTTACACAGCCCCCCTCCCCCTCAATCAAACCATTATAAGTATCTGCACATCAGATTTATTTTGCTATGACCAGCTTATGGATGAGGAGGGAAGATATAAAATGAGAAACTAATCCTGATAGCCATGAATTCAACGTTGGATTGGATTGTGCTAGAGCTGGAAAAGTCCAGAACTCAGCAGCGGTGAAGCTATCAGGTTACTAAACAAAATTAAACTGAGACGTTCCCTGAAAATTTGAAATTTCCTTGAATCTGAACTGACAAAATATTTTAAATTTGTCTGACAACATAAAGAACGCAAAACTGCAAATCTAAAAAACAATACATAGTCCAGTACCTCCCCCCAACCAACACCCTACAGTTGACCTCACCAAATACCCAGAGTACAGGACCCATAGAGCAAATCTACTATTCCATAACAGCACTAACTTCCAAAATTCACACAACATGGAGTGCACCCAGAAAAGGGCAACACCATAAATATTGCAGTGGGCCCTAGAACATCCATATTCCTATTCAGAAAACGGAACAAATCGGACTACTACAGCTCCCTACATAGAAACTGCATGCTAACAGAACATGTAGCCTCAGTCACACATATGCAGAACAGAGATATTCCCTACTTGGTGAAGATCTATCAATACAAACTAAAAACAGACATATGTAATCAAGAAAATGCTTTTACCCATTAGTGTTAGGTTTCCAGGATTACTTTCCCAAAATTATAGTTTACTATAGGGTGAGGCGAGAGAAAGAACTCTCACACACACGCATCTGCATTGTGGGCATAAACTAAGGTAATGGCTCAGCACAAGTAGTGTGAGTGCAACTAAGGCCACCTCACTGGGTGGCCTTAGTTGTATCGGCAGCTGTTTTGCCACGCTGAAATGCGCTTACTGCAGGGGGATGTAACTGCCTCCCTGCAGCTAGCGTATGGCCCTGCGTAATCAAACTCTGGAATTAGTTACCAGAGGATGCAGTAAAGCACAGTTACTTACCTGTAACAGGTGAACTCTGGGAACAGCAGGAATAAGTCTTCACATATGGGTACGTCGGTACCGACGGAGCCTGCGCGGGAACGCTCCCCAGCGTCCAATCAGAAAGCTTTTGGGAGCATCCCTCAGCGCCTGCGTGCTGCCTTCCCGCCTTTCCAACTGTCTCTCCTCAGTTGAGTTTTATAGCTGAGACAAAAAAGGAGAAAGAGGAAAGGAAGATAGATAGAGAGATACAACTCCTAGGGGAGGTGGGTGGGTTGTGAAGACTTATTCCTGCTGTTCCCAGAGATCACCTGTTACAGGTAAGTAACTGTGCTATCTCCAGGAACAAGCAGGAATGAGTCTTCACATATGGGGACTCCCGAGCTAAGATGCCTGGAGCCCTAGCATGGTGAGGAATGGAACATGCTACACCTCTTATGGCCAGGCATCCTGAGGATGGAGGGCAGGAGTTGGAAGAGAGGAGCTGTAGGAAAAACAGCTAACCTAAAGACTACAGGTAAGGAGTCCTTGTATGTATGATAATTACCATGAAAAAATATTGACATGAACAAACACAATATGGTCCTCACCTACTGGATTGCAGGAAGTAGAGAGGCTGATGGAGTCTACTGGAGATCCAGTAGAGGAATCTTCAAGGTGACTTCACTGAAGTGAAGGCGAAGGTCCAAATCTGGAAGGATGCTTGGGTGCATACGGAGAGGAATGGCTAGCAGAAAAAAGGAGGTGATAATGCCTCTGTATAAGTCTTTGGTGCGACCTCATTTGGAGTATGGTGTGCAATTCTGGAGACCGCACCTTCAAAAGGATGTGAACAGGATGGAGTCGGTGCAGAGGGTTGCTACTAAAATGATTAATGGGCTTCATTATAAAGCATATGAGGACAGACTTAAGGATCTTAATATGTACACCTTAGAGGAAAGGCGGGATAGAGGTGATATGATTGAGATGTTTAAATACCTCTGTGGCATAAATGTTCAGGGAGAGAGCCTCTTTCAATTGAAAGCAAGTTCTGCTACGAGGGGACATGGGATGAGGGTGAAGGGAGATAGATTCAGAAGTGATATGCGGAAATATTTCTTTACAGAAAGAGTAGTGGATCCATGGAATAGTCTCCCAGTGGAGATGGTAGAGATGAGGACAGTAACTGAATTCAAAAAAGCATGGGACCAACACAGAGGATCTCTAAAGGTAAAAAGTGGACTGTTGTAGTTGTTGTTATGGAAGGAAAGACTAGATAGGCCATGTGGTCTTTTTCTGTCATCATGTTTCTATGTTTCTGATTCCACCACCATGGAATGGTGTGGTAGCTGAGTCTTCTGAAACCCATGACAAGGAGGAACTTGATACATGGTGTCAAGTCATGACAAGGAGGAACTCGATACATGGTGTCAAGTCTTCGAGAGTGAGGAGATGTGGTTAGAGGTGTTTCCCACATCCTTAACATGAGATCAACACCCTGATACTCCCAAGGCAGATCACGGAATGCTCACAAACATCCAGGAGCAGAGCATTTGCACTGTATGCACTCACATGCTGGAACGCCCTACCTCCGGCCATCAGGGCTATTAAGGACCTCTACCAATTTAGGAAAGCCATTTAACACCACCTTTTCCTGCAGCACTACGCGGAACAAGATCACCTTTCACACCTTGACATGCCCAGTAGCACACACAGACAAAACCTAAGCAACAACCATACAGAATTGAAACCGGGTACTCTAGACCCTGCTCCACCCGACTAATAGCATTTCCCCCACCTGAACCGACTGCAATTCCCAGATAAGCCAACATGTAAATAGTTAACTTCTCCTCAACATACGTTATGTGTAAAGTAGCCCAACATCAGGGCCGGAGGGAAGGAGTTGCCTAAACCCCAAAGAGATTATGGAGTACTGCCTGTCCGAAAGCACTGTCCCTGTGGGACTCCCTCTCAAGGCAGTAATGGGCCGCAAAAGTCTGGCTTGAAGACCAAGTAGCGGCCCGGCAGATGTCTGCCAATGGAACAGAATGGAGATGAGCCACTGACGCAGCCTTCGCCCTGACACGATGAGCCATGACTCGACCCTCCAACGAGAGGCTGGCTGCCCCATAAGCCCAGGCGATACAGTCAGCGACCCATATGGACAAAGTACGCTTGGAGACAGGTAACCCCAACTTATTGGGGTCGAAAGAAACGAAGAGCTGAACAGCCCTCCGATGCTCCCGCGTACGGTCAAGGTAGAAGGATAACGCCCTCCTACAGTCCAGGGTATGCAGAACCATCTCAGCCCGGTTGGCATGCGGCCTGGGAAAGAAGGTTGGAAGAACCACCTCCTGATTGAGGTGGAAAGAGGAGACAACCTTAGGGAGAAACTTAGGGTGAGTCCGTAAGACTACCCTATTCCTGTAGAACCTAGTGTAAGGGGGATCAGACACTAGCGCCTGAAGCTCACTTACTCGCCTAGCAGAAGTAAGAGCTACCAGAAACAAGGTTTTCCAGGAGAGAAAACGGAGAGGGCAGGTAGCCATAGGTTCAAATGGCGGACAAGTAATCCGCTGTAAGACCACATTTAAATCCCACTTAGGGGCCGGTGGACGTAAAGGAGGCTTAAGCAGGAGGAGGCCTCTGAGGAAACGAGCCACCAAAGGGTGGTTGGAAAGAGGCCTCCCGTCCACCAGCAAGTGGTGCGCTGAGAGAGCACTGAGGTGAACTCTGACAGAATTGGACTTAAGGCCTAGATTGGAGAGGTAAAGCAAATATTGCAATACTACTGCTACCAAGCACGAGAAGGGATTCTCGCTGTGCTGAGCACACCATGCGGAGAATCTACGCCACTTAAGAGCGTAGGATTTCCGGGTGGATTGCCGTCTAGAGGCTAAGACTACGTCTTCCACCTCTCTAGGCAGTAGTAGGGGAGCTAGAACTACCCTTTCAGCAGCCAGGCCATCAGATGAAGGGACTGGAGGTTGGGGTGCAAGAGAGATCCCTGTTCCTGAGACAGGAGATCGTGTTGAATCCCCAGAGGAATAGCAGTGTCCACCGCCAGTTGCAGCAGAAGGGGGAACCACAGTTGCCTCGGCCACCTGGGGGCTATCAGAATCATTGAGTCCCCGTCCTTGAGGACTTTGAACAGTGTTCTGGACACTAGTGGCATGGGAGGAAACACATATAGTAAGCCTTTGGACCACAGGAGCAGAAACGCATCCACTGCTACTCTGAGAGGATGCGGTTGTCTGGAACAGAATCTCGGGAGTTGCCGGTTCAGAGGACTGGTGAAAAGATCCATGGTGGGGAAGCCCCACCTGAGAAAGATCTGCTGTACCACCAATGGATTCAATCTCCATTCGTGTGGTTGCAGGATCCTGCTCAGCCTGTCCGCCAGGTAATTTTCTTGACCTGGGAGGTAGACTGCCTTGAGAAGGATTCCGTGATTGACGGCCCAGGAGCACAGCTGTTGTGCTTCCTGACATAGAAGGAAGGAGCCCGTGCCTCCTTGCTTGTTCACGTAAAACATGGCAACTTGATTGTCCATCTGGACCAGTACAGACTGGTGAGACGTGAGATGGGAGAAGGCCCTCAGAGCTAGGCGTATCGCCCCTAGCTCCAGGAAGTTTATCTGCTGAGCAGCCTCCCAAGGGGTCCAGAGACCCTGAGTACATGCCCCTTGGCAATGCACTCCCCAACCTTGAAGAGAAGCATCTGTCGTCAGCACCTGAGAATGTGGAGGGGATTGAAAAAACACTCCGAGCACCAGATTCGGAAGATGAAGCCACCATTGTAGAGAGGAGACAAGCAGTGTTGATATTCTTACTGAGTCTGCAAGGTTCCCTGTGGCCTGATGCCACTGAGTTTGAAGGCTCCACTGAGCAGGCCGCATATGCAGGCGGGCATTGGGGGGTTACATGAACCGTGGAAGCCATATAGAAACATAGAAACATAGAAACATGATGACAGAAAAAGACCACAAGGCCCATCTAGTCTGTCCTTCCATAACAACAACTACAACAGTCCACTTTTTACCTTTAGAGATCCTCTGTGTTGGTCCCATGCTTTTTTGAATTCAGTTACTGTCCTCATCTCTACCACCTCCACTGGAAGACTATTCCACGGATCCACTACTCTTTCCGTAAAGAAATATTTCCGCATATCACTCCTGAATCTATCTCCCTTCACCCTCATCCCATGTCCCCGTCGTCGAAGAACTTGCTTTCAACTGAAAGAGGCTCTCTCCCTGAACATTTATGCCACGGAGGTATTTAAACATCTCAATCATATCACCTCTATCCCGCCTTTCCTCTAAGGTGTACATATTAAGATCCTTAAGTCTGTCCTCATATGCTTTATAATGAAGACTACTAATCATCTTAGTAGCAACCCTCTGCACCGACTCCATCCTGTTCACATCCTTTTGAAGGTGCGGTCTCCAGAATTGCACACCATACTCCAAATGAGGTCGCACCAAAGACTTATACAGAGGCATTATCACCTCCTTTTTTCTGCTAGCCATTCCTCTCCGTATGCACCCAAGCATCCTTCTAGCTTTTGCCGTCGCCTTTTCTACCTGTTTAGCTACTTTAAGATCATCGGACACAACTACGCCTAGGTCCCGCTCTTCTTTAGTGGACAAAAGTACTTCACCTCCTATGCTGTATTGCTCCCTTGGATTGCTGCAGCCCAAATGCATGACCTTACATTTTTTAACATTAAATCCCAGCTGCCAAATTCTAGACCATTCTTCAAGCTTAGCTAGATCCCTCCTCATGTTATCTACACCTTCCTGGGTGTCTACTTTATTGCAGATTTTGGTATCATCCGCAAAGAGGCAAACCTTACCAGACAGCCCTTCCGCTATATCACTAACAAAGATGTTAAAAAGAATCGGACCAAGGACAGATCCCTGGGGCACACCACTGGTAACATCCTTCTCCTCAGAGTGAGCTCCATTTACTTGTACTCTTTGTCGCCTCCCACCCAACCAATTTCTAACCCAAGCAGTAACTTTAGGGTCCATCCCTAGGGTGCTCAGTTTGTTTATAAGTCGCCTGTGAGGAACAGTGTCAAAGGCTTTACTGAAATCTAAATACACCACATCTAGAGCTCTCACTCGGTCCAACTCCCTGGTCACCCAGTCAAAGAAATCAATCAGATTTGTCTGACAAGACCTGCCTCTGGTGAATCCATGCTGCCTCGGATCCTGTAATCCGCTGGACTCCAGAAACCTCACTATTTTCTCTTTCAACAGCGTTTCCATTAATTTACTCACCACCGAAGTTAAACTAACCGGCCTGTAGTTTTCAACCACATCCTTACTTCCGCTTTTGTGTAAAGGCACCACATGAGCCTCTCTCCAGTCCTTTGGCACCACTCCCGACTCCAACGAGGCATTGAAAAGGTCAGTCAGTGGAGTTGCTAGAACGTCCCCAAGTTCCCTCAGTATTCTAGGGTGTATCCCATCCGGTCCCATCGCTTTGTCTACTTTAAGTTGAGCTAGTTTCTCACGAACACAGTCTTCTGAAAATTGTTCAAGATGTCCCTCGCTTCTGTTCTTATTTGTGGGTGTTTTCTGAGGTCCTGCTCCTGGTTCTTCATCTGTGAACACAGAACAAAAATATTTGTTAAGCAATTCCGCTTTATCCTTATCAGCTTCTACATATTCCCCCCCTGTACCCTTGAGTCTGACAATACCACTTTTGCCCTTCCTCTTCTCACTAATATATCTGAAAAATGTCTTATCTCCCCATTTTATTGCATTGGCTATTTCCTCCTCCTTTTGAATCTTTGCCTTCTTGACTACTTTGCTAGCTTCTCTAAGTTGTTCCAAATACAGATGCCTGTCTTCCTTTCTCTGTGATCTCTTGTATTTCATGAAGGCCTCCCTCTTTTTCTTCACTTTTTCAGCTACTTCCTTCGAAAACCATATGGCCTTCCTTCGAAAACCATATGGCCGAGAAGTCTCAGGAATTGCCTGGCGGAGACCAGGGAATTGCTGTGAAACTGCTTGGCTAGATCCATCAATCTGTGGGCTCTGTCCACAGGCAGAAATGTCTTCACCTGAAGAGTGTCCAGTCTTGCTCCTATGAATTCCAAGTTCTGGGACGGGAGCAAAGTGGACTTTGCGAAGTTTATGACAAACCCCAAGTGCTGAAGCAGAGCCACAGTGCGAAGGGTGGCTTGACTGGCCTCCTGGAAAGACTGGCCCCTTATGAGCCAGTCGTCCAGGTATGGGAACACAAAAAGACCTTGAAGCCTCAGGTAGGCCGCCACCACCGCCAGGCACTTGGTGAACACCCTGGGGGCGGAGGTTAGGCTAAAGGGTAGTACTCTGTACTGGTAGTGGTTTCCTCCCACAACAAATCTTAGATATTGTCTGTGGTCTGGATGAATAAGAATGTGAGTATAAGCATCCTTTAGATCCAAGGAGCATAGGCAATCTCCCTGCTGGAGGTAGGGCAGCAGGATTCCAAGGGTAAGCAACTTGAACTTTTCCCTCTCCAGGAACTTAGGGTACCGGCGTCGACGACCTCGGTCCCGAACGGGAGGCCGAGGGAGACCGCGGCCGAGGATCAACTCGAGCCCGCATGGACTCGAGGATCGGCTCGGCCTCTGGGGTCGGCTTGGACGTCGATGTCCCAGTGGTCGGGGCAAATGCACCGGTGAGACCGGCGATCAATGCCCGCTGCTGTTCCATGAAGGCAGCGAAGCTGCTCTCCAAGGCCGTCAACCTGAGTCCGAGCTCAGGAGACCCAGCAGCCCCCGACTCGGGCCCCGACAGTGTCGGGCCCGACGTCGGCTCCCCTGGAGGAGAGTCCACGAGGACTACAGTACTCACGTGCCCAGGAGACTCCATCTCGAGATGAGGTTGTTTGGCAGGCCTCTCCGACTCCGAAGACCTGGGACGGCGATCAGGGCTATGCGACCTGGCCCTCGAGGAACAAGGAGCGTCCATCGACGACGCCCTCGTGGGTTTTTTCTTCCTGCGCTGCTCCCGCGAAGGAGACCCCCACTCAGAGGAACCCCGACGCTGCTCGGGGCCAGAGTCCCGAGACATCGAGGCCTCTGACGAGGTCCGGGCCCGTCCGGACGCGGAGTCAGAGAAGATTCTATCCTTTTGGTGCTGCCGACTCTTCAACGCCTTCGAGGACATTTTGCCATACGGACCACAGATCATCGGGTCATGATCGGGTCCGAGGCAGCGGAGGCAGCAGTCATGTGTGTCGGTAAGAGACATACGTTTCTTACACTGATCACACTTCGTAAACCCGCTGGCAGCCATCGGGGGAAAAAGGGCCCCTGCGAGATCAAAAGACAGGGCTGCCAGTGAAAAGAGAAAAAATGGCGCGAACACTAGTCACGAAGGACAAAGACCGAAAAATAGAGAGTGGGCTCGATACTGGTGTATCGGACCCGGGCGGGAAAAGGATTCGGCGTCGAACCAAAGAAGAACAAAAAACAGGGAAATCAACTTTTTCCTCGGCGAAAAACGAACTACGTCCGTCGGGCTCCGTGGAAAAAAGAAGACTGAGCAAGATGGCACCCTTGGGCGGGAAGGGGACCGCGCATGCGCGCTGCAATTCCCAAAGGCTTTCTTTGAAAGCTGGAGAAATGCTCCGCACGGGGGCGCCGTCACCCATATGTGAGGACTGACTTCCTGCTTGGTCCTGGAGAATCTATGGTCTATCGATGCTGACAATGCTTGGGTATCGGTACCGGATGAAGCAGCCGGCACCCAGAGCATGGCACCAGTATTTCTGCCAAGGCTGAGGCCTCGAGAACATCCTGGAGCCCCGTTAGTGCTTTGGAAGCCGAAGGCTCCGGCCGGAGCAATTTTGCCAGTGAAAGTCCCTCAAGGGAAGCGCCAGAGGCATCTCGATGCTTTGAGGGATATCTACCCTTTGAGGACCGGCTAGATTTATGTTTAGTTACCTGAGATCCATAGGAGGAAGACAAAGCCCTGGAAGACATCGATGCCACAGAGGCTGCATCGGAGGGAAAAAGGGTGCTAAGTTTAGCAGCTCGGTTATGCCGGCCCTTTTTTGACTTCATCCCACAGGCAACACACTCCGAAATAGAGTGGTCAGGACCTAAACATTTGAGGCACCACTCATGGGTGTCGGTGATGGAGATGGTACCACCACACTTGGAACACTTTTTAAAACCCGGAGCGGATTTTTCTATTCTTTTTTTTTTTTTTTATTTAATTTGTATAAACTACAAACATTTGGGATCATAAACAGAGAAAAAGTACAATAGCCGTCCTTAGGCTCAACCATAAACATACCCAATGACACACCCCATAAATCTGCTCAACTGTGAGTTTGTGTTGATTTTATAGTTGGGTAAAACGTCCCCCCCCGCTCCCCCCACCCCCCTCCTCCCATATAAACCCCCCCCCCTACCCCTATCCCACTCCACCATCTTCCACGGATTAGTGGTTAGCCATCCAGATATCATATGCCTCCCAGACTTTAACGAACTTGGGCATGCACTTATTCCGGTCCGCAGTCAGTTTTCCCCCCATCAGGTAAGCATGTGCAAGGGCAATCTCAAATTCTCGCAACGTCGGTACTGATTGCTGCTTCCAAGAGCGGCTTAGCAATAACCGGTATACCGTGCAACTCAAAGATACCCACATATTTTCCACCTGTGTCAGGTGCTCTATTGGGGCCCCGAGCAAGGCCGTGGCTGGCCGGGGTTCCAACGTCTTCCCCAACACCTTCCCCATCCACTCATGCATCACACCCCAGCCGCCCTCCACCAGAGGACAAGTCCACCAAATATGGAAATATGTTCCTCGGGTCCCACAACCCCTCCAACACCTATCAGAAAGTAATGGATACATAGTCTGTAACTTCTCAGGGGTGAGATGCCAGCGGTACAGCAATTTATAGTTGTTTTCCATAAAGTGGGCGGCCACTACCCCCTTTGTCCTATGTTGAAATATATAGTCCCACTGAGCTGCCTCCCAACGCACTCCCATGTCCCGTTCCCACAGGGTTTGAAAAACCCCCTTACTGCTCCCGGGCTCCATCATGCGGTAAAACAAAGTGAGGAGGCGTTTAGTTTGGCCCAACATGAACACCCTTTCCACCTCCACCGGATCAGAGGCCAACTGGGGGAGAATCTGGTGCTGCACATAATGACACACCTGACGATATTGAAAGAGATGCCCGGGTGCGAGCCGATATTGTCTTCGGAGGGATTGAAAGTCTTTAATCTTTCCCCCCTCTAGAAGCTGACCTACGTGGGTCAGCCCATTCCCCTGCCATTTCTTAAATTCGCTATTCCCCATCGCAGGCGGGAAATCAGGGTTGTCAACTATGGGAATTAGGCGAGAGACGCCCGCCGGGCCAAGCCATCTGCGTTTCCACTTCTGCCAGAGGCGCCAAGTCCGAACCAAATAGGGATTGCCCTCTCTACCACCCGGCACTTTCCCCTGGGGCAACCACAGCCAGCTCGCTATGGACCCCGCGGGAATTCCCTCCTCCTCCATCCGCACCCATTCCTTCCCCTCGTCTTTCCCCCACTCCACTACGGCCGTAAGATGCGCAGCCTCCAAATACCTCTGAAGATCCGGTACCGCCATCCCCCCCTGTTGCTTACTCTTCGTAAGGGTCTTCCACGCAATACGTGTTCGCTTCCCCCCCCCAATGAACCTCATAATAAGCCGTTGCATCCGGGCCAAAAAGATCTTATCTACAGCCACCGGCAGTGCTCGGAACAAATATACCCACTGCGGTAGTATCATCATTTTGAAGGCAGCTATTCTCCCCATCCAGGACAGTCTCTTACTTCCCCAACTGTCCAAATCACGCCGCATGCTCCTCTCCATTGCCCCATAATTTACTCTGCTCAGGTCCCCGTCCCTGGCTGTGAGATGGATCCCTAAATATTTGACACTATGTTTAGCCCACTTAAAGGGGAAGCGGCTCCGTAAGCGGCCCTCCACTTCCGCCCCCACAGAGATATTCAGCACCTCGGACTTAGTCGCATTCATCCGGAATCCCGAGATAGCTCCATAGTCTTGTAACAAACCCTGCACCGCCTCCAGGGAACCCTCAGGGTCCGTCAGAAGGAACAGCACATCATCTGCGAACAATGACAACTTATGTTTCCATACCCCCTCCCGGGATCCCCTTTATCTCCGCGCACTCTCGGACCCTCTGAGCCAAGGGTTCCATAGACAAAACGAAGAGAAGGGGGGAGAGAGCGGGCAGCCCTGCCGGGTGCCCCTCTCGAGCTCGAAAGCTTCAGAGTACTCACCATTAATATGTAAGTGCGCCCGGGGACGAGAATATATAGCCCGGATCCAATTTAGGTAAGTCCCCCCGAGTCCCATACGTGCCAATACTTGAAAGAGGTAAGGCCAGGACACCCGATCGAACGCCTTCTCCGCATCTACAGTAAGCAGTAGCATTGGGGTGCCCTGCTTCTTCCCCCGCCATATCGCATTCAGAACGGTCCGAATGTTATCCGTGGTCTGTCGGCCGGGGACAAAACCGCCCTGATTCTCATGGACTAACCGGGGCAGCAGAGGCAACAGGCGGTTGGCCAATATTTTGGTGAAAATTTTAAAATCTGTCCCCAATAGGGAGATGGGTCTATAGGAACCACAGAGGGCGGGGTCCTTCCCCTCTTTCGGCAATACTGTAATCCCGGCCGTCCGTAAAGTCTCTGGTAACGCCCCCCCATCTCCAAAGGAGTTATATAATCTAGTTAAGGGGCCACAGAGCTCTTCCGAAAAGATCTTGTAAAATTTATTAGTGAACCCATCCATCCTTGGGGCCTTATGCAACGGTAGAGATTGAATCACTGCCCCCACTTCCCCCTCCGTAATAGGCCGTGAGAGCGAGGCCGCCTCGGACTCCGATACAGTGGGCAGTTGGGTGCACAAGAAATCAGCAACAGCCGTTTCGGGGCCAGCAGCTTCCGCCGCGTACAACGTCCGATAAAATTGAACAAACTGTTGCTGAATCAAGGCCCCGGTACGCACCTCCTGACCCTTGCCATCCCGGATCTTAGTGATCCAATTCCGCCGCTGGCGTTGTTTGAGGCGGAATGCCAACCACTTCGTGGGCTTATTGCTCTGTGCAAAATATTCCTGTTTCAAGCAATCTTGCATAAAACGGATCTCCGCGAGCTCCATGTCTCCCAATTCGCGACGGGTTTCTCGTAGAGACTTAATCTGCTCAACCCCCAAGCCCCGACTCTGTTGGAGCTGCTCCAGCCCCTTGATAACGTTGCGGAGGGTGTCTTTGCGAGATTCCTTACGTTTCTTCTCATAGGTCCCCAAGGAGATCAGAGCTCCGCGAACCACTACCTTCAGACACTCCCACACCGTGCTAATGGGACAGTTTATCCCGATCATTGAGAGTGAAATATTCCGCAATGACTTGTTTAAGCTTCTGCCTATGGGCTGGGTCCTCCAGGAGCGATTCATTAAGCAGCCACCTCTTCCTTCCCAATTCACCCCCTCCCACCACCCATTCAATCCAGACCGGGGAGTGGTCTGTCCACACCCTTTCCTCAACTCCACATTGCTGTACCGCTGACAACAGAGTCTTGGACACCCATATCATATCTATTCTAGAGGAGGTATTATGCACCGGGGAGTAAAACGTGAAGACCCTCTCCTTGCCCCTCAACTCCCTCCATGTGTCCTGGAGCCCTAAATTCTCCCCCATGAGATTCAATAGCCGCCGAGCCTTCGTCCCACCCTCTCCCCGGCCTGAAGAGTGATCCAATTGGGGGTTGAGGGTCAAATTAAAGTCGCCCCCTAGGATCACCGGGCCTTCAGCGAATTTCTCCACCTGGGCCGTCAATGCTACAAAAAAATTCCCCTGATCTGTATTAGAGCCATAGACATTCACCAAGGTGACCCAATGGTCCTTCACTTTAAGCTTGAGCATTAAGAACCGCCCTCCTTTATCCCGAAGGACCACGCTCTCTGTATAATGAACCCTCCCACTGAGGAGAATGCCCACCCCTGCTTTTTTATTCTCCAACTTATTCGAGGCAAACCACCTGCCTGGGTATTTCCCCCCCGATACCCTCCATTCGTCAATTCTACGCAAATGCGTCTCCTGAATAAAGACAACATCTCCCCTAAGCCGCTGTATTTCTTTATACATGCGGTGTCGCTTAATCGGGGAGTTCAAACCACGGACATTAAGGGTCAATACCCGCCACCTATCCATTGGGACGCCACCACATACAGCTAATTACGAGCTGCGGTAGAGTAGGGCCCCCCTCTTTCCCCCCCCCCCTCCCCCCCTCCTCCCTCCCTCCCCCAAACCCCCCTCCCCCCCTCCCCACAACTCTCCAGTCCCCACTCCAATAAGGATATAGGGCATGACGCACAAAGCCCAGTAGCAGCCCCAGCCCGCATAATCGCACCAGCCTGCTTCCCCGTTCTCCCAATCCCACAATATAACTCACAATAATAGCCCAGCCACCTTTAGCAACCCACCACCCACTCACCCCCCTAACACACTCACACCGCCGCCCCCACTTACATTCACCCTGCTCAACCAGCATCCATTCTTCCCCCTGCAGTGTCCTGTTAGTCCTTCAAACAAGAAGACAAGAAAGAAAAATGTCCATTAGTAAGCAGTCCAGGAGCGCTCAGCGATCGCCCAATTGGCCTGGAACACGCCTTTGGCGCCGCAAGCGTTTCTCTCCCTGAGATGTCCGCCGCCATCGACTCTCTTCCTCTCGCCGCTTCCCCGGCGTGGAACTAGATGTCGTCGGGCCCTCCAGCCAGCCTGCTTTCCCCATCACCTCGCTGGCCTCCTCCGTCGTGCGCAGGTAGTGGGAGACGCCTGCCAGAGTAAACGAAATGCCAAAGGGGAAAGTCCATTTATATTTAATGTTTCCCTCTCTCAGCTTCCTGGTGAGGCCTGCCATCTCCCGCCGCTTCCTCATAGTTATGGCCGAGAGATCTGCATAAATCTCGACCTTCTGGTTAGGACCATCTCACCTCTGTAAGCCTTCTGGCAGCAGACATCACAGCATTCTTGGTGGCATATTCATGAAAACACGCGATGATATCGCGGGATCTGCCCTCGGTCCGCGGGCCTAGCGCTCGATGGGCCCGGTCTATCCGCCAGCACAGGGCAGTCGATTGCTCACCCGCCTGCTCCATAATCTGATGCCCCAGGGTCTCCACAATCTTTTCACAGTCCTCTCTCTCCTGAGATTCCGGGATGCCCCGAATTCTAATGTTTGAACGACGGGAACGGTTCTCAAGATCTTCAAGCTTAGACCACAGATCTTCCTGAGTCCCTATGGCCCCGTCCAATTTTTCCTGGAAGGCATTCATGCTATCTTCATGTTCCTCCAGCTTCTCCTCCACCTCCCCCAGACGCTGGCCCACCTCCTTCACTTCAGATTTCAAATCCTCAATCCAAGATTGGGCTTCAGACTTGAAGTGGGCTAGGTCCTGTCGCAAGGTGGCAAACCAGCTATGCAGCTCACCTTTAAGCGATGCTATTTCGCTGTCGCGGGGGGGTGATCTACCGTGTTCGTCCATGTTCGTTGCACATGGTGCCGCCATCTTGGCCTTCCCTCCGGCGCTGCCAGGCGTATTTTTGAAAGCAAAGGACTTGAGGTCCGTCCCGCTTTTCTTTGCTGCCGTCATCCGGAGTGCCCAGTTCCCACCAGCTAGAGGGGTACGCTTGGAGGTAGGTGGACCACTTTTTAGGGGGCTATAAAGCAGGATTTACTCAGCCCAAGACGGAGCTTCGCGCTGCTGCTGCCGTCTAGACCCGTGACGTCATTTCCTCCAGCCGGATTTTTCTATTCTAAAGGAAAAAGTTGGGCCTAGTGCCCAAAATGGCGCGTGGCACCTGAGGAGAAAAAAACTGGAAAAGACTCCAGAAAAAGGAATTTTGTTTTGAAAAAAAGAAAGAAGAACCGGCAGTACCGGTGTAGTGTCGAAGGAAGGCAGACGCGACCACAAAAAAGAAGAATAGAAGGGAATTATTTTCTGCAGTGACAGGATGTGCGACCTGTCGACTCCGCGAAAAACGAAGAACTGGAGAGGGACAGTGGAGAAAGGCAGGAAGGCAGCACGCAGGCGCTGTGGGATGCTTCCAAAAGCTTTCCTATTGGACGCTGGGGAGCGTTCCTGCGCAGGCTCCGTCGGTACCGACGATACCCATACTGCTTAAGCTGCCATTTCCACCGCTGAACTCCTGCCCAATCGGGGCAGTGGGAGAAAAGCCCGCGGCAGCCTGAACCGCATAAGAGCGGCGTCCCTACACCGAGGGAGCCGCTGCCATCTCCACCGCTGAACTCCTGCCCAATCGGGGCAGTGGGAGAAAAGCCCGCGGCAGCCTGAACCACATAAAAGCGGTGTCCCTACAGGGCGCGCCCGCGCCTTGCAGGCCCACGCCAGAGGGCCCTTTGGCATGGCTCTTAGGCGCGGCACAGAGGCGCAAACAGGACCATATCCAACAAGAACTGAGAAGCAAAAAACGGCAAAACAAACACCACCGCAGCAACCACAGCAATGAAAAACATCCCAACCCACCACAGCAGCAGAAAACAACAACGACTAAAGACCCCACCACTCAAACGGATCAGCACTGAAACACACCTCAGACCCAAAACACCAGGTACTCTCACAGATCATGCCACCCTTCTTAGCCCCCATCTACCTCCTCACTCCTCTCCTGACCTTCTACCCCTCCCCTTCAAGCAATAACCTACTCTGGCCTAACAGCACAACCCACACACACCTGCAACCCTAAACAAAACCACTCTCACGCACGGCATACTCCAGCCCATACCCCCAACCCCCCAAACTACCACCACCTCTCCATCTCACTAATAAACGCACGCTCAGTCAGAAACAAATATCACATGCTCCAGGACCTAATCACAACCAAGATTGACATCCTATATCTAACGGAAACCTGGCTAACAAACAGCGATACAGTGATAATGAACCAACTAACCCCAAAAGGTTACAACTTCCACCACTGCTCCAGAGCACACTCCAAAGGTGGAGGTGTAGCCATCATAGCAAAAGCCGACCTCCACCTCAGGATCCATTCTTCTGAAACCACTAATGAAGCAGATCTCCTCACCCTCACCAATAAACACTTTTCAATATGTCTAATCTACCGTCCACCTACCACAAACACTGACCTACCAAGGATACTACAATTCATATCTGAGAGCACCAGCTCAGCAAAGGAACAAATCATCCTAGGAGACTTTAACCTCCCTTCACTTCAAGAGGAACAAGCAGAAACTTTCACCATCGCCATGACAGCAATGAATCTGATACAGATCATACAAGAATCCACACACGAAAAAGGGAACACACTGGACCTCATATTCCTAAACTCTCTAACTGCCTCCTCATGCAAGACTCCGCAGATCTCGCCTGTACCTTGGTCAGACCACTACCTCATTACCATATCCCACATCTACCAAACTATGACCAACAAGGAAAACGGACACCACGCTAGAAGATTTAAAACATTCAACAAAGAGGACTTCTTAGCTCAAACTCTAACTAAACTACAAACAAACTCCAGTAACATTGATGACCTAATTCACAACTGGAATACCACAATCTCCACTGCGTCCGAAGCACCGACGAACAAAGCCATCACAAGACCCACCTCCACAAAAGCCAGATGGTTCACTCCCAGTCTCCGAAAGCTAAAAACAAAACTCAGAAGAACCGAAAGAAAATGGAGAAAAACCAAAACTAACAGTGACAAAACAAAATACCTATGTGAACTCAACGCATACCACTCAGACCGACAAAGCAAAGAAAACCTACCACACGAAAATCATAAACACATCCATAAATAAACCTCATGAACTCTTTCAGATTGTCAAACAATTGACAAAAGCACCCAATAACTCTGACCAACTACCGAAGATTCCACCAGAGATACTAGCCCGACAATACAAACAGCTCCAACAACCACAAAACCCACATCTGAACTCCGAGGCAACTACAACAAACCACCACACCAACATTTACTGACAATGGACTACTTTCAAAGAAACCACTGCAGAAGAAATATCATCCACCATCTCCCGCCTAAACACCACCACCTTTCCGCTGGACCCCTGCCCCACTGACTGGATCAAGAAAGCCAAAGAAAACCTGAGCACACCATTAACCCATATTGTCAACGAATCCTTCTTCCAAGGTTGCATGCCGGACATCCTCAAAACCACAATCATCCGACCATCCCTAAAAAAACAAAACCTAGATCCACAAGACCCTGCATCCTACAGACCGATAGCAAGCCTACCATTCACCGCCAAGATAATCGAGAAGATAGTCCAACAGCAGCTTCAAGAACACCTAGACATCAACAACATACTGGACCCACAACAACACAGCTTCCGCCCACTCCATGGAGTCGATACCCTCATGTCCACACTGATGAACACCCTCATCACAGGAACTCAAGAAAAACACTCTGGATATGCCATGATCTTCCTTGATATATAAGCAGCCTTCGACACCATCTCCCACAACATCCTCATACGAAGATTGCAGTCAATTGGGATCAAAGACACCGCACTTCAATGGTTTCAATCCTACCTAACCAATAGACAACAACTTAACCGCACCAGCACCTCAACCTCGCCCCCCTTCCAGCAACACCAAGGAGTACCTCAAGGATCCACGCTATCAGCCATGCTCTTCAACATCTACCTACAACCACTCTGCTCAGTCATACGCACCCACAACATCAACTTCCATATATGCTGACGATATCATGCTCTACGCCCCAATTACAACCGCAAGCCCAACAAACATACATCTTTCAGCATGCTTCTCCGAAGTGTCCCTCTGGCTACAAGAAAACAACCTATCCATAAACATAAAGAAAACCGAAGCCCTCATAGTAACAAAAGACCCTGACTTCACACCACCTACACACCTCAAATAGGAACCACACGCATTCAAATACAGCCACAAATAAGATACCTAGGTATTATCATCGACCAAGCTCTAACCCTCAAGCAACAAATTACCAAAGCCACAGCAAATATATTCCACAAGGCGAAAACAGTGCAGCGTCTCAGACCTCTCCTCGAACCTCAAGACTTCAGGACGGTGATGCAAGCTATGACACTCCCACATCTAGATTACTGCAACATAATCTACCATGGACTACCAGCCACACAGACCAACCCCCTCCGAACCGCATTGAACACCACAGCAAGAATCATTCAGAGAGCAAAGAAAAGCGACCACATCACCCCAATTCTAAGAGACCTACACATACTTCCCTTTGAGGCAAGAATTAAATACAAGTCCATCCTACTCACCCACAAAGCCATCCACCAAGCACAGAACACCCAGCTTCGCACCCTGCTGACCCGTCCAGCCCATGGCAAAACAACTAGACAGACCTCCAGCAACTACCTCACCGTCCTTCACAAAAGAACCAAATGCTCTCAAAGGACGTGCAACCGAGCCTTCAAACTCTATGCACCCTCCTTATGGAACTCCCTACTGAGCCACCTCAGAAACAATAATGATCTCCCATCATTCAGAAAAGAACTAAAGACCATCCTATTCCAAGAATATTTCAAGACAACCCCCACCAAAACATCTAACAACACCTGAAACTCACCATGAACCTATGAGTGTCAACAACACTGTACTGTCCATGTCTGAAGTCTCTTTTATGTCGTAATCATCAATGTTGCCTACCTGGTGATGGCCCCACCCTGATACTTAATTTTCCCCACCCTTATATGTAACGCCGCTTTGACCCGGTGAAAAGCGGTATATAAATGCAGTTAAATAAATAAAATAAATAAATAAAGCGAAACACGCCTAAAAATAAAATTGCTAAGCAACAAAATATAAAATACAAAGAAAATTGGAATATTTTACCATCTAAATTCAGTAAAGAAGCTAAAACTCATTTTCTACAAATGCCCTTGTACAAGTAAACTAAAACAAAAAGGCAAAAAGGGAAGTTTTTAATGATTTTTGTCCCTAATATGCAATATGGTCCTCTCTTGCTGATCTGATGCTTAGATTTGGCACTTATAGTTACCTGAGGCAGAGATTGGAATATATGTCCCACCTTCATCAGCACTGCCAGCATTATGTTTGCTGCGATCAGGCCTGCAATCTGCAAGACAGCATTGGATCCCGTCAGACATAACTCAATGGCATGGGGGAGATGACTTATCATTATACCTCAGATGAACATTATGGGCCCGATTTTCTTCTGGGTGGGCTATGCACCACTATGGCGCATAGCCCTGCCCAGTCACCCTTAACCCCAGATATTCAATGCCATGGCGACGGCATTGAATATCTGGGTTGTGCGCCAAGGGGTCAACGCCACAGAGCCTAACCGTGTAGTAGTGATATTGGATCATTACATAGTTAGTGGTCTGCAGCTAGAACTAGGGGAGCCAAAAGCTGGCCTAGTTTTAGCCGTGGACCACTAACCATGTAGTGGTCCAATATTGCCGCTACACCATTAGCGGTAGTCACTGCCTCTGCTCTGCCCTGTAATATTCCCAACACATAGGGGACATAGTTGGGGATATTCAACCGCACTAACTATGTAGGTGCCATTGAATATCCCCATTTAAAGCATTTACATGGTTTACTTGACTGTAAACTTTGTAAATGCCTTTCAAATATCAGGCCCTATATGCATAAGACACGTGTGCCAATGGTTAGAGATATGTGATGCTTTGGCTAAAAACATCCGATACTGCACCATAACTATATCTGCTGTATGGATAATGTAACATCTCTTCATATTTTCATTCATTTATGCAAACCTTAGGACTAGTCTATCTACAAGTCTATAGGAATGGGAGGGGGTAAGAAGAAGCATCTATGCAAAAGAACAAAACATACTAACAATGTATTTAACAAGAAGAAATTAGACCTTACCTGCTAATTGTCTTTCCTTGAGATCTCTCCGGGCCAGTCCAGGGACAGTAGGGTTGTCAACCTCCTCCAGCAGCTGAGGACTGAATTCTGAAGTTTTACTGACATCTATCCGGCTCCCCCTGGTGTCAGAACCTCAGTCTACTCCTGTCAAAGCAGTCTGTGAAACTATCTCATTCCACGATCCAAAACTATTGTAACAAAAACCCTATAAACAACAAAACCAAAACATCCAGAGCCTACCTAAGACATAGTCAGCTCCTCTTTCTTTAATTTCTTTTTTTTTTTTTTTTACTTGCTATTATATCTAATCTCCCGCTACTACCCGGGAGTCCCATAGTCCAAACCGCTCTTGACTGGGCGGAAGACCAATAAGCCCCTGTGTTGAGTCCCCCACCCCGTAACGCTAATGCCCCCATGTCCCTTAAAACATGGCCAACTGACGTACCAGACTCTACTGTCGAAATTCTGCCACTTCGCAAATGCCTTGGGTGGGCCCTGGACTGGCCCGGAGAGATCTCAAGGAAAGACAATTAGCAGGTAAGGTCTAATTTCTTCTTCCTCTTTGTCTCTCCGGGCCTGTCCAGGGACAGTAGGGAAGTACCAAAGCAGTACCTAACCTCGGGAGGGACCCGCAAGGCCCGCTATGATGGCTGAGGCCCCCACATTTGCGTCCCCCCTGGATTGAACATCCAATCTATAATGCTTGGCAAAAGTATGAAGTGATGACCAAGTAGCTGCCCGGCAGATGTCCACTGGCGGAACTAATGCGAATTCGGCCCAGGATGCCCCCTGGCTTCGAGTAGAATGAGCACGTAGCCCCTCTGGGGGTGCTCGACCGCTGGCTTGATATGCTGCTGCTATTGTGTGTTTCACCCATCGAGCAGTCGAGGCTTTGGAGGGCGCTTCACCTTTCCGAGTTCCTCCAAATAGTACGAACAATTTGTCTGTCCGTCAGAAAGGTTTCGTCTTTCTAAGGTATCTCCGGAGCACTCTCCCTAAATCCAACTTTTTCAGGGCCCCATCTATGGGCTGTCCCCCCTGGCCCCTAAAGGTTGGCAGAGAAATAGGCTGATTCACATGAAACCTTGAAACTACCTTCGGGAGAAAGGAGGGCACCGGCCGCAACATTACTTTTTCCTCGGAAAATTGGATATACGGCTCCCTACACGAGCGCGCTTGGAGGTCCGAGATCCTTCTCGCCGAACACAATGCTACCAGGAAAGCGGTCTTCCATGAACAATCTCTGAGCGACACCCCCCTTGCTGGTTCAAAAGGAGACCTCGCCAGTGCTTCCAGGACTAAGTTCAGATCCCAGGCCGGAACCACCGGTCTAACCGGGGGACACAGGTTCTTCACCGCTCTCAAAAACCGTAGAATATCTGGGTGCCCAGACAAGAGCACTCCTCCTACCTTGCCCCTAAAACACACTAGGGTAGCTAATTGGACCTTGAGGGTACTTAGGGCTAAGCCCTTATCCAGCCCCTCCTGCAGAAAAGACAACACATCCGTCACCAACGCGTTGCAGGATCGAAGGCCCCTCTCTGCGCACCAGCGCTCAAAAATACGCCAAATATGAATATAGGCTATGGAAGTAGATCGCCTTCTGGCCTTTAACATAGTGGCTACTATCGCTGTCAAATAAGCTCTACGACTTAACCTCTCCCTTTCAAGAGCCAAGCCGTAAGCAAGAAGTGATCCACGTTCGGCATGAGTAGTGGACCCTGGTACAAGAGGTTTGCCCGAGTGGGTAGCTTCCAGGGACTGTCCACTACGAGACGCACTAGGTCCGCATACCATGCTCTCCTGGGCCAGTCCGGGGCGATGAGAATCACCTGACACTTGTGACGCTCTATCCTCCGAATTACTCGACCAATCATCGGCCATGGAGGAAAAACATAAAGCAGCACTCCTGACAGTCATGGCTGCGCCAAGCCGTCGAGGCCTTCCGACATGCGTTTCCTGCGCCTGCTGAAAAAACGGCCGGCTTTGGCATTGTTGAAGGTGACCATCAGGTCCATTACCGGCCTCCCCCATCGCAGCGTAAGGTTGTGAAAAACTGCTGTGTTCAACTCCCACTCTCCTGGGTCTATCACATGCCGGCTGAGATAAATCGGCCTGTACATTGTCGCATCCTGCTACATGAGCTGCCGAAAAAGCTAACAGATGCGTTTCTGCCCAGCTCATCAACCGCTGACTCTCCTCCAGCAGGGCTGTACTGCCTGTTCCGCCCTGCCGATTGATATAAGACACTGTCACTGCCTTGTCGGAGAACACACGTACCGCTTTCCCCTTTACGAGATGGAGAAACTGCTGAAGAGCAAGGTGCACCGCTCTCAGCTCCAGGTGACTGATGGACCAACCTTTCACCTCTGGTGGCCAGCACCCCTGAGCCATGTGTGAAAGACAATGCGCTCCCCAGCCAAAGAGGCTGGCATCTGTGGTGAGGAGCACTCAAACTGGCTGTGCCAGGGAAACTCCTGCCCGAAGATGGCTGGGATCCAACCACCACTGCAAACTGTTGACGACCGTCTGCGAGTATGCCAACTTTCGATCCAGGGGATGATCTTGAGGCGACCATCATGTCAGCAACGCTTACTGCAGTGGACGCATATGTGCCCTTGCCCAGGGTACCAGATCCAAGGCCGCCGCCATGGAACCCAGAAGTTGTAAGTAACACCACGCCGTTGGAGCCTTTAGGCACAAAAACGTTGTCACCTGTCTTAAAATTTTTTGTACTTTGTCCTCCGGCAGAAAAACTGCTCCTACCGCCGTGTCAAATACCACCCCGAGGTAAAGGAGATGCTGTACTGGCTGCAACTGACTCTTGGCTTGGTTCACCACCCAGCCGAGCTGTTCTAGGAGACTCACCACCTGCGCCGTTGCCCCAATCGACTCCAACATGGACGGTGCTCGAATTAACCAATCGTCGAGGTAAGGATGCACAAGAATGCCCTCTTTCCTAAACGCCACCGCCACCACTACCATCACTTTCGTGAACGTACGAGGTGCCATAGCCAGACCAAACGGCAACGCCTGGAATTGAAAATGAACAATAGGTACCACAAAACGCAAAAACTTTGATGCTCTGGCCTGACGGGAATGTGGAGGTAGGCTTCTGTCAGATCTATGGACGAGAGCACCTCTCCCAGCTGCACTGACTGAATAACTGACCGCAGGCTCTCCATGCGGAAATGCGGAACTTGTCAGACGGCTGCCTAGGGTGAGAACTTACACAATCTTGACGATGCATATATTCATATGATTCTTGCAAGGTATTGTGGGTATTGTAGTTCATTCACTCCCAAACACAGCTGATGACAATAATTTGAGTTGTGAAACCAAGTGGTAAGATCAATAAAATACTTCTTTTATTGATGGGGTTTAATTCACCCAGCACATGTATGCTTGATAGCACTATAAATGAGGTTACTTGCTTGCAGTGTTTAAATGGATAACAAAAAGTCACAAAGTAAACCAGAAAACAACCTTCAGCTTGTCAGGCAATTAGCTAATGTGTTCTTAGCAAAATTACCAAATACAAAGGCACAAAGAAAAGAATAAACTTTGCTGGTTAGGTTAACTTCTGCTTATTTTCCACGCAGATCTCAGCAGTGATTCTCCCTTGCTCACACACACAATCAGGTGCAGCTTTAATTACTATCAATTGACCAGCTGTAAGCCTTTAGCTGGCTGGCTGCTACTGTGTGAACCCAAATCCTGCTTTAAGAGCTGTTTGCAGTGGAAATAAAGAACAAAGTTAGGTTTCTTTGTGATGGCTGATGTGTTTGCTCATAGAAAACTAGCAATAGCATTTAGATAAAGAACAGTCCATGTAAATAGTTTCATCTGCTGTATTTCCCCCTGCATCAACAATCATAGGGTCAATATCATACATTGGCACAGATGAGTCTTTCATTAAGGCACTATCATGAGAATGCTTATTCCCTTGCTGCCATTCTCTATTATAGATAGGGTCTGGATCAGTGTTCATACCTGAGCCTCTCCTGCTATCATTATTCCTCTCTGTATAGCCTGGCCAATATGTAATCCAATTCTGATGTCCAGCCTTCCAATCTTGATCCCTGGACGCTGGATCTTCTCTCACATACCTTCTGGCCTTGGTCTGAAAGTCCCTTCCACATGCAGTCTTCTCTCTTCCAGGTAGCCACTGGTGATTCCTATCTCTGCCACTCCATTCCTCTGGCTGAATCCAGTCCAATGGACTCTGCTGGCTTTTGGAATACCTCCCAGTATGAGTACTGCCTTGGAATCTCCCAGACCTTCCAATGGCCTTTCTTCTCTTCCTTCTAGAGAGTTTCCTTCTCTCTCTATCTGCTTGGCTTGGCTTCTGTTTCTCCAGGTGATACTGATGCTTGTAGCCGTTGCTGTCTCTGTATCTCTTCCTCCCTCTGTAGCTGTTATCTGAAGAATAAGCTCTATTCTTATCCTGTTCTAATGTGTGCTGCTCCCTAACACAGCGCAGCTGTGTTGAATCAGCCCCTGCCCTTTGAGATGAGTGCTTAGGGATTACCTCATAGCTCTCTTGATTGCACACACATTCTCTCACTTCAGCCCCTCTCATGGCTGCTGGAAACCTGGTGCATTCTGGGACTGGTAGTCTTTTATGTGAAAATTCTGTTTTCTCACTTCTACCAGAACTGACAGGTTGCTTGTTCAGAGTCACATCATCTTTTCTATAGCTCCTACCTGAGCTATGATAAGCTTCCTTATCACAAACTCTTACACAGCGGTTCACATGTTTGAGATCCAAAATAGGTCGAAAAGACCCCTCCTTTTTGGGTACCATGAAATAAATCGAATATCGACCTAACCCTAACTGGTCTTGAGGGACCGGAACCACCGCTTGAAGCTGCAGTAACCGCTGAAGCGTCGCGGATACTGCTTCCTTCTTTTCCGCAGAACCACATGGAGACACCACGAAAGCCACCCCTAACGGCCGAGCAAACTCGAGTGCATAACCGTCGCGAATAATTTCTAGTACCCATTGGTCCGTCGTTATGGTGGCCCAGACGGAGAGGAAGTTCCGCAGATGACGTCCCATCGGCATCTCCATCTGGACCAACCTCCTTTCATTGTGGCTTCTTATTGGGGTTCTGCTAGGTACCGAAATATCCCCTGCCAAATCCCCGAGCTCCCTGAAAGGACTGCCCTCTGGATATAAAGCGCCCTCTCTGATACGGGGTAAAGCGAGATCCTCTGAATCTGCAAAATTCTCAGGATTGTCCCCTGGGCAGAATGTTAGGTTTCTGGCCTTTCGGATGATCCTCCAGAAGCCGACCGCCCCTGGAGTCTCCGAGATCCTTCACAATCTTTTCCAGAGCTGCTCCAAAGAGCAACATGCCCTTGTACGGGAGCTTGCTAAGGTGAGCCTTAGACGACGAGTCCGCCGCCCAATTCCTCAGCCAGAGGAATCTTCTGGCAGCTATCACCGACACCATTGATTTAGCTGAAATCCTTACCAGATCATAGAAAGTATCTGCTAAATAAGCTGCTGCCAACTCCAACTTTGCACCTTCCGAGGTAGAGCCCTCTTCACCTTCTGCATGAGAATCCCCTTGGATCCAACAAATTGAGGCCCTGGAGACATATGCTCCACAGATTGCCACTCGCAGCGACAGAGCGCTAGCGTCAAACGCCTGCTTGAGTAGGGTCTCCAATTTTCTACCCTGTAAATCCTTAAGGGACGCACTGCCCTCTACTGGAATTGTCGTCTTCTTCGTTACCGCCGATACCAAGGCATCCACCTTGGGCATCTTCAGTAAATCTTGTTCCTCCTGCGGCAGCGGGTACAGCCATCCGATGGCCCGTGCTCCCCGCAGGGTAGCCTCCGGACATTCCCATTCGGACTCCACCATCTGTTTGATTACCCTGTGAACCGGAAAACACCTTTGCTCCGCTTTAAACCCTTGGAGCAGTGGATCCTCCAAGGGCTCCTCCTGAGCCGCTGGCAGGGCAATATTTAGGGTTGCTAGTGACTGGGCAATAAGTGCTCCCAATTCTTCCTTTCTAAAGACCCTGAATAGATTAGGATCTTCTCCAAGCCCAAGTTCACCTTCCTCCAGATCCGCAGACCAGTGATCCAGGTCTGAGTCTGAGAGAATTTCTCCCTCTTCAGCACTAGGGAGAGCTGAGACGCGCTGACCGACGCTATCAGTGCTCGCCGCAGCCCCCAAGGCTGATGTGGATGATCCCTCCCCCGGGTCCAGAGGGGAGATCTCTCCTCTCTGTGCTCCTGAATGAATGGGGAGAGAGCCATTGCTCTGAACCTGCTGCAACTTCAGGCAATAGGCCTTATGTAGGGACAGTATAAAGTCAGCTGAGAAGAGAGCCTAAGCCCCTCTGCTCTGAAGACAATGGCTATGAAGGAGCATCCTCCACCTACACAGGCTTTTTCAATTTTGTCTTCCTCTTCCCGGACTTTTCCTGACTCGCTGCAGGAACGAGAGCGCTATCCAAAATGGCCGCTATTCCCGCCTTTTCTGTCCTGCCTTGTAGAGCCCCCAACGGTTCTAAGGCCTGCGGCTTGCCTTCCATGCTGCCGCCAACCCACCGTTGAAGAATACTGCCTGTTCTAATGCACCGCCGGCAAAGCCCCGTCTCGGAGAGCCCCCGCCGACAGCTACACTGAGTGCACACTGCCGAGTCCGGTAGCATGCGCATCCCCTCACCAAAGCCAAAAAAGCTAGCCGACGAAACGAAAAAACAATCGCACCCCGCCTAAGAACCAGACGTACTTGACCAGCACCACGCTGCCGATCACTCGAGTCACTCACACCTGCTGCTAGCGGGCGAGTGCACTCGCTTCCGGAGGCTGCTGATTTGTCTCTGGGGCTCCCAGATCCTATTTGCGCTCTCACCCGGTCTCTGGAGCTGCTAACTAAGGTAGGCTTTGCCTCCACTGCCCACTGCTGTGCAAGGCTTGGCAGCCAAGCTGTCTTTTTTTTTTTCAACCAGCTGAAGTAAACTCCAGTCCCTTTGGTGGAGTTCCCTGCTAGGGTCCCCCACCTCCGGACTTCTTCTCTCTCAATTAACAATGTAAAACAACAAACTAGTTCTCTCTTGATAAAATTCCTTTTCGTCTCTCCGGGAGCCTGTCAGCTCCACGTCCCTTCCAGCTGCTGAGGACTGAAAGACAGGAGTAGACTGAGGTTCTGACACCAGGGGAAGCCGGATAAGATGTCAGCAAAACTTCAGAATTCAGTCCTCAGCTGCTGGAGGAGGTTGACAACCCTACTGTCCCTGGACTGGCCCGGAGAGACGAAGAGGAACAGTCTTCTTCCAAAACTGTAAAGGCAGAGGATACTTCTGAGATTAAGGACTATGTAGAGTATGTGTCCAAGAATAGGACATGCACTCATTTATAAAACATGAAGGCAGGATCAGATTTAATAATTTGGTGCCCACAGACTGGAATGCAGGGTAGACTAGAGTGGCAGGGAGGTGTCTCTTTGAAGCTGCACTAGTAAACAGACCTAAAACAAAAAGAATCAGGCCTTTTTTGGCGCCTTCAAAATCTGGCATCCTAGGCAGTTACTTGTATTACCTATTCCTAAATCTGGGCCTACATGAAAATCAGCCATATACAGGAACAGGAGCCGATTATCTATCTACAAGAAACATATCTGCGGTAATATACTAATCCAAGGAGTAATACCAAATAGCCACATAATCCAAATGATACAGATGCTAATAACATGCATACTTAAGGCAAATTTTCAAAGAGAAATTAATCATGTTGTTTCTTGTTGAAAATCAGTATGCAAAAAAAGCATGCATGAACATACTGGTCTTTATCTGCCGTCATTTACTATGTTACTATGTTATATTAATGGGGTAACTTTATGAAGGTATTTTTTCCATGCATAAAGCCAGTTTTACACATAGAAAAGGCTTTTATAAACTTGTTCAGCCGTATGTGCACAAAAATGAGGCAATTCTACGAGGAGCCTCGTAAAGTTCTCCTAAAGCTCAGAAAAGCCTAAAAAGGCCTTTCTGAGCATATGCTAGCAACCCTCCACCATTGTGCCTGCCCCTTTCTACCTCAGTCTGTTCTATTCGCCCAGCCATGCAGCTGGATCTTCCTGCTGTCCTTTAATTTTATTTCTTTCCTTTATTTATTTGATTCCTCTTTCCATGTTTCCCTAGTAGTTTATTTTCTTTTCCATCTTTGTCTCCTCCTAGCTCAAGAGGAGTAGGTCCCGGCCTTCAGCCGCCATCCTGACCCAGGATGCTACCTTCCTGTAGTAGATGCATCAGTCGCTGCATGGGGACAGAATCTCTCCTTTGCCAAGACAAAAGGCTGTCTCTATTACCCTTGGGAACCCCCAAAGACAAAACTTTCATCTCTTCCTTGGGCCAGCTAATGCACCACGGGGGTCATTCCAGAACATGAATAAGGGTCTGTATGTGCAGCGGGGATGTTTATTTGCCAAAAATGCCCCTGACCGTATTCTGAAACACTGCTATCATATACGTACACGGCGCAAGCACGGAGATCTCAGAACATGCCCAGAAGGGGTGGAATGGGGGGATGGATAGCCAAGGAGATATATGAAGTGTATTCAGGAAAGGTCTGTGTATGTTTCAAGTGTTTCCCAGAAACGTCCACATTATTCCTGCTGAAACATGATATAATCCAAAAACGACCCCAACCAGTGACAAATACAATCCAAAACACCCAAAGTCAGCAGATAAGAGGAATTGGTTCCCTCTCCAATTTTTTGTCAGACAAACCAATAGAGGGGAGCATGAGTCTCACCCCCATATGATGGCTATGTCCATTTTAATCAATATAGGTTCTTAGAATCACTAGGAAAAGAACTTATCTTATGGCAGCAAACGTTGAGCAGTAAAAGTGAATTGGAACAGGACACTACCCGACGTGCACATTTCGGGTCTGACAACGACCCTGTTTCAAGTGCTGTTCGATGTGCTGCTCCTCCATTCATTAAAGCTGAACTGCCAATAGTCGCACCAAACGTTTAGCCTGATTTGATTCTTTCTAATGAACAAGGGGTTCCCCAATGATGATGAGGTAATTCCCTTTCTCATTGGTGGTTCTGTTGTTAAGGGCTTCTGGATCAATCAATGATTTAGCAATTGGCCCTCTAAAACCCAACGTTTACAGTTGGTGCAGCTACTGGCAGATGGAGAAGGACTAAAAATCAAATGCGTCTCCAGGAATACAAGATAAAGCAGAGGGAATATAATGAGCTCATTCTAAATCACAAGAAACAATTCCATACAAATATCATAATGAAATATTTAAACTGCCCAAGAGAGCTTTTTGAGACAGTATAAGCTGTCAGCAGATCTCCACAGAACCAGGACGTTGATACAATAATACCAGAGGCATTCACAACTCATATCCAGAACAAAATCACCTCCACAAACCATGCAACAAATCAATCCCAAGCTCCTAGGACAAACTCAACCAACCCAAACAACTGGCCTTCTTTCTACTCAATCACTGAAGAGCATTGCAACAAACTAACGAAAACACTGAACACAACCACATCTCCACTCGACCCTTGCCCAACCTCCTGGATAAAGATGATCATAGAGGAACTTGCACCTACACTCTGCAGAATAGTAAATCTATCTTTAACACAAGGATTCGTGCCACCTCAGCTAAAAACATCCGCTATAAGACTTTACTTAAAAAGCAATGCACCTGACCCAAACTCACCATCATCATACTGACCTAAATACAGGATACCTCTACTAGCAAAACTAATAGAAAAAACAGTACAATGGCAATTACAAGATCACATTGACTCAACTGTCCCACTGGATCCACAAAAGCACGGGTTCTAAAAATATCACGGGGTAGAAACACTGTTAACCTCCCTAATCAACACAGTACTTAAAGAAATTGAAAACCTAAAGCAAGTATACATACTCATTTTCATAGATATAATCTCTACCTTTGATTCAATAAATCATTCCATATTCCTGGACAGATTGATGGAGATAGGAATCAGTGGCACTCCATTGTCATTGTTCCCCTCATACTTATCTGATCGACAGACTCAAATCAAGATCAAGAACGGAACTTCCAAACCAGTCACATTGCACCAAGGAATACCACAGGGCTCTGCACTATCTGCCCTTCAATTCAACATATACGTACAACCAGTCTGTAAAACTATCCAAGAACACAATATACAATATCACCTACATGCATATGATCTGACGATTTATTCCACATTCAACACCAGAAAACCCGATTACAAAACCATTACCTCATGCCAGACATCAGTTACTGAATGGCTAGAATACTGCAACCTCCCAATTAACTACAACAAATCTGAGGTTCTCACTATTACAAGAGACACTGCTTTCAATCCTCCGGATAAACTACTAATTGGAAATCAACCAATCCCTCTGAAGAAGGAAGTGAAATATCTAGGGGTAACTCTAGACCAAAGGCTTAACACATTAAGAAGATTACAGCCACAGTCTACTTTAAAATGAGGACCCGGACTTCCGGTGGCATGGTGGGCTAGGGAAGACGTGTTTTTCCTAGCTCCGGAGCCCGCTCCTCCCCCATCAGCTTTTCTCTGCTTTTCCATAGTAAATTTACTCGGGGGAGGTAGCCCAACCTAATAGTGTGCTTACGGGTTGCAGTGGCGTCGACTTTGCAGTTGGAGAGGCTATGGCCACGAAATCTGCCCGGAAAGAAAAGCCCCGCGGTGTGGAAGCCAAGATGGCCGAGAGTGGCGTGGAGGGCCAGATCCTGCCTGCACAGGGCTTGGTAGTGGCGGAGGTCTCCAAAGCAGTAGTGCTGGCTCTGGAGGATCGTCTCGGCGGCCTGGCTGCCCAGATGAGTACGGTGGTACAAGCCGTCGCGGACTTTAATGGACGCGTAGAGCAAGCAGAACAGCGTATAAGCACGTTGGAAGGTGGCCACACTCAGGCCTCCGATCGGATCCAAAAGCTGGAGGAACAGCTGGCAAAGCAAGCGGAGAAACTAGAGGATCTAGAGAACAGGAGCCGCCGAAATAACCTGCGGTTCATCGGCATAGCGGAATCGGTGAGGGAGGTCGATTTGCGCTGTTACCTGGAAAAGTGGATCCCCGACCATTTGCCATTAGCCGAAGGCTTGGGGGAGATCGTCCTGGAGCGAGCTCACCGGCTGGGCCCATACCGTGAAGGAGACAATAGGCCGAGGGCAGTCATCGCCAGATTTCTCAACGCTGCCCAGAAGGAGGGAGTCCTGCGGGCGGCTCGGCAGCAGCGCCGCGGTGGAAATGGCGCCAATACTCTCCTCATCTTTCAAGACTATTCTGCAGGGGTTTTCTCTACGCCGGAGAGCCTATAAAGAAGTTTGCAGCCTGCTAGTGGAGAGGGGCCTTCGTTTTACGCTGGCTTATCCGGCCCGCTTGAGAGTGGACTGTGACGGAGGGCAACGGCTGTTTTCGTCCCCCGAGGAAGCCATGGCGTATTGCCAACAGCGTGGTTGATGGCGTCGGCCCTTACCTGGCTGGAGGAGTGCTGTACCCTGGCTGGCTGTGGGCTTGATCCGCACTCCGCGAGTGCAGGGACCTTGTCAGATCCGCTCCTGGGACGGCGAACAGTAAATGCTGCATCTACCCTTTGGACTGCCTGTGGACCCTGGGTCTTGCTCAGGCCCTACTGGTTCCCTTGTTTATGCCTGTTTTGCCTGCTTGTATCCCCTTGTTTGGCCATCCTTGTTAGCGTTGGCTATTTTCCCTGGGGGTGTGGATTTTTGGACGGGTGGGGGAGGTGGGATGATGGGCTGAAAGGTTATCTCCAGGTATGTTAAGGGGTGCTGACTCGATTTGTGTTCTTTAATGGTGGAAGCAGTGGCGGGCTGACTGTTCCCTGGTTGGGCGGGAGGTAACTTTTTCCCTTTTGGGGCTTCTCCGGTGGTGGGAGCAGGTGTGTACTTGGTGTAGCTTGTGGTGGGACGCGGCCGCGGCGCACTCTACATGTTTAATTTTGCATGGAGGGGCGCTGCCCGCTTTGCCTGTGCTCGCTGGGCACTTAGCTATTGTTTAGACCGGGCTGCGGGTCTGCTACCCTGGTGGTTTGTCTCTGGTGGTTCTCTCCCTTTGGGGGGAGAGGATGAGCGGGACCTGCAGCGGTTAGTTCCCCCTTGGGGAGGGCGGCCTGTCTGGGTGCTTCTCACCACTAGCTCTGCTGCTTCTCACCACTAGCTCTTTACTTATTGTATCAGCCCTCTCTCCCCCAAAACCCAGTCATTTGTTATGAAGTGTGTAATTCTTTGCTGGCTCATGATCAAGGTGTAATGGCGCTTGCTAGTATCTTTTTACTCATAGTGGCTCCTTCAGGCGGCTCTCTGCTGGGCCCTGACTTCACCTGCGCAGTTAATGGCCCCGTTCGCGCCAAGCGGGCGCCATGTGGCTGGGGCCTACCTCTTTTGGTCTTCTCACCTTGTGGCCTTTTCATTTTCTCTCCTGTCTCAGGTTATTTTCATTTTCTCTCCGGTCTCAGGTTATTTCCCCTTTTACCTGTGGGCACTCTCCGAATTTCCGATTCTCTTAATCTCCTGATTTAAACTCTCTGAATTCCCAGAATCTCCTGGTCTGTGGCATCCCAGGCCTCCCATTGTGCCTCCCCGCTGCCCGGATTGCTCTCACTGGTTCTGTGCACCGTTCCTGGGTGAGCTTGCCACCGGAGTAATTCTGGGCGGCCACTAGGCCTCTCTGTATATTTCTCTATGTATGTCTGTTGATATTTCCCAGTAATGGGGCGCCCGTGTTGACATTTTGGGGGCCTCCCTCATCTCTTAATACTTTCTTGATTACTCTTTCTGGCCCTTTCTCACCCCTTCGTTTTTATTGTATCCCGTTTTCAGTCTCTGCCTGTTTTTTCTTTTCCCTTTACTGGGAGACTTGCTGAGGCTGGTGGGAAGTTGTGTATAGGTGGGGGGGATCCTGTGCCCTCTCCGGCCATGTGGGAAGAGGGCTCCCTCTGATGTTTGCTCTCCAGGGGGGCGTGGGATGGTCCGGGGCATTTATTGCTGGTTAGAATGGGTCTCCCTAACGGACGGACCCCCAATGTGTTTGTGAGCGAGGGGGGAGCTGGCCACTGTCGGCCGCGGGGGGCCGGTACCGCGGCATACTTGGTCCGTAGCATAGACGGGCCGGTACTCGGGGGGATGACCTCTCTGTGGGTGAGGGGGGATAACGACCCCCTATCTCTCCTTCTCCTTTCTTTAATTTTGTGCTCTTGTATGCTATTAGTCTGTTGATCTCCTCTTTGTCAAGGGCTGCTGATTGGGGGAGATGGGGAAGGCATTGGAATAACCTTGACGGGGAGGAGCGGGTGGGGCTGCATGCCCAAGAAGGGTTGGTGGGGCCAGGATGACTGGCTGCGGGTGTGTGGATAGTTTGAGTGGGGTTGATGTTGGGGGGGGGGGAGGGGGGGGATGGGGATGGGTAGGCAGGAGGGTCTGTTGGGTTTGGGGGGGATGGGGGGGTAACGGAGCATATCTGGGAGTGCGGGATGGCTGTGGTTTGGACGATGAGTGGGGGACTGGCTTGAAAGTGTTGGATGCTTGGTTTCTTTGGTTTATCCCGATTGGGTTGTTTTGGACAGGGGCCCTTGGCTGGGGGGGCCCTTGCTCACGTATGCAAACGGTTCTCTATCAGTGGTATCCCGGTTTGGTGCAGTGTAGTGGCTAAGAACACGCGAATAGTTAATTGGAATGTCTGTGGGCTGGGGTCCCCGGTAAAACGCTATAAGGTTCTACAATACTTGAGGCGCCAGAGGGCTGATGTGGTTATGTTGCAGGAGACTCACCAGTCGGAGGCGGAACATCAGAAGCTGGGCTCCGGCCCTATTGCTCATGTATATGGTGCTCCTGCGGTAGGGAAGAAGCGGGGTGTAGTCATTCTTATCGGCAAGTCGGCTAGTTGGACCGAGGAAAAAGTGGTGTCGGATGTCGGCGGCAGGTATGTGGCCGTCTGGGGGAGACTAGCTGGGAATAAGGTGTTGCTGTGTTCGGTTTATGGCCCGAATGTCTATGATGCATGTTTTTTCAGAATCTTTCCCAGCTGTTGTCGGCCGCAGACGGCTACCAGGTAATTATGGGCGGTGACTTTAATGAGGTTTTGGATGCTGGTCTTGACCGATCTGGCGGATCGGGGAGTGGAAGTCGCCGGGGGAGGCAACGCCTGAGGGGACTGTGTGAAGCCTATGGCTTAGTTGATATCTGGAGGGTGCTGCATCCCGGTGACCGCGATTACACTCATTTGTCTAGGGCGCATGGTACATGGTCACGCATTGAATATTTTTTAGTCGCGGAATCAGTATTTAGCTGGACCTCCCGGGTGGACATAGGATCTCTTGTTATATCCGATCACGCGACCGTGCTTCTGGAGCTAAGAGGATATGGCCTCTCGGCTGGCCGGATGTGGAGATACCCCCTGGAGCTGTGTGGAGACGCTTCGTTTGAGGCATTCTTGCGACAGCGATGGACGGAGTATGAATCCCAGAATGGAGCGCCGGATGTGTCTCCAGCTCTCCTTTGGGAAGCGGGGAAGGCTGTACTTCGCGGCGATATTATTAGTTACCTCAGTCAGCGACGTAAACGGATGAATCAGCAGATACTTCAGTTGGAGCGGGACTTAGGCACAGCGCGAAGAGTGGTAGCTGGTAACAAGACCGCGGTTGCTCAGCGCAGATTCCGGGAATTGCAGGCGGAATTGGAGATGTTGCTTCACCGACGGGCCCAGAAGTCGATGCTATATTACCGGTATCGGCTGCATCGCTTTGGGAATAAAGCTGGGAAATTGATGTCCTCATTGTTGCGGCCCGCCGGGGGATCTCGGCAGATAGGGGCGATAAAGAAAACGGATGGTACTATTACCCGTGATTCAGCTGAAATTGCGAAAGTCTTTACGGCCTTCTATCAGCGTCTTTACGCTAGTGATGGCGATAGGGACGTAGAGGGGCGCCTCCTCCTTGAGCGGTGTGGGTTACCGCGTCTCGCAGCGGAACATCTGGAGGCCCTCAATCAACCCCTCACAGGGCAAGAAGTCCAGGCCGCTATTCGGGCTTTGAAGAATGGGAAGGCTCCGGGAGTGGATGGTTATCGCAGTGAATTTTACAAAGCCCTGGGGGCTACCGTGGTGCCTCCCCTGGTGGGCTACTTTGAGGACCTGATACAGCGTGGACATTTCCCGTTTGAAGCCAATAAGGCCTTGATAACTATTCTGCCCAAACCAGGGAGGGACCCTCTTCTCCCGAGTTCTTATCGTCCCATTTCCTTACTCAACGTGGATCTTAAGCTCCTAGCTAAAATAATGGCAGACCGGTTGGCAACGTACCTACCTTTGTTGATCCATGGCGACCAGGTGGGGTTTGTGCGTGGGCGTCAGGTTGCGTACAGCCTGCAGCGGATTTTGCTATCGCTCGGAGCAGGGCGACTATCAGGAGACCCCTCTCTTCTCATCAGCTTTGATGCCGAGAAGGCTTTCGATCGGGTCAACTGGGGGTTTATGTATCAGGTCCTGGATGCCGTAGGGATTGGTGGGTTTTTCGTGGACGTGGTTCGATTACTTTATGCGCACCCTATTGGGGCGATTATGATTAATGGAAATATGTCGGCTGACTTTGATATTCAGAAGGGCACTCGGCAGGGTTGCCCACTTTCGCCCCTCCTCTTTGTCCTTTCGTTAGAGCCACTCCTGACTCTCATTAGAACTTCTTCTCTAATTCGGGGGATTCAGTTGGGGAGTGAGGAGTTCCGCCTTGCAGCCTTCGCAGACGATTTGTTGGTTCTCTTGGGGATCCGGTGGCGGGTCTGCCTTGCTTAATCAAGCTTATTCAGGAGTATGGGGAGCCGTCGGGGCTTCGCCTCAACTTTGATAAATCGGAGGCGTTATTTTTGGCCCCCGCGACACATCCCGGGTGGCACGGACCCTTCCCTTTACAGTGGGCGAAAGGACACTTTAAGTACCTACGTATTTACCTGCCGGCGCGGTTAGAAGATCTTTACCAGCTTAATATCTCTAAAATTATGTGGGAGGTGACGGTTTGTGTGGATCGGTGGTGGGACCTGCCCCTGTCCCTGGGGGGCCGTGTCGCTCTCTGCAAGATGGCGATCTTTCCGAAGATCCTTTACCCACTTCAGACGCTCCCGCTGTTTCTACGCCAAGTTGATATTCGGCAACTGGAACGCATATTTAACAGGCTCCTTTGGCGGGGACGGAAGCCTCGGGTTCGTCTGGCGATTTTACAGCAACCTTGGGAACTAGGCGGGATGGGCTTTCCCGATATTCGGCGCTATAATGTGGCTTGTTTGCTGCGTTATGTTCGCGACTGGTTATGGGATCTGACCGTATGCTCCCCGCTGAGGTTGTGGACAGCCGCGCTGGCACCCTTCCACTTGCGGTATTTGTTGCATGCCAAATCGATTAAGATTGTCCCCCTGGACTTTCGGGAGTATCTTCTTAGGCCTATTCGACTGGCTTGGCGCTCTTTTTGTGCTGGACGTAGGCTCTCTGCTTTGTACACCCCTTATCTACCTATTCGGGGTAACGCAGATTTTGCCCCGGCTTGGGAAGCTCTCCTTTTCGGTTCTGGGACTCTCTTGGGGTAGTGAACTTAGAGCATGTAGTAACTCCTGAAGGGGTCATGATGTCTTTTGCTGAGCTGCGTGGCTCCTATCCGTTGGAGGCTTGGGACGTCTTTCGCTATCATCAGCTTCGGAGTTACCTTCGTACGCTCCCTCTGGCAGCCTTGCGTGGGGAGGTCTGCTCGACGCTTGAGTTGGCATTGCTGGGGGGAGACAGGGGAGTCCGCGTGTCTGGTCTCCATCGGATGTTGTGGGAAGGTGTGTCCCCCTTGGAGGTGGATGCTTTGGCGACCGCCTGGTCCGGGGACTTGGGAGAGGCGGTTACTGTGGAGCAACTATTGGGAGGGTTGGCGGATATCCCGACTCTCAGTACCCAAGTGATTCATCGTGACACTCAGTTTCGGATTACGCGTCGTCTCTACTTTGCTCCTCTAAGGGCCTGGCGGGCAGGACTAGGGGCGCGTCACGGTTGTCCCCGCTGTGGGCAGGGCCGGGCGACTCTGGGCCATATGTTCTGGACTTGCCCCGCGGTTCAGGTTTTCTGGGGTAGGGTGGGTGACCACCTTCGCCGCTGCCTCTCCGGGCTGGAACCTCTGAGTGCACGGAATGCGGTGTTGGACATCTGGGAAGCCGAATGGGGGGAAGTACTGGAGCCTGTGCAATTATGCTGGTTGCGTCTGGTGCTGCTGCTGGCGCGGCTGACGGTGTTGCATAAGTGGTTGGATGTGCGGGGACCGTTGTATGGGCTTTGGCGATTGCGGCTGCATAACGCTCTGCTTCTGGACCAGCTGCATGCTGCGGGAGCCGAGCGGCGATGGAGCCGTTTTCTGCGGATGTGGGGACCTCATGTGCAATTGCTACCTGCAGGGGTGCGTCGGCGCATTTTACGGCGTCCCCCATAGAGAGTGGGTCTGAGAGTGTGGTATGGTGTCGGTTGGTGGACGTATGTCTGGTGGTTGGGGTCTTGGTTGGCTTGGTAGCAGTCCCTTGCTATGCTCCCTTTTATCCCGTATCTAGACTGCTCTAGCTATCCTCCTGGGGGGTGAGGGGGGGGGTGGGGGAGGGGGGGGTCAGTTGGGGCTCGGCTGACATATGAGGCGCGCGGGTGGCCTGGGAGAAGAACCCACCCTGGGCCTCCGCTTTGGACTGGTAGTAGTGAGTTGGCTGGGGCTCCCTGGCCGGGTACTGGGGGGTAGGGGGTTGGAGGTAGCTTGGGGGGGCATCGGGGGGAAGGGGAGGCTATGGGGGGGTTGGCTACAGAGGGAAGCGCGTAGGAAGTTTAACATGTGGGGGGGCGAGTTCCGGTCTCTCCCTATGTATGCTTTGCAACTGGATGCTTGTTGTTCCTTCTATTTCTTTCTTTCTTTCTTTCAGTGACGGCCTATACGGCCTATCCGGAATACGCGGTTGCCTTTGGTTTCCCCTCTATATTATGCTATTGTGTTAGTAGCATCATAGTGTGTTAGTTTCCAAACTGTTGTTTGCATCATTGTATTACTGTATGTGATTTTCTTCTCTGAATAAAAAGATTTAACCATAAAATGAGGACCCTTCAAAGCCTGCGACCTCTACTTGACCATAACCACTTCCGCACCGTATGTCAAGCAATAATCACTCCACATCTGGATTATTGCAATCTGATATTTCAAGGACTACCCAAATCCACAACTCAAACTTTGCAAATTGCAAAAACACTGCAGCCCGACTAATTACTGGATCAAAAAGACAAGAACACATCACTCCTATCTTAAAATCTCTTCACTGGTCCCCATACGATCCAGAATAAAATATAAATCAATAATGATGACATTCAAGACAATGCACAATCAGTCCACTGAATGCTTAAAAGAGCTAATCTAGAGGGTGCCAGATACTTGATCAAGGAGGAAGCAACATCAAAACAAATATCCATTATGGCATAGCAGCTGTCAGCCATAGGTTTCATTTAGCAGAATGATGTCTTTTGTGACTGCAAGTGAGAGTGTGTGGTGTGGGGGTAGCATGGAGAGATATGGTGTTCTGATCTGCAATTCAGGGAGGCCATGAATGGCTGGCCGGTACCTGGACCATTTGGATGACCGCAGTGTCACCAGGTGTCTGTATGACAGGGCAGCCATACATCAGCTGTACCAGGCACCGAGAGACATGACTGAAGTTGTGCCAACATCCCCCAGATTGTGCCATGAGGCCTAATCCTTCACCGGTCCAGGTTCTATGCAAGCTGCAAGAGTGGTGATATAGCTGGAAGCTGGCTGCCTGAGTATGATGGCACAGGGATCCTCCCTCCTATGCCCACACAGGCTGACCAGGGGAGCAGTGCCTCAAAGCAGACTGTGGGAAGGCAGACAGGGTGGCCCCACAGATAGCGTATGTATACACACCCAGGGGCGGCCCAAGGGGGGTTCGGGGCCATGTGCGGAGACTCGGTGCGGGGCCTCATTTGCATAAGTGGCCTTATTTGCATAAATATTTGCATAATGTTACCATACACTAACTTTTAGTAAACATGTCTCTTAATGAGTGTATGGATAAAGAAAGACTAAAAGATTTCTACATTACTATAATCCAGTGCCAACCGCCAGGCACATTAGGAACTACTACAAACGCTGCCCATTTAGAACCCATAGCAAACCCGCCGTATCCTGACAGCATTACCAGGACTCACAAAGCACCAAACCCTACCTATCAAAAGGCAACACTGCAAATATTAAACCAATACATTTCAGAGAATACTGGGGAAAGAGAACAAGTGGCAATGTCAAATAGGAATTACATAAACAGAATACCTCAGCTCAGTTACACATGCAGAACATAGACCATCACCAAACAAGGAATCACAATTTAGAAACAGGAAGGCAATAATTAAACTGGGAACCCCAAAAGCCAAACTTGGAATGTACAACAACACTGTAGAAATAAAACTATAAATTAATTTCCTCTTGTACCAAACAAAGCGCAGACGTTAATGATGCACATTTCCCAGAGCTTTCATATTCCAGTTAATAAATTCAAAATAAAGAGATATCTTTCTACCTTTTGTGCATTTTTTTCAATTGCAATTGCTCCAGCCACTTTCTTATGGTTTCTTCATGTTTTCTGCTAACTCTCCATCGTCTGCTGTCCATTTGTCCTTTCTTCTCTCTTCTAGTTTTTTTTCCATTCTCTCTCTCTACATCTGCTTTAACATACTAATCTTTCTCCTTTTGCTTCCTCATTCCTATTTCATCCACTCAAATTTTACCCCTCCATCCTCAATCCCCACTTACTCTCCCAATACCAGGCCAATTGTAGATTTTTCATCCCTTCCACACAAAATATTTTTCCTCTCTCCATTTTCCTCTCCCAGCCCCAGCCCCAGCCCATTCTAATCCTTCCCCAACATCAGCTCCCTTCTAGTTCCAGCCTCACCTGGCATCCATTCCCTTCTAGTCCCTGCATCAGCCCATTTCCAGTCCTAGCCCCCCATCAGCCCATTTCCAGTCCTAGCTCCCCCATCCATTTCCAGTCCGAGTCCCTTCATCAGCTCATTTCCAATCCTAGCCCCCCATCAGCCCATTTCTAGTCATTTCCTAGCCCCATCATCAGCCCATGTCAAATCCAAACTCCCCTCCACTCAGCCCAATTCCAGTCCAAGCCCCCCCATGAGCCTACTTCCATTTCTAGCCCCTCCATGAGTCCATTTCAATCCAAGCCCCCACCACAGCCCATTTCCAATCTTAGCTCCCCCCAACAGCCCATTTACAGTCCTATCCTAGCTGTCCCATCAGCCCATTTCCAGTCCGAGCTCCCTTCCCTCACAGCCCATTTCCATTCCAAGCCGCCTCCCCATCAGCTATTTGCCGTTCAAGCCTCCCCTTCCACTCAACCCATTTCCAGTCCCAGCAACCCCCCAACCCATTACCAGTCCTAGCCCCCCATCAACCCACTTCCAGTCCTAACCCCCATCACCCCATTTTCAGTTTATGCCCCCCTATAACCCATTACGTCCTAATCCCCCATCAGCCCACTTCCAGTCCTAACCCCATCAGCCCATTTCCAGTCAACCCCCCCATCAGCCCATTTCCTGTCCTAGCCCCGACCCCATAGCCCATTATCAGTCCTAACCCCCCATAGCCCATTACCAATCCTAACTCCCCCATAGCCCATTACCAGTCCTAACCCCCCATCACCCCATTTCCAGACAGCCCCCATCAGCCCACAGCCCATTACCAGTCTTAACCCCCCATAGCCCATTACTAGTTCTAACCCCCCCAACAGCCCACAGCTCATTACCAGTCCTAACCCCATCAGCCCACCTCAAGTCCTAAACCCTCCCCATCAGCCCATTTCCTGTCCTAGCCCCCCCATAGCCCTTTATCAGTCCTAACCCCCCATAGCCCATTATCAGTCCTAACCCCCCATAGCCCATTACCAATCCTAACCCCCCCATAGCCCAATACCAGTCCTAACCCCCCATAGCCCATTACCAATCCTAACACCCCCATAGCCCATTACCAGTCCTAACCCCCCATCAGCCCACAGCCCATTACCAGTCTTAACCCCCCATAGCCCATTACCAGTCCTGACCCCCCTCCCAACAGCCCACCTCAAGTCCTAACCCCTCCCCATCAGCCCATTTCCTGTCCTAGCCCCCCCATAGCCCATTTCTTGTCCTAGCCCCCCATCACCCCATTTCCAGACAGGCCCCATCAGCCCACAGCCCATTACCAGTCTTAACCCCCCATAGCCCACTACCAGTCCTGACCCCCCCCCCCCAACAGCCCCCCACAAGTAAGAGCCAGGGAAGAAGCTTGATGTACAGACTCAAGTAGTTTGTTCTAGGCATAGGGAGCAGCAAGGTGAAAGGAGCAATGTCTGGATTTGGCAGCAGAAGAGAAGGGCACAGTTAAAAGCAATCTGACAGAACAGCGGAATTCCCGAGGAGGGGTGTAGGGACAGATAAGAAGGGAAAGGAGCAGCAGAATGAATGCATTTATAGGTCATAGGCATGAATAAGGCATACATTTGTTGGTGAGCAATATTAGGCATTCCTTGGGGAACTGCAATGTTAGTTTCGGGTTTGATGCACTTGGTATGGGTGCATCCTTAGCAGTTTAAAGTGTGCTTCTAAGGATGACCAAAGCAGGAATCACTGGGGCCAGTAAAAATGTACCATTTGATGTAAGGTATGTCCTGACATATATGTTCATATTTACATTCTCTTATACCACATTAGGGAGCACTAGGATTACCCAGCCCTTTTCAGGGTCTGCAGAGGACTGGTATGTGGAATATGTTGCGCAGTCATTTCCCATTGGCATTTATGTCTAGTTTGCATCAGCACACTAGTCAGTGTGAAGGACAGCTCAGGAGATGCGCATTTTTCCTAAGGGGCGTGGTGTGGCATCTGTGGGTACATGCAGAGATGGGCAGGATCCGAAACGTGTAACATTTCAGAATACCGTGGGCGTGGGGATGCCCAAAATGTTTACCTGTGTCCAATAATATTGATGGGGGACATGCTTTTCCATGGCCTATGCCTGCACCCATGCGCGGGCGACATGCTGGATGCGTGCACATGCCAGCTGAATAGCACTGTGCCCATGCCACACCGAACATGTCTTGTTCCCCAATTACAGACCAATGGGCACATCTAGACCCACGGATGCAGCATTAGATTCAAAGGGAGCCCTAAAGGGAGCCCATCTGTGATTTAGACATGCATGTTATGGAATTGGGCTCTATGTGCATCTGCCACCAAAAGCACTAGCCTCAGCACACAGTAACCATCGCCTCACTCACATATTTCCGAAGTGCAGGCATTTCAAATGTATGGATGTTTAACCTACTTCCATCCTGGGTACATCTAGCAAAGGAGACAGTGCCAAAAGTTCAAGAAACACATCTCTAATATGAATCTAGGTCACCTACAACCCTGGGATAGCAGACCTACCTGGGTCCTCCTGGGAACAAATTATTCCTTATTTATTTATTTATTTAACCATTTTTATATACCGCGCTATTCATCATCAGTGTGGTTTACATTTTAACAACCTTGTACTTAAGCATAAAACATATGTCAAGTTTACAGATAACAGGGAGTGAACAGGGATAACTGGGGTTAAAGATTATCTCCCCTCAAGCTCTAATTACACTTGCTTCATCCACTCTCTTGGGAAATGAACATGATCTCTTCCAGATGCCTCCAAATAACCTATCTGGTGCTCACTGCTCATGCTTCCTACAAGTACATGCCACCATACATCCTACAAGCATACCCCTGGTGTCTGTGGGCATTCTTCTCCAAGCCACACAGTTGCTCAAGAGCCATTGCCCCTTACCGCCTTACCTCACAACCTCAAAGCTCTACTGCTACAGTTACTTGCTGACAGTTGGGGTGCCCTGCAATATTGCAATATGCACTTAGCAAAACCAGCTCCTTTCACCCCAAAGTCAACTTTGCTGCCTCCTTTTGGCCAAATGGCCCACCATTGACATGCCCTCCAAACAAAGGCCTCCTATGGCTGTTTTTGATGCTCCAGGCACACAGGCCTGGTCCTTAGCACTGGCTTACAGTTTTTCTTGCCTCTGGCTAGTGGGCAATCCATCATAGCACTTAGAAGGCCCCATCACACCACTCAGAAGGCTCCATCACTGTCATCATATATCCTTGACTATCCTCTAAGCACTGCTTGGCAGCTTATACCATTCATTGACTTTGTTCACCTTACTGGGACGAGTCACAGCTTGAACTGTAGCCTACGCTACCACCTCAATATCATTGAACTTTGCCTCTTTGCAGATTCATTCCATCCCAGGTAGTTACATGGGCTATAAAGGACGAACACATAGAACTCCACATAATGATCCTTCACAGCTCTCTGCATGGGAGAATCCTATGTGTGGCCAACTCATCCTACTTGTCCATGGAGAAAATGAAGTTGCCTTTAACAGGGATTTATCCACAGATAGCAGGATAAGTCAATCACACAATCTTGCCATCTTCCCTTCTAGGATGAACCTGCTTACAGCTAGATAACGAACTGAGATGGAAAGGGAGGGCATGAAGGGGGGCTAGCAATGCTCAGAAAGACCTTTCTAGGTTTTTCTGAGCTTTAGGAGAGCTAATCCATCCATGGGGTTGTCAGATGATGTCACCTACGTGTAGCTGACTTATCCTGCTGCCCATAGAGAACTCCTGTAAGAGGTATGTAACTTTGCTTTTCTTCCAAGACCTAAACACACCCACATAATTCCTCTTTTTAATATGGCTAAATTATGTCTGACATAGAATTCTTGCATATTTTCAGTCACATATGAGGCATGAAATTATGAAATTTAAAAATTTAAAAAATTGCCCTTTCTATGATATTCCTAGATCATTCATTGGTTAGCCATCTTCTTTCAAAAGAGCATCTGCTATAGTAGAGTCTAAATTAAAACAAATTCCATTGTAGCACTTGGCAGCTCTCATTGCCAGGTTAGGCAAATTCACTGACCTGTGTACTTCCACCTGACTTCTCCTGGATTATTGTTCTAGAGATGGTACAGCTGATTGTAAAGCTTCTGAAAAAGGCACCAACGATATTGCATAGACCCAGAGCTATTAGTTCCTACAAAACAAATCTAGTAGTTAAGAAAATATTAAATTAAGTGATATTTTTTTCTTTCTTACAAGTGAATTTCTATAATGCCATATGCAGTGGCTCCTGTTATAACAATTTAAGAGCTCAAGAACACCTGTTATAAAAATTGTGATAAAAAATATTTTGCAAGAATTGCAGAAAAAGGCTTGAGTTTATAACCACAAGGCCTGATATTTAGCGCTGGTATCTAGTGCTCCTACAGCGGCAAGCTGCTGGCGCTGAACTTTAAACCCAGATGTTCAATTCTGAGGCCATATCCAGACTCTAGCATTGAAAGTGTAGTTACTCACCTTTAACTGATGTTCTCCGGGGACAGCAGGAATGAGTCCTCACACATGAGTGACGTCAGCACTGACAGAGCCCTCGCGGAAGTACCCACCCAGCTTTCAAAGAAAGCCTTTGGGAGATGCTACCATGCATGTGTGGGCCCCTTCCTGCCCAAGGGTGCCATCTTGCTCAGTCAAATGACAGCTAAGATGGCAAAAAATAAAATAAAAGATGGTAAAGGAGCAACTCCAAAGGGAGAAGGGAGGGTTGTGAGGACCGATTCCTGCTGTCCCCGGAGAACACTTGTTACAAGTGGGTAACTACGCTTTCTCCGGGAACAAGCAGGAAGTCAGTCCTCACATATGGGACTCCCCAACTACATGCTACCAAAAGCCCATCAAAAGCCCACAGCGAAAAACACAGTTGTCCTCAAGGGGAGTCATGAGCAGCAGCAATTGAGTCTATAGATACAGACTACAATAGGACCCCTGTGTCCGATGGAAACCAGAACTCCAGTAGCCTGAACACAGAAGGGTCAGAGTAGGAGTTGCCTAAACCCTGAAAAGATTACGGAGCACAGTCCGGCCAAAGGCACTGTCCCGTCAGGACTCCCTTTCCAGGCAGTAACGGGCTGCAAAGGTATGAACTGAAGACCAGGTGGTGGCCTGGCAGATGTCCACCATTGGGACGAAGCGCAGGTTTGCCGCCAAGGCCGCCATGGCCCTGATACGGTGTGATGTGACTCGGCTTTCCAGCAGGAGCCTCGCCTGCTTATAGGCAAAGGCGATACAGTCCGCCATCCAGGTAGACCGTGTACGTTTGGTCACTGCCTCCCCAGACGATTGGGGTTGTACGAGGCAAAAAGCTGAGCAGCTTTGCGGTGGCCACGAGTATGTTGGATGTAGCAGAACGAGGCCCTCTTAAAGTCCAGGATGTGAGGGACCATCTCTCCCCTACTGGTGTGAGGTCTTGGGAAGAAGGTGGGAAGTACCACCTCCTGGTTGAGGTGGAAGGACAATACCATCTTTGGAAGGAATTTAAGATGCGTGCAGAGCACCACCCTGTTCTTATAGAACCTGCTATATGGCACCTCTGCCACTAAGGCCTGAAGCTCGCTAACCCTACGAGGAGAGGTGAGCGTGACCAGGAACGCCACCTTCCATGAGAGGTATCGCAGGTGGCAGGTAGCCAGAGGCTCAAAGGGCGAGCAAGTGAGCTAATCCAATATCACACTAAGGTCCCACTCGGTCACTGGAGGGCGACCCAGGGGTTTCGATAAGAGCAGACCCCTTAGGTCACCAGCAGCTGGACTGAGAGGGGTTTGCCATCCACCAGATGGTGGTGCGCAACAAGGGCATTGAGGTGCATCCTGATGGAGTTGGATTTAAGCCCAGATTGCGAGAGGTAGAAAAGGTACTGTAGCACCAGTCCCACCGGGCAGGAGAACAGGTCGGTCCCATGCTCTGCACAGCAAGATGAAAACCTGTGCCATTTGAGGGCATACACTTTCCTAGTGGAAGCCTTACGAGAGGCCAGCAGGATCTCCTCTACCTCACCCAAGAGGTTGAAAAGAGCTAGGGTCACCCTTTTAGCAGCCACGCTGTCAATGACAGGGATCCCAAGTTGAGGTGCAGAAGAGAGCCCTCCTACTGGGACAGGAGCCCTGGAGAGTTCCCCAAAGGGAAGGGGGTCTCCACTGATAGCTGGATGAGTAGCGGGAATCATGGTTGCCTGGGCCATCGAGGGGCTATTAAGATGAGCGAGGCCTTGTTGCAGACTGGTAGTTGTCGGGACTAGCAAAAAGGTCTATCTCAGGTTCCCCCCAGAGCTGAAAGTGTCAGTCGGCCACACTGGGGTCCAGCGGCCACTCGTGCTGCTGGAGGACCCTGCTCAATCTGTCAGCCAGTGAGTTTTTCTGTCCTGGCAGATATACTGCTCGCAGGAGTATACCCTGTCAGACTGCATAGGAGCAGGGGCCCACTGTCTCTCGGCAGAGGGCACAAGATCACGTGCCCCCCTGTTTGTTCACGAACATTGCCACCTGGCAGTCCGTCTGGACCAACACCAGCAGGTGACGTAGGCAGTGGAAAAAGACTCGGAGGGCTAAGTATATGGCCCGTAGCTCCAGGAGGTTGATCTGATGGTTCCTGTCATCCTGTGACCAGCTGCCCTGGGTGTGGAGCTCCTTGCAGTGGGCTCCCCAGCTGAGCAGGGAGGCATCCGTGGCGAGGACCCTTAAGGGACTCGGGGCTTGAAAGGGCATCCCCGCCTCAAGGTATTGGGGAGTCTGCCAACTGGCGGGTCACTGAGACTTTGTCCCAAAGGCATCCCATGGCCTGTGTCCACTGGTTCCGAAAGCACCACTGCATGGCCCTCATGTGGAGGCGGGGGTCTGGGGTGACGTGGACTCTGGAGGCCATGTGCCTGAGTAGGTGCAGGAGGAGCTGAGCGGGTACCGAGGGGCAGTGCTGTATGTCCTGGGCCAGGACCCTGAGACAGTTGGCTCGGTCTCCGGGCAGGAAGGCCTTTGCCTGGAGGATGTCCGGTCTTGCCCCTATGAACGTCACACTGTATTGGGAGAAGGTGGGACTTGGGGGTAGTTTATCACAAACCCCAAGTGTTGGAGGACCTGGATGGTGCTTGCAGTTGCCTTCTGCACCTCTGAGGCCGTGCCTCCTTTTATGAGCCAGTCGTCCAGGTAGGGGAAGACAAAGACCCCTTGCAGATGGAAAAAGGCGGATACGACTGCCAGGCATTTTGTGAAAACCCTTGGGGTGGAGGCCAAGCCGAAAGGCAGCACCCTGTACTGGAAGTGGGCCCCCCCCCCACCATAAATCGCAGGTACTGCCTCTGATTGGGGTGAATGAAGATGTGGGTATAAGCATCCTTCAGATGCAAGAAGCATAGCCAATCTCCCTGCTGGAGGTAAGGCAGCAGTGTTCCAAGGAAGAGCATCTTGAACATCTCCCTCACCTGTAACTTGTTCAGGTTGCGCCGGTCAAGGATGCGTCTTAGGCCTCCTGTCCTTTTTGGCACGAGGAAGTACCTGGAGTAGAACCCCTTGTCCTTGAGATGATGGGGTACTGGTTTCATCGCTCTGTCATCGAGAAGACCTGCGAGTTCCTTCACTAGAAGGTCCCAGTGAAGGGGAGACCTGAGGGGCTCTCTCGGAAAATAAGGAGGAGGTGTCTTGAGGTAGCCCTACCTGACCACCCAAAGTGCCATAGTGGATCAGACATCCCCCTGTGGGCTGCTGACCTCCTTGGGATGGAGAGGCTATGCCCAAGGAGTCAAAAACTCCCCCCAACTGGGCAGAGGCCGACATCTGGGGTCTGGGAGTTTTCTGCTTACGAGGGCCATGCCCATGTCCCTTGGCCTGCTGACCCTGTTGGGGAGCCAGGGAGGCCTGAAAAGGTGGGTAGTTTCTCTAAGCAGCCCTTTTCCTTGGGTAAAAGGGCTTTTTACCCGAGCCCTTCCGTCAGGGAGGGCAGCGGTCTTTTTAGAGAGCCTGGTCCTCGTTATGAACTCGGTCTCCAACTCGGCAGCCTTGACGGTCATGGGCTTGTCAAAGAGGTTTTCTCCTTGGCAGGGGACATCAACCAATTTGTCCTGAACCCATTGTTCGAGATCAGACGACTGTAGTCATGCTTGGCATTGGGCACCGATGCCCACCTCTGCTACTCTAGCCACCAACTCAAAGCAGTCAAAGGCTGCCTGAGACAAAAACTTGGAGCACTCATGGATAGTCTTGGTCAGGTCCTTGAACCGCTGCAGGGGTTCCTTGGACAGACAAGCCAAGAACCCGGCAATTTCCTTCGCCAGGTCTCTCAGGTACATGCCCATGTACAGCTGGTAGGCCTAGATGCGGCCGATGAGCACTGAGCCCTGGTAACACTTTCTGCTGAGGGCGTCCAAAGAGTGCATCTTCTGACTCTTCAGTTGATGCATGATCGACTTCACCACTATGTTGTGCGGCAGCTGTGATTTCTGGAAGCCCGGGCTCCGGCAGACTCGATACATCGAGTCAAGCCACTTGCTCACCACTGGCACCGATGCCGGTGTCTCTCACATATGGAGCATTAGCTGTTCTAGGATGGGAGAGATGGGCACGGTAAGCGATTTCCTCGGAGGGGCCTCGTATTGGAGGATTTCTAACTCCTCTGCCCGAGAATCCTCCTCCGATTCCGTCGGGAACACTAGGGCCTTCGACATGTCTCTGACAAAGTCAAGGAATGCCATGTCCTCCAATGGAGACCGCTGCCGGGCTCTGAAGTGAGAAAGTCCGAGGGGACATCACAATGGCGACAGGTGTCGGGCAACTCCTCGTCTTCCGTCTCCCACTCGGAGTAGTCTGTCCAGGACTCAATAGAAGGATGGCCCATAGGCCCCGGGGTTGATCCCAGCCATGGCCCTCCAAAGCCTCAGGCTGGCACCAAGCATACTGGTTGGGGACGATCTTGGCCCCAAACGGGAACCGGATAGAGGATCGTCTCGGCCTCCGGGGACGTCTTTGATGTCGAGGGCCTGGTGGTCACGGTGGAGTAACCGGTCGTACTGGACAATAGTTCCTGCTGCTGGTACATGAAGGCAGACAAACTGCATTCCAGGGCTGCCATTCTGGACTCCAGGCCAGAAAGCTCCGCAGCCATTGGCGCGGGTACCGAAGGAATCGAGCCCGACACCAGTTCCCCTAAAGGAGAATCCTCGACAAGGATGGTGCCTGGCGACTGAGGCCAGTCCGAGGTCGAGTCTTTCGAGGGACCTTTGCAGGCCGCTCCCTCTCCGATCCCTCGGACGAGCGTCTAAGATTGCGGGACCTAGTTTGGGATGCACCCAGCCTGTCGGAGGCATCCAGGGATGCCGCCTTCGAGGTTTTCTTCTTCTTCTTGGGGTCCCTCGAAGGAGACCCCCTCTCTGAAGAACCACAGTGCTGCTCGGTTTCCATAGAGCTGCCCTGAGATGCCGTGGCTTCAGATGAGGCCCTGGCCTTCGGAGGTACTGGGCACTCGGGGAAAAATTTATTGTGCTGCTGCTGCTGGCGGCTCGAGGGCCTTGTTGGACATCTTTTTGCAGAGACCGCATGCTGTTGGGTTGTGGTCCGGCCCAAGACAGCGAAGGCAGTAGTTGTATGTGTTGGTCAAAGACATAATTTTGGCACACCGATCACACTTTTTAAAACCACTGTTGCCATGGGGGAAAAATGTACCCCAGTGAGGTCTAAGACCCGCCGAGCTACCAGTTGGAAAAAAGGCATAAAGACGCCAGGGAGGGAAAAACTACAAAACGATTCAAACTCGATGCCGAGACAGCGAGGTTGGGTGGTGGGAAAAGTAACGGTGCAGTACCGGAGGCAAGTTTGAAACTCAGACTGAAAAATCAACTTTTTCTGAGGACAAGCCAGAGAGACATCTGAAGGGCTCCGGGAAAAATGGAGACTGAGCAAGATGGCATCCTTGGGTGGGAAGGGGACCACGCCTGCGTGGTAGCATCTCCCAAAGTTTTTCTTTGAAAGCTAGGAGGATGTTTCTGCGAGGGCTCCGTCGATGCCGACGTCACCCATATGTGAGGAATGACTTCCTGCTTGTTCTCGGAGAATATCCAGGTTGTCTGGATTGCCACGAAGCTAACCAGGCAACAGCAATATTCAAATGCTGCCTGGTTAGCTTCTGTGGCAAAAGTTAGACCAGTCTTTCCTGCACCTGACTTTCATTGCATGTCGCTAACCGGGCGGAGGCTCAATATTGCCACTGCCCAGTTGGCGACGAATGCCACCCTGGAACACCCCCAGCATGCCGGATGCTAACCGGTTAACATCAGGGCATGTAGCAGCAGCACCTGCAGATATTCAGAGGCACTAATCGGGTTAGTGCCACTGAATATCCCGCTGAGCGGTTTTTACACAGTTTGCAAGTCTGCAAGCTGTGTAAATGCCTTTGAATACTGGGCCCACAATTTGTTATAAAGAGGGACCATTATATTAACACAGGATAATCTTAAAAAAAAAATCAGCATAGGTTGATAAAGGCAGAAATTCCTAATCTTGAAAGAGTATAATAGCTCTCATAATGTCAGAAAGAAATGCATTTGAAACTTGGCTGGCATATCAGATTCTAGAAAGCAGGTAGCACAATGGTTTTTAGATGTCTAGACAAACACATGCACATTTTGGCGCTGACCTGGCTACTGTTGATTCCGTAACCATATTTGAAGGCAAACAATCTCCCCATGCAAAGAAGAATGGAGTAGCTCACCAAAGCCAGAGCAAAAGCATCAACAATGACAAGATGTAAGCTGGTAAACTTTGGAATCATGGGCACTACAGGCCTAAAAGGACAACAGAAGTATTAGTGCAGATGATTAATATACAGCTAGAACTGATCATAAGGAAACTTTCAACATATCTTTTGCCCTTCCTACATTGGATTAGCAATGTTACTTTTCTTGATTTGGGGGCATAATTATTAAACCACACCAAGAATCTTAGTGCCAAAAACTCACATGAGAGGTATGGCCAACCCATGCTAACTGTTGGAGGCATTCCCGACAAGTCCATACAGTTAGTGCTGGGAAGCACCTCACAGCGATAAATCAGTAACTGCAAGTAATGCGGGTGCACTTACTGTCAGGGTCAGTGCTAGAGTCTCTAGTGCCCCCCCTGCAACCTACAGATTGGCTCCCCCTTCCCTCATTACTATTAATGGTATGCTGCACCTCTGCCTTTCCCAAAACCTCTTTGTGAACTCTGTTCACATAATGCTAGTATTTCTCCTTCAAATCAAATTTTGTAACAAGAAAATTGCAGTGAAGAAGCAAATGCATAGCTAGAATAAAAATAAGTACTGACAAGTAAATATTTAACATTGTTTGAAGAGGCTGTGATAGTAAAGGGTTAATGTGATCGAAACAAATGCAATCAATGTGTTTATTTATTTATTTATTTAATTTATTTAGTAAATAAATCAATAAAGGATCTACAAAGGTAAAAAAACACTTAGCTTTTCGTGCCTCTTCTCCCGCCTTCTATTGCTGCCACAGATACCACCATTGTTCTATTGCTGCATGTACGGTTGCACAAACTTTTTTAAAAATAATTTTTAATATTTATAATTTGAGGATTGAGATAGTATATACACACCCAGCATAAACAGTCACTTCATAGCAGTGTCAACTAACTTATGAAACAGAGCAATCAAAACTCCCTTGCCCACCCTTCCCTCCCTCCCCCCATCTCACAACAGACAATACCAGGGAGAATAGTCCATACAATAACATGGCTTTTCTCTAGGGCTGAGGTGCTGTTGGATGGAAAGTGTAATGCACAGAATGCGGATGTTACATAGAAACATAGAAAAATGACGACAGAAAAAGACCACATGGCCTATATAGTCTGTCCTTCCATATCAACACTACAACAGTCCCCTTTTTTCCTTTAGAGATCCTCTGGTGTTTGTCCCATGCTTTTTTGAATTCAGATACTGTCCTCATCTCTACCACCTCCACTGGGAGACTATTTCACGGATCTACCACTCTTTCCGTAAAGAAATATTTCCGCATATCACTCCTGAATTTATCCCCTTTCACCCTCATCCCATGTCCCCTCGTAGCAGAACTTGCTTTCAATTGAAAGAGGCTCTCCTCCTGTGCATTTATGCCACGGAGATATTTAAACATCTCAATCATATCACCTCTATCCCACCTTTCCTCTAAGGTATACATGTTAAGATCCTAAAGTCTGTCCTCATTTGCTTTATAATGAAGACCATTAACCATTTTAGTAGCCACCCTCTGTACTGACTCCATCCTGTTTATATCCTTTTGAAGGTGCGGTCTCCAGAATTGCACACTATACTCCAAATGAGGTCGCACCAAAGACTTATACAGAGGCACTATCGCCCCCTTTTTTCTGCTAGCCATTCCTCTCCATATGCACCCAAGCATCCTTCTAGCTTCTGCTGTCGCCTTTTCTACCTGTTTAGCTACTTTACGATCATCAGACACAACCACACCTAGATCCCATTCTTCTTTTATGGACAGAAGTACTTCACTCCCTACACTGTATCGCTCCCTTGGATTGCTGCAGCCCAAATGCATGACCTTGCATTTTTTAACATTAAATCCCAGCTGCCAAATTCTAGACCATTCTTCAAGCTTAGCTAGATCCCTCCTCATGTTATCTACACCTTCCTGGGTGTCTACTCTATTGCAGATTTTGGTATCATCCGCAAAGAGGCAAACCTTACCCGACAGCCCTTCCGCTATATCACTAACAAAGATGTTAAAAAGAATTGGACCAAGGACAGATCCCTGTGGCACACCACTGGTAACTTCCTTTTCCTCAGAGTGAGCTCCATTTACCTGTACCCTTTGTCGCCTCCCACTCAACCAATTTCTAACCCAAGCAGTAACTTTAGGGTGCATCCCTAGGGTGTTCAGTTTATAAGTCGCCTGAGGAACAGTATCAAAGGCTTTACTGAAATCTAAATACTGTCATGCAGCAGACCCTCTTGAAAGAAAAGAAAATGTTTTAAACGGAGAAAAAGATGCGCACAAGCTGCATTATTCGGAGGAACCAGCTAGAGGGAGCCAGAGCGACTTCAGAGACACTGAGGAGCCCCGCCCCGCTGGTCACAAGGTAATGCCAGCCAGCTTCCAATCCTCGAAGGCAGGAGTGCTTCTTAAGGAGGGTGTGGAAGACTGGAGACAGTTCGGCAGGAAGGTGGTCGGCAGGAAGGAGAGAGAGAAGAGCAGCAGTGGAGAAAGAGAAGCAGGCCAAGGAGGCAAGTCCAGCAGAAGCAAGGGAAGGATCACTTGCAGCGCAGAGAGAAAGAGGTTAGAATGGAAACCTGATTACTCTACCGCTAGCAAACCACCCCGAGTGGAAGGTGATTTCCCTGGAGCTAATGAAGGACCTGGGAAGGTCTCAGCTCAAACAAGAGTGAGAGCTGTTTGTCCAGAGAGGCGAAAGCATTGCTGCAACTGTAGTCTAAAGTCAAATGAGAGACAGCTGGGGAACCTAAGCCGTGCTGCACAGGCAAGCCAGAAGCTAAGCCGGTACAAGCCCAGACCTTCACTTGGAGAAGGGACTCCAACCTCACAAGGTAAACCATACTTTACTGGAAAAAGATTTCAGAAAGCTGCTGTATGGAGAAGACAGGCAGTAGAAGAAAACCGTTTGTCTGAAGGTTCCTACGATACAAGGTATGGAAAATGTTTACCTAAGAAGAAAGTTCTGAATGAAAAATGTTTATATAGAGCTGCTATAAACCTCTGAATAAAGAGGAATCTTTTCAGTATAAAACAGCACATAGCCGACGCCCTAGGCTTAGCCCAGAACATTGGGAAGTGATACAGGAGCTGTATAAAAAGCCTGAATATATTTTACCTGAAACCAGGGACACAGATTCAGAGGCTTCAGAAGATGAGCCAATGCAAGTGGAACTAGCAGGGGATATTTCAGATCCCGAAATGGATTGTACATACTGTGTTACAGGAAGCCTAGAATCCGAGCTGTGTGACTTGCTGAATTGAACATTCTTGTTTTGTGTAAATAGCACCAGTCCTGTGAAAGTAGCAGTTTTTGCTTTAAACCTGAGTTTTTCTTTTCCTCACCTGAAGTAAGGACATTTTGCTTTATAGTTGTATTCCAATCATTTGAACCATTGCGAAAAGGGGAAATAAAAAGCCTTTATTTTTCCCACCACTCTGAGCAGTTGTTTTCATTGAAGACTGGTATCAAGGAAACTACTAGGACCAAAAGTCAATTGGGCCTTTGGAATACTTGCCAATCTCAACTTTATAATTTTTGTGTCTGACCTACCCTGACCTCTATTAGCCACCAGGGTAGCCCTCACGACAATACACCACATCTAGGGCTCTCCCTCGGTCCAACTCCCTGGTCACCCAGTCAAAGAAATCAATCATGTTAAGTCCAAGCAAGGTAGGGGGCCAATTTGTTGATGTGTCTTTCCATTTTCCCCCCAGATCAATGCTGCTAAACAATCCATTGACATCATGTCCTCGATTCTCAACTTCCAAGCTGGGATTGTAGGCCCAGCATCCTTTTTCCAGCTACAAGCTATGACTATTCGGGCACTGAGCAACAGGAGTTCCACCAATTGCATCCATTTGATGGAATTCCTAGGGAGGCATCTAAAAGGCCCGGCAAACTGCAAGAGTTGGCCCCTAATTGGCATCCAGCAATCTCATTAATGGCTGAGACTATCACTCCCCAATAGTGTTTAACTTTTGGGCACTCCTTGTGGATAACGGAACCAGTCTGACCACATTCCTGCCAGCAGTCATTTTCCTGTCAGAGGCCCAGATGGTGCAAGTGAACCAGGGTGAGTTATGTTTGCATTAGAAGATGGTATTGAGTCTGTTTGCGGTATATGTTATGGACACAGTGGCACACCCTCCTATGAATAATATGCCACTCAGCTTCAGTAAAAGTCATATTTAGCATTTGGTGCTATAGATGGTAGTGGTGGTCACTCTTGGGGCCATAGAGATCTAACAGGGCTTTGTAAAGCAGTGAAAGTAATCCTAAGCAAACCGGGCAAAGACTGAGCAGACTGTTCCAGAAAAATCAAGATGTCGTCCACATACATCGACACCTGGTGGGAGGTACCCCATACTACTACTGGGGCAATGTCAGGCGCCTCACGTAATGCAGATGTTAGGGGCTCAATGGCTAGGGCAAACAGCAATGGGGACAGGGGACATCCTTACTGCGTGCCTCTAAATAGTCTAAACATCTCAGAGCGAGTACCATTAATTGCTATTGAGGCAGCAGGCCCTTCATACAAGGCTCAAACCCAGCCAATAAACCGTTCACCTATGCCAAACCGAGCCATGACCGCAAAGAGATATGCCCACTCCACTCAGTCAGCATCCAGTGAAACACACCATGCCTCCTTTTGATCCCACATCACATTAAGTATGATGTTAAGTAAACGATGAACATTATCATATATTTGCCGGCCTTGGATAAATCTGATTTGATCAGAGTGTATCAGAGTGGTCATAATCTTATCAAGTCTTCCAGCCAGGATTTTAGAAAACCTTTTGACATTGCTATTGAGTAGGGAGATCGGGCGGTAACTCCCGTGCTCCTCCAAGGGATGGCCCTCTTTAGGAATCAGAGTAATATCAGCTTCATACATACTTTGTGGCAAACAGCCCACCTGAAGAGCCTCATTAAAGACTCTTTGGAGAATCGGGGTCAGGGAGTCTGGAGTACTTTTGTACCACTCTATAGAGAAGCTGTCCGGGCACATGGCCTTACCGGAAGTGAGAGAGTGGATCGCCAGCTCAATCTCTGAGGTAGATATTTCCCTGTCTAAGAATTCCCTCTGCTCAGTGGAGAGGGAGGGCAGGGTTATCCCTTCAAAGAAGGGGGATAAACTGTCCAGGGTTGAGGTACATTCCACGGACTATAGGGATGCATATCATGTTTTGAATGCTTGGGCTATCCCAGCTGGATCCCTCTGCATCTACCAAACATGATCATATACCCCTCCTATTAAGTAACTTGCTCATTTCTTGTGCAAATTGCCATGTGAGAAGCTTTCCCACCTTTTCTCCATGTTCAAGGAAGTTGCAACAGGTGAGGCGTAGTAAGAATTTGATGCATTCTGATTCAATAGCATTGATCTGCCAGGTCTTGTTAGGTCTTTACCCTCCCTGATTGCTTATGTTCCTTCTGTAATACCTCTAGTTGCCCTGTAAGATGTGTTAAGACCGTCTCTTTTTGTTTTTTTCCTCTGTGAAGACATCTGTAAAAGCCGACTGCATATATATGCCTTACCAGCCTCCCACACCAAATATACTGGCATGCTTCCAGTATCATTGAGAAGTAAATACTCCACCCACCAGGCACGTATAAATTCTTATGTCTTGAGCTCCTGGAGAAGATGTACATTCGCCCTCCAGATCCTTGTCCCACGTATTAGCGACTGATGACCTACATCTAGCTTTAAACAGACAATGGCGAGAGGAGACCACGTGACGCATGAGCGAGTGAGAAGCATCTCTCCTTGCTCCGGGGCTGTCTCGCCGTTATATTGATCTTTCAGACTCCCCCCCCCGGTAGAAATTCCAGCAAAGCCCGTGAGTGACAAAGTGAAAGCTTCTGGAGGTGCTTGCTAGCTTACCACCCTCCAGTATGCCTCTCGCTGCGAGAAAAGAGCGGGAGAAGGCTGCAAAGTCTGGAGCTGCTCCGGCCGGCAAGATGGTGTCCAACATGGCGCAGCCGCAGTCTCCCGGCGCGGAGAGCGTGGAATCAGGTTCTGAGGAGCTGGCAAAAGAGGTGGCTAAGCTTCTTGAACCAAAGTTTGACCGGATCCTCAACAAGCTGGATGCTGTCGGGGAGACAATGACGGAGTTCGGCCAGCGCGTCGAGGAAATTGAGCACCGCGTGTCCGCGCTTGAGGAGGCCGAGGGGCTGCAGGCCCGAGAACAGGCCACGCTGCAAAAAACCATTGCGGCATTAAGGGACAAAGTCGACGACCTTGAAAATCGCTCCCGCAGAAACAATTTGCGGATCGTGGGAGTCCCTGAGGCTCACACGGAGAGTATGCTACTGCCTCTGGTGGAGTCCTGGCTACCCAGGGAGCTGGGGCTGGAGGAGCTGGTGGGAGAAATAAAAGTGGAAAGAGCGCATCGCATCGGGCCTAAGCCTGAGTCTCATCAGCGCCCGCGGGTAGTGCTCGCCCGTATCCTTAACTTCCACCATAAATGGAGATTGCTGCAAGCGTTTCGGAAGAAGCGGTCACTGCTGCTGGACAACCACAAGGTTCTATTATTTCAGGACTACTCAGCCTCTGTAGCTGCGAAGTGCAAGGAATTTTCCCCCTTTTGCTCCGTCCTCTTCCAAAAACAGCTCCACTTTACGCTAGCGTTCCCAGCGACGCTGCGAGTGCAACATGAGGGGAGAAATCATGTTTTGAACACGGTGGCAGCCGCACGGAAATTCGTGGAGGCCTTGGGGAGTTCGGAGCAGGCGACCTGACGGGATGTACACTGCACCCGGTCTTTTGGACATGAGCGGCTGGCTGAGTTGAATTGAAGCTTGGAGCAGGACACTTTTTGGGTTTAGACATTGTTTGGCCTGGGGCCGGGGTCGCATTGCCTCCCGAGGCCGTGCGCCCCCCCCCTGGGGGGAGTTATGGATGTCTTTGTGATTGTGGGGTCTGTAGCAACTCTGTATGGTGGGTGGGGGCATTGTGCCTGCTTAACGTTTGCTAGTGTCTTTCTCTTTAAGGGGATACTGCTGCGGCCCTGTGCCGGTTAGGGTGGGAGAGTGGTGCATGGCCCATTGTAAGGGGAATGGTTACTCTTTCTTGGTTAAGCTTGGGCTTGAAATTTGTTACTATTGTGGGGATTGGGGGGGTCTGTTTGTTTACTATTGTGTTTCTCAACAGGTGGGAGGGGGGGCGGGACAGCCTTGCAGCGCACAGAGGTGGGCTCTGAGCCTGGCGCAGCTGGTCGGGCACTCTGGAGGGTTTGTTCTAGAGTGGGGATGGGGGGTGGTCGGGAGGGGGTGGGAGGTGGGGGGGGGAAGGGAACCTGGGGGGGGTGTCCAAGGTGGGGGGGTGTAGGGGGGAGAACGCTATGGCTGTTAGTGTTGATTGTTTGGGGTGCTAGAGGGAGGGGGGTGTGCATCGGGGTGAGCGCATGGTTTGTATGGACGCATCTGACACTAGGCAGTGGGGGTCTGCACGATTTCTTGATTTCATGGGGCGATATAGGCTGGGAGCTGAGGCTGGGCGACTCGCAGCCCGTGGCTATATGGTGAAGCCTTTCAGAGTTAATGTGGAGTGGGACCCGGGTTGATGGGGACAGATTTACAATTTATCTCCTGGAATGTAGGGGGCATTGGCACACCCATTAAACGTACGAAGGTGTTGCAGTCCCTCAAGCGGCACGGCGCACATGTGGCGTTTCTACAGGAGACGCATCTTTCTGCTAGTGAGCATGCCAAACTGAAGAAGTCGTGGGTGGGTGACTTGTATGCAGCAGAGGGTGTTGGGGGGCGGAAAAATGGTGTGGCTATCCTGTTTCATCGACTGTTGAAGGTGGAGGTCCTTAGGGAAGAGAAAGACCCCTTGGGAAGGTATATCTGGTTGCAGGCCAGGATCAACGGAGAAGAATTGCTGTTGGGGAATGTCTACGCGCCCAATGTCTATAGCCATGCATTTTTCCGGGCTTTGGGGAGGAAATTGGGTAGCGCACATAATTTGCCTATCATCTTGGCGGGAGACTTCAACTGCCCCCACAACCCCGAGCTGGATAAATCTGCAGTTACTACGGGAGGAGGGGGTTGGCACAATCGGGGAATATCCTATCTCTGCCAGGCGGGTGGATTGCTGGATGTATGGAGAGTTCTACATGGAGGAGAGCGAGACTACACACATCTATCTAGGGCCCATCACACCTGGTCTAGGATAGACTATATCCTGGTAACACAGGCGGCTTTTAGCAGAGTGAGTGGGGCAACGATTGGCCCGATACAGGTCTCCGACCATGCTATGGTGAGTATCAGTTGGAAGGGACAGCATCGGCTGGGTGGTAGGTGGTCCTTCCCCCGACAGCTTTGGCAGCGGGCCGATTTCCGAGAGTTTGTCCGTACTCAATGGCGTGATTACCTTGCTGATAATGAGGGTAGTGTCTCTTCGGTGGCGACGCTATGGGAAGCAGGAAAGGCTGTAGTACGTGGTGAGATCATTGCATATGTAGCCAAAGAACGGAAGAGGGTGGATGAGGTTTTAGTACAGCTTGCGCGAAAGCTGCAGAAATGTAAGAGGGATTCCCTGCGCACTCCCACTCCCGCATTGCTGGAGAATTATCTAGCGGTCCAACGACAATTAAATCACTTGCTGCAGGAACGAGCACTTTTTAGTATGCACTACTATCGCCATCAACTGTTTCGGTTTGGTGACCGGTCCGGGACTTTGTTAGCTCGCCTGGTGCGTGACTGGAAGGGTTCTAATTTGGTAACTGCGCTGAAGGATCGCGCAGGGACTACCCTTACGAAGCCGGCTGACATAGTCAAGGAGTTTGAACGTTACTATAGTGCCCTCTATACCCCAGACCCTGAGGACAGGGAGCAGGAATGTAGCTTTTTGGATAGTGTGTCTTGGCCACGGGTGACGTCGCCGGAACGGGAAGAGTTGAATAAGCCTATCTCTGGGGCAGAGATCCAGGCGGTTATTAAAGCAGGAAAGACGCATAAGGCGCCCGGACCCGATGGGTACGGGGCAGAATTTTACAAAATTTTGGGAGATCAAGTGGTGCCTACTTTAGCAGCAGTTTATGAGGAGGCGCGGGAGTTCGTGGGCTTCCCAAGGGACATGCGAACAGCCTCCATTTCGCTTCTCCATAAGCCCGGTAAACACCCGGAGGATCCGACTTCGTATAGGCCGATCTCGCTCATTAACTTTGATATGAAGATCTTGGCGTCTATTTTGGCGACTCGTGCCCAAGACCTTTTGATGCGTCTTATTGGGCGGTCGCAGGCGGGCTTTGTGCGGGGCCGCGCGGCAGCCTATAATATCACCAAAGTATTGTTGGGCATGGAGCGCTGCATCCAGGGAGAGGTACCTTTATTGTTAGCGAGCCTAGACGCGGAAAAGGCTATTGACCGCGTTTCCTGGGATTACATGTTTGAGGCGCTGCAGCGTTTTGGCTTTCAGGGTCATTTTGTGGATTGGATCCGCGCGCTGTATATGGAGCCCCGCGCTTATATCGCGATGGGGGGGGAGGTTTCGTCGGCATTTGTCTTACGGCGCGGCATGGCTGCCCACTGTCTCCACTCTTGTTTATTCTGCATTTAGAGCCGTTGTTGCTCAAGCTGCTGCAGCAGGAGGCGGTATCGGGGATAGTTTGGGGAGAGCACGAGATCAAAGTCAGCGCTTTTGCAGATGATATGTTGCTTTGCTTAACCAACCCACAAGAGTCGTTGGCTAAGGCACTCCACATCATAGACATCTTTGGGGCTTTTTCCGGTCTCAAAATTAATAAAGCTAAGTCTTTGGGTTTAGACGTGGGGGGACGCAACCGGGTGCTCTGGCGAGGTGCATTTCCACTGCAATGGGCACCTGGGCAGATTCGCTACTTAGGGGTGCAAATCCCAGCGGATCTAGATCGTCTGTATGAGGTGAATGTCTTGCCTGTGGTCGAGGGGTCTTTGGAGCGTCTACGACGTTGGCAGTCGCTGCCGTTGTCCCTTCAGGGCAGAGTTGCCCTATTTAACATGGTGGAGTTTCCTAGATGGGCGTATATGCTACGACACGCCTCCGTTTGTGTTAGGCGGAAAGAGCTGCGGTGCCTACATAAACATCTGTCTCATTTTTTATGGCGGGGGAGACGAGCCCGCATAGCGTTAAATACCTTGTTTCAGCCCAGGGATGCTGGGGGAGCTGGTCTATTATTGATCCAGGGCTATAACTTAGTCTGTTGGATGCGCATTTTGCGCGATATGGTGATGGGCACCTCGGCGATTGTGCCCATAACGCTGCTGGATAGGATGGCAACTCCATGGCACAGATTAGCGGTATTACAGGGGAGCTGGGGAGTGCTCCCAGAGGGCTGCAAATCCTCGGGTTTTTGGAGGCTGCTGCGCCTCGCTTGGCGCAGCTTATGTGGTCGTTGTCGGCGGAATTGGCAGAAAATGGACTGTACTCCTTTACTAGGTAATGCGGCTTTCCCCCCTGGGCTGTCGACTCGGGTCGCTCAGTCGTGGGCAGATAAGGGGTTGTGCTATGTGGGGCAGCTCTGTATGGACGGGAGTGCCACGTTGGACTCCTTTACGTCCCTGACTGTGCGTTTCGGCTTGGAGCATAAAGATTTTTTCTTTTATCTACAGGCCCGGCATTATGCTCTTGCGCTCCAGAAGGAGAATGTGCTTCTAACAAGAACGGGTGGCATGTTAGCGTGGTTCAATAGCCTGGACAGTAAGGTCACTATCCGTGGTTTGTTGCTGGCGCTTCCTCCGGCGGCTTATGATCGACAGCTGGCTGTTCTGGGGGCAAAGTGGAGGACTGATGGGCTGCCCCAGGTTACGGAGGAGTGTCTGCAGGGTGCTTTTGCTTCTATTAAGTTGATTTCCGAAACTGTCAAATTGCAAGAAATTCAGTATAAGTTCCTTTGGCGGGCTTATGTGCATAATGTGTGGGCGGCGAAGGCGGGTCTGGTGGAAACGGATGTGTGTAGTCTCTGCAGGGTGGAGAAGGGGGGTCTTGCCCACCGTTTTTGGTTCTGCATCCATATTCAGGGACTTTGGCGGGGTGTGGGACAATACCTTGCAAAATGGTTTGGGAGGGAGGTGGCCCTGGACCCCGAGTGGTGTTTGTTTGACTGCTATGAGGGGGAGGTTTTCTTGGAGAGTGGGGGACGTAGGCTGTGTACTAAGAGCTTCGCTGTAGCGAAGCAATGCATCTTGCGACGTTGGATGGATGATACCGCCCCCACGGTGGCGGAGTGGGTGAGAGCATTGATGGATTTGCGGGAGATGGAGTGCAGAACGGCGCGCTTGCTAGGACAGCGTGCCTGGGACAGCCACTGCCACATATGGGGCTTTGTGAGTGTGCCTGAATGTGGAAGAGATGGAGTTGAGCTGGTAGCCACTACTAGTGTCTGATTGTGGTGTTATTGCTAAGTGGGGGGGATGGGGGGGAGGGGGGTTTAGAGGGGGGAGATGGGGGGGCTACTATGGGCTGTTCCTGGGGGGCCAAAGGGGGTAGGGAAAGTGGGGAGCCGCCAGGACCTGGGTTGGATAAGCCACGTGGGGTGGCTGCGCTAGGCGGACTCTGGGAACCCCACTAGTCGGGTTACTAGCTCTGTATCTGGAATGTGCTCTGTGTGTTGCCCCTCGGAGTTACTACCTCGGGGGGCTTTGGGGATGGCTGATAACATTGCCTTTTTGTTTACAAATAGAAGAATGTTTATGTATACGATATCCTTTATCGGCCTGTACCAATGTCAGATTACTCTGGAGCGATTCAATATGTCTGACTGTTGATGTTCTCACCGTTTGGCTTGCTATCGCCCATGTATACGAATGTTCCTCATGTTAAATGTTAATAAAAATGATTTCACTAAACAGACAATGGCATGATCACTCACTAATGGCCCTAGAATTCGACAATCCTCCTTTTTAACCAGTTCCTTTTCCAAACCGCAAAATAAGTCTAATCGTGAGTATCCATGGGTTCTTGTGGAACAGTGCATGTAATCACGTTCTTTTGGGTGTAATACCCTCCCACAGGTCTACCATCCCTTTGTCTGCAGGGCCTCCCTGAGGGATGTTCCCTCAGTTAGTGTTTTAATTTTAGTAATTGGGCCAGAGCAATCTACAGTGCTGATGGCACAGTTAAAATCCCCTCCCACCCAAAGGGATCCCAGGGATTTTTGAGCAAAGAGGGAAAATGACTGCTGTAAAAAGCTCCCTTTGGGTCCGTTGGGGACATAAATATTTAAAAGTGAGAGCTCTTGGTTTTCAATACACCCAACCACCCAAACCATCCAACCACAGGAGTCGCATCTAGCCTCCACTACAATGAAGGGGGTACATTTACTTATAAGAATAGCCAATCCCTGTTTTTTAGAATTATAGGAGGAAAAGTACACCTGCTCCCAGTGCCCATCTCATAGCTTCTCCATCTCAAGTGAGGTTGGCTGTACCTCCTGCAGAAGCACGATATCAACCCACTCTCTCTGCAAGTAGGCAAGCACCCTTTTCCATTTAATGGAGCTATTAAGGCCCCCAACATTTAGAGTTACTATCTTAAGAGACATTATTATCTATCACAGAAAACTCTAATATACTTAGTTAGCTTCAGCTTAGGGTAAGTATGACCACCCCAACCCCCCCCCCCCCCCCCAGTTCTCCTCAGCTCCTTTCACACCACACCAATCCCAGCTTCCTGTCATGCTCACGCCCTTTGTCTTGTCCATCAGCACAAACCATCCGCACCCACACAAGTATTCAAGCCACCTCTCATCTTTCCAGTCACACTCTTGCATCCCCAAGTCATCCTCATCACCACTCCCTTTCTTCCCTTATATCAGCCATCTTGTATTCTTCTCCATGTATATACTACACTATCATAGCATTCTACCCACCCATTCCTCCCGAAGAACCAGACATCCATATCCAACCAAACTCCATAACAATCGTCTTTTCAAAACAGTAAAGTATAGGCAACCGGCAGGTAAAGCATTATTTTAACATGCCCAAGCTTTCTGGGTTGCGCAATAGTCCTCCCTCCCTAGTTGGAATGGGGATGGGAATCAGTCTTTCCTCTCCACCCCTTATGAAACATAGAAAAGACTACAAGAAGAAGAGAAAATAAGAAGAAAAAAATGCATTTTCTCCTTGCTCTTTTAGTCAATGAAACTTTTCATTATAAGAACATCTCAAGACCCTTCTGTTCATGAAGTCCTATGGACAAGTAACATAAGATGCCAAACACTAGATTCCACCGCAAATGGCCCACCGACAACCCACACCCAATCGAGAACTATATGTAGATAGCCTGTATGTATGTATTGTCACAACCCCATCCCTTTAGCCACGTGCTTAAAGGTCAGGATGGATATTATTGTTGTATTGAAGGTAGAAACTTTTGTTAGCCCAGAAGCATGCTGGTACTAGTAGTCCCTTTCTTCATAATGAATAGTTGTGTAAGCCATGTGAATGGTAAAGTATAGGGTTTTATTCCCTTAATGCACAAAAGGTTCAAACAAAGGCAACAGGATTTTCACCTTGTTCAGGATTTTCACATAAGGTATTTACATAGGTCAAAAACGTGGATATGCTTCACAGTCTTTGTTAGTTATGCAGGGTTCAAACAAAACAGGTTATACAAACAAAAGCAAGGCTTCTTCTTTAAGCTTGTCAAACAAAACTGTGTTTCAAAAGTATATCCTGCATGCTATATTTCTCTCAAGGATTCTAAACTCCCAGCACAACAAAGCGTACAGTCCAAAGGGCATTCAGTTAGCAAAGGGTCAGGTTCAGCCGGGTCTATCTGCATAGCCTCTTGTTCGGCTGAGATATCTGTTGCCCCTGAGCTTTCCCCATATATTCCTGGTTTTACTTCAGAACTTCTTTCTAAGGCTCTCCAGCCTGGCTGTACCCGGTCTGGCAAATATGCAACAGGACTTTTGGTAAGCACTCTTTCTATAGGTTCCCAAACCTTTCTCCAGCTGCATTGGCTGCCCCTACAGCTCCCTGGCTTCCAGGCTTTTCTGTGACCTGGCCTCAGTTCCTGGTTCAGATCTGTCTCTCTTAGACTCCTGAGCTGAGTCTTGTTCACCCACCTCTGAACTCCTTGTGGCTCACATACAGGGGAAAAGGCATGAAGGTACCTCTGAACTCCTGGGTCTGCGTCTCTGGTATTCTCCCTACCAGGCACTTTCCAGGTTCTCCTTCTGTCCTTCCTGAAGACTTCCTTCTGGAGTTTCCCAGCCTGAAACTGACTCTCCTGGAACTTGTTCCTTTCCTGTAAGGGCTGCAAGTTCAACTGCCTTTTCTCCTCTCTTTGGAGCCGTCTCCTTTCTCTCTCTTCTCTATCAGCAGCTGCTGCGGCTCGTGCCGCTCCTCTCCTCTCTGGCTTGTCTATGCTTTGCTTATAAAGCTGTTTCTCAGCTAAGGATTCTGTCCCTCTGACCAGGTGTATCTGATTATGCTTTGAATTAGTTCTTGCATCATCCCAACCTGGGCGTGTCAGCCTACCTTCTGAATCTCCATGCATGCTCCCTCTAGCTGCACTTCTCACTAACTGCACTTTATGTATATCATTTCCCTTAAAGAGATCAGTGTTTTCTTCTACCTCCATGGGTTTACTGGCGTCTGCTTCATCACAGTATGTCTTATCCCCTTTCCTGTTAAATGTATACCTACAATTGTGTTGTTGACCACTTTGAGTAAAGGATAAGGTGTTATACAAAACTGTCTAAATAAATAAATCTCTCACCTATTGTTCAGGGGGTTAAGGGCCCATACCGAAGTCTCTCACAGTTTGATTCAGCATTTAGCAGGGAGAGTGTTCATCTGTCCGCTGTATGGCAGTTGTCGACGCCTTTGCTAGTCTCCTAGAGTGGTGTCGGGCCTTCTGCACTCAACGGCGACATAGGTGGTGAGGAAAGCACCTGTAGACCCTCTGGTGTGGAGGAGCCCGCTGGTGAGGAGGGCCCATGGTGTCTGGGTCATTCTGGGCTTTTGTGCCATTGTAGTTTCGGTGGTGAGCGCCCTGCATGTTAGAGGAGTTGGCCTCGTTGTGCACTCGTCAAAGCAGTTCTGCAACCTCCTCTGGTGATTGCAGAAATATATGCTCTTCTTTGTATAGTGCAGTTAATCAGGCGGGAAATCAGATCACTGCCTTAATGCCAGCCTCAATTAGAGAGATTCTGTAAGTAAGAAGAGCTTTCCATTTACATGCTGTTTCGGCGCTCACATCAGGAAAAATGGATATAGTCCAACTTTTATATATTAGACTTTTATGTATTTATGTGCACTTATATTGCGACACCCACCGGCTGGGCCAAGAGGCTGACAGCTGATAGGCAGCCTTACTGTCCTTTAGAATAAAAGTTCTTTACTCTGTAGGAATGAATTGTAGTTGAGGCAGGTGGTAAGGCTTTGCCAGATTTTTATTATTTATACAATGGGGATTTTCAAAGGCACGCGGAGGTTCAAAACACAACAAATGCACTAGGATAACTTCTCCAAATGAAAAGATGAACACAGGAAAAACCAGGAGAAATGAAAAACAAAACTTTTCTTCTCTGCTGTTCTCTGCACTGCTCCGTGTGGTCACACACTATACTGCAGCAGAACTAAACACAGCTGGTTTCACTTTCACCAAACGTCTTCCCAAACTCCGTTACTCTCAACAATGAATACAGCACAGCACTGCTTTCTTCTGAGTCACAGGTAAAAGCTACCTTATTAAAAGGCTTTTAAAACTCTCTCCTGTTTCACTTTCTTACTGTGGTATTCTTGTGAGTTAAACAACAGTCCATTGGTATAGGAAAATCATCACATTCAGGCACAGTGGTTTCTATCTGCATTTCCTCAATGCCATTAGAATTACCAAAGTCTTTCTCATGTGGGGACTTCTTTTAGCTTCTCTCTCTTTAGAAACTGGTGGAAGTGATCCCACAGCAAGTCAGCCTTTTCAGGTGTTTTGGTACTAGGGGTTTGAATCCTCTCACTAGAGAATAGTCTCTGCAGTGCCCCTAATTTAGAAGCTTCACAAACGACAGAGTTATCTGGTCTGGAGTTTGCAGCAGGTACTAGGCTTTCAATCTAACGTTTCACAGTAGAGGGGGAGGGTTCCAGCTCCTGCTCATTAAAACTAGCCTTTATCTCTTTTGCCAATTTATCAGATATTAAATGGTCAGTTTTACCTTGAGGCTGTTTCTCTGTGTCAGCACTGGTGCTCTTTCCACCTCTCCAATCCTCCCAGCTGTAGCAATTGTTTGACTGGCCTGCCCGGCTTCTCCAATTGTCTGTGCTTTTACCTTTGAATGCTGGCTTTGTCTGAGTGCATGCCTTTCCCTTGGCACCTTCTCTCACACAGGCTGTTCTGCCTGGACTCTCTGGTCTCAGACTCTGGTCTTGGCTTTCTCTTGCCTTCCACCTGGCTCTCTGGATATTTTCCTGACCAGCTTCTTTGTAGGTTCTCCAATCGGTTCTGTCTCCGGGTCTGTCTTCCTTTCCTCTGCACGTGGTTTTTAACCCTGGCTTCCTGCTTCCTTGTGACCAATCAGGAAGGGGGTTAGTCTCCACCCTTGCACTAGGGCGTGGTTTGCTTCCTACAGGGAACTGCCTTTTTCTCTGACGTAGGCTGAGTTTTCCTTGTAGCAGTGCATTATCATTGCCTTCAACGGGGACTTCAGGATTTTCATCCCCTTTCAGGCTTTCCATAGGGCTTTCACCATCACAATATATACTGCTTTTCCAGCATCAAAACAGTTTACATTGAACTCAATATCAAAAACATGAACTTACATGGAACAGAGTTATCAGCGCGTGCCAGATTACAGTCTGAACATAAACATTTGGTCTTGCGCGCCTCCAATATGATTGCTTCTTTTTCACAGTAGCGCAGGAGCTGTACAACAAGTGCTCGGGGCCTCTGGTTTAGTCCTGGCTTTGGCCAGGTCTCCCGGTACACTCATTCCACCTCATAGGCCGGATCCGCCAATTTGGAGGGAAAGCAAGTGATAAATAGTTGCTGTATAAAGAGATGGGCATTGGGAAGCTCAGTATCATCAGGCACTCTAAAATGCACAGATTCTGTCGTCGGTCTCAATTCTCTTGGTCCTCGGACTTATTTTCAAGCCAGCAAACCACTTTCTGAAGCCTTTCCAGTTCCTTGTTATTCTTCTCCTCCTGGTCCTCAAGATGCTCGACTCTCTCCTCGACTTCAGACACTCAAAGTGCTCATCGAATCTGGCCGAGAATGTGGTGATCTCTTCTTTGGAGGAGTGGTTGGTTAAGAGGAGTTCTGCCATGCTACCTGGAACATCTCCCATTTCCTGGCTACATGGGTTTGGCACACTGCCTACTTCCATCTTGGATGTTGGTGCCGGTTGTGCAGGCTGCAGTTTTTTCTTCCTTTCGCTCTGAGAGGGCATATTGGGGAGCTTTGGTCAGGGCTGCAGCACCTTGGGCATCACGCGCAACACTTCCGATGGCAAAGGGGGGAAAGAGATAAATGATTTTTGACACGGACCACTCGGAGCTATGCATGGACATGTCTGCTCACATGGAAGCCGGAAACGGAAGCCCAGTTGCACAGCTCTTTTATAAATCTGACAAATAAGCATAGAGGTTAGAAAAGGGTGGACTACGGGGCCCAGGCCTCACCAAAGATTTGCTGCTACGATTGGGGCTTCCCCTACTTCGGCCTGCAAGGATCCAATCTCCCATGGGCAGAAGTAGGGGAAGGCAGGTGAACGCGACCCTGCAAGCAGCAGGCTGCCTCTGGGAATCCCATCTCCTGTGGACAGAAGAGCACTGCAATCACAGCACAGATTGCTCCTGCCTACCCGTGGGAGATTGGATCCCCATGGGCAGACAGGAGGGGAAGGCTGGCGATCGCAGTCACATGGAGTTTGGCTGGCCCAGGGGACAGAGCTTGGCCCCGCCACAGAAAACGGCATTCCGATGCCTCTGCAAATAAGGAGGTGATAAAAGTAGATAATGCAACTGGTTTGAAAAAAGGCTCAGACAAGTTCCTGGGGAAAAAGTCAATAGACTGTTATTAAGATAGCCCTGAGGAAAGCCACTGCTATCCCTGAGTATAAGCAGAATGGAAGCCATGGTGAGCATTTAGGACTCAATCCCAGAGCTGATGTCGGCAGTCCTGATAGTCAACGGTGGCAGCATCAATGTGAGAACCACCACTTGGCTAGACTTTTGAGATTTCTTTGAGAGTGCTGCATCACTGCTGCCTGTTGGAGCTTTTGCAATTGTGAAACATGTGAAACTCTTTGCTAGCATTGCAGCCAGGCTGGACAGAAATGGAAAGATCATTCCATAGGCTCCTATGAAAGCCAGTGGTGGTGCTCCTTGTAGTGAACTGGCAGTGATGCATCTGTGTCCAACTCTGATTGACCAAAGCTCTGCACCCAAAGCTTCCCCCAATCCCTGTATTCTCTGTGGCTGGATGCCTCACTGCGACATAAAGGTAAATACCACCTTAGCAGCACATGTTTGGTGTCCTGTAGCAAAGCTGAAACAAGTTGAAAATTGAACACTTTACAGAGTAAAGCCTTTGACACTGTTCCTCACAGGCGACTTATAAATTAATTGAGCACCCTAGGGATGGACCTAAAGTGACTGACTGGGTTAGAAATTAGTTGAGTGAAAGGCAATAAAGGGAACAGATAAATGGAGCTCACTCTGAAGAGAAGAAAGTTACCAGTGGTTTGCTGCAGGAATCTGTCCTTGGTCTGGTCTTTTTTTATCATTTTTGTAAGTGATATTGTGGAACGGCTGTCGGGTAAAGTTTGCCTCTTTGAGGATGATAGCAAAATCTGCAATAGAGTAGATACCCAAGAAGGTGTAGGGAGGGATCCAAAAAAGCTCGAAGAAGGGTTGAGAATTTGTCAACTGGGATTTAATGCTAAAAAATGCAGGGTCATGCATTTGGGCTGCAAAAATCTAAGAGTACAGTACAGGGGGTAAAATACTTCTGTCCACAAAAGAAGAGCGAGAACTGGGATTATGGTTTCTGATGAGCTTAAGGTGGCTAAAAAAGGCAGAAAAGGCAACAACGAAAGCCAGAAAGATACTTGGGTGGATAGGGAGAGGAATGGCCAGCAGGAAGGAGGAGGTGATAGGTGAAATTAGACTTACCTGCTAATTGTTGTTCCTTGAGGAACTCCAGTTTCTCCCAGGACAAGCAGGATGAGTCAGCCACAAGTGGTGACGTCATCCGACGGCGCCATAGACGGAAGTACTCTCAATAGCCCAGAAGGCTTTAGCCTTCTGGGCCTGACCAGTAGCCCCACCTCCCGATCCGCCCCTAGCTGGCCAGTCTTTGTCTTCCGCCTTGCCAGCAAGATGTTTTTTTATTTTACTCTCAGACCTCTCAATCTAATCAGGACCTTACCTCCAAATAATGAAGAAACCTGGGTTTAAAAAGTGCCCAGGCTGCTCCCGCAAGATGGCCAATTCCGATTCACATCAGCTGTGCCTCCGATGCCTAGGAACTGAGCACGCCATCGAGGACTGCCCTGCCTGCGGCCGTATGTCGCCCCGAGCATGCCCTCGCGGACTTCCTGACTCCTGCCGCCGTGAGTACTTCTGCTGCTGAAAACCCCGCTGCTGTTGCTCCGGCCGGAGACGCGCCTTGTCAGGCCTCCGTCCCCCGCCGCGAGCATGGGACCCTCATCTCCATGAGTCCTCCTATGGCGGCTGCCATTTTGACCAGGGCATCCTCCCACTCTCCTGCTCCACTTCCAGATGTCTCTCTGGCTACTTCCGGACAGCCTCAGGCCTCTCGGGACAGCGCCGATCGGCTCAGCCTGCACCACGCAAGCAGAGTCAGCAGCCTGTCCGGGGCAGTTTCCAGCAGGCGCGGGCTCTCAGCGCGTTCAGCAGCAAGCAGGCTCAGCTCCCCTCAGCACCAGCGCGCTCGTTCTCGGAGCGCAGGACACCGTCGGAGCAGACGCCGATCACCACGCAACACTCAGGAGAGCCCGTGCAAACACCAGACCAAGTGCAGATCACACAGACGGCGCAGGTCACGAACACGGCGCAGATCACAGAGCCGGGGCAGATCAAGGAGCAGGCGCAGATCGGGCAGCAGGCACGGATCAGAGAGCCAGCACAGATCGCGTAGATCTCGGAGCAGTCACAGAGGCAGTCCACGGCACAGGAATCGTCATCACTCCAGAAGCCGGAAGAGAGACAGGCGCAGCACCTCATCGTCATCGGGCTCTTCCTCTCACAAGAGATCACGCCAGTCCTCCCCTTCTGCCTACAGCGCTCGCAGCTCCTCCCCTGCACACAGTCTACTCAGTGAATCATAGGACCATCAGACGCAAGAGGAAAATGTCCGTCCACCTGCGTCATGCGTGCAGGTTGTTCCTGAACTTTTACCGCAGGAGGTGGCTCCAGAGACCCTCAAACGACTTCAGGACATGCTGCAGCAATGGACTTCCTCTCTGGCTACTCTGGTCTCTGGCCCCAGCGCCATCGTGCCCCCTCAGCCTGCCTCCTCAGTGGCCAGCGCAACTTCCAGGCCTGCACCACGCAACCCGGCTCCCACCTCTCCATCCCAGGAGCAGGATGGCTCAGAACTACTATCGCAGGCCGATTTTGCATCACGCATAGACTCTCTCTCTCATCCCGACGCCCCCTCGGGCTCTTCCGCCCCCCCTGAGGACGTGACATACTACAAGTTCATCCAGAAGGTCATAACCTCTCTCTCCATCACTTCAGTGGACGTTCCGGATCAACATGACGAGGTACAGAGCGCACTTAAGTTCATTGATGCTCCCAAGTCCATCTCTGCCCTACCCGTCCATCAGCTCCTCCGGGACAACCTCACGAAAATATGGCAGACTCCAGCATCCAATCACGCCTGCCCACGCAGGTTGGACAACAAGTATAACGTCCAGCCCATGCCCGGCTTCGCCAAACCGCAGCTACTGCACCAATCCATTGTTGTGGAATCAGCCCTTAAACGCTCCAAGTCTTTGCGCAACTCTACCAACGCGCCACCGGGTAAGGACAACGAGCTCATGGACGATGTAGCTAAGCGGGTCTATCAAGGGGCCATGCTAAACGCTAGGATCGCGGCTCACCAATTCCAGCACGCGATCTATCAAGACACACTGGTGAGCAACATCAGATCCACCGTCTCCCTTCTGACTGAAGTTCCACCCGCCCTTTCTTCTGCCCTTGCGGAGCTCGATGACTGCACCCGGCACCAGGGTCGGGCTGCCAACGATGCCTTTGAGACCGCTGCCAGAGTGGCGGGGACGGCCATCTCTGCCCGCCGACTAGCTTGGCTCCGGGCCTCTGGCCTTCGGACTGATTCTCACGACAGCATTGCAGACACCCCGTTCCAGCGATTCGCTGTTCGGCGATAAAGTCAAGGACACTGTCAATGATATGCGCGAACGCTGCACCACTCTCCATACCTTAGAGGAAGGCGCCGACCGCCCTCGCACCTACCGCAAGGGAGGCCCTCAAAGCAATGCCAGCTCCAAGCGGTACAACACCTATCGCAAGTGGCAGCAGCAGCCCCGCTACAAGAAGCAGCACTACCAAACCTCCTATAGGCAGAAACCTCGCCAGCGGGAACGCGGGTCAAAGAAGCCCCCTTCTGCCCCCGCTAAAAACAATCCTAACTTTTGACTCCCCGCCCTGCCAGCACCTTCCGACAGGGGGGGCGCTTATCCGCCTTCTTACCCTCCTGGGAGAATATAACGTTGGACCAACGGGTGCTTTCCATCATCAGGCAGGGCTATCGCATCAAATTCTCAGCGAAACCACCCCTACGTCCGCCACTGCCAAGCATGATTCCACCAGAACATCTCGCCCCGATGACCGCAGAGATCCAGTCCCTGCTTGCCTCCAGGGCTATCAAGCCCGTTCCCCCCCAGAGAGACCAACCGTGGATTTTATTCGAGGTACTTCCTGGTTCCCAAGAAGTCCCGGGGCGTACGGCCCATCCTCGATCTGCAAAAACTCAACAGGTGCATAACCAAGGAGAAGTTCAGGATGCATTCTCTTTCCACCATCCTGCCCCTCATCCAACCTGGGGAGTGGCTTGCCTCTCTGGATCTCCAAGACGCATACACCCACATCCCAATGCACCCACAGCACAGTAAGTTCCTACGCTTTCGGGTAGCAGATCAACATTACCAGTACAGAGTGCTCCCGTTCGGGCTCTCCCCCGCTCCCAGAGTTTTTACCAAGTGCGTAGCGGTGGCCGCTTCTCTACTTCGCAGACAAGGGATATGTGTGTTTCCCTACCTGGACGATTGGCTGTTCTCCGCTGCCTCACCTGCAGCACTGCGGCAAGCGGTTAAGAAGGCCTCCTCTCTGCTGTCCTAACTGGGCTTCCTGGTGAACCATCAGAAATCTCACCTCTCTCCAGTCCAGAAACTGGAGTTCATTGGCGCCTGCATAGACACCAAGCGGGCCAGGGCCTTCCTGCCTCGGAACAGGAGACAGGCAATAATCAAACTTGCTCGCCAAGTCCTCAACGACCCCCAGTCTTCAGCCCGCACCATCCTGCGCCTCCTGGGGCACATGGCTGCGACCACCCACGTCCTACCCTTGGTAAGACTACAAATGTGGGTTCTGCAATGGCACCTCCGCTCGCACTGGTGCCAGCACACTCAGCCATTGTCCGCCCTAATTCCCAGGGACATCAGACCCTCCAAGGCTTTACGCTGGTGGACGCACCCCACCAACCTCTCTCAGGGCAAGCGCCTTCAGGCACGCGCTCACCAGATCACCATAACCACGGATGCTTCCACTCAAGGGTGGGGAGCCCACTGCATCAGAACGCGCACCCAAGGGGCTTGGTCCGCCTCCAAGAAAGCCCTGCACATCAACGTCCTCGAGCTCAGAGCTGTCCGCCATGCCCTCACAGCCTTCCAAGGCCTGGTAGCAGGCAAAGCCATCAGAATTCTGACCGACAACCAAGTAGCTATGTTCTACATAAACAAGCAAGGGGGCACAGGGTCGCGCCTCCTCTGCAAGGAAGCTCTCAGCACCTGGCACCTTGCCCTCTCCCTCAACTGCAGTCTCCAGGCCTGCTATCTTCCCGGAGAGGAGAATGTCCTGGCCGATCGCCTCAGCAGGCAGCTCAGCCCCCACGAGTGGGCGCTCCACCAGGAAGTCTCGTCGTTCCTCTTCGAGGATTGGGGCCCCCCACAAATTGACCTCTTCGCGACACAGGACAACACCAAATGCCGCCTGTTTTGCTCAAAAAGACCCTCCCCACTCAGGCTAGCAGCGGACGCCTTCGACCTGGCTTGGAGCCAATGGCCGCTGGCCTATGCATTTCCTCCGACCCCGCTAGTAGCGCGGACCATCCAACGCATCATCAGAGACCGTGCAACAGTCATCCTAGTGGTACCATACTGGCCCAGGCAGATATGGTTCCCGTATCTTCATCGCCTGGTGTTGGGACCCCCCATTCATCTTCCCCTACGGCCGGACCTCCTCTCGCAGGACAGCGGCTCCATGCTTCATCCCAATCTGCAAATGCTGTCTCTGTCGGCATGGAAGCTGAAAGGCTAACGCTGGCGCCCCTCAACCTTACGGCCGAGGTCCAGCAGATCATCCTTGCCGCTCGGTGTCCTTCCACCAGGAAGTCTTACAGCCTTAAATGGCGTCGATTCTGCATCTGGTGTGAGGCACGGCACCTTGAGCCCTTCGCATGCCCGGTGCCTCTGCTTCTGGAATACCTTGCATCTCTCTCTACCCTCGGACTGAAAACTCAGTCCATCAAGGTCCACCTCTCCGCCATCGCGGCTTTTCACCACCGCGTCGGCGACTCATCGGTGGCAGCCCTACCAATCGTTGCCAGATTCATGAAAGGTTTATCAAATCTGCACCCTCCAGTCAGGGAGCCTGTACCTCCTTGGGACCTTAACATTGTCCTCAATCAGCTTATGAGGGAACCCTTTGAGCCACTGCACTAGGCAGATATGAAATTTGTTTCCTGGAAAACGCTATTCCTCATTGCTATCACTTCTGCCAGATGGATCAGCGAGCTACACGCCCTCGTCGCATATCCGCCCTACACTATTCTTCTACACGACCGTGCTTGTCTCCGAACGCACCCCAAGTTTGTTCCCAAGATGGCGACTCCTTTCCACATCAACCAAAGCATTGAACTGCCCTGCTTCCTCCCCGGACCCCACTCTGACCCCGAACAGCAGCGCCTCCACTCGCTTGATTGCGTCAGAGCCCTTCGGTGCTACCTCCAGAGGACGTCCCCCCTGCGCAAGGGGTCTCAGCTCTTCGTCTCGTACGACCCTAACAAGCCTGGCCTCCCAGTGTCCAAGCGCACGCTTTCCGGATGGATCTCCGCGTGCATCTCCCTGGGTCTTTCACTCGCTGGAGCGAACCCTCCCGCAGGTGTCAGGGCTCACCATCTGCGGGCGTTGGCCACCTCCATTGCCAACCTACGTTCCGTTCCAGTTACTGAAATCTGCAAAGCCGCCACGTGGTCCTCTGTCCAGACCTTCCAGAGACACTACTGCCTAGACGGACCTGACCACGGAGGCACCGCCTTCGGCCTATCAGTACTATCTGCAATATCCTCCCTGCACTGGGGGGAGCCTTGTGACTAGCCTCGTCACCGTCTGAGTACTGTGACTTGAGTTGTTCTCACGCACTCTGACTTCGATTTGCATCTATGTTACTTTGTGTCCTGTTGCACCTTATGCCTTTTGCCTATTGTGCCTTTATTGTGAATTTGCACCTTAGGCCTGATTGTGACTACGATAGCATCTGTCACTATTTTATTGTCCTGTTGCACCTTATGCCTTGTGCCAATATTGCCAAGTTGCACCTTATGCCCCACTGTCTCTAGTTGGGGCACTATGCGCTGTGCTCGGGCGCAGCCCCTTGCTACGGGTTTGATCAATATGTTTTGCACATTGTGTTACTTGCACGCTTGTTATTTGCACACTGACTTGCACTATTAAACATGCTTTGCACCTGATGGTCCTCTTGAATCTGTCTCCATTTGTTGATTCCCCGCCGCTGCACCTGTAGCTGGGGAGACACCACTTGTGGCTGACTCATCCTGCTTGTCCTGGGAGAAAACCGAGTTACTTACCTGTAACGTGAGTTCTCCAGGGACAGCAGGATAAGTCAGCCACACTTTCCCACCCTCCTCCCCGGCGGGAATCTCCTGCCTCCGCTTCCGCCTCCTAGCTGCTGGTACCACCTCAGCTTGGAAGATCTGGCCAGCTAGGGGCGGATCGGGAGGTGGGGCTTCTGGGCTACTGAGAGTACTTCCGTCTATGGCGCCGTCGGATGACGTCACCACTTGTGGCTGACTTATCCTGCTGTCCCTGGAGAACTCACGTTACAGGTAAGTAACTCGGTTTTAGTCCCGAACCTCTGGGGTTTAGGCACCTCCTCCAGCAGCTTTGGAGACTGAGAAACATCATTCTTCTGATGACACTGGTACTAACACTCCAGGGACCACCTCCTCTGACCAGTAACCTACTGACAAAGCAGACTCACCGGAGCAACAACTAAGTAGTCATATAAAAAGAAAACAACTAACCTTAATCGAACCTAACTGACACTCACTCGATGGGGAAAAAACTGTTCCCGCTTTTAGCTCTCTCAAAAAACTAGGTTATTTATTGCGTTCTGTACTGATGAGGTCCTACCTCCCCCCTCTCCAGAGGCGGACGACCTACCCTTCCCCCAGACGCCCACAGTTCGTTAACCAAAAAACTCCTACCCTGCTTTTTGGCCCGCATCTGTACAGCCGCATCCCCGACGTACTCTTTTAATTTTCTTTGCTTCAGGCCAACCAACTAAGGAGGGATATAGGACTAGACTGGAGTTCCTCAAGGAACAACAATTAGCAGGTAAGTCTAATTTCATCTTCCTTATCGTCCCTCCAGTCTAGTCCCGAACCTCTGGGGATGTAACAGAGCAGTGTAATTCAACGGGAGGGACCAGCTAGACCAGCCTGAAGTACCGCTGATCCAAACAAAGTATCCCTTTCCGCCTGAACATCCAGACGGTAATGCTTTACAAACAAATTTAAAGACGACCAAGTTGCTGCCTTGCAAATTTCAACCACCGGCACTAAACTATACTCAGCCCAGGAAGCCGCTTGCGCTCTAGTCGAATGAGCTTCAAGCCCTTCAGGCACGTCTTTGCCTTTCAAAATGTACGCCAAAGCTATAGCCTCTTTAAGCCATCTTGCAATGGAAGCCTTAGAGGCTGCCTCTCCTTTTCTTGCTCCTCCAAATAGAACAAACAGCCTATCAGACTTTCGGAAAACCGCTGTTCTCCGCACATACCTCTTTAATGTTCTGCGAACATCTAAGAAATGCAACTTTAGGGAATCTGCCTTCTCCGCCTCTTCCTCAAAAACCGGCAAAGAAACCACCTGATTCACAAGAAAGGCTGATACGACTTTGGGCAAGAAAGACGGCACTGTCCTCAATACCACCTTTTTATCATAAAATGTTAAAAAAGTCTTTTGACAAGACAGAGTCTGCAGCTCCGAAACTCTCCGCGCTGAACATATTGTCACCAAGAACACTACCTTGAGGGTAAGATGCTTAATTGAAGCTCTAGACAAAGGCTCAAAGGGTTCTTGTACTAACGCCTCCAGCACCAACTTGAGGTCCCACTTTGGAATTGCTGACCGACATGGCAGCCTCAAAAGAGATACTGCCCTTAAAAAACGTTTAATATCTGGATGTGCTCCTAGCACCTCTCCTTTTATCTTTCATCTATAACATAAGAGAGCTGCTACGTGCACCCACAAGGATGCTGCCGTTAATCCCTTGTCAAAACCGTCCTGTAAGAAAGACAGCACGTGTGGGACTGACGCCCTCAATGCATCCACCGTCTTGTCCCCACACCAGGCCTCGAACACACGCCAGATTCGAACATATGCCAACGAGGTAGACCTCCACCTACCTCTCAACATGGTGGAAATAACCAATCCGGAGAAGCCTTTCGCTCTCAACCTCGCCCTTTCAAGAGCCAAGCCGTAAGCGAGAATCAATCCACCTGAGGCATGAGAAGCGGACCCTGACACAACAGGTCCCTCCGCATTGGCAACCGCCAGGGACGGTCCACTAAGAGTCTTATGAGATCCGCATGCCATGTCCTCCGTGGCCAATCCAATTCTATTAAAATTACTCGTCCTCTATGAACTTCTATCTTGTGCAGTACCTGACCTATTAAGGCCCGCGGTGGAAACATGTACAGGAGCTATTGATCTGGCCACTTTTGAATGAGGGCATCTAGCCCCTCCGACATTCTCTCCCTTCTTCAGTTGAAGAATCGGCTTACCTTTGCCGACTGAAATGTCGCCATCAAATCCATTACCAGCGTTTCCCAGCGATGCACTACCATGTCGAACACCTCCAGATTGAGAACCCACTCTGCTGGGTCCACCTTGACTTGACTCAAAAAATCAGCCTCTACATTGTCTACTCCTGCCACATAAGCCGCCGACAATGCTACGAGATTGCCCTCAGCCCACACCAACAGCTGTTCTGCCTTGATTTCCAAAGCTGCACTGCTGGTGCCTCCCTGACAATTGATGTAGGCCACTGCGGTTGAGTTGTCGGAAAACACCGAACCGCCTTCCTTCCTACGTGACTTTGTAATGCTCTCAGCACTAGAGCAACTGCTCTCAACTCCCACCTATTTATGGACCAACTCCTCTTGACGTCGTTCCACTGTCCTTGAGCAAACTGTCCCCTGACATACGTCCCCCACCCTAAGAGACTGGCGTCTGTCATCAGGGCTAGTCATTCAGGTGCTTCCAAGGGCACCCCTTCTTCCAGAATCCCTGGAAGTAACCACTACCACAGCGCCTGCCTCGTCTCCGTCGGGCATGGAAGTCTCCGAGACAATGGATCCTCTTGGTGTGACCACCTTTGGAGTAATGCTCTCTGCAGCGGGCGCATGTGGGCTCGCGCCCACGGAAACAACTCTAGAGTCGCTGCCATGGTACCTAGTAACTGTAGATAATGCCATGCTGTGGGATTCCACCTGTCCAGAAATGTGCGGACCAGCTTTTTCAACCTTATCGCCCGCGATTGTGGCAGAAAAACCTTTCCTAGCTTCATATCGAACCGAGCTCCCAGATACTTCAAGTTCTGCATCCGTTTCAACCTGCTCTTTGCCATGTTGACCACCCAACCCAGACTCTCTAGAAACTCTACCACTCTCATAGTAGCCAAGTTGCTTTCTGTCTCGGACTTTGCCTGTATCAACCAATTGTCTAGGTAAAGGTGTACTAGAATTCCTTCTTTTCTCAATGCTGCTGCCACGACTACTATGACCTTGGTAAATGTTCTTGGTGCCGTTGACAACCCGAATGGTAACGCTCGGAACTGAAAATGCCCCATCGGCAATGCAAACCTGAGAAACCTCTGATGCTCCTGCCGAATTGGAATGTGCAGGTAAGCTTCCGACAGATCCAGAGAGGTAAGAAATTCTCCGGCCCTCACTGCTACGACCACGGACCTCAGTGTCTCCATATGAAAATGGGACACTCGGAGACAACGATTTACATTCTTGAGATCCAAAATGGTGCGAAAAGACACTTCTTTCTTTGGCACCATGAAATATATGGAGTACCGACTGTAACCACAGTGGTCTGGTGGCACCGGCACCACTGCCTTGAGGTCCAACAAACTTTGTAAGGTCTCTCGCACCACCTTGACCTTGCACGGTGACTTGCATGGAGACTGAACGTAACAATCGACCACCGGGCGTAGAAACTCGAGAGCATAGCCCTCTCGAATAACCTCCAACACCCACTGATCTGATGTAATCTGGACCCAAGCGGGATAAAACTCTCACAGCTGACCTCCCACAGCTACCGTCCCCACCTGGGTCCTCTCCTGGCTTCATTGCGGCTTTCTAAGGTTCGAGGAAGAGGAAGCCCCAAATCTTCTGCCTGCCCCTCTAAAACCTCGAAACCCCTGATTCCGATAAGGGAAACGTCCTCTCTGAAATTGGCCGAATCGTGCAGAACGGAAACGGCGAAATTCCCTCTGTTGCCCCTTGACTGCCGGAGCAGAACGCCCCTGCTTCTGCTTATCCTCCGGGAGCCTCCCGCCTTTGGACTCCCCTAGATCCTTAACCAACTTATTTAAATCTTCTCCAAAAAGCAACTTACCTCTAAAAGGCAACTACCCAGCCTTGCCTTGGAAGAACCATCTGCCGCCCAATTTCGCAGTCAAAGATACCTTCGAGCAGCTACCACTGAGGCCATACTCTTAGACAAACCTCTGATAAGGTCATAGTGAATATCAGCTAGATAAGCCGTTCCTGTTTCTATCCTGGCTGCCTCACCATCCCTCTCTTCCAACTGTTCTCCCTGCAGCTGCTGAGACCAGCGAAGACATGCTCTCGAGACCCATGCACCACAAATAGCTGCCTGGATAGCCAGAGCATTGATATCAAACACCTGTTTCAACAAGGTATCTAGCTTTCTATCCTGCGCATCTTTAAACGTGGCACTACCTTCCACTGGGATGGTGGTCTTTTTGGTCACCGCTGAGACCGCTGCATCTACCTTCGGGGATTTAAACAATTCTCGATCCTGATCTACCAATGGATACAGGCGGGCCATTACCCTGGACCTCTTAAGGGTTGCCTCGGGCATGTCCCATTCTTCGTGAATCATCTCTCGCACCACTCGGTAAATCAGAAAAGCTTTTTGTGTCTTACGTACCACTTGCAATAACGGATCCTCCAAGGTCGCATCTTCTATCAGACCCCAAGACGGCATATTAAGAGCCTTAAGCGTCTCTGCTATAAGCGCTGGCAATTCATCCTTATGCAACACCTGAATCGCTCTAGCTTGATCTTTGTGCTCCGCCAAGTTCGCCCTCTTCTAATTCCTCTTCCATGTTTAACTCTGGATCCAGTTCCTCAGACAGGAATTCCTCTGAAGTTACCGACTGCCTATCCTTCTCCTTCCTAGGCTTTTTCAACGGACACTCATTGGCTCCCGAGCCCAGAGGGGTTCCCGAGCGCTTCATACCTAGTCCCGACTGCGCTGAACTGGTCCCAGAGACCCCCTTACCGCCCCTTAAGGCCTGTTGAAGAAGAGCCATGAAATCCTGTGAGAATACTGTCGCCAGCCCTCCCTGCAAAGGCTCTTGTGGTGGAGGATGATCTGAAGCTGCAGAAGTCCCTGCTACTGGCTCTAACAGGGGCCCTGAAGGAGAAACAGGCTCTGTTAAAACTAAGGGTGTTTCCTCCTGACCCTCATCTACATACAGTGCCTGCTCCATAGAAACTGCTTCCTGACTGCAGTCTCTGCAAACCCCTTTCTCTGAGATCGGCCTCTTTCTAGTACCGCACAATAAACATTGCGGTCTAGAAGGCATGCTGCGGATGCTTCAGCGCTGACCCTCAGTTACACTTATTACACTGAATGCCTGCCCGCAGCCCTCAACATTCAACTGGAGCTTTGTCTCCTTAAATCCCTGCAAATAAGCAGCGGCCCCAAAGAAAAAAACTTGGATTTTTTCTTTTTTTTTTTTACATTACAACCTTTCTGCCTGAATCTCCTCTAAATCCTAAGAAGAAAATTCTGAAAACCGCTGAATCACCTGCAAAAACAAGCCTTCAGGAAGCCCCGCAAACACGAACATCTTCCTGTGCACCTGCCATGCAGCTCCGGCTCCCCGACCATGCTAACCATTGTTCGCGCGCTCTCAGGCCTGCCAACAAACGTCCCTCCATTGCACTGCTTACCTTCTTCAAGTGCTGTTTTGGGCTCTGCAAAAACTCCTTCTGCTTCTCCCGACGCTCAGCCAAAATCATGGCCTCGGCGCCGGGAAAGAGAGCAAATCTGAAGAGAAGTGCTGTACCGATGCTGGGGCCTGCCACACGTCTGCTACTGCACGCTGCTCACCTTAATCGCCGCCGGTTCCTCACTCAAAAAGTGAGTTCGGGAAACGGAGCACCTCCCTCCCCCAATGCTTAAAGCTTTAAAGTCTATGCTGCCCTGCTGATCGTTCGTCCTCAGAGAGGGGAGGGAGCACGCCTCAGCATCTCTCTTTTTTTTTTAACCTTTAAACACAATCTTAAATTAAAGTTCAAATCTAACTTCCTTAACTACACTTCCATAAATGTTCCTCTAGTGAGCCGAAACCTCCAGGCTCACCAACGTCCAGCTGCTTGGAGACTGAGATAACTGGTCAGAGGAGGCGGTCCCTGGAGTATTAGTACCAGTGTAATCAGAAGAATGACATTTCTCAGTCTCCAAAGCTGCTACAGGAGGTGCCTAAACCCCAGAGGTTCAGGACTAGACTGGAAGGATGATAAGGAAGTGCCCCTGTATAAATCTTTGGTGAGACCCATTTGAAGTATTTGTGCAATTCTGGATACCACACCTTCAAAAGGATCTAAATAGGATGTAGTTGGTGCAGACGGTGGCTACCAAACTGGTCAGTGGGCTTCATCATAAGGCATATGGAGGACAGACTTAAATCTAAAGGGACATAATCGAGAACTCGCCAACGGAGATCCACAAATGCATGAGAATGCTCGAGGCAGTGGCTGACTAAGGGAGCAAACGAACCACCGCAGTTGTACCATGCATGTAGGGAAGAACCCCCGTTGTCTTCTCCTCAGCAGCAGCGTGCGTCCGAGATGTCAAAAACCATTCTTGGTGTGTGTTAAGTGCCCTTTTGCTGGCTAAGTAAACCACTTTAGGTGGATATCCCCTAGACAAAAGGCGAGCAGTTAATTCACGTGCATGATGTTTAAACTGCGAGAGTTCTGTACAGTTTCTACGAAGCCTCAGGAATTGACCATATGGTAAACCCCGTTTCAAAGCCGGGGGATGATAGCTGTCAAAACGAAGCAACGTGTTGCGTTGAACAGGCTTCCTATACAGAGAGGTTAGATAACCAGTCGGAGAGCACTCAATGGTGATGTCTAAAAATTGAATCCTTTGGGTCTCAACCTGAAAAGTAAATTTGCTACATCAATTTTGCCTATTTTAGCGATTCACTCATGTTTTCGGAAGCCTCTCCAAATTGCATACTCTCGGGGACCAAACTTACGTAATTTTTTGGTTAAGACCAGATCCCCCTTAGACCAACTTTCTAAGGGAGATGAATCGGTGGGTCATGTTTCCTGTCAATCCTGCTCTTTTTGTTCGGGTACTTTAACGGGTACTTTTTGGTTAGACACTCGTACCAATAGATCTTATTATACACGATGGCACACTGACTGCACCACCAATCATGTGGTATATTTGATTGTATGCCCGTGCCAGTTACCCTACATTGGAAGGACTTCACGACCCTTCAAGCTAAGGTTGACAGAACATGCCTCCCGGATACATACTCAAACACTGACAGCTCCCTTAGTCAGCCACTGCCTCGAGCATTCTCATGCATTTGTGGATCTCCGTTGGCGAGTTCTCGATTATGTCCCTTTAGATCCCTGTGGTGGGGATCGGATCCAACGTTTGCAGAACTTGGAACAAAGATGGATATTTAGATTAAATTCAGTTGCTCCACATGGACTAAACCAGCAGATTGACTGGTACACCATTCGTTGATTTTCAGCTGGATTAAGAGAAGGGGGGTTTTCCCTCTGGATAGGTTCTCTCAACTGCCTATTAACCTTTCTCATCGGGAGGTGGAATCTGATTGGTGGTTTCACCTCTTTGACTGGATTGGTTCCCCTTTTTTGGCACTTCACATTGGGCAGGTGTGTCCTATTCTGTGATTTTTACCGGCAGCCAGGTATTTATAAAAACCACCATTTAGGCTGTGTACGCCAGGCTGATGTTCTTTACCTGATTCAGAGGTCTGACCTGAAGCAGGGGGTTGATGTGTATACCCCCGAAACGTGACACGTCGTTACCTTATTGACCTGCTGAGGCAAACATCGATTTATCGCTGCAAACAACGTTCGTCCAGCCTGAAATTTTTTCTGCACAGCTAAGTACAGCCGTTTTTCAATGAGAGCTGTTTTAAATTTGTACTATAACTGATTAAAAAGGACGGGCCACTGTGGTGGCAGGTACAATCCTGCACACTGTGCTGGCCATTCCAACAAAAAAATTTTACTTGTGGTTTATTGTATGCTGGGTTTTCTTTGGACTTTTAAAGATTTTCAAGCAGCACGCTCCTGCATCAATAAGTTGTTTTTACATTTATATTTCCTTGGCTCAGTCTTAGCTTCCTCGTGGCTAACTAACTTCTCAGAGGCCAAGAAGTTAGGATCAGTAGGTGTAGAAGGACTCCATGTGGATGTCAACGGAAGACCATGTCCACCACTCCACTGTAAAGAAGAATACTTAAAAAAAGAGCCGATCGCTGTTTGCGAAAAAACCTCTGTAGTTGAAACTGCACCTTAAATGCATCATACTGGTGGCGTGGGAATGAAGGACAAGCCCCAATTCAGAACTGACACCTCAGGGGCTGTAAGGTGGAGGGAGGATAAATTATAAACTAAAGATTCCCCCTGGTCTGAAAACATGTTTGTGGCTGACTGCCTCTCATATCTGATGTCTGATACTGTACCTGCTTGCTCCCCCTGCCTCGACGATATCCCTCGGGACTTTTGAAAAAGAGTAGTTACTCACCTGTAACAGGTGTTCTCCAGGAGCAGCAGGAATCAGTCCTCACTTATGGGTGTCATCGACGCCGATGAAGCCCCAGCGGAGCATTTCCCCAGCTTTCCATGAAAGCCTTTGGGAATGCTGGCACGCATGCGCGGTTCCCTTCCTGCCTAAAGGTGCCATCTCACCTCAGTCAAATGACATAGCTAAGAATAGCACACAAAAATGTAAAAATTAAACTATGTACAACTGCAACTCCAAGGGGAGGAGGGAAGGTAGTGAGGACTGATTCCTGCTGCTCCTGGAGAACACCTGTTACAGGTGAGTAACTACTCTTTCTCCAGGACCAAGCAGGAAGTCAGTCCTCACTTATGGGTGACTCCCCAGCTCTGGGCTACCAGGAACCCAGGCTGAACAAGAGAACTCCCTCTAGTCTCAGCAACACAGAAAAGGCTTTTCAAGGACACACCCTCCACAGGTAGCCCAACAGAGGGCAGGAGGGCAGGAGTTGCCTAGACCTCAAAGAGATTCCGGAGTACTGCTTGGCCAAAAGCATTGTCCCTACGGGACTCCCTCTCCAGACAGTAGTGGGCTGCAAATGTCTGGCTTGAAGACCAAGTAGCAGCCCTGCAGATGTCTTGCAATGGAACAGAGCGGAGGTGAGCCACTGATGCAGCCATTGCCCTCACACGGTGGGCCGTGACCCTACCCTGCAAAGGAAGGTCAGCCGCCTTGTAAGCTCAGGTGATACAGTCAGCCACCCAGATGGACAAGGTACGCTTGGACACAGGCCTCCCCAAGTTATTGGGGGTCAAAAGAAAGGAAGAGCTGAGAAGCCCTCCTGTGACCTTACGTACGTTCAAGGTAGAAGGATAAGGCCCTCCTACAGTCCAAGGTATGGAGAACTGTTTCAGCCTGACTTGCATGAGGCCTAGGGAAGAAAGTAGGAAGAACCACCTCCTGGCTGAGGTGGAAAGAGGAGACAACCTTAGGAAGGAACTTAGGGTGAGTCCTGAGGACTACCCTGTTTTTATATAATCGGGTGTAAGGCCTATCACAGACCAAGGCCTGAAGCTCACTCACTCTCCTAGCCGAAGTAAGGGCTATCAGAAAGAGAGTCTTCCAGGAAAGGAAGCGTAGAGGGCAAGTAGCCATAGGCTCAAAAGGTGGGCGAGTCAGCTGCTGCAAGACCACATTCAGCTCCCACTCAGGAGCAGGATGACGTATGGGAGGTTTGAGCAGAAGCAAGCCTCTGAGAAACCTGGACACCAAGGGGTGTATAGACAAGGAATGGCCCTCAACTAGGGAGTGGTGAGCTGCTAAGGCAGAGAGGTGGACCCGAACAGAGTTGGACTTGAGACCTTGATTGGACAAGTGCAGCAGGTACTGAAGCACTACTGGCACAGTACAGGAGAAAGGATCCTTAGCACGTAGCTGACACCACACAGAAAACCTCTTCCACTTGAGAGCATAGGTTTTCCTAGTGGATTGCTTTCTGGAGGCTAGGACAACCTCCTCAACCTCGGGAGGAAGGCCCCAGGGAGCCAACACTACCCTTGCAGCCTCCATGCCATCAGATGGAGAGATTTGAGATTGGGATGCAGCAAGGAGCCATGATCTTGAGAGAGAAGGTCGGGCTGCAACCCCAGAGGCAGAGGAAGATCCACTGCCAGCTGAAGTAGGAGGGGGAACCAAACTGCCTCAGCCACTTGGGAGCTACAAGGAGGACTGAGGCCCTGTCTTGGAGAATCTTGAACAGTGTTCAGGCCACCAGAGGGGTGGGAGGAAACGCGTAGAGCAGGCCCTGAGTCCAGGGAATCAGAAAAGCATCCGCTGCTACCCTCAGAGGATGCAGTTGCCTGGAGCAGAATCTTGGTAGCTGATTGTTCAGTGGACTGGCAAACAGGTCTATGGAGGGAAGCTCCCATTTCAAGAAAATCTTTTGAACTACTAAAGGATGTAGCTGCCACTCATGTGGTTGCAGAATCCTGCTCAATCTGTCGGCCAGACAATTCTCCTGGCCTGTGAGATAGACTGCTTTGAGGAGCATGTTGTGTTTCAGAGCAAAGGAACAGAGGTCTTGGGCTTCCTGACAAAGGGGCTGGGAACCAGTTCTGCCCTGCTTGTTCACATAGAACATGGCTACCTGGTTGTCTGTCTGGATCAAGACAGACTGTTGTGCCAGGGTAGCAGTAAAGGCCTTGAGGGCCAAGCGGATAGCTCTGAGTTCCAGGAGATTGATCTGCTGGGACGCCTCCCAAGGAGACCACAGGCCTTGGGTGCACTTGTCTAGGCAGTGTGCACCCCAACCCTGTAGAGAGGCATCGGTGGTCAGCACCACTGTATGAGGTGGCATCTGAAAGGGCACCCCTACCAGCAGATTGGGGGGGTGCGACCACCAGTTGAGGGAGGTCAGAAAACGTTGGGACACTCTGATCCTGTCTCTGAGGCTGCCTGAGGCCTGTGACCACCGAGTCCGAAGGCACCACTGGGCAGGTCTCATATTGAGCCTGGCATTGGGGGTTACTTGCACCGTCGATGCCATGTGGCCCAGAAGCCTGAGACAGAGTCTGGCGGAGACCAGGGACCTGTGCAGAAACTTGTTTGCGAGGTCCATGAGCCTTTGTGCTCGGTCCACTGGTAAGAATGCTCTTGCCAGCTGAGAATCCAACCTGGTTCCTATGAACTCCAAGTTCTGGGAGGGGAGCAAAGTGGACTTTGCAAAGTTTATGACAAAGCCCACCTTTTGGAGCATTTCTATTGTCCTGGAGGTGGCCTGCTGAACTTCTAGGCAAGTCTGGCCTCTGATGAGCCAGTCTTGCAGGTAAGGAAAGACAAAGATGCCCTGATTTCTCAGGTAGGCCACCACCACTGCTAGGCACTTGGTAAATACCCTGGGAGCAGAGGTCAGGCCAAAAGGCAGGACTCTGTATTGATAATGGTTTCCTCCCACAATGAACCTGAGGTACTTTCTGTGGTCTGGATGAATAAGGATGTGAGTGTAAGCATCCTTTAGATCTAAAGAGCATAGTCAATCTCCCTGCTGGAGGTAGGGCAGAAGTGTTCCAAGAGTAAGCATCTTGAACTTTTCTTTTACCAGAAACTTGTTCAGGTTTCTGAGATCCAAAATGGGCCGAAGACCACCATTTTTTTTTGGTATTAAGAAATAACTGGAGTAAAACCCGTGACCTTGGAAGTGGGGAGGCACAGGCTCCACCGCCTTGTCCACCAATAGACCTTGTAGTTCCTGGAGGAGAAGGTCTGTATGCAGGGGAGGCCTGAAAGGTTCCCCTGGGAAGTGAGATGGAGGTAGTTGGTGAAAAGGCATTGATAAGGCAGGCAAAGAGAGAATTTGAGAAGAAGCTTGCTGCGGAAGCAAAAACGCGAAATAAAGACCTTTTCAAGTACATTCGTAGCAAAAAACCCGTGAGAGAGTCAGTTGGTCCATTAGATGATAAAGGGGTTAAAGGAGCACTAAGAGGCGACAAGGCGATAGCGGAGAGACTGAATGAATTCTTTGCTTCGGTCTTTACTGAGGAAGATGTAGGGATGTTACCCACGACTGAAGTGGTATTTAAAGGTGTGGAAGAATTGAAGGAAATATCGATACATCGGGAAGATGTCCTACAACTATTAGATAAACTGAAGAGTAGCAAATCACCTGGGCCGGATGGTATACATCCAAGGGTGTTGAAAGAACTGAAATTTGAGATTGCAGACCTGCTATCAGTAATCTGTGAACTATCATTAAAATCATCTCTAATACCTGAGGATTGGAGGATCGCCAATGTAACACCAATTTTTAAAAAGGGTTCGAGGGGTGATCCGGGAAACTACAGACCGGTGAGCTTGACATCAGTACCGGGAAAAATGGTAGAAACCATCATAAAGAATAAAATTACTCAGCATATAGATAGTCATGACCTAATGGGAGACAGCCAACATGGCTTTAGACAAGGAAGATCTTGTCTTACTAATCTGTTATGTTTTTTTGAAGGAGTGAATAAACAGGTGGACAAAGGTGAGTCGGTTGATATTGTGTATCTGGACTTTCAGAAAGCCTTTGACAAGGTCCCTCATGAGAGACTTTTGGCAAAACTAAAGAGTCATGGGATAGGAGGCAGTGTACTACTGTGGATCAGGAACTGGTTAAAAGATAGAAAGCAGAGGGTAGGGCTAAATGGCCAATTTTCCCAATGGAGAAAGGTGAATAGTGGTGTACCCCAGGGATCTGTGCTGGGTCCGCTGCTTTTTGACATATTCATAAATGACCTGGAAAGTGGAATAACGAGTGAGGTTATCAAATTTGCTGATGACACAAAACTATTTAAAGTTGTTAAAACCCAGGAGGATTGTGGAAAATTGCAAGAGGATCTTGATAAATTGGAAGACTGGGCATCAAAATGGCAGATGAAATTTAATGTGGAGAAGTGCAAGGTTATGCACCTAGGGAAGAACAACCCAAACTATGGTTACACGATGCAAGGTTCCACATTAGGAACCACCACCCAAGAAAAAGATTTAGGCGTCCTTGTGGATACCATGTTAAAACCCTCGGCCCAGTGTGCAGCGGCGGCCAAGAGAGCAAATAGAATGCTAGGTATGATAAGGAAAGGAATGGAAAATAAAACAAAAGATATTATAATGCCTCTATATCGTTCCATGGTGAGACCGCACCTTGAATATTGTGTGCAATTCTGGTCGCCATATCTTAAAAAGGATATAGCAATTTTAGAAAAGGTTCAGAGAAGAGCCACCAAAATGGTAAAGGGGATGGAAGGCTACTCCTATGAAGAAAGGCTAAAAAGGTTGGGGCTCTTTAACCTGGAAAAGAGACGGCTGAGGGGAGATATGATAGAAGTCTATAAATTAATGAACGGAGTGGAACGGGTAAACGTAGATCGATTGTTTACCTTATCAGAATATAGAAAGACTAGGGGACATGCAATGAAGCTACAGGGTAAACTATTTAAGACTAATAAAAGAAAATATTTTTTCACTCAACGTGTAATCAAACTCTGGAATTTGTTACCGGAGGATGTAGTAAAGGCTGTTAGTGTAGCTGGGTTTAAAAAAGGTTTGGACAAGTTCCTGGAGGAAAGGTCCATAAACCATTATTAAGAAGGGACCCAGGATATCAATGCTTGAACCAATACAAGCATTGTGGAACCTGTGTCCCTTGGGGAAACTGCTAGGTACGTATGACCTAGATTGGCCACTGTTGGAAACAGAATACTGGGCTTGATGGACCTTGGTCTGACCCAGTATGGCATATCTTATGTTCTTATGTTCTTATGTAAAATGCAGGGCATAGCCTCGACTGACTATGTCCAGCACCCAACTGTCCTGGGTTATTAAGGGCCACTGGTGGGTGAACAAGGCTAGGCGGCCTCCTGTGCAGGGCTGGGTCTGCAAGGGAAGGATGGCTACACTCAAGGAGTCAAAAACCCCCACCCTGCTGAGTGGGAGCATGAGCTGCAGGCTTGGGGCCCTCTGCCTACGGGCCCCATTACCCTGGCCCTTGGCTTGCTGACCCTGGGGGGCAGCTTGGGAAGCCGGATAATGTGGGTAGTTTGTAGGCAGTGCCCTTCCTCGGGTAAAAGGACTTTTTACCCGAGCCCTTCTTCTTATGAGAAGGGGCAGAGGTCTTCCTCGACAGCCTTGTCCTGGTGAGGTGCTCAGTCTCGAGCTGTGCGGCCTTCTCGGCCACAGGCTTGCCAAAAAGGTTTTCACCTCGGCAAGGGACATCGACCAACTTGTCCTGAACCCATGGCTCGAGGTCCGATGACTGCAGCCACGCCTGGCGTCGAGCCGCGATGCCGGCAGCCGCTACTCGGGCCGAGGCCTCAAAGCCTTCGTAGGCGGTGCGGGACATAAACTTAGAGCATTCCCGTATCCTCGAAGACAAGGACTGAAAACTCTGCAAGGGTTCCCCGGAGAGACCAGCAGAGAATCCGGCCAACTCCTTGGCCAGATCCCGTAAATACATGCCCATGTATAGCTGGTAAGTCTGGACACGGCAAGCAAGCATGGAGCCCTGAAAGCACTTTCTACTGACGCCATCAAGGCTTTGGGCCTCCCTAGCAGGAGGTACCGCTGTAATAGCGAAGTGTCCGCAACCAATAAAACCCGGAGTCTATTGACTAGAATTCAAGCCAGTTTAATGTGCACAGACTCAGACAATGATACATACAAAATGGCTGAGCCCAGAGCTCAGAGAAATGACAGTTTATATACCTTTCTTCCCCAATCTAATACAGGTCAACCTCCTCATTGGTCTTGGTGGCCCAGCTACTTTCATCCAATAGCCATCTGTGACTGGGCTTACCCCCTTGTTCCCCCCGTGCACATCTCTCTCGCCATGGCTCAAACTTCAGACATAATATATATTTTGCTGAATTTCAATCTGCTTCTCTCTACAAGGTCAGTGTATTAGCAAGGATACAGTGTGCAAGCAATAATACTGAGAAATACTGAGACAGACATCTGTGCTTAAAACATAACAAAAACAGTGGAAGAGTTTAACGTTCTTATCAGAAGACATTCTTATCAAGGCAAAGCAAAGCTGAGAAGTGTTTCTAACAGCTACTGGTAATTTCTGTAATATTCCAGAGTCAGTTATAATACTTTGAGGTGGAGGGGGGAAGGACTCACGCAGAGCTGACAGGCAGGCAGAGACATTCTTACATTTACAAGATGAAGTAGGCCATCGCCTATCACACCGCGGAGTGCATCTTCTGACTCTTCAGACGATGCATGGCCGATTCCACAACCATGGAATGGTGTGGTAGCTGTGCCTCCTGGAAGCCAGGACTCTTGCGGAGCCGATAGATAGAATCGACTCGCTTGCTCAAAACCAGCGCCGAGACCGGGGCCTCCCACATCCGGAAGAGGAGCCGTTCCAGCATCGGAGGAACCGGGACAGTAAAGGCCTCCTGCGGAGGAGAGTCATACTGCAGAGCATCAGCCGGGATAGCCAGGGCAGCGGCCATATCCCGGATAAACTCCGAGAACCTAGTATCCTCCGGAGGGGATCTACTCTGGGGCTCAGACTCCGGTGAGTCCAAAGGGACACACCGAGTCTTGAAAGTGTCGGGAGACTCCTCGTCTTCGGTCTCCCAAGCAGACTCGTCCGATGTCGAGTCGAGGTCCGACCCTGCGGGGCCTCTGGGCACCCACCCTGACGCCGGGGGCACCGGCATTGAGACCCTTGGTCCCGAACGGGAGGGCGAGAGAGACCTCGACCGAGGACGACCTCGAGCCGCAAGGGACTCGAGTATCGTCTCAGTCTCCGGGGTCGACTTCGAAGTCGATGTCCCGGTGGTCGGGGCAGATGCGCCAGACAGGCTGGCCATCAGCGCCCGCTGCTGATCCATGAAGGCAGACATTCTGCTCTCCAAGGCTGTCAACCTGAGACTCAACTCGGGTGACGCAGCAGCCCCCAACTCGGGCCCCGGCGGTGCCGGGCCCGACGTCGGTACTCGGGGAGGCGAGTCCACGAGGACAACAGGACTTACGTGTCCAGCAGACTCCAGTTCTATACGAGGAACTTTGGTTGGCTTCTCCTGGTCCACGGGCCCGGGACGATGGTCAGGGGTCTTAGACCTGGACCTCGAAGGCCCAGGGACCTCTTCCGACGCCGCCCTCGTGAGCCGCTTCTTCCTCTTACGTTCCCGGTCGGGGGACCCCCTGTCCGAGGAACTCCGACGCCTCTCGGGATCGGAATCCCGAGATGTCGAAGCCTCAGACGAGGTCCGGGCCCGGGCAGAGGCCAAGTCCGAGAAGAGCCTTTCACTTTGCTGCTGGCGACTTCGTAGTGCCTTGGAAGACATCTTTCCACATGGCCCGCACGACTTAGGATCGTGGTCGGGGCCGAGGCACCAAAGGCAGCAGTCGTGTGTGTCGGTGAGAGACATCAGTTTCTTACACCGATCACACTTTTTGAAACCGCTGGAAGCCATCGGGGAAAAAAGGGTCCCCGCGAGGTCAAAGGACCGGCCTTCCAGGGAAAAGAAAAAAGTTTTGGCGCGAACGCCGAGCCACTAAGGGCAAAAACCGAAAAAGAAAAAAAGGGATACGATACCGGTGTACCGATCCCGGTGGGAGGGGAACAGACGTCGAATCCGAGAAAAAAAAAATAGCGAAATAATGCCAAGAAAATGTTCTCTTATCCGGGAAAAACGGGACACACGTCCGACGGGCTTCACGGAAAAAAAGAGACTGAGGTAAGATGGCACCTTTAGGCGGGAAGAGAACCGCGCATGCATGCCAGCATTCCCAAAGGCTTTCATGGAAAGCTGGGGAAATGCTCCGCTGGGGCTTCATCGGCGTCGATGACACCCATAAGTGAGGACTGACTTTCTGCTTGGTCCTGGAGAAAACTCATTACCCAATCATTCCTCAGAGGATTCTTCCATAGAATCAAAAGTATGTCGTCCCCTCTGGGCAAATTATTTTCTTCTATGCATCCAAGGGTATACTTGATTCCGTTGGTAATCAAGTTCATCCCTACAAAATTTCTTAAATTCATTATTAAACACCAATATTTGAATCTCAAATTCCTGGAGACAGGTACTATAAATCTTCTATTCCCGAGGAGTCTTCAATTGAGACTCCACAGCCTCAGACAATTCCCGAATCATTGATTTTGAAGTATCAATCAATATCAGCATCAAATCAAAGGAACACTTGCTCAAAATGGAATGCTACTTTTGAACAAATTCATGATTATTCTGAAATAATCCTGGCACCTTATAAACTCTCAAACCCCGCAGTATCCATTTCTCACAGCAGTACTCCTTGAGGGTTTCAGCATGGAGTTCCGCACAAATAAGTCATTTATTCAAAATCTCAACATTGGTCCAATTTATAGGTTTGACTGTATTGCCACGAGACCCAAACAAATGAGTTCCTGACAATATCTTAGCTGCCTCCTGATCAAAATAACTCAGCATGGTGGTCTCCCTTATTTACAGATAACAAATAACAGAGATGTATTTTTAAACGTTTGGTACTAGCGTTTAAAGTTTTGCATAGATTGAGACCCGGAGTACCTACAAGAGTTGGTACAATGGTATTTGCCCCATCGGGCCATGCATTTGGCGGGTGAATATCCGTTAGTGTTACTAGGCTGCTCCCAGGTCCACTTACAATGTTGGCAGGTGCAAGTCTTCTCGGTGATTGTTCCTACTTTGTGGAATGCTCTGCCAATGGCACTTCGGATGGAGACAAATCCACTGTTGTTTTGGAAGGCATCAAAAACCTTCCTTTTTCCTTAAGTTTCTGAAACAGCAATTTCTTGGTGTGTAGCAGGAAGATTGGGACTATAGGCAGCACAGTAAGTGAGGGGTGAGAGTTTGTGGATCTTGATGGATGGGACTTGTGCAGTTTTATGTTTTTTTATGAATTGTCGTACACCACCGTGAATGCTTTGGCAAACAGTGGTATATAATGTTTTAAAATAAAATATATAAACTAACTCAGTTTGTTCCATAGATATTGATGTCCAAACACCACAAACAAACTCCAAAAAGATCCCATAAATAAAAACATGAAATGTAAATGTGATCACACTGAAAAACTCAACAATACTTTATAAGGAAACTTTAAAGCATCAAATAATAATCATTTTTACAAAAACTTCACGAGCGTTGTGGATTATTACTATTTGTCTTTGGACTCTGAGTGATCTGATTTTGTGTATAGGTTTCCAAGAGACAAACGATTGGATATATGAAGCCATGTGAAGAACCATAATGGGAATCAACACAGTGTATCTACCACAGTTTTCTGTGAAGAGTTTGGGTTCTGATAGACGATTGAGTCGATCTTTTATAGACTATATGATAGACGAGATAAGTACTGTTTACTTGTTCTTCTATTTAGTGCTAGGAACGGCAATGTAAGCACGTGGGGCTGTTTAGCATTACTGATGAGCCCCTTTTTATGTATGCTGTTTAAGTGTAGGTGTCCTTTTGTCTGTTTCTTAGAGGTTTGTGTGGTATGTATGGCTGTGTAGGGTATGTGATTAATACTATTAAATAATTTTAATATTTGATTGATTTTTGAACAATATTATTTTTGTATGTATTGAATAAATGTAATGATTAAAATATGTGATTTTTGTTAAATGATTATTATTTGATACTTTAAAGTTTCCTTATAAAGTATTGTTGAGTTTTTCAGTGTGATAACATTTATATTTTATGTTCATACTTTCGTAATATGCCAGGCATGTGTGTTGGGAAAAGGACATTGGGCTTAATGGACCTTTGGTCTGACCTATTATGGAAATTCTTCTGCCTTATGTTCTCATCTTGCCCATTGTAAATCAGGGGCTATGGGCTGGGGAGTTGGTGAAATAGAAAGTAATTTTTTTAAACTAATACTGGAATATGAGTTTGTGGACATTTAAATGCTACAGCACCCACAAGGAAGAGACTACATGTGCTTCTCATAGGTGCACAATTCATATTCTAGGATTGATTTGCTCCTCATAAGTGCTATCCTGTGTGCATGCATCTTTTACTGTACAACTGATTCTACTGTGGGACCGTGTCCCAATCCACCAAGGCATGTCTATGCATCAGGCAGTGAGATAGACAGAGGGGAATCTTAGATCTTGGGCTCTCAAATGTTATCATCTTGCTGGTGATGCCCTATGTTTGGAAATAGGGAGGGCTATAGCTGAATATTTTTTCATATAACAACACTCCTGAAATGAATGTTGAGGCAATCTGGGAAGCAATGAAGGCTGTCCTTCAAGGAAAATTCATTGAGAGTGAGTCTAGGGTTAAAAAAGAGAAGTAAGATAGACTTCAGAGGCTCAGAGCAGAGCTGCAAGAGTTGAAAAAGTTGCTCAGGAGTGAGCAGATGCCAACCAGTACTAAACAAATTATAGAATTAATGAGGAGATAAATGACATATAAATAGAAGAAGTTGGGTTGCAACTGAAAAGGGTGGGGCAGATATATTATGCCAAGGGAGATATAATAAATAAAATATTAGCAAAACAAATCAAGCTAATAGCTGGGTAGAGTGTGATAACTTAAATTTGGAAAGAGAATGGTGTCCATTGCCTGGTCTAGGGGAGCATAGTGAAGGCATTTTTATAAGAAATTGTATTTGACTGAGGCAAGTGCATGAGCGGGCGAATAAGCCATTTTTTTAAAACTGAGTCTCTCTAAACTAGAGAAAGCAGAAAACTAGGTTGGAAGCCCCTTTTTCACTTTGTGCATTGTAGTGGGCAGAATTGAGTCTATCCATGGGTAAAGCGGTGAGGCCAGATGGCTTCCTGATAGTGTTCTATAAAAAGATTTCTGACTTCATTAGCCACACTCCTGCTGAGGGTATTTTATTTATTAATGGGGGGAAGGTCTCTTTTTCTATTTTGGACCAGGTTTTATTAGCAATTTCAGCTCTTCATACAAGGCTCACAGCCCAATGTCATATAAGCAGACAATTTACTGAACCCTTTGAGTTAAGGAGGGGAATGCAGTAGAGGTGCCCTTTGTTACCCCTACTTTTGCACTGGACCTGGAGCCTTTTGCTCAGATCCTCCAATTGCACTCTAAGGTAATGAGATGGAATTTTGTAGCAATGTACAAAAATGTAGTGCTTTATTTATTTAGCTAATTTTCTATAGCACTTTATCTGCAAGTCAAAGCAGTGTATGTGGAATATTTACATATAGTCGAATTAACCAAACAGTATAACATGAATTGGATAGATACTAGAAGAAACTATCCACAAAAATGCCTTCTTTCAGTTTTGCAGCAGTGATCTTTGGAAATTTAGAAACAAGATACTGAAATCCTTTTGAATTTGTTTGTCTCATTCTTTTCACTAAATTTTTCATTAAACCCAGTTTTATATGTAAAAGAGGAAGCAAAATGTTTGCTGGATCGACTAATGGGACATGACTAACACTGCTGCTTCCTGGATTTTAGGCAGTTCTTAAAGGCCAGTCATGAACAGCATAATGATCTTTGACAGTGCAAAACCTCTAGTACTATCATCTTTCAAACTTGACGTGTTATAACAAAAACAAAACCGTTTTTGAACACTGTTCATGATAGGTTATCTAATACACATGAAATTATTTGTGATGATTTTTTCATGTTGACCAGTGAAATTGTCACAACCATTCTAAAATATAGGGTGCAATGAAAAGCAGAGCAGAATATTTTCTAAGTTCTGGCCTTATTCCACATTTCCACAGGAATAACGTCTGTGGGAAACACTGAAAATGTACACGGGCCTTTCCTGAATATGCTTTCTACGTCTTCACGACTGACCACTCCCCAATTCCGCCCCGCTCTGAGATCCCCATGCTAGCACCATAGAGGTGCAAGGCCATGGGGGTTTCAGAATACGGTTTGAGATGTTTTCGCTAGAAAAATGTCTACAGAACATGTCCAAACAGCTTATTCGTATTATGGAATGACCTCCTAAGTGTCAGTCCCAAAGTATTTGATGAATAAACATGTTTTGATTCTTCTTTGGAATTCAGTGATTGTTTCAATAGATCTTATGTTGTCTGTGAGAGATTTCCATATTGAGGGTGCAAATAAGGTAAACACTCTACTGCAGGTGTATTGTCTTCTTTTCATCTTAAGGAGTGGGATGGTGAGTAGATGTTGGTTGTTATATCTTCTTGATCTGTTGTCAGGTATTTTATTTATTAGAGATTGTAGACTGGTTGCAGATAGATTGTGGAGGATCTTGAATATGCTGATCATTGTTTTATATTTTATTCTAATTAGTACTAGGAGCCAGTGAAGTTGCTTTAGTATAAGTGTAAAGTGTTCATATCTTGATGCACCAGTGATAACACAGGCTGCAGTATTTTGGGCCATTTGTAGAGGATTTAGAGTGTGTTTTATTAAACCTTGGTAGATTATGTAGCAGTAATCAAGGTGGGTGTTATTACTGTTTGGTATACTGATTGGAAATCCTTGGATCCAAGTAATGGGTATAGTATCTTCATCTTGCAATTATGCAGATTTGGTGGTATGTGTGATTGTAGAATAAGTCTTTGGTTGATTGTTATACCCAGGTATTTGACCTCTAATTTTACATCAAGATCTGTGCCTGAAATTACTAGTTTTGGTGGAGGAATGAATGCTGGGTCTCTCGTTATGTGAAGAACTTCATTTTAGTTATGATTTACCATTAGATTCTGGTCTTTTAGCCATTAGACAATTGTTTTGAAACTTGTTGTGATAGTTGTGTAGTCGCAGGGCCAGCCCGTCCACTAGGCGAGCTTACTGGCTGCCTAGGGCGGCAGACCTCTGTGGGTAGCACAGCACACATTGCTTGCTGCACTTCACTCCGTGTTGAGCCGTGCCACACTACGCCATGCTGCCGCTGATCAGGTGGCAGGGTCAGCTTGGCTCGGCGGCAGTGGCAGCCAATGTGCTTCAGTACACATGCCCTGCTGCTTCTGACCCACCAAAGTTGTGTCAGAGGGGTCAGAAGTGGCAAGCCTGTGTGCCTAAGCACATGGGTCTGCCACTGAGCTGTCCCCTGACCCCACCGCCAGAATCAGAGGCAGTAGGGGGCGGCAGCGCAGCTCAGTATGGGGAGGGGGGGAGAGCAGCGTGGCTCGACATGCAAGGGGTGGGCTGCATGGCCAGGGCTTCTGCTTAAGGTGGCAGAAACCCTTGAGTCAGCCCTGTGTAGTCAGGGTTGTTTGTGGAGAATGTATGTAGATCACAATGTCATCTGTATAGACTTGGTATACTATGTTGTGTTTTTATATTATAGCATAGGCAACGGAAAAGAATGGGCCACAGGGGCCATGGCCCCACCAATATATTTTGCCCAACACAGCATCAGGAATAGAGAGTTCAGAGCAGGGCTGGAGATTGGTTTGTTTGGCCCCTCCAACCAAAAAGGTATTCCGCTGCACCTGTATTATAGTGCATAATGGCTGGATATATATATTGAATAGGAAAGAGGAGAGGGCGGATCCTTGAGGTATCCCTTGATTTTGTTTAAAAGGGTTTGAATTATGTGGTCTAATTTTAACTTGTTGCTGGTGATCTTTTAGGTATGAGGTGAATCATGCCAATGTGGTAATGGGTAGTCCCACCTCCTGCAGCCTGCATATGAGCATCTGGTGGTGTACAGAGTCAAAAGCTGCAGAAATATCTAGGAATATTAGTATGACCTGACAGTGTTTTCATTCTGAATTCCCCCCGCTGTAATTTCTCTTGTGTACTTTGAATCTGCCACAAAGCAGGTGCAATGTGTGTGCTGACAAATGCTGAACGGAAAAATCCATAGTTTCCCTTTGAAAATAAGCTTGTAGGGACGTCATCGTCTCGGATGGCTGCCTGAGCCCGGAGCTCAAACCGGTGGTAGCAGCTGAGCCCCCCTCCTGAGAGTGAAAAAACTGCAGCGAAATAGCTTGATCGGTAGTGGAGAGAAAAGAGCACACTATGGCGACAAGATGGAAGACGGCAGATATACGAGAGTACGTGTATGGAGGATCGGGACAGCACAAGCGGCTGGAGCACAAAATGGCTGCCGGGCAGAGTGGAGGAGGAGAAACATCGGAGCGGGAAAAGAAAGGCGGCAAGAGTGTGGAGGAAGAAAAAGGAGAACTGGTGGTACAGAAAGTAACCCGTGAAGAACTCCAAGATTGGTTTAAGATCTTAAAGGAGGAAATCAGTCAGGTGAAGGAGGAGATGGGGGAGCTATTGGGAGAGATGAAAGAGGAGCTGGGGGAGATGAAGGCAAAGCTAGAAGAGCAAGAACATAGAATGGACAGTATGCAGGAACAAAGTGAGCTGCATCAGCAGCACATTATGGCAATTAATCAGTGGAAAGAGCAGATCCTATACAAAATAGAAGATCTGGAAAACAGAACAATTTAAGGATAAGGGGTATGCCAGAAGAGCACGGTTTTCAAGACAGTAAAATAGTGACAGAAGCCATTTTAACAGATATTCTTGCTCAGGGCGGTGGACTTAAGCAAGGGATAAAAGTGGAAATGGATCGAGCACATAGGGCGCTATGCCCCATTAGGCCGAATAGGTCTCGGGATATTGTGATATGCCTTAAGGACTTTGAGGTTAAAGAAAATATATTGGCAAAAATGTGCAGAAAGCGTAGTTACTCACCTGTAACAGGTGTTCTCCAGGAGCAGCAGGAATCAGTCCTCACATATGGGTGACGTCGGCGCCGACGGAGCCCTCGCGGAGCAATTTTCCCCAGCTTTCAAAGAAAGCCTTTGGGAATTGCAGCGCGCATGCGCGGTCCCCTTCCCGCCCAAGGGTGCCATCTTAGCCAGTCAGATGACATAGCTAAAAGACAGCATAAAAATTTGCAAAAAAACTAAAGCAGATGATTGCAACTCCAAGGGGAGGAGGGAGGGTTGTGAGGACTGATTCCTGCTGCTCCTGGAGAACACCTGTTACAGGTGAGTAACTACGCTTTCTCCAGGACCAAGCAGGAAGTCAGTCCTCACATATGGGACTCCCAAGCTTAAGGCTACCGGAGACCCTAAGCACAAAAATGAGCTCCCTCTAGCTCAGCAGTACAGAAGGAAGGAATCTTCACTGAATTATTACCCACCGGTAGCCCCCATCCGGGATGGAGGGTAGGAGTTGCTCAAACCTCGAAGAGATTTCGGAGGACTGCCTGTCCGAAAGCACTGTCCCTGCGGGACTCCCTCTCGAGGCAGTAATGGACCGCAAAAGTCTGGCTCGAAGACCAAGTAGCGGCCCGGCAGATGTCTGCCAATGGAACAGAGCGGAGGTAAGCCACTGACGTAGCCTTCGCCCGAACACAATGAGCCGTGAATCGACTTTCTAACGAGAGTCCGGCTGCCCCATAAGCCCAAGCGATACAGTCAGCAACCCAGATAGACAGAGTACGCTTGGAGACAGGGAGCCCCAATTTATTGGGGTCAAAAGACACAAAAAGCTGAGCAGCTTTATGGTGCTCCCGCGTACGGTCAAGGTAGAAGTTCAATGCCCTTCTACAGTCCAGGGTATGCAGGACCATTTCAGCTCGGCTGGAGTGTGGCCTGGGAAAGAAGGTCGGAAGTACCACCTCCTGATTGATGTGAAAAGGGGAGACCACTTTTGGAAGAAATTTAGGGTGAGTCCGCAGGACTACCCTATTTTTGTAGAACCGAGTGTAAGGGGGATCAGACACGAGGGCCTGCAATTCACTTACGCGTCTAGCGGAAGTGAGGGCTATCAGGAATAAGGTTTTCCAAGAAAGAAAACGGAGAGAACAGGTAGCCATAGATTCAAAAGGCGGACAGGTGATCCGCTGCAAAACCACATTCAGATCCCAGTCAGGTGCTGGCGGGCGCAGAGGTGGTTTAAGTAGAAGGAGACCTCGGAGAAACCTTGCCACGAGAGGGTCACTGGAAAGAGGTCTGCCGTCCACCAGCACATGATGTGCTGAAAGAGCACTGAGGTGAACTTTGACGGAGTTGGACTTAAGTCCCAGATTAGAGAGGTAGAGCAAGTACTGCAAGATCACCGACACTGAGCAGGAGAAGGGATCCTGAGACTGCTGGGCACACCAAGCGGAAAAGCGACGCCATTTAAGGACGTAGCATTTGCGGGTAGAAGGTCGCCGGGAAGCTAGGACGACCTCTTCTACCTCTGCCGGCAGTAGAAGGGGAGCAAGGACTACCCTTTCAGCAGCCAGGCCATCAGATGTAGAGATCTGAGGTTGGGGTGTAGTAGGGACCCCTGATCCTGTGTTAGGAGATCTGGTTGAAACCACAGAGGGAACGGATCCTCCACCGCTAGTTGCAGCAGGAGTGGAAACCACGGCTGTCTGGGCCACCGAGGAGCTATCAGGATCATGGAAGCTTTGTCTCGGAGAACCTTGAAAAGAGTTCGAGAGACTAGCGGTATGGGAGGAAAGGCATAGAGAAGGCCTTTCGACCATGAGAGCAGAAAAGCATCCGCCGCTACCCGAAGGGGATGCGGCTGCCGAGAGCAGAAGCGAGGAAGTTGCCGGTTGAGAGGACTGGCAAAGAGATCCATCGCGGGGAGGCCCCACTTCAGAAAAAGTTTCTGAACTACCAAGGGATCCAGTCACCACTCGTGCGGCTGGAGGATTCTGCTGAGTTTGTCCGCCAGGCAATTTTCTTGGCCTGGGAGATAAACTGCCTTGAGAAGAATGCCGTGGCTGACGGCCCAAGAGCAGAGCCTCTGTGCTTCTCGACAGAGAAGGAAGGAGCCCGTGCCCCCTGTTTGTTCACGTAGAACATGGCAACTTGATTGTCCGTCTGGACAAGGACGGACCGGTGAGAAGTCAGGTGGGAGAAAGCCTTGAGAGCCAGACGGATCGCTCTGAGCTCCAGGAAGTTGATCTGCTGTGCAGACTCCCACGTGGTCCAGAGACCTTGAGTACATGCCCCTTGGCAATGCGCTCCCCATCCTAGGAGAGAAGCATCGGTCATCAGCACTTGAGCCGGCGGAGGAGACTGAAAAGGCATTCCGAGTACCAGGTTCGGCCGATGAAGCCACCACTGTAGAGAAGAGGCCAGCGGGCCGGAGATCCGCACTAAGTCGGCTAGGCCGCCCGTGGCCTGTTGCCACTGCTTGCGAAGGCACCACTGAGCAGGCCGCATATTCAGGCGGGCATTGGGGGTCACGTGGACGGTGGAAGCCATATGGCCGAGTAGTCTCAGGAAGCGCCTGGCCGAGACCAGGGACTGGCTGCGAAAACGGCCGGCTAGGTCCATGAGCCGTTGAGCCCTGTCGAGAGGCAGGAAAGCTCGCGCCTGAAGAGTGTGCAATCTTGCGCCGATGAACTCGAGATCTTGCGAGGGGAGCAAAGTGGACTTTGCGAAGTTTATGACAAAGCCCAAGTACTGGAGAAGAGTCACAGTGCGGTGTGTGGCTTTTGTGACTTCTGGAGAGGACGATGCTCTGATGAGCCAGTCGTCTAGGTACGGAAAGACATAGAGGCCGTGAAGCCGGAGATAAGCCGCCACCACCGCGAGACATTTTGTGAAGACTCGTGGTGCGGAGGATAGGCCAAAGGGCAGTACTCTGTACTGGTAATGATTTCCTGCCACCACAAACCTTAGGTATTGGCGGTGGCTTGGGTGGATGAGGATGTGCGTGTAGGCATCCTTTAGATCCAAGGAGCATAGCCAATCTCCCTGCTGGAGGTAGGGCAGAAGGATTCCAAGGGTAAGCATCTTGAACTTCTCCCTCACGAGGAACTTGTTGAGGTTGCGCAAGTCCAGGATGGGTCTGAGGCCTCCCGTTCTTTTTGGTATTAGGAAATACCTGGAATAGAAGCCTTGACCCCTCAGGTGGTGGGGCACCGGTTCCACAGCCTGTTCCTGAAGAAGACTTGCTAACTCCTGAAGGAGTAAGTCCCTGTGCAGAGGGAGTCGTGGAGGCTCTCCCGGGAAATAGGAGGGAGGGACCTGGTGGAAGTGGAGAAGATAGTCTTCTCTCACAACATGAAGCACCCAGGCATCTGATGTGATGATGGACCACCTGTGGGCAAAGTGGACCAGCTGGCCTCCTGTGCTGGGAGGAACCAGCTGAGGGGGAGAGGCTATGCCGATGAAGTCAAAACCCCCCACCCTGCTGAGCAGGGGCCGGTGGTGCAGGCTTGGGGGCTTGCTGCCTACGGGACCCGTTACCCCGTCCCTTGGCCTGCTGACCCTGTTGGGGAGCTGCGGAGGCCTGATATTGAGGGTAGTGTTTATAGGCAGCCGCCTTTCTCGGGTAAAAGGACTTCTTTCCCGAGCCCTTCTTCTTCTGGGAAGGGGCAGAGGTCTTCCTAGAGAGCCTAGTTCTGGTGAGAGTCTCCGTCTCGATTTGTGCAGCCTTCTCAGCCATGGGCTTGCCAAAGAGATTCTCACCTCGGCAGGGGACATCGACCAACTTGTCCTGCACCCAGGGTTCAAGGTCAGACGACTGAAGCCAAGCCTGTCGGCGGGCACCGATGCCGGCTGCGGCCACTCGAGCCGATGCTTCTAAGCCATCATAGGCTGCTCGAGAAATGAATTTGGAGCATTCCCTAATACCAGTGGACAAGGCTAGGAACCTCCGCAAAGGTTCCTCGGACAGCCCAGCAGAGAATCCGGCTATCTCTTTAGCCAGGTCTCTAAGGTACATGCCCATGTAGAGCTGGTAGGTCTGGACCCGACAAGCAAGCATAGAGCCCTGGAAACACTTCTTACCGAGGCCATCCAGGTTGCGGGCCTCCCTGCCAGGAGGCATCGAGGAGTGCATCTTCTGGCTCTTAAGCCTATGCATGGCCGATTCCACCACCATGGAATGGTGCGGTAGCTGTGCTTTTTGGAAGCCAGGGCTCTTGCGGACTCGATAGATGGAATCGACCCGCTTGCTTAATACCGGCGACGATGCCGGACTCTCCCACATGCGGAAGAGTAGTCGTTCCAGCATGGGAGGAACCGGTACAGTAAAGTGCTCCCTGGCGGGAGAGTCGTACTGAAGGGCGTCGAGCTCTTCGGCTCGAGGCTCCTCCTCGGGATCCGCAGGGAAGGCCAAGGCCATATCCCTGACGAAGTCCGAGAACCGGGCATCCTCCGGGGGGGACTGTTTCCGAGGTTCGGACTCAGGGGAGTCCGAGGGGACACACCGAGTCCGAAAAGAATCAGGTGACTCTTCCACTTCAGACTCCCAGGCCGACTCCGAGGAGGAATCGGTGGGGTCGGTTCGGGCGGGCGGAGGCGTCAGCCGCCCCGACGACCTCGGTCCCGAACGGGAGGCCGAGGGTGACCTCGACCGAGGATCGACTCGAGCTCGCATGGACTCGAGGATCGGCTCGGTCTCCAGGATCGACTTAGACGTCGACGTCCCGGTGGTCGGGGCAGAGGCGCCAGCGAGGCTAGCGATCAGTGCCCGCTGCTGGTCCATGAAGGCAGATAGTCTGCTCTCCAAGGCCGTCAACCTGAGTCCGACCTCAGGTGACCCAGCAGCCCCCGACTCGGGCCCCGATGGCGTCGGGCCCGACGTCGGACCCCTCGGAGGCGAGTCCAGGAGGACTACAGGACTTAACCGAGCAGGCAACTCCGATTCCAAACGAGGTCGCTTCGGGAGACGTTCCTTCTCCAAAGACCCGGGACGGCTATCGGGGCTATGCGACCTGGCCCTCGCGGAACCAGGAGCGTCCACCGACGCCGCCCTCGCGGGTTTCGCCTTCCGATGATGATCCCCGGAGGAGAGAACCTCTGTCGGAGGAACTCCGGCGATGCTCAGAGCTGGAGCCTCTGGACGCCGAGGCCTCCGACGAGGTCCGGGTGGGATCTGCGAAGATTCTTTCCCGCTGATGCCGCCGACTCCGTAAAGCTTTGGAGGACATTTTGCTGCAGGCCCCACAGATCAGTTCCTCGTGATCTGGGCCAAGGCAGCGGAGGCAATTATCGTGTGTGTCAGTGAGTGACATATTTCTGTCACACTGAACACACCTTTTGAAACCACTGGCAGCCATCGGGGGAAAAAAGGGCCCCTGCAAGGTCAAAGGACCGGGCTGCCAGCGAAAAACCGAAAAACGAAACTGACAAGAAAAATCAGAAAAACCGAAAATAAGAGAAGGACTCGCAACGGCGTCGCGAGTCCGGGCAGGAAAGAGACCGGCGTCGAACCGAAGAAAAAAGAGAAATAAACGACGAAAAATCAACTTTTTCTGCGGGGACAAGAAGACCACGTCTGTAGGGCTCCGCGGAAAAAAGAAGACTGGCTAAGATGGCACCCTTGGGCGGGAAGGGGACCGCGCATGCGCGCTGCAATTCCCAAAGGCTTTCTTTGAAAGCTGGGGAAAATTGCTCCGCGAGGGCTCCGTCGGCGCCGACGTCACCCATATGTGAGGACTGACTTCCTGCTTGGTCCTGGAGAAGTGACAACTACTTGTGGCAAGGATATAAAGTAGCGATATATAGGGACCTAGCAGCTGGAACCCTGCAAAGAAGATGGGATATTGTGCCAGCAACGCAGATGATACGAAGAGAGGGAATGAAATACAGATGGTTATACCTCTTTGGGTTAATGTTTAACAAGGAGCAAGAATGTGGCGAGTTAAAAACCTGCAAGAAGCAAAACCTGTGATGGCAGAGGCAGAGTTGCCGGAGATAGAGGAGGAACAACAGCAGCTGGGAGAGCAAGGGAATAAAAATAAAAGGAACTGTGGTGCAGCAAGTAATCCAGGCCAAAACAAGGAGGGTGGACAAAAAAATAACAGTAGGTAGAAACATTGGCCAATAAGGAAGGTGATTGACTGATGGAACTGCCTGCGGGACAAGAACTGGAAAAGCTGGCAGACAGAGAGGAAGGAGGATTTGTATGGGGAAAAAAAAGAAAGGTTTGATTAGTGTCCTTGGACTTAATGGATTAATGTTGTGTTATATAAGGGGTTATTGGTGTATAGGGGGGAGGGGGAGGGAAATAATGTTATAATGTAATGATAAAGAGAAGGGATGCTAGTTGTAAGGGTGTGGAAAGTATGTTGTGGTTTAAATGTGGGGTATGTAAGTGTATAAGAGGTAAAGGAGTATAGGGAGGGGGAGAAGATGTGGGGAGGAGGTTTGGAAAATGGGAAGGGGGATACCGGGATCTGGGATGATGAGCACTACTCCAGGGAGTTCCTCAGGAGTGAGGGAGGGGGAGGGGAAGGTGAGGGAGGGGGAGGGGAAGGTAAGGGAGGGAGGAGGAAGAAAGGGGAAGGGGAGGATGAACAGGGAGGGAAGAGGGGGGTTGGGTGTGGGAGGGGGGAGGCAAGGGGAAGCTGGAAAAGAAGGAGGGAAGCAAATAGGCGAGCAAGCACTCACAATTGTTACTGTAAATGCAAAGGGATTAAAAACCTGGCGGAAAAGGAGACTAGCAGAACGTGAGGGGGCGTATGCAAGCAGATGTAGTTTGTGTACAAGAAACACATTTGAAGGTGGGTCAAGAAAGATTGTTGCAAACCCGGAAGTACCCATATATGCTGTTGGCAGGTAGAAGGGCAGAGCATAAAAAAGGGGGAGTGGGAATAATGTTGAGTAACAGGGTTAAAGATTGGGTGGTGGAGGAGCGTCGAGATAAGGAGGGGAGGTGGGTAGAAGTAAAACTGGCAATAGCACAAGAGGAGGTTTGGGTGCTGAGCCTATATGGTCCGAATGAGAAGAGGAAGGAGTTTTATGATAAGGTGTTGGAAGAGTTAGAAAAGTTGGGGGATGTCCGAATAATCTGGGAGGAAATTTCAATTTGACAGTTAATCCTAGGTTGGATAATAGTGGGGGGGATAGTGTAGTGAATAGGAGGGAAAGGATAGTTTGCTACGACTGAAGGAGCGGTTGGGGTTAATGGATGTGTGGAGGATTAGGCACCCCGAGGAGAGAGGGTATATGTTTTTTTTCAAATCCACACAAGGCCTACAGTAGGCTGGATATGGTATGGGTGGGAGGGGTATGGGCATCAAGAGTCAGGGAGGTGGAACATGGATCCATTACGTGGTCGGACCATGCACCAGTAAGCATCATCTTCAATTTGGGATATAGAGACACGGGTGCTAAATTTTGGAGACTGAATGATTCATTATTAAGGGATCAAGATATGATAGCCAAGATTCGGAAGATGTTGCAGGAGTATTTGGCTGATAATATGAATGGTTAAGTAACAACTGGGTATGTATGGGATGGCCTCAAAGCAGTGGTGCGAGGACATCTTATAGGAATAGCGGCACATAAAAAGAAAATGCAGAAATTGCAGGAAACACAGTTATTAAAGGAAATAGCAGAATTGGAAAGTAGTCATCAGAGTATTATGAATGCCCAAACTTTACAGAAGTTGCAGTTGTTGAAGGTAGAATTAGGGAAGTTGAGGGTGAGTGAACTAGCATATCAATTAAACCTTCTCAAGCAGTCCTACTTTGAAGTGGGCAACAGGGCAGGTAGGGTACTGGCGAGCAGTCTTAGGGCTAGGGTACAACCGAATAGCATTGGAGGTATTAGAGATAAGAAGGGAAAGATTCAAACGGGAAGCAATGAGATAAGGCGAGTGTTTAAAGGGTTCTATAAACAATTATATAAGAGTGAGGTTAAGAATGGGAAAGAGAAAAGTGAACAGTATCTTCAGGATGTTGAATTGCCACAGGTGGACCCTATAGAGGTGGAGAGTTTGGATAGGCCTATTATGGAAATGGAAGTGGTGGAGGAATTAGAGCACTGAAATTGGGTAAAGCACCAGGATTAGATGGGTATACATCCAAATTTTACAGAGTATTTCAGGAGCATTTGAGCCTGATCCTGGTGGAGGTATTTAATGACAGCTTAGTGAATGGGAGGTTACCGCATATAATGGGGGAGGCGGGAATCTTGTTAATACTTAAACCAGGGAAGGATCTGACTAGCTGTGAGTCTTATAGGCCAGTATCATTAATTAATATAGATGCCAAGATATTGGCAAACATTTTGGCACAAAGACTCCAGAGGATCTTGCCCAAGCTGATCCATAAGGATCAGACAGGGTTTGTGGGGGGAAGGCAAGGGTGGGGACAATATTAGGAAAATGTTTTACGTGGAAATTGGAAAATAATGGGGAGCAAGCAGTGTTCATCACAGTGGACGCAGAAAAGGCATTTGATCGGGTGGAATGGCCCTTTATGATACAGGTGCTGCAAAACGTTGGATTAGGAAGCAACTATATAAGCTGGGTCAGAGCACTGTATGCAAACCCCTCGGCTCGTATCCGAGTTAATGAAGGGTATTCTGAGCCCTTTCAGTTGGGCAGATGAACAAGGCAGGGATGCCCACTGTCTCCTCTTAGCTTTAGTAATGGAACCATTGGTGGAAAAGATCAGAAGAAAGTCGGATATAAAAGGGGTTCAGATGGGGAGGGGGGGATAGAAGCTAAAATCGCTCTGTTCGCAGATGATATAATTTTGACTTTGCGAGATCCGTTAACTACTCTTCCGGTATTAATGAAAGAAATTAAGGAGTATAGCAAAGTTTCGGGGTATAAAATCAATGGAACTAAAATGGAGATTTTGGGGTTTAATTTGCCGGTGGTTTTGGAGCAGAGTCTCCAAGAAAAATTTCCTTTCAGTGGGTTAAAAGCACCTACAGGTATTTGGGTATAGAAATGGGCAATACGATTGATAAAATGAGAGAATGGAATCATGGTAAATTATTGGGGACCATAAGGAATGATTTGCGAACGTGGAAAGGACTAACTTTATCGTGGTTAGGGAGAATAGCCACAAATAAAATGAATGTCTTGCCCAGGATTTTGTTCCTGTTTAGTTCAATACCATGTGCATTATCTAAATGTTATTTAAAGAAAATGCAGCAGATGCTCATGGATTTTGTGTGGGAAGGGAAACGTCCCAAGCTATCAAGACAGATCATGTTTATGAGGCAGGAGGAGGGGGGGTTGGGAATGCCAAATTTGGAAATGTATTACAAGGCTGCATTGTTGAGAACAGTAGTAGCATGGAAGGGAGAGGGGGGAGGTACCTGATTGGGTGCAAATGGAAAGCAGGGGGGGGGGGTTGCGGGAGGCAGAATTTGGGAAAGGGACCTGCTATTTGGGAAAGGGAGGCAAGGCAAAGATGGGGAGCAAGCAAATCCATTTGGAGCCCTTACGAAGGAAATGTGGAAGGTAGCACGAAGGAAGTTGCTAGCGGGGAAACGCTTTTCAAAAGGGGGATGATGGCATTTCCACCGGGAATGGAAGGAGGTATATTTATGGAATGGGAGAGAAAAGGTTTGACATGGATAGGACAGCTAATAACAGAGAAGGGTACAATATCATCATTTGAGATACTGAGGGAGAAATATGGATTGAGAGACAGATATTATTTTGCCTATGTGCAACTTTACTACTTTATGATAAGGGAGGAAGTGGTGCAGAGATTGGAAAGAACCATTGACAAGTTTTGAACAGCTTATGGCAAAGGAAGGGGTGCCAAGAAAATTGCTTTCCATTTTGTATAACGGTTTAATGGACAAGGAAGTAAGGGCAGTGGGGTGACATCGGAAGTGGGAAGTTGAACTGGGGGGAGAATGGAATGATAAAAGGTGGGAGGGGATAATAATGGGAGCGAGGAAATTAGCACCCGGTACGGTGTATTTGGAAAATAGCATAAAAACTATACTGCATATGTATTCGATGCCAGTCAAGCTGAATTTGATTAGTAAACAGGAGAGTGGAGATTGTTGGAAAAAATGTGGGGAGTTGGGGGATTTGAAACATCTCCTGTGGGATTGTATAAATGTACATAAAATGTGGAAGGATGTAGAGCGGATATATTGGGAAATAACATCTATAAGGGTTAAGCTAACTGGGGAAATGGTAATTCTTAATGATGTTTTGGGGGATGGGAATTGTGCTAATTTCTTTCTAGGTTATTGCATTGGAGCTGGGTGCCTGGCGCTGATGAAGTATTGGAAGCGACCGGAGGTACCCACAAAAGCAGAGGTACTTGTTCGGTTGGATCAACTATGGACGATAGACGCCGATAAAAAGAAGAGTGCCTAAATTTGAGGGGAAATGGGGGTGGTATGGGAAGTGGCGCAGAAATCAAGGAAGGGACTAGAGTATAGTTAATAAGTAAAGTTTGCTATAGACTGTTTGGATTTTGAATAAGTAAGAGTCATGTAGGTTGTAATTCAAGGAGATATGTTTAAAGGTGGGGAGAAAGATGTATAAGAGGATGTGTAAGCTGCACAGTGTATGATGTAATATGCTTTGATTGAAAATAAATTTAAATAAAAAAAAAATAGGCCTGTAGAGCAGCAGTTTTTCCTTCCCATGTCTAATAAAGCGTAGTTACTCACCTGTAACAGGCGATCTCCGGGAACAGCAGGAATTTATTCTTCACATATGGGTATTGTCGGTACCGACAGAGCCTGCGCAGGAACGCTCCCCAGCATCCAATAGGAACGCTTTTGGGAGCATCCCTCAGCACATGTGCGCTGCCTTCCCACCTTTCCAACTGTCCCTCTTCAGTTAAGTTTGTAGCTGAGTGAAAGGATAGAGGGAGAGAGGAAAGAGACAGAGAGAGACAACTCCTAGGGAGGTGGGTGGGTTGTGAAGACTAAATTCCTGCTGTTCCCGGAGATCACCTGTTACAGGTGAGTAACTACGTTATCTCCAGGAACAAGCAGGAATGTGGTCTTCACATATGGGGACTCCTTAGCTGAAGATGCCAGGGAGAACACCCCAGGAAGCTGCCACCTATAATAAGTTGGGCCATGGATCTCTGGCATCCCACCAGGGTTGGTGGGTAGGAGTTGAATTAGGTCTGGAAGAGATTTTGAAGAACAGCTTGGCCAAAGAAGGCATCCCGACGGGAGGCTTTATCTAGGCAGTAGTGGGCTGTAAAGGTGTGTACCAAAGCCCAGGTGGCTGCTCGACAAATGTCATCAATAGACACAGTGTGAAGGTTAGCCATAGAGGCTGACATGGCTCTTACTTTATGAGCTGTAACATAGCCTTGAAGAGGAAGACTCTTACTTTCATAAGCAAAGGATATGCATTTTGCAATCCATTTGGACAGAGTTCTCTTGGAGACTGGAAGTCCCAAATGACTAGAATCAAAAGCAATAAAAAGTTGAGAAGACTTTATATGTTGCTGTGTTTTTTGTAGGTAAAAAGCCAAGGCTCTTTTACAATCCAAAGTATGAAGGTTCCTTTCTGCATTAGAGGCATGAGGCCTCAGAAAGAATACAGGAAGATAAATTGACTGAATTAAATGAAAAGCCGAAATCACCTTTGGCATAAAGTGTGGATGACTTCTAAGAACAACCTTATCATGGTGAAACCTAGTATAAGGAGGATCAGCCACTAAAGCTTGCAATTCACTAATGCGATGTGCAGAGGTGATTGCAATTAGGAAGATGACCTTCCAGGACAAAAGATTTAAGGTTATAGTGGCTAAAGGTTCAAAAGTCGGTTTCATGAGCTGCCCGAGAACTAGGTTTAAATCCCATGCCACCGGTGGTGGCCTGATGGGAGGCTTTGTTAATAGAAGACCTCTCATAAATCTTGTTATGAATGGATGAGAGGAAATTGGTTATCCATTTAGAGGCTTATAGGAAGCTGCAATTGCACTAAGATGGACTCTTACTGAATTGGTCTTTAGACCAGAATTTGATAAATGAAGTAGATACTCTAGTATCGATTCCAAAGGTATCATAAGGGGGTTTAACCCCTTCTGTGAACACCATATAGTAAAACATTTCCGAAGGCGTAAGAGCATCTTGTGGAAGGTTTTCTAGAAGCCTGAAGGATATCCTTTACCTGTTGGGAAAGGTTAAGATCCTGAAGGTCTAAGCTTTCAGCAACCAGGCCCTGAGATGCAGGGACTGGGGATTCGGGTGCCATAGCATCCCGTTCTCTTGGGAGAGGAGATCTGGAGCATAGCCTCTCCAGAGGTGCAGCTTGAGAGAGATGTAGAAGCAGGGGATACCACGTTTGGCGTGGCCACCATGGTGCTATGAGAATCATACGACCTCTGTCTCTCTGAAGCTTGAAGAGTGTTTTGGGGATGAGGGGAATGGGTGGGAAGGCATAGAAGAAGTCGTGACCCCAGTGAAAAAGGAAGGCTTCCATTGCCTGGAAATTTTGAGCCAGAATTCTGGAACAGAACCAGGGAAGTTTGGCATTCAGTGGACTTGCAAATAGGTCTATGTCTGGGGTTCCCCAGATCTGAAATATCTTGGCCACCTGGGTCTAGGTGGAGAGACCATTCGTGAGGCAGCAGTACTCGGCTGAGTTTTTCTGCCCAAAGGTTTTGAATGCCTGGAAGATATACCACGAGAAGGTGAATTTGATGCTCTCTGGCGAGGGCTCATAGTCGTAAAGCTTCATTTCATAATGACAGAGAGCCTGTTCCGCCCTGCTTGTTCATGTAGAACATAGCTACTTGATTGTTCGTTTGGACCAGGACTGTCTTGTAGCTGAGCTGGGCATGGAATACTCGAAGAGCTTGATAGATTGCTCTGAGTTCCAGAAGGTTTATGTGAAGACAAGCCTCCTGTGGAGTCCAGGTACCCTGGATAGAGAGATGATGCAGGTGTGCTCCCCATCCCACCTGTGATGCATCTGTTGTTAGGGTGGCCTGGAATAGGGGTTGCTGGAAAGGAGATTCCACTGGAAGATTTTCCAGTGATTGCCACCATTGTAGGGACAAGATCAGTTGTCGTGAGTTTGATATCTTGTCCGACAGACGTCCTGTGGCCTGTGTCCACTATGTGGATAGGGTCCACTGGGCTGCTCGCATATGAAGGCGAGCGTAGGGAACCACATGAACAGTGGATGCCATATGTCCCAATAGTTGCAGTAGTTCTCGAGCAGTTAGGGAGGACTTCACCGCTGCTTGAGAAGCTAGCTAGCTGCATTATACGAAGACAGTGGGGCTGTGGGAGAAAAGCCCTTGACTGTCTGGTATCTAGATGAGCTCCTATGAACTCTAGGGACTGAGATGGAGCAAGTTGGGATTTTGGGAGGTTTATGACCAATCCCAAGTATTGAAGGATTCACATTGTGCAAGACAGTGCAGATCTGGCTTCTGGAACCGTGGGAGCTCGAATGAGCCAGTCGTCCAAGTAAGGGAATTAGAATATCCCCAGGGTTCGCAGAAATGCAGCTACTACTGCCATGCATTTTGTGAATACTCTTGGTGCCGAAGCCAGACCAAAGGGAAGAACCCCGTATCTTAAAAAGGATATAGCGATTTTAGAAAAGGTACAGAGAAGAGCCACCAAAATGGTAAAGGGGATGGAAGGATACTCCTATGAAGAAAGGCTAAAAAGGTTAGGGCTCTTTAACCTGGAAAAGAGACGGCTGAGGGGAGATATGATAGAAGTCTATAAATTAATGAACGGAGTGGAACGGGTAAACATAGATCGATTGTTTATCTTATCAGAATATAGAAAAACTAGGGGACATGCAATGAAGCTACAGGGTAAACTATTTAGGACTAATAAAAGAAAATATTTTTTCACTCAACGTGTAATCAAACTCTGGAATTTGTTACCGGAGGATGTAGTAAAGGCTGTTAGTGTAGCTGGGTTTAAAAAGGTTTGGACAAGTTCCTGGAGGAAAGGTCCATAAACCATTATTAAGAAGTGACCGAAGATATCAATGCTTGACCCAGTACAAGCATTGTGGAACTTGTGTCTCTTGGGGAAACTGCTAGGTACATATGACCTAGATTGGCCACTGTTGTAAGCAGAATACTGGGCTTGATGGACCTTGGTCTGACCCAGTATGGCATATCTTATGTTCTTATGTATTGGAAATGTTTTCCCTTGAAAAGGAATCGTAAGAATTTCCTGTGATCTGGATGGATCAGAATGTGAGTATATGCATTCTTTAGATCTAGAGAACAAAGCCAATCCTGACTTTGAAGGTATGGCAGAAGAGTTCCCAGAGAAATCATTTTGAACTTTTCTCGGAACAGATATTTGTTCAATTCTCTGAGGTCTAGAATGGGTCTGTGTCCTCCTATTTTCTTTGGAATAAGAAATTAGGGGGAGTAGAACCCTGCACCCTGCTGAAGAATGGACACCTCCTCTATTGCTCCTTGAGCAAGGAGTGTTGATACCTCTTGATCCAGTAGATTGACTGTAGAGGTTTGGGAATTGAACTGTCTTACGATTGTAGGAGGGGGCATACTGTAAAAATGAAGCTTGTAACCCTCTCCCACAATGGACAGAGTCCCGTTTTCTGTTGTTATTTGGTGCCATCTGTTGGCAAAATGACACAACCTGCCTGGAATGTTTAGGGGTTCTGGCCCCTTCAGAGGCAGGAAGGCTAAGTTCTCTATGAAGGAGTCAAAACCCTTGAGGGGGCTGGGCCTGTGGAGCTGGTTGAGCTCTAAGGCCTTTTGGCTTCTTTTGTCTGGGTTGTTGTTGACCCTTCTGGGCAACTAGACCCTGAGCTTGCCCTTGCTGGGTATAGGATGGATAAAACTTCGTCTTTTTGCTGAAAAAGGGTTTTTTATAGGGTTTCTTTTTGACTGGAGTGTCTGTAGACGTTAACAATCTGTCTAAAGTGAGATTGTCAGTATCTATCTCATTAGCCTTCTCCTGATAATTCTTGCCAAAGAGGTTTTCTCCTGTGCAAGGGATGTTTCCCAATTTATTCTGTACCCAAATCTCCAAGTCTGATGCCTGAAGCCAGGCAATCCGATGTGCACCAAGGCAATAGCAGAGGTTCTGCTGATGCATTCAAACAGTCAAAGGCTGCACGGTTTACAAACTTGGAGACATCTTGAGCATGCTTGACCAGAGTGAGAAAGTCTTGTTGTTTGTCCTCAGGGAGCTCATAAGCTCCAAATCTCCTGTGACCTCTTTGAGGAACATTCCCATATATAAAATATATGAGCTGATCCTAGCTGAAAGCATGGAAGCCTGAAAAGATTGACGCCCAAAAGCGTCAAGAGTCCTGCATTCACGACCTGGAGGATTGGATGCATGTCTCTTTGCACTTTTCATCCTACGCATGGCTGACTCCACTAACATTGAATGGTGTGGCAGCTGACTATTTTGAAAACCAGGACATGGTGGAACTCGATACATGGTATCGAGTCTCCTAAAATGAGGAGATGTGGTCAAAGGTGTCTCCCACATTCTGAGCATCAAATCATGAAGAATTTATATAAGAAATGCGGTATATAAGAAATGCAAATAAATAAATAAATAAATTTCATGAATAGGCAGAGTGGCTGCTTCCTTGGGAGCCTTAGGGTATTGGAGAACTTCCAATTCCTTTGCTCTAGGTTCTTCTTCAGGAGCTACCGTGATTGAAAGGCCTCGGGCCACATCACGAATAAAATCCTGAAAAGACATGTCTTCTGGAGGAGCCATTCTGCGTTGGGGAGAAGAGGAGTGTTCCAGGAGAAACTGGTACCGGCAGAATTATCAGAGTCATCGGAATCGGAGGATTCGAAGTATCTCTGAGCCCGATGTTCATGCAAAGCACTGTCTCGGTATCGATCAAAGTCGGTACTGAATTAGTCCGGTACCGATCTGTTGATGCCAGAAAAAGTCTGCATGGAAAGGATTCCCACCGGTGCTGGTACCGGCGTCAGTACCGTGCCCGTTGAACCACTGGTGTCAATGGTACCGCAGCTGTAAGGAGAGCTGCAAGACTGCATTCGATAGCGAGGAATCTCTGGTCTATCGACGCTGCCGATGCCTAGGTATCGGTACCGGTAAAAGAGTCCGGAACCCCTGAGCATGGCCCAGTAGTTCTGCTGAGGTTGAAGCCTTGAGAACATCCTGGAACCCCGTTAATGCTTTGGAGGCCGAAGCCTCCCACCGTGGCTTTTTTGCTGGTGTAGTTTCCTCAAGGGCAATGCCAATGGCCTCTCGATGCTTTGAAGGAGAGCTACCCTTGGAGGAACGGCTCTTATGTTTAGTTACCCGAGATCCATAGGAGGAAGACGAGGCTCTTGAAGACATCGATGCAATGGACCTGGTATCCGAAGATAAGAGGGTACCGAGTTTTGCAGCTCGGTTCTGTCTTCCTCTTTTAGTCATCCCCATAGAGCAAGAATACTCAGATGGAGAATGGTCAGGGCATAAACATTTTAGACACCAGTCATGGGTGTCGGTGACGGAGATGGCACCGCCACATTTAGTACATTTTTTAAAACCACTAGCTGGTTTTTCCATCTTTTGGGAAAAATGGGGCCTAATGCCCAAAATGGCGCCTAGCACCAAAAGAAAACGTTTCTGAAGAGAAACAGTTCAAAAAAATATATATATATATTTTTTTTTTAAAAGAAGAAAGAACCAGCGGTACCGGTAGGTGTCATGCAGAGGCAGGCACGTCCACAAGAAAACAAGTTTAAAGAAGAAATTTTATGCGGTGACAGGGTATGAGTCCTGTCGGCTCCGAGGAAAACGGACAGTTGGAAAGGCAGCGTGCATGTGCTGAGGGATGCTCCCAAAAGCATTCCTATTGGACGCTGGGGAGCGTTCCTGCGCAGGTTCTATCGGTACCGACGATACCCATATGTGAAGACTACATTCCTGCTTGTTCCTGGAGATCTGCCCCTACCCATGTACTGCAAAAAATGCAGGGAGTCTGAAAAGTATAATGTCCTTTCACGCCCCTTCCCCCCCAAAAAAGTATTAGGTTAGTTTTAAAAGAGGTCCGACTTAAACTTACTTGTTTATCTTTATTTCTATGTACGAGATGAACTAAATTGATGACCACATTGCTTCATTCAAGTGTGAATTAGAATTTATTTCTTTGGTGCAACGATAAAAGAGATTACTCACATGATGGAAATTATCCCAGCAATATCTAGATGGTATTTATCACCCAATTCAAATTTATTGCAAAGTATAGTAAAGGCAATAATCTGTATAAGGAAACAGGATAAATAGTTCAGGCTATAGACTAAGGGAGAGCCAATTAAATTCAGTATGTGACATGTTATTGAGTGTAGGTTGCAAATGATGGCTACAAATCAGAACAAGAGTACATAAATCATATTCAGAAGATGTTTTTGAAATAGTGTATAAAGTTTGAAATGCAGTTATTATGTATTACTGGCATAGCTACACCTTTCTGCCTTGTGCATGCATTCTGAACAATGAGAGTCAAAAGTATTATCTGTCATAAACATTACCACAAATGCTCATCCATTTAGAAATGCATAGTGGAGCAAACATACTCACACTACCATGATGCCAATGGTTTTACCTAGTCAAATTGTCATTAAGAGGGTCAAAATGATCATAATCTTGATGGCACATGTGCTGTGTGCTTTAATATTTAACTATTTTGCCTTAAAAATAAATGAACTTGTTTACTAACAGCTAAGTACTGGGCCAGTTTTATATATATGATTTTTCTTTGCATAAGTATTATGCTGTGCATAGACTAGGCTTCAGAAAAATCTGGCAGACATTCGGCAGCTGTAAAACATGTATGTATTTAATCACAGTAGGGAGCTTTAGTCTGTCTGTCACCAGTAGGTGTTGTGCGCATGCAAGCATCAGCACACATGCACAGGGTGCACCCATCTCAGCCTGCAATCAAACTATAGAGGGGTCAAGGAAAGAATAAGCAGTTAGGACCCGCTGCAGTGCTTCCCAGCCTCTGCCCTCACTACTGACATTTCCTCATGAAATAAGGCCAGAAGCACCTGGGAAAGGCAGGGTGTGGCTGATCTCTGATATTACAGCTCCAGAGGAGGAGCCAGTGGGGGTGTGATCTGCTCAGTGGTGAATGGGGGAGGACAAGATGAGGAAAACCGAGTTACTTACCTGTAACGTGAGTTCGCCAGGGACAGCAGGATAAGTCAGCCACAATTGGTGACGTCATCCGACGGCGCCAGAGACGGAGTACTCTCACTAGCCCAGAGGGCTTTAGCCCCCTGGGCATGACCACTAGCCCCACCTCCAGATCCGCCCCTAGCTGGCCAGGTTTCCCAAGCTGAAGCGAGACTCAGGCTAGGAGGCGGACGCGAAAGACAGGAGGTCCCCGCCGGGGAGGAGGGTGGGAAGGTGTGGCTGACTTATCCTGCTGTCCCTGGAGAACTCACGTTACAGGTAAGTAACTCAGTTTTCTCCCAGGGCAAGCAGGATGAGTCAGCCACAATTGGTGCCTCCCTAGCTACATATGCAGCGGCGGGGAGGGCTTGAAGAAACAGAGGCACTCATAACCAAGGTGCAATTAAGTTTAATGAATGAACGAACGTGCCCAAGGGCATAGTTCAAGTCAATAATGACAGAATGTGCAACTAGCAAAAGTGCTCAGAACAGTGCACAAAACAACACTCGTGTGATAAGGCAGGAAGTGCAACAAAACAGCAAAACAGTGAGCGTACACAACAAGTAGCAATGGGCACGACTAGTGCCGTAACAACAAGCAGCCCCCGGAGCCAGCAGGCAATAGGGGCAGCGTACTCAAACAATAGGCGAGAAGGTGCAGAGCAATAAGGTGCAACAAGGTAATCCACAGTCATCAATTGGCAATAAGGGCAGAACAATAAGGTGCAATGACCTAATAACAACCAATTAATTGTCAATGTGCAATCTTCACTAAGCAATGAGGTACAATGACACCAATAAGACATCAATTAGTGCATCAATAAAGACATCAATTAGTGCAGTCAGTCGCAAGTCCCTGTTCCGGCAAGGGGGTGGCAGTCGACAGCACTGCTAGCCCGAATGCGGAGCCTCCGTGATCCGCTCTGTCGAGGCAGTAGTGCCTCTGGAAAGTCTGTACAGAGGACCACGTTGCGGCTTTGCAGATGTCTGGTATAGGCACAGACTGGAGGTTTGCGATGGAGGCTGCCAAGGCCCGCAGGTGATGTGCTGTGACACCTGCGATGGGACTCGCTCCAGCGCGTGAAAGGCAGAAGGCGATGCAAGCGGAGATCCAGCCGGAAAGCGTGCGCTTGGATACTGGCCGGCCAGGCTTGTTGGGGTCGTAGGCTACGAAAAGCTGGGACCCCTTGCATAGAGGTGCCGTTCTATTGAGGTAGCACCGTAGGGCCCTGACACAGTCCAATGTGTGAAGGCGTTGCTGATCCGGGCTGGAGTGTGGTCCAGGGAGGAAGCAAGGCAGTTCGATGGTTTGATTGATGTGGAAAGCGGACACCACCTTGGGGACAAACTTGGGGTGTGTCCGAAGGCAAACGCAGTCTAGGTGGAAGATGGTGTAAGGCGGATAAGCCACAAGAGCATGCAGTTCACTGATCCGCCTGGCTGAAGTAATAGCGACGAGGAACAGGGTTTTCCAGGAGGCGAACTTTAAATCTGTTGACTGTAGGGGCTCAAAGGGCTCCTCTTTTAGCTGATTGAGGACGACATTAAGGTCCCATGCGGGTACAGGTTCTCTGAGCGGAGGGCGTAGATTGGATAATCCTCGCATAAAGCTGGCCACAATGGGCATCGCTGCTAATGAGGTGTCCCCAACGCGGTGATGGAAGGCCGCGATGGCGGACAGGTGGACTTTGATGGATTGAGTCTTGAGGCTGTGCGAAGAGAGCGATTCAAGATATTGCAGGAGCTGCGGCATAGGGCAAGTGAAGGGATCGAGATGCCGAGCCGCGCACCAGATGGAGAAGCGCCGCCACTTAAGGCAGTAGGATTTTCTGGTGGAAGGACGGCGGGCCGCTAGTATGATCTTCTGGACCTCGGTCGTTAGGTTGAAGGGGGCCAGAGCTAGCCTTTCAGCTTCCAGGCCGTCAGTGATAGCATCCGTAAGTTGGGGTGAAGCATTGCGCCGCCGTCCTGCGAGAGTAAGTCTGGCCGCTGGGGAAGGTGAATGGGAGGTGCCACTGCTAGGTGTTGGAGGTATGGGAACCAGATTTGCCTGGGCCAGAAGGGAGCTACCAGGATGATCTTGGCCCGATCCCTGATGATCCGTTGGACTGTCCGTGCGATGAGCGGAGTTGGCAGGAACGCATAGGCTAAGGTCCATTGTCCCCAGGTCACATCGAAGGCGTCCGCCGCCAGTCTGTGCGGGGACGGTCTCTTGGAGCAAAAGAGGGGGCATTTGGCATTCTCTTGGGAGGCGAAGAGATCGATCTGTGGAAGGCCCCACTCCCTGAAGAGGAATGAGGACGCGTCCTCGTGAAGCGTCCATTCGTGAGGGCTTAGCTGTCTGCTGAGGCGATCTGCTAGGACATTCTCCTCGCCCGGTAGGTAGCAGGCCAGGAGGCTGCATCGGAGCGAGAGGGCTAGATGCCAGGTAAGGAGGGCCTCTCTGCACAGAGGGCGTGAGCCGGTACCTCCCTGTTTGTTTATGTAAAATATGGCGACCTGGTTGTCGGTCTGTATCTTGATTGTTTTTCCCCTGACCAGGTTCTGGAAGGCCAGGAGGGCAAGGCGGACAGCTCTGAGCTCGAGGACATTGATGTGTAAGCTCCTCTCGAAGGTGGACCATGACCCTTGTGTATGAGCGTCCGCGCAGTGGGCTCCCCATCCTAGAGCCGAAGCATCCGTGGTCACGGTGATCTGAGGGGTTGTGGCTTGCAGGAGCTTGCCCTGTGAGAGATTGGTGGAATGTGTCCACCAGCAGACCGCTTTGTCTGCCCGTGGGTCCCTGGGGATCAGGGATGACAGGGGATGGGAGTGTTGGCACCAATGGGAGCGGAGGTGCCACTGGAGGACACGCATCCGCAGTCTCGCCATGGGGAGAACATGTGTGGCGGCTGCCATGTGGCCCAGAAGGCGTAGGATCACTCGGGCAGGGGTGTGCGTGGAATTTAGGACTTGTAGAGCGAGAGCGCTGATGGCCTCCTTCCTGTTCTGAGGCAGGAAGGCCTTGGATTGCGTGGTGTCGATTAGAGCACCGATGAACTCCATACGTTGCGTTGGGACAAGATGAGACTTCGGGTAGTTGACTAGGAATCCCAGCGAGGAGAGAAGAGAGATGGCTTTTCTGACGGCCATCCGCAGTTCCGCTGGGGATGGAGCCGAGAACAGCCAGTCGTCCAAGTAGGGGAAGACACAAACCCCTTGTCTGCGTAGGCGGGCGGCAGCCACCGCCACACACTTGGTAAACATCCTTGGAGCCAGAGACAGTCCGAAGGGGAGCACCCTGTATTGGTAGTGATTCTCCGCTACCCGGAATCGCAGGAATTTCTTGTGGTGATGGTGCATGGGAATGTGAATGTACGCATCTTGAAGGTCCAGAGAGGCTAGCCACTCCATAGGTTGGATGAGGGGCAGGATGGTGGACAGGGAGTGCATCCTGAACCTCTCTTTGGCAATGCACTTGTTGAGCTTCCGTAGATCGAGGATGGGCCGCACACCCCCCGACTTCTTGGGGACCAGGAAGTATCTGGAGTAAAAGCCCTTGCTGGTCTCGCCTGGAGGAACAGGCTCGATGGCCCTGGAGGCAAGTAAGGCCTGGATCTCCGCGTTCATGGCCTGTAGATGCTGGGGTGGGATGTTGCTCACCGAGGGAGGTCGTGCAGGCGGCTTGGAGGAGAAGTTGATGCGGTAGCCCTGCTTGATGATAGAAAGGACCCATTGATCCGTAGTTATCAGCTCCCATGAGTGAAGGAAGGCGGATAAGCGTCCCCCTGTCGGAAGGTGCTGACAGGGCGATGAGTCAAAAACTGGGGTTGTTTTTAGCAGGAGCAGAGGGTGCTTTCTTCGATGTGCGCTCTCGTTGGCGTGGTTTCTGCCTATACGAGGATTGGTAAGGTTGCTGTTTGTAGCATGGCTGCTGCTGCCACCTATGGTAGGAGTTGTAGCGCTTCGGACCAGAAGTGCCGTGGAAGGCTCCCTTGCGGTAGGGTCTTGAGCCCCCGGAGCCTTCCTCTAGTGTTTTGAGCGTGGTGCAGCGTTCGCGCATGTCGTCCACTGTCTCCTTGACCTTGTCACCAAAGAGTGATTCACCTGTGCAGGGTGTGTCTGCGAGCTTGTCATGGGAATCAGTCCGCAGGCCCGAGGCCTTGAGCCAAGCGAGTCGGCACGCAGAGATGGCCGTTCCGGCTACTCTGGAGGCTGTCTCGAAGGCGTCGTGGGCAGCTCGAACTTGATGTTTGGTGCATTCCTCGAGGTCAGACAGGAGTGCTGCTGGGAGATCTGTGTCCTTGGTGGCGGTTTTTATGTTGGCCAGCAAGGTGTCCTGGTAGATGGCGTGCTGGAAAAGGTGCGCGGAGATCCTGGCGTTCAGCATGGATCCTTGATAAATCCGCTTAGCAATATCGTCCAGAAGCTTGTTATCTTTCCCAGGAGGCGCATTGGTAGAAGTGCGCGAGGATTTTGACCGCTTGAGAGCGGATTCCACCACAATGGACTGGTGGGGCAGGTGTTGCTTGTCAAATCCTGGGACAGGTTGGACCACATACTTAGAGTCCAATTTTCGTGGGCACGAGTGATTGGACGCAGGGGTCTGCCATAACTTTGTAAGGTTCTCACGGAAGAGCTGGTGGACAGGCAGTGCCGAAATGGCCTTGGGGGAGTCCACGAACTTGAGGGCGCTTTGTACCTCGTCCCGTTGGTCTACGTCCTCCGCAGGGGTGATGGATAAGGCAGCCAGGACCTTCCGAACGAATTTCGCATAGGTCAGGTCCTCAGGAGGATCGGGTGGCCCTGAGGGGTTGTCATGGTTCGCAAGCGAAGAGTTTGCTGATAGCAAGGGGTCCTCAGGGCGGTCTTGAGGCTGAGGTTGGCCTAGGCTGGCCGAGGAAGCCATTGTGTGCTCCTGCTCCATTGAGGCAGTGGCGGTGGCGTCCAAAAGTGTGGCGGTGATTGCTGCTGGGGGCGCAAGGGGCTGCGCCTGGTGTGACAGGTTAGAGAGCGCTGAAGTCCATTGCTGGAGCATGCCTTGGAGTAGCAGGAGGGTGTCAGGGGATGGGAGGGGTAGGGCCACCGGAGACTGTTTGTTGCATTGGAGAGACTGGCTGGGCTCTACATGAGAGGCTGGTGGCACAGGAGATGCAGGGAGGTAGAGGTCGGAGTCCCCAGAGCTGCAGGAGGCGGCGTAGACAGAGTTGTTAGCAGATGAGGGGGTGCGCCGGTCAGAGCTGCTGGAGAGAGAGCCTTGGGAGAGCGAGGAGCTGTGGCTGCTGTGCCTGGTTCTTTTACCATGGTAATGTGATGACTCCGAACTGGAACTGCGGTCCCTGCGCCGTTTGTAGTCCTTGTGCCTGTGCCTGCTCTGCTGATGGCTGTCAGAGGATGAGTGTCTGCGCCGGCCGCTTTGCTTCCTGCATGCTGACTGCCGATGATGCCTCCGTGAGCGGCTCCGCCTCCTGGAGCGTCTCCGGCGATCGGGGGAGAGTCTGCGCTGTTTGCGGGCTGTGCGCTGATGGCTTCCGTGCCGGGCAGCATTGCTCCGAGTCTGACAGAAAGCGCCGCTGAAGTCTGCCCCGGGGAGATTCTGTACTCTGCGCTGAGAAGAGGTGGGGCCGGGAGGGCAGGAAGCGGTCATAGTCAAGGCAGGAAGTAGAGAAGACACAGCAGGCAAGATGGCGGCCTCCATAGGGACACACGTGTCCGGAGCATCGCGGCAGGGAACGGGGGCCGAAAACGGTGCGTTCCCGGCCGGAGGCACGACGGCGGCACAAGAAGCAGCATTTGGAGAAGGAGCGCTGATAATAGCAGCGGGGGTACTCACATCAACCACGGGAGCCAGGAATTCCCGGAGAGCGTGCCTGCGCGACTTCAGGGCCCGGGGGGACATGCGGCCACAAGCAGAACAGTTCTCCACAGCATGATCTTTGCCAAGACAACGGAGGCAGAGATGGTGGGAGTCCGAGTTGGCCATTTTCCTTGAGCAGGCAGGGCATTTTTTGAATCCAGGATTCTTCATTGTGAAGGTGAGCAAAATAAAAAAATTGGTGAGAGCAAAATAAAAAACGTCTTACTGGCAAGGGCGGAAGACGAAGACTGGCCAGCTAGGGGCGGATCTGGAGGTGGGGCTAGTGGTCATGCCCAGGGGGCTAAAGCCCTCTGGGCTAGTGAGAGTACTCCGTCTCTGGCGCCGTCGGATGACGTCACCAATTGTGGCTGACTCATCCTGCTTGCCCTGGGAGAAACATCATTAGCCAAAGAAAGGATTGCAACTGCTGCTGCCTGCCAGAACAGGGTAGGAGACAGACAGATAGAGTAGAGATAGGGAGTGTGACAGGTGGGAAGAGGGAGGAAGAAAGAGTGAGAGGTGGGGTGAGGGAGGAAGAAAAAGAGAGCGTGGCAGGTGGGGAGAAGGAAAGGGAGCATACAGAGAGAGAGAGAGCGCGCGCGCTGGGTTGGAGTTTATGCTGGGGCAGGGAGAAGCCAAACATTCAGGAGAGAAGTAATAGGGTCAAGCTGCAGAAAAGCACAGTTACTTACCTGTAACAGGTGATCTCTGGGAACAGCAGGAATAAGTCTTCACATATGGTACGTCGGTACCGACGGAGCCTGCGCGGGAACGCTCCCCAGCGTCCAATCAGAAAGCTTTTGGGAGCATCCCTCAGCGCCTGCGTGCTGCCTTCCCGCCTTTCCAACTGTCTCTCCTCAGTTGAGTTTTATAGCTGAGAGAAAGAGGAAAGGAAGATAGATAGAGAGATACAACTCCTAGGTGAGGTGGGTGGGTTGTGAAGACTTATTCCTGCTGTTCCCAGAGATCACCTGTTACAGGTAAGTAACTGTGCTATCTCCAGGAACAAGCAGGAATGAGTTTTCACATATGGGGACTCCCAAGCTAAGATGCCTGGAGCCCTAGCATGGTGAGGATTGGAACATGCTACACCTCATATGGCCAGGCATCCTGAGGATGGAGGGTAGGAGTTGGAAAGAGAGGAGCTGTAGGAAAAACAGCTAACCTAAGGACTACAGGTAAGGAATCCTTGTATGTATGATAATTACCATGAAAAGATATTGACATGAACAAACACAACATGGTCCTCACCTACTGGATTGCAGGAAGTAGAGAGGCTGATGGAGTCTACTGGAGATCCAGTAGAGGAATCTTCAAGATGACTTCACTGAAGTGAAGGCGAAGGTCCAAATCTGGAATTGACAGGTGACCCAGGTGTCAACTGGGGTAGTACAAAAACGTCAGGTCTTTAGTGGAAGCTTTATGGAAAAAGCTGGGAACTCTTTTGGATACAGTTAGTAACATTTAGGAGCAAAAGAGGAAGACTGACTGATTTGGACAACTAGCCCAGTCCTGGAGGGAAGAAGGGGTATGGAAAAAAGCCCATATTCCCAAGTAGGACAGATGTCTGAAGGGCTGAAACTTCAGATCTACTGAAGATCCACCCTGTCTTTCCTATCTGTTGAGAGATAGGAAAGATAGTGAAGCATGGAGCTTCAGGGATACCTAGACGTAGGGTTAAAGTAGAAGCTGTCAGTACCACAGTAGTGGTTGTGTGCATAATACCTCAGACATACTGAGGAACAGTATGAAGATATGCAAGCCCACTGTCTGGAACCTATAGGAAGGTAAAACCCTTTATAAGCATAGACAGGTAGAGAGATAAGTATGGAGATACATATCTACCTATAAGGAAGCATCTCGACAGATACACATATATATAGGGATATATATATATATATATATGTGTATATCTAGATATATACAGGGATATATATATATGTCTATAGTGAGATCTGGAGGGGCATAAGATATGCACACGCAGCTTACAGACATATGTATCTATAGAGAAGTATATAGAAATATATACATACATGTATATAGATGTCTAAAGATAATGTCTGCAACTAAGCAGATAGAGATATGCCTATAAGAACATTCACATGGGAGATGTGAAGGAGAAAGATTCATCTAATAACAAGAAGGTGGAACCTACTTGAGAAGATATATAGAGAATCTATTCCCCCTGGCTAAGATGGTGCAGGAATGCCATCCAGTGGAATAACCAGGATGGTTGCGTGAAAAACAGAGGATAATATCAGTCTGTAAACAGCAAGTCCTGAGTCCTATAGAACTCTCGCATGGTAAATGGACAGAAAACGCATAGGATGAGATACCAGGTTGACCCACTTGAGGAACAAGAGGGGGGTATCATGCGTTGTTTAATTAAATATGTGCTGTCCATGAAGGATTAGGATACCATGAGGACAAGCTGCAAGGAAAAAGAGCATATTTCCTGTAGAAACTGGGTAACTCTTTAGACTGTCATATAGAGAAGGCTTATGTCCTTTATTAAAAGGAAACAGAAGGGTGTTAAGAACCTCTACAGTCATGAGGAATGACTGAGGAAGCCTTTTTCAACCATATAGGATAGTAATTAGAGAAAAAATCCCCATGCTCTATAGCAAGGGCCCATAGTGGAAAGCTTCTCAGTAGGATTGCAGAGAGCACTATGCAGGAGAATTGGAAAATAAAAGTGGCTGTTGGAGGAAACCAGCTGCCACCTCAGTTATGCTGCCAACTCCAGAGATTTGGAGATGACAGAAAAGAAGCGATGAGGATTTTCCAAGATAGATGAGCACTATCTTGGAAGCAATACTAAGACCAGAGAAAGTAGTGGAAGACAAGACTGGAACTCGTAGAAAGTACCAGTAGTCCAATCACTGGAACTCCTGCATGGGCAGCTGCTGAATAGAACAGCAGAGAGAATCCTTCTGTTTGTAACAGAGAGAACAGACAGAACAAGAGGAGAAAATCCTGATCATGTCTGATGAGCTGCCCAATGAAAGCAGGGAGGTAACTCCAGAGAAAACTCTACACTGGAAAGGAAAGGAAGACTAGAAAGGCTAAGAAAGCCTTCCAGTCGTATAGTACCACTCGTACAGGGGAAGCCCTGGAAACGAGGGTAAAGAAAAATAGGAGCTGAAGGGAGACTTGCTATATGGTAAGTCTGTAGAAGGAAAAAATTCATGGTGGTACAGGGAAACTATCATGAGATAGTTGGCAAACCTCTCTTCATGGTAGGAAGAGGAGGAAACCCTGTGACCCACAGACATGAATCTCCTGACAGCTCAGCCTACCTGAGAGCAAGTGGATGTCCTGGAAACGGGAATCCAAGCGTAGAGTTTGAAATAAAAAAAAACAGTGAAAAAACTTCTGCTGAGAAGAAGTGAACTGTATGTTATAAGAGATCAATTAGAACCCCATTGAGGGTTAATTGTCCTGGCTTGAATTTGGATTCTTCAGACCAGGGCGAGGTTTCCCTTGTTTGGGAACATCTGTATGATGGGCAGGAGAAGAATAAAACCTTCTTCTTTTAGGGAAAGAAGGTTTGGTAGGGCATTTCCTACCTACTGGGGAAGGAGAAGGCTTAGGATAGCCCTCAGAAACAGGGAAGTCAGTGGAGCAATGAGCAACCTGATGTAAAGACTCCCTATTGAAGAGATTTTCTCCAGTACAAGGAGTATTACCCAGTCTTTGTTGTGCCCATCTGTTCAAGTCTGAAGCTTGGAGCCAGGCTTTACGTCGTGCCCCTATAGCTATAGCAGAGGTTCTGCTAACAGACTCAAAGAGTCAAGGGAAGCACGAGAAAGAAACCAAGATATACTTTGGCTATGACTAAGAAGTAAGGAATAGTCTGCAGCCTTGGGCTCTGATAGAAAAGGAGTTAAAAGAGATAATTTCTTTGTGACCTCCTGAAGGGATAGACTCATATAAAAAATATATGAGAGAATCCTTGTTGCCAGCATAGATGTTTGGAAGGTTTGACGTCCAAAAGCATCCAGTGTTCTAGAAGCACGACCTGGCGGATAAGAAGAATGCTTCTTCTTGCTTTTTACCTTCCTCATTGCTGATTCCACTACAATGGAATGATGGGGAAGTTGAGTCTTTTGAAACCCTGGAGAGGGGGGCACCTGATACAGAAGATCAGATGCTGTAGAAGGTGAGGAAACCCTTAAAGGTGTTTCCCATATTCTCAGAAGAAGATCCTGCAAAGAATGATGTAAAGGAAGCATTATATTTTCCTTTTCCCCAGAAGAGCCTTGTGTAGGATCATAGCCAGGGATAGGAATAGCAAGGAATGTAGTCATATCAAGGAGAAATTTCTGAAAAGAAGGATCTCCAATGGGAACCATCCCTGGACAGGCTAAAGTTGAAGAACTAGCCTGGGCACCGGAGGATGTACTGGTCCAGTGCAGAAAAGGAGCCCTAATGGATGGATACTGGTACTGGCGGTTATGGCTTGAGACAGTCAGTACTGCATCGTCCATGCCAGGTATCGACTCCAAACTAGGTATAGAAAGGAGCAATCCCAGTGAAAAAGGAGTAGTTGGTCCCGATGTTACTGCAGGAACCGGCATCGGTACCGATACTGGTAGCTGTGCCGGAATCGTAGGCGATACCGACATCGAAGCAGTCATCGGAGGCTGCTCAAGCGGTACCGAAGCAACCAAAAACCCTTGGTGAGTATCCTCGATACCGCGCATCCGGAACTGGTAAGCGTCGGTTCCGAGACGCGTCGGTACCCAGTCTTCCAGACTAGATATCGATTCCAGACTCGGCATCGAAGGAAGCGAGTCTATCGATGCATGTCTGGAGGGTACCGGCGTCGGTGGTTGTATCGGCGATGCTGCCGATACTGGAAAGTCAATCTGGGACGTATCGATCGGTCCCGAAGGTACCGAGAACGCCAGATCACGATCCCTGGTGAAGAGTGGATCACTCAACACGAGTGCCGATGCCGGGGTATCGGTACCGCTCGAAGCGGATGCCACCACCGAGCATGGCTCAGGTATGTTCTGTGAGGGGTGAGCCCCAGGAACAACCTGAAACCCCTGAAAGGCTTTGGAGACCGAAGACTCCCGCCGGGGTTTTGAAGCCAATAGGGTCTTGAGGGCAAGGCCGGAGCCGTCATCATGCTTGACATGAGACCTACCACTCAAGGATTGGCTAGTCTTAACAGACTGTTTGTGGGTTACCTGATCCTGTAGAGAAGAAATGGTCGGTGCCCTGACACTGGAAGGGAACTCGGTATCGAGGGAAACTCGAAATGGAAAATCTCTTCTCATAAAATTGTAGCCTAATGGCTCCGGAGGAAAAGGGTCAGGACCCAAACAGGTTAGACACCAGTTATTGGAGTCTAAAAAGAAAACTGTATTTCCACAGTTAAGGCACTTCTTAGGAGAAGAAGGCTCCATGATGGAGAGGCCTTACAGGCCCAAAAATGTAAGACAGAAACTGAGGGAAAAACTCTCCCCGAGTTTGAGAAAAAGAAAAGAAAAAAACCACCGGCGGTACCGGTGGAGGCGGGGAAACAGCCGCGACCACAAGAAAACAAGAATTAAAGAAAAAAATTTCTGCGGTGACAAGAGGACGTCCTGCCGGCTCCGCGGAAAAACGAAAACTGAGGAGACAGTTGGAAAGGCGGGAAGGCAGCACGCAGGCGCTGAGGGATGCTCCCAAAAGCTTTCTGATTGGACGCTGGGGAGCGTTCCCGCGCAGGCTCCGTCGGTACCGACGTACCATATGTGAAGACTCATTCGTGCTTGTTCCTGGAGATCATGATTTAGGGGCAAAGGGAGTCAAGAGGCTCCTCCAGTGAATTTCACTAGGTATCGGCTAGTCTACAATATATTTATTTATTTAACTTAAACTTGGTAATGTACATTAAACAGGGATATTGATAACTTGGATTTTTCTGGGGCAATGGAGGGTTAAGTGAGTTGCCCAAGGCCACAAGGAGTGCTAGTGGGAATCAAACCCTGGTCTCTGGGTTCCCAAGCCAATGCTCTAACCATTAGGCTACTCCTCCACTATAAACCAAGCACAGCATTTTCCCCCAGGTAATAAGAAGAGCTTCTCCCTAATGTCTCACAGAACTTGTCTGGAGGAAAACATTTAGGGTGTATCAGGGGATCTGTAAATTATGCTAAAAATATTTTCTGAACATTGGCCAAGCATGGAAAATGGGTAGTCTTTAATGATTTATTTTAAAAAATGTAAGAGAGAGATACATGCAAAGCAAACTAAATCCCATGGCAATAGGAAATCAAAGAATGGAACACACTTACTAGCACAAGCTCCATTGGAAATTCAATTGAAACATCTTTATGGTTGAATGTCCAACATTTGCTGAACCAGAGGACGAGCATACTGATCAGAAAGATCAGAATGTTGGCAGAATTAGTTTCTTGCAAAACAGTAATATAATTTTTTAAGTTCTATATAAGAAACATAACAAAAAATACATTGCAAAGATTAGTGGATATCTAGAAGCCTACTGCAGGCACATCACTCATGCATTGAGATAACAATGTTCATACTGCCCACATAGCAGCAAAGTCCATCAGTGCAATTCATGTGTAAACATTGCACCGATTTTCAAAATTAAAACAAAGACATGCTTCCACTTTGAAAATTGCCTAAGAAGAAAGCACTCATAGACTCCTGCTTTTTCTGTGGGTACCTTTTCTGATTAAAATAATGTGCATGCTTTTGAAAATACCAGTGCACACACATTGTTTCAAATGCCTGCCCTATCCTCTCACTTGGGAATTCCTTAGGGAGATGCATGCACATTTGGTTCATCAATGCCTTAAAAAAATTAGAATGGCAAAATCCAACTATCGTACATAAAGTTTATTTGTGCACATTAAAAAAGTTCTAATGCCCATTAAAAATGGTTATTAACCTAAATATGCAAAACAGAAAAAAAATCACAAAAATGGGGAAAAAGCCAAATATCAACTGAAAAGATTTTCCCTCTGCACATTTCTAGAATGCCTACATCAGCACATACAGTATTATACACCACCACACACAACTGGGCAATTTTCAAGAAGACCATTTTCAGAGAAAGCTGTTACCTGTGGGAATGGCTCTGAATGGTTCATTAGTGGTGTACATGCTAAGGCCTGAATGTATATCATATTGTTCCCTGGACTGATAGTCAAAACAATGTATATGTTCACTAGTAGCTGGTGAAGGTATAACTTGACTATCCATATATTTTCAAAACTTTTACAGATAGTATTGGGCAGCTTAAATGGCTTAAAGGCACAATACTGTCATACAGATAGTTGTGTTTAGGTGAGGTGAGGTGATATACTGAAAAATTATCCAGATAGCGGTGATATACGGCCGATATGCAGATAAGTTATCCATTTAGTTTAGGCCTGCTGAACAAAGAGCAGGCCTAAACTAAACAGATGGAGAGTAATTTTATAACAGGTCACTTAGGTATGGACGTCAAGAAGCTGCCTATTTTTAGCCTATTTTATAAAAAGACATAGATCGCTCTGTGTCTTTATAAAATAAAAGGGGTAAATGGCAGAAATTGTTGTTAGACTGAAGCTGCAGACATTTACACCTGTTCGAGAGCACATAAAGTACAGGTACATATGCTCAGAAATCATGACTCTGCCTGCGCTCCATCCAAACTCTGCCCCAGAAGAAGTCTACACACAGCTCACCCAAAAGTGTGTGCCTTCTTGCCACTGCATGTACTTTAATGTGCGTAACACCTATGGGGTAATTTTATAAATGCGGTTTTGTGTGTGAAAAAAGTTTATAAAATTAACCCCATAGTGCCAGCACAGTGACTACACTATACATTAATCATCACCAGCTATACAGAGTAAGTTAAAAACTGGTGCTGGCATTTAATTTAATCCAGTCATCCAGTATCTGATACAAACTTTTGGTGTCCATAGGCAAGCCGAGGTTCCCGAGAGCATGTGGGGAATGGATGTCAGAGATTCCAAGAAGATTAGAGAGCCAGGAGCAGAGGAAAGCTACACTGTTGCCCCTTGGAAGCAGCACATGTATAGGTCTCTAAATTAAGTGGGACCAGGCTGTTCTTTTTCCTTGGGTATTTGGCACCTTCAAAATTTGGTGCCGTAGGCAGTTGCTTACATTCTCTATGTAGAAACTTGGGCCTGTGGTCACTGAATACTGACCCCAATGAGTTTAAGAAGAAAAGTGCGGGTAGGAGAGACTCAGATTGGCCCACTAGAAATTTCAGACCATGCCTGGGTGTGGTTGGAGCTGCATTGGGGAGAGGAACAGTCTCCTCGGTCTCGGCTCTGGCGCTTTCCATTAGACCTCTACCATGATGTCCAGTTCCACCACTTTCTTCGTCAACGATGGCAAGAACTTTTGAGCGATCACCAGTGCCATGAGGGGGACCCGGAATTAGTTTGGGAGACGGCGAAGGTGGTGCTGCGAGGCGATATTATTGGCTTTGCGGCCCGCAAACGCTGGATGATTGCTGACCGGATCATACGCCTGGAAAGGCGGGTTATGGGCCTGCGTCGGCTATGTGCTCGCACCCCACTGGCGGCGAACAGAAAATGGCTATGGGAAGCCCAAGTGGATTTAAACGAACTAATCCACCAACGGGCAAAGAAATCCTTCCTTTATTATCGATATCAAATGTATTGTCATGGAGACAAGGCAGGGAAGTTGCTAGCCCGGTGTCTAAGGGGACAACGGGGCTCCCGCTTGGTGGCGGCTCTTCGAGATGACACGGGCAGACTGCGCAGAGAGAGTGGAGAAATCACTCAAATTTTTCAGACCTTCTTTCAATCTCTCTAGAGACCGAGAGTGCGCCGGAGGCCGAACTTGGTGACTATCTGGAGGGATTAGACCTCCCCCAACTTACTGCAGACCAACGAGAGGTCTTGGAACAACCCCTGACGGAACAGGAGATACAGTCAGTAATTTCGTCGGCCTGTTGCTATAAGTCGCCTGGCCCAGATGGCTTGGGCGCAGAGTTTTATAAGATTTTGGGGGAGGCCGTGAGCCCAGTGTTGCTGGCGGTTTTCGGACGTCGTACTGAGCGGGGGGCCTTTCGCTGGGGGAATAACCACGCCCACATTGTGCTGATCCCCAAACCAGGTAAAGATCCCTTGGCGGCCGTCTCCTACCGACCTATTTCGTTGCTTAACTTTGACTTGAAACTGTTTGCAAAAGTTTTGGCTACTCGGCTGGCGGATGTGTTGGAACATCTAGTACACGACTCGCAGGTGGGCTTTGTTAAGGGACGCTATGCTGTGCGGAATTTGAGGAAAATTCTGGCTTCCCTGGAGTGGGCACACTACCGCCAACTGCCTTCTTTGTTGGTTAGTTTTGACGCTGAGAAGGCCTTTGACCTGGTGAACTGGGAATATCTGTGGGCCCTCTTACCCAAATATGGCCTTGGTACCAACTTCTGTCGGATGGTAAGGAGTCTCTATGTCCAACCGACGGCAGGGGTGGTTTGCAACGGAGTTCTTTCGGAGGCCTTTGAGTTAGGCCGGGGGACGCGGCAAGGTTGTCCTCTCTCCCCTCTGTTGTTCATACTTTCTCTTGACCCCTTGATAAGGACTATCGAGGCTTCAAGAGCGATATCGGGAATACAAATCGGGACACAGGAATTCAAGATCTCTGCCTTCGCCGACGACCTACTCGTACATTTGCGGTCCCCGGAGCGGTCCCTGCGGGGTCTGATGACGGAACTTGAGAGATTTGGGAGGGTCGCGGGACTGCGCATCAACAGGGAGAAATCTGAGGCCCTTGACGTACTGGGTAATCTACGTGACACGTGGGCTGGAGAGTTCCCGCTGAAATGGGCGACAGATGAGTTCATATACCTAGGTATTGTGTTGCCCAGCCACCCCGTTAGGTTATATGGTCGTAATCTCGACCGCACCCTGTGGAGATTGCAAACGCAATTAGGGGCATGGGGGTCCCTTCCATTGTCCCTCTCCGGAAAGGTGGCGGCGGTGCAGATGGTGGTGCTGCCTCGACTCCTTTACTGGCTCCAGACTCTGCCAGTGTGGTTGCTTCGTAAAGACCTGCGCCGTATTGAGGCCTGCTTTCATTCCTTTCTATGGAAGGGGGGTAGGGCACGTATCCCGTGGACCCGGTTGTTGGGGAAGTGGCGCGAGGGGGGGATGGGATTCCCAGACCTGAAGGCCTATGCCCTAGCCTGTCAGGCTCGACATGTTGCGGATTGGCTCGGCGATACAGCCTTCTTCACGCCCCGGGCCCTTGAGGAATGCTTTGTGGCCCCGCTCACTTTGTTGGGTGTTTTGCATGGAGCAAATCCAGCTCTCCCCCGTTATTTAGTGCAGAGTGTGCTGATAAACTCGGCTAAACGGACCTGGCAGTATCTTAATGCGCACTGGGGCGACCCCTGGCAGACCTCTAGCTGGTTGCCGTTGCGGGGAAACATGTCATTCACTCCGGGTTCGGAATCGGTGCTTTTTCAAGATTGGTACGGCCGTGGGCTGAAGCTCTTAGGGCACCTGGTGGAGCCATCGGGAGAATGCAAATCCTTCCGGACGCTGAGCCGGGAATATGATCTGTCTCCCCGGCACAGTTATGCCTATATCCAGGTGGCCCACTATGTATCTTCTCTACCGCGCGAGGCACTACGGAGTGAGCGGGCTGAGCGGATACTGGACTTCTTCGGACTGGGGGGCAATGTCCCGGTGTCGATCTCCGCCTTCAAAGCTCGTGTGGCAAAACTCATTCCCCCCCCCCCGGATTATCGGGGGGTGGAGGTGGATTGGGCGGGTGAGCTGGACAGCGAGGTGCCCCCCGGCACGGTGAGTGCGGCGCTACGCCGTATAGTCAGCCTAGCACAGGGGATGCGTTGGAGAGAAATGCAATTTAAATGTATTACCAGGGCCCATTTTTCTCCGAGGCGAGCGCTACGGAGTCGATTAACTACTGATGGCCGATGCCCTCGCTGCTCGGAGCCCTTGGCGACCCTACTACATATGTGGTGGGATTGCCGGTCTCCGAAACCCTATTGGGCTAAAATCTGCTCCTTTCTCGGGGGTCTCCTTCAGCAGCGACTGCGGTGGTCGGGCCCTCTGGTGGTGCTGGACTGCATACCTCCTCCTTGCCCAGCGAAGAAAGGGGAACGTTTATTGATTCGTAAGGCCTGTCTGGTGGGGAAGGCGCCGATCCTTCGTCTTTGGAGGGACCCCCAGCCCCCTACCTTTGGAGAGTGGAGAAACAGCTTCCATCAGATGATGCAAATGGAACATCGGTGGGCACGGGGCAGTGTCAAAAGGTGGCCGGCCTTTATGGCGGTCTGGGAGCCCTATATTCTGCAATTGGGGGCCCAGAGTCGGAATGAGATTTTGCAGGGGGGCAGTTGAAGAGTCATTCTGAATGAGGCAATGATTGGAAGGAGGGAGGGGTGCAGTGCAGCTGGCTGTATCTGAGGGGGAAGGGGGGGATGGGCAGGTCGTGGCTAGGGGGGAGGCTGGGTACATTCTGGGGGGAGGGGGGAAAAATTGTTATAACCCACCTTCTACGTGTTTATGCTGTCCCATCCGAGGGGGGGGGGGGGATCAGAGTACACCCCGTCCCCCCGGGGTCATATGTATGTACTGCATTGTATTGTTGTTGGTGGAATATAAATAAAGCATTTAAAAAAAAAAGGAAAAAAAAAAAAAAAGAAGAAACGTGTGGGGAATGCATAGAAGTCATCAACTGTAAGTACTGGGAGCAAAAATGTTCTCAGACTTCAAAAAAGCATGGGAGAAGCAGAGAAGAGAAAGGAAAGCTGGAGATCAAGTAGGGTGTGCGGTACCGCCATAGGAGGGGAAAATGGGCAGACCAGATGAGTTTGGTGATTCTTATCTATCGTTGCATCCTATAGTTCTATGTAAACCACATCATTGCTTGGAGAAAGCAATAAATAAGACAAGCTGAGGTAGTGCTGTTCAAGTGATCACTCATAGGGGGGAGGAATACTGAGACAATGTTGGCAGACAACAAAAGACTAGGCCTTCAGTTTGTAAATGATATGCCAGCTAGGGAGCCCTTTGGAGTAACGATCTATGAAGGAGATGTACACTGTGGAAGGACAAAGGCTTTTATCTTTCCTTCTTTGGAAAAATACAAATTGTTCACAGAAAATATTTATCTATTTGTGCTTTCTATTTCATGCTTATATACTGCTTTGCTTAGGAAACAAAAGCAGACTCCACACTCTCAACCATACACGGATCTCCTTTTCAGTCCATATATGTACACAAGCACATGCCCACTTTCAAAGGCATTTTTACTCACATAGAATATAGCGAAGGGGCCTGTATGTAAACTGGATGGAATTCCAAAAATCATCGCGCATTGCGATACGATGATAAAGCTTGCTGCAGCAGTAAGGTAAGCACTCATCAATGTCTCTGACAGGTATGCAGTGAGGACACCAACATGGAAACATCCTAAAATTACCTATAGAAATCAAGACTATAATCTGAGAAAACCAATCAGATGATCAAAATATTGCAAAAAATATTTGGGCTGATAATCAAAACCTATATCCGGAGAACCACCAGGAAGCTATCCAGATAAGGGTGCTGAGCGAGATATTCAGAGGCAAAATCCAGATAATGCCACTGAATATCTCCACAGACTGCCCTGGCACTAACCAGTTAATGAAGGGGCGGTCCATGGTTTGAGTGAGGGCAGTACGAGTGTGCTTTTCAGCCAGCATTTATCTGGATATCCTAGGCCACCTGAAAAGGTGCTGTTTATGGTCATGTGACTGTATTTTTTAATGGGTTGTGAACCACCTTGAATGCGATGTGCATATAACAATATATAAATGGTTTTAAATAAATAAGTTGCTATCCAGATATGTACTGGCTGAAAACTGTACTTTCCGCAGAAGTGCCAGCACTTATCTGGATAGCACCGTTCAACCCTGATATTCAGTGGCAGCTAGTATCAGATACTGCTGTTGAATATCCCATAAGCACCATGGCTGTCTGCGATGGAACTGAATATAGGCCCCTTTGAAAATTGGGCCCACTGTGAAATAATATGGGAGCATTATCAAGTGATTAACAATGTAAAGCTGTGAAACCTAGTAACACAGATGCAGATTTCATCTCTCGCTACTAAGTCACTGTGTGACTTTGCACAAATCACAAGGGCTGCCCAATCAACAAAGATAGGCCTGAGATGTACAAACTTATACAATACAGAGGCAATTTTCAGATTCCTTGGGCTGCTTGCAGTCTATGACCATAAACTTGCAAGCTCTGGGGAGTTTCTCTTTGAAAATCCACTGGTGCATTCACTACAGGGCTTTTCTCCTGCTTTCAGGAAGTAAGGGGTACAATCTGGAAAGTATGTGCAGTGATTTCTAAACTGCATCACCATGTGTTCTCTCCCTCTCCCTCCCCCTCCCTAACGCCACCCTTTTCCACACAGGTAAAATTATCTGTGCTACTCATTGCCACTATACATGTGCATGCCCGGTCCCCTGTAACCATATGCATATGCAGCTACCTGCGCATCTGTATACATACCTCATCTTATAACCATACCCCACCCACATTCCCCATACTTGTCACTGTATGCACATACACCCAATCTATGCAGCCACAACACCACATACTCTAACCTCACTGCATTCATACACAGACACAAAACACATTCATCCCTTCCCGCCATATCATAAAACATAGCATATACCCAGTTCACATGTATGTCACATTTTTTCCTCTTACCAAAAATACACAATGCAAATACATACAGCCTGAGAATAATACTTCATTCATTACTTCAAAAATTTTTAAACACATCTAACAGATGTAATCAACACCATACTAAATTTATAATTACTAACACTAGTGTGTTTCAACAATATTTTATTATGTATAAATATTAAATATTCCAATATACGTGTCTTTTTAAATTTTAAATGTATATCTATAGGTAATTGATATTAAAACTGCACAATACTTTTATAAAAATACATATAGTTATCAATTGGCCAAACCAAACAGTTGAAAGAACTTATACCAACTTATTTATTATGACTCCTTGATGTCTCCCCCAACAACAACTAACGTTGTACTACACACATACAACTCCGTTCTTAATAACACTTTTAAAACCGTATTTAGTAACTCCAAGTGGTGTGTTTTGTGCACATTTTTTCCTCTTTGCATGCATATATTCACTTCCCATACATTAATTTCTGCCACCATACACATACAAGCCTAATTCCTGCAGTCACAAACAAATGTACCTTCATATGCTGTAGTAACATACACATGCATGTTTCATATGCCTAATCCCGTGCTGCTATGCATACTAAACCAATAATCTACTCACTATTATGTACTCCCATTGACACATATCTTGTATTTATCCCAGCCTTTGTTGTTATACACTCCAAACCAATACTTCCATAGAAGTCCATTTTGTATTCTAAGATGAATAATCTTGGATTTTGATCTGTAACATCTGTAGCTTTAACAGATGTTATCCCTAGATAATGGCTTGGAGAAAGGGTTTACCTGGATGATTCCAGCCAGGAAGGTGGTGGTTGCAGTAAGAGCTATTGCTTCCATCTCAGTGCTTGTATAATTGTAACCAGATTCATTATTATATGTTTCATAGTGCAGTTTACTCTGAATATTTGACATCATCACATTCAGGCTACTATAGGAACCTGAGAGGGATTGAAGCGCAAAGAAACAAAAAAACACTTGAATACTCTGGATCCTGGTTTGCCATGGGAAGAAGAGCCCAACCTACAGAGGCCAGTCCACCTTTCTTTTGCGACATTCAATATACTGTGCACCATCAGAGTAAGAGAGAGAAGGATGGAGCTAGAGTTTCTTCTGTGGAAATGGGATTACATGAGAATGATAGGACTGTCTAATAGGGATATGCAGAGAGAAAAATGTTTGGATTTTTTTGTCTCATTTTATTTTTTTGAGGGAAAGGGGAGCTTTGTACACTATTTTCCAATAGCATACGCCAATGTGTTGTAGTGCATACTATTATAGGGTTACCAGACTTTTGGCAGGCAAATCTGGGCCACTTATCTGAAGTGTGTGTGGTGGAGGGAGGGGAGGAAGGGACAACTTAGTTTCTCCAGGAACAAGCAGGAAGTCAGTCCTCACGTATGGGTGACGTCGGCACTGATGGAGCCCGCACAGAGCATTTCCCCAGTTTTCAAAGAAAGTCTTTGGGAATGCTACCAAGCATGCGTGGTCCCCGTCTCGCCCAAGAGTGCCATCGTACTCAGTCTCCCTTTTCCCGCGGAGCCCTTCAGATGTGTGTCTCGTCCCCGGAAAACGTTTTTCTCCTACTAATACAATTTTTGTCTTTTTTGGCTAGCTCCGGTTCCCTTCCTGTGTCATGGGGTAGATCAGTCAGAGCCTATGGAGATAGGAAACTCTGAGCAAAACAGAGCTAACACTGACAGCTCAGATCTGCACATGGCCCAAGGTTGCTATAGGCAACGTACACAAGCTGCTTCACGAGGTGTGAGGGAACGCCCAAACAGTAAGCTAGCTCATAGCTCATTAGGGAATGAGGGGCAGCTGGGAAGGGGTGGAGCCCAAGCAAACACCAGGACATACGCAGTTAAAAATCACTTACCAGAGGGTAGTGAAGAGAGACCACCAGGGAATTCAAGGACCGTTGCTGACAGAGAGCACCGGGGAATTCAGGAGCCGTTGGTAACAGGGAGAGACTACCAGGGAAGTACAGAGCTGTTGAACCCACGAGGAACTGCTTTGGAAAGCAGTGCACAGCTGAACATTATCCCAGGGAACCTTGCTACGGAGGGAGCAGAGGAGGTAGTCCTGGAACCAGGTAGAGGAAAGCCAAGTTGCCCAGCATCAGGTACCAAGGGGGAGAGAGCTTCTATCCTGAAGATAGCTTTATGCCAAGAGGAAAGCTGAAAGAGAAACATAGTAAAAGGCTTCCGTACGGACAAAGCTCTGCTCGGCTGAGAAACTCTGAAGAGAGAGTGCTGGAAGGTAGGCTTATTGATCCTAATAGAAGAGGAATAGAGTATAACGAATTGCCCTGTACTTATCAAGAGTTGTGTGGCTCTCCTAAAAGAAACTACAGAGAATATGGAAATTACCCATTCCACTCTAGCCGGGAGGAGGAAGGGAACTCTCTGAGCTGTAGGGAGGAACTCTGTAACAATAACGGAAGTTTCAGTCCAAAGGAAACCTACTCCGGTGTTGAAGAAATGCAGTGTGATTCCTATGAGGAACCTGCTTATGAAAATTGCATGGACTGTACGTTTACCATGTCTGATGCCATCACTTCTTTGTGCTGAAGTGCTGTAAAAAGTGTTTCTAAAGAAAACACGAAGAAAGTTATTTGGTTTGAAAGAGACTGTTTTCTTTTCCTTTTTGTCCGTTGCAAAGCTGAAGTTAAGCAGAGTTTTTGTTCCAGTGTTTCTTTAATTTGGTACCAGCCGAATGGTCTTTATGTTCCTTTGTTTCATTGTGCTGAAAATCCAACCCCGGGAAGGGGAATAAAAAGTCCTGTCTTGAAGCCTTACCACTTGACTGCAACTACATTCTTTTGCTAGTTTGTGGAACCACAACTCACAGGGGGCACTGCAACGCCTTTCTATAACACTCCACAGCTGCTGAAGAACATGCCCCGATGAATTACCCACGCTTCTGGCCTCTGGGGACCTTCACGGGTGACACCTGCCATCTTGAGTATCACAGCCTCGGCTGTCGGTCGCAGGATACGATTTTCCCTTCTTTTGCTTTTTTTGCGCTTTCACGCCCTTTTTAAATGCTCGCTGTGTCAAGCGTCTTTGACCTCGAAGGGGTTCTTTTTGCCCTGATGGCCTTCGGTTTCAAAAAATGTGATCGCTGCTCTAAGAACATGTCGCTCACAGACACCCATGACTGTTGTTTCTGGTGTCTGGGAGCTGACCACAATCCAAAGCAATGCTCCCTTTGCAAAAAGATGTCTTCTAAAGCCATCCAGAGTCACCGGCAGAAGCTAGATGATATCTTCCATAAGCAGACTCGACCCCAGTATCGTCAGTAGCCTCGCACGCCACGGTCTCATAACCCTTGGAGTCTCCCAAGGCCCCTCTGCGGGCCCGCAGGCACTCCGACCAAGGGTCTGCAGAGTGTGAGCAAAAGAAAAAGAAGACCACAAGGACACAGTCCAGGGGATCAGACAAGTGTGAGAAGTCACGCGCATGGTCTCTCAGCCCCCTACAGCAGTCTGAAGAGTCGGAAAGGGAGCGGCCGAGAAAGATACCTCAAACCGATGCGGAGGCCTCCGGCAATGGCGCCCAGTCTCTTGAGGGTCGTCCTGGTGAGGACCCCCTCTCCTCGTCGATGCCTGACCCAGTCACTGCAGTGTCGGTGTCATAGGGCCCCATTTCCAAGTGGGAGGCCCAAATGCTGGCCATGGAACACAACATTTCTGCGTTCCTCGCTGCCCAGCAGGCTCAGATGCCTGGCTCCGCTGGCACGTGCCATGAGACTGCAGGGACTTTGACGACTCTCTGGGCTGCCGCAGTGACCCCCGAGAGCCAGATGCCTCACAAGGGTCCTTGGCAAGGGTCTTGATCTCCGTCCCATTCTTCAGGCGCGAGATCATCTAGAGTGAGCGCCTCTGGCTCTGGACAGGTTCCGGCCTCGGGAGGCCGGTGCAGATTACCAACCCTTCTAGAACTGCCTGACCCCGAGTCCTCCACGGACTATTTGGATTGAGAAACTGATGGGGAAACCTCACCAGAGACTCAGTCTCACTGAGACCTTCCCTCAGATCCATCCCCACCATCTCAGAGGCGACGATCCCCTCCTGAGGACACTTCTTTTCTTGAGTTTGTCCGGGATATGGCATGGGCCCTTGCGCTCACCACTGAATTGGAAGAGTCCCGAGCGGAGGAGCTTGATATCCTCCAATATGAGGCACCACCGAAGAAAATCCTTACGGTTCCGGTTCCTTCCATCCTTAACCGGCTCCCTTCTCCATATCTGGGAAACCCCACCTTCCATCGCCATCATCAGCAAATGCCTGGACCTTATGTATAGGGTCCAGCGGGAACTGGGGTTCCGGAAGGCACAGCTTCCACACACTTCCATGGTCGTCAAATTGGCCATGTGTAAACAGAAGAGTCCGAAGACTCACTCTTCAGTCCCCCCGGGGCGGAAAGCTTACCAGGCTCCATGCTAGCATACTGCATCTAGGTCTACCAACTGTATATTGGTATGTTCCTCCGAGACCTTACTAAGGAGCCGGAGTATTATTTATTTATTTATTTGCAGTCTCTTTTATACCGCGTTATTCGACATCAGTGCGGTTTACAATGAACATAAGAGTTGCACATCTCAATTTCGTGATTTGTGCTTACAGTGAAACAGGTATAATAACTTGGGTATACATTAAACAGGAAAATTAAACTTGGGTATGCATTAAGCAGGTATAACAGGTAAAATAGGGTATAAATAACCAGTCCCTTAACAAGGAGACACGATGAATAAATACAGTCTACTTTATGCAACAATATAATGAGTTATGCGGCACTGCATAAGTTTCTCATGGTGGTTGGAGGGGAAGGTGTGATTGCGAGTGATCAGTCTGGGAATGTGACGTGCATGAGTTTGAGGTGCTGCATTGAGATGTGAGAGTGGGTGAGTGTGGGGAGAAGACTGCATCATCGTAGTGATGAAGAAAGAGGTGCCGTTTCAGTGCCTTCCTAAATTGGGAGAGTTCACTGATGGTTCTGATAGTTGCTGGTAGTGCGTTCCAGCAGGATGGAGCAAAGAAGGAGAAGGCTCTGGATCTAGTGAATTGAGAACACTTCGTGCTTGCCTTAGGTAATATGAGAGTATTTGCGGCATTCGATCTCCTTGCTCGATTGGGAGGTGTGATTGAAATTAGATCAGTAATGGCAGTAGCAGGGTATTTATTGATGGCTTTATGGGTCATAATTAGGATCTTGAATGAGATCCTGGCTTGTATGGGTAGCCAGTGCAATTGTTTTAGTATTGGGGTAATATGAGAACTTCTTGAGGCTCCATGAAGGATTCTTGCAGCTGAATTCATTGCAAGTTGTAAGGGGTTAGTCGTGCACTTAGGTAGACCATACAAGATCGCATTGGCATAGTCAAAGTGAGGCATTATTAGGGCCTGAAAGACAGTTCGGAAGTCATCAGGTTCTAACAGTTGATGCAAATTGCGGAGGGTCCGGATTTTATGGTACACCGACTTTGTTATGTTTTTGATATGAGCCTTCATATTAAGTTGCTGATCAAGCGTTACACCTAGGTATCTTACTGTAGTCTTGCATATGATCTCTGCGTCGCGAACCTTGATAGACAGGGGTGGAGTAAAAGCCGGATTCCTGGTTATGAAGAGGGCTTCTGTCTTTTTGAAATTTAACTTAAGCATTTGTGCATTTAGCCAGTCTGTGACAGCGTCAAAGCACCTGATAAGTGGGGATAGTTCAAGATGTTCTGTCGAAATTGGCATGTACATCAAGACGTCGTCAGCATAGACCAGGCAGTTGATATTAAATGATTGGATGAGATCACAAATGGGTTGCATATAGACATTGAATAGCAAGGCGGATAGAGATGAGCCCTGTGGAACACTTTTAGTTTGGGGGAAGGAATCGGAGTTGGAGGGGCCAGAACGGACATGTTGCCAGCGATCAGTGAGGTATGAAGCGCACCATGACAAAGCTGAAGCTTGAACTCCCTTCTCTCTGAGGCGTAGCAGGAGAACTTCGTGGTCTACGGTGTCGAATGCGGCAGCAATGTCCATGAAGATCAGTGCAAAGCCTTGTCTGATGTTATCGAGACCTAAGGTTATGGTGTTGAATAAGGTTGTGAGTAATGTTTCAACACCATGTGCTTCGCGAAATCCATGCTGGCAGGGATGCAGGGGTGCATTAGTATCTATGTGATCTTGTAATTGGCGTTGGGTAATCTTTTCAATGATTTTCGATAGGAGAGGTATGCTGGAGATAGGCCTGTAGGATTCCATCATCGAAGGGTCCAACTTACTGTTTTTTAGGAGTGGTCTGATAGCCATCTGTTTCAGGCTTCGAGGAAATGTTCCAGTAGAGAACGATACATCAATCAATTTGGATAGGAATGGGCTGAGCTCGGCACACAGGGCCTTTATCCAGGGAGCTGGACACGGATCGGAGGGTGCTGTTGTAGTGTTTATGTTTAGGATAGTGTCTTGAATGACTCTGTCAGATGGAGTAGAAAATGATGTGATAGTGTGTTGGGACCCACTCAAGAAATGACCAAGAGGAGGTTGTGGGATGGAGAAAGGTAGGCTGGCTGGTATGGGGGGCTTAGCAGTATGGGCAAGCTGATTACTTTTCTTACGCAAGTAATAAGCATATTCTTGTGAGTCTGGGTAGGGTAAGTTCTCTTGAGATGGCTCCTTTGCTAGAGATTTCACAATTTGGAAAAGCTTGTGGGGTTTGTTCAAGGAGCGTTGTAGTCTTTTTGCATGATATTGTTTCATACTTGATGCTACAGATAACCGATGTTTTCCTAATTGTGCTGTGAATGCCTCATGGCTCTCAGCTGTTCTTGATCGTCGCCAGCGTCTCTCAAGTCGTCTGAGTTGAAGGAGCGAATTACGTAGTTCTTGGGAGTACCATGGGGCATTCTTTTTCTTATGTGGTGCTTTGTTCGTGGTAGGTGAGTGGATCACGGCATCTAGGCTTGAGTTCCAAGCGGCGACCATGTCATCGAGGCTTTGAAGAGGAGGGTCAAATAGATTGTGTGTCCTCTTTAGAATATCTTCTCTGTTAAAAGGGTGGAAGTGCTTTAAATGTTCTGATATGGGTTTATCTTCAGGTATGGATTTGGAGGAGTTGGTGCAAATTGGAATCTGGAATCTTATCAGGAAGTGATCCGACCAGGGAACCGCACTTACGTTTAGGTGAGACTGGTGCAAATGTGTGAGGGCTGTTTGTGGTGCAAAGATAAGATCAAGTGAGTTGCCTTTTATATGGGTAGGGGTATCAACAAGTTGAACATAGCCTAGATCACGGAGAGCATCAATAAAGGCATTGGTGTGGCTGTCCTGAATGACTGGGAGGTTGAGGTCACCTAATATCCAGTTTAGAGTATGCGAATTCGTGGTGTTGCAAGCAAGATCAATTATTGTTGCTAAGTCATCTGGAGATGAAGATGGAGTTCTATAGAGCAAGTTAATAGTGATTTGCTTATTTGTAATGGTAACAGAGTCAAGGGTAGAGGTGCTGCTTGAGGCGGCAAGCCGAAATTTGAGGTCGGCTTTCGTTAGGATAAGTACTCCTCCGCCACGACGGTCAGCTCTGTGACAAGAGTGGACTGAGAAATTAGGCGGGACACACTGGTGAAGGATCACGGCGTCAGCGGCTGAAAGCCATGTCTCGGTGACACATAGGATATCAAGGTTATGAGCTGAGAGCATATCAGTTAGTGCTGGCCATTTTTTCCTTATTGATCGTGCATTTATTAGTGCACATTTAAGGTCAGGGGGATGGTGGGACTGTAATCGTCGAGATAGATGGGGACCACCTCCGGCGCTTCCAGGCGCTCTCAAAGTCCGTCGGTGAATGCTCTAAGTACCTCTCACGAGTGACTTATTTTGACTTTGAGTCCTCCGCCCGAGTAGCGGCGGCCAGCACCAGCGTGCTCCGGCAGGCTTGGCTCCAATCATCTGACCTGGAGCAGTGGGTCCAGGAGAAGCTCCTCGATGTCCCTTGCCTCAGGGAGCAGCTCTTCGGAAAACCAATGGAGGATAAAGTGGCCAAGATTGAGACAGAGTACGCCACCCATACTCAACTCTCTCAGAAGACCTCTTCCTTCCCCAGGAAGAAACCCTTTTTCATCAGAAAGGGGCATCCATACAGGGGCTACCCTCCTTACCTGTCTACACTGACCCCAACCTAGGGTGGTCAGGGTAAAAAGCATGGCCCAAGGATCCCGCAAGCCTAAGGGACAAAAGACCCAGCCACCGGCTCCAGCACAGCCAGTCTCGGGGTTTTGATGCCATCGGCATAGCCTCTCGACCGCTGGACAACCAGCTGCTGGTATGGGGAAGGTTGATCCACTTTGCCCTCAGGTGGGAATCCATCACCACCAATGCCTGGGTCCTCCAGGTCATCTGGGAGGGCTATCTCCTCTATCTGGACCAGTTGCCTCCCGCTTACTTCCCCGGGGAGCCCCAGCGGCTTCCCCTTCACCAGGCCCTACTAACTCAGGAGCTTGCAGGCCTCCTCAAAGACGGCGCGTTGGAAACCATCCCATCACACCTCAAAGGAAGGGGATTTTACTCCTGGTACTTCCTTGTCTCTAACCCTCCTTGACCTGAGGAACCTGAACAGATTCCTGGTGTGGGAGAAGCTCAAAATGCTCTCCCTTGGAACACTGCTGCCCTACCTCCATCAGGGTGATTGACTATGCTCCTTGGACCTAAAGGATGCATGTACCCACATCCTCGTCTATCCCAAGCACAGACAGTACCTGCCCTTTGTGATAGCAGGGAACCACTACCAGTACAGGATGCTTCCCTTCGGACTCACCTTTGACCCACGATCTTCACCAAGTGTCTTGCGGTGGTAGCGGCCCACCTCCGTCTACAAGGCACCTTCATCTACCCCTATCTAAACGATTTGTTCATAAAAGGGGACATGGCCTTGGAGGCCCTGCAGGACATGAGCCGCACAATCTGGCTTCTGCAGCACTTGGGCTTCGTGGTCAACTACCTGAAATCCCATCTTACTCCGGTTCAATCCCTAGAGTTCATAGGGGCTCGCCTGGATACTCTTCAGGTCTCGGCCTTCCTTCCCCAGCACAGGGCAGATCCCTGGCATCCGACGTGCGGAGCCACCGCACGGTCTCAGCATGGTCGATGCTTCGCCTTCTCGTCCACATGGCCTCCACTGTCCATATCATGCCCAATGCCTGTCTTAACAGGTCACACCTTGCTTGAGGGAGTCTCTGACCTGGTGGCATGACACAAAGAACCTGCTTGAGGCATGCCCTTCCAGACCCCGACCCACCAAGCGGTCCAGATGCCTCCTTCTCGGGCAGGGGGGCCCATTGCGAGGAGCTGCGCACCCAAGGGACTTAGTCCGACGAGGAGAGTCAGCAGCATATCAATCTGCAGGAGCTCCGAGCTGTCCTCCTCGTGCTGAAGGCCTTCCGGCACCACCTGTGGCACCGAGTGGTGCTTGTTCAGATGGACAACCAGGTCACAGTGTTCTACTTGAACAAACAGGGAAGTACCGGCTCTTACAGCCTCTACCAGGAGGCAGTGGCCCTGTGCTCGTTAGCAGTGAGCCAGGGCATAAACCTCTGAGCAGTCTGTCTCCTGGGTCAGGACAACGCCTTGGGGGACCGGCTGAGCAGAATCCTCCAGCCACATGAGTGGCACCTGTACCCTGAGACGACACAGCGGTTCTTCTAGTGCTGAGGTACCCCAGACCTAGATCTATCTCTTCGCCAGTCCCACGAACACACAGCTTCTCCATTTTTGTGGCCCCCTCCCACACCCGGGCAGGGTGCCTCCGGATGCCTTCCTCCTCTCGTGGGCGACGGGCCTGCTATATGCCTTCCCATGCCACTCCTAGCTCGGACCCCCCTCAATGTCAAGCGAGACAAGGCCTCAGTGATCCTCATGGCCCCAAGGTGGCCCAGACAGCAGTGGTTCCTTCTGGTACTCAGTCTCTCAATGGAGCCCCTGGTCCCTCTTGGGACCTAACCGGGACTCCTGATGCAGGAGTAAGGCCTGCTCCTTCACCCCAATCTGGGGTCTCTGTCCCTTACAGCTTGGCTGCTGAGCGGGTTGCCTTAGCTCCTCTTCATCTCCACAAAGAGGTTGAGGACATCCTATTGGCCTCCCGGAAGGACTCGACCAGGCAGGCATATCCGTTCTCCTGCCCTATACACTTGGTCCTACAATACCTGCTCCACCTCTCGCAGGCCGGTCTAAAGTCTAACTCGGTCAGGGTTCACCTAAATGCCATCTCAACAAACCACCATCCCATCGGGGGCAGACCACTCTCAGGGCAACCCCTCATCTCTCGCTTCATGCAGGGCTTGCTCTTCTCCAAGCCCGCTATCCACTGCCCACCAGCAGAATGGGACCTCAACATGGTCCTTTCGCATCTAACCAAGCCGCCCTTCGAGCCCATGGCTACTTGCTCCCTGCGGCACCTGTCCTGGAAGGTGGCCTTCCTGGTGGCTCTCCCTCGACCCATAGAGCCAGTGAACTCCAGGCACTGATGGCCGAGATGGCATACACAAGGTTATAAAGGAACAGGGTGGTTCTTCGCACTCACCCAAAGTTCCTCCTGAAGGTTGTCTCAGATTTCCATCTCAACCAGGAGGTGGTGCTGCCCACCTTCTTACCGAGGCCCCATGCCAACCAGGTGTCCACAATTCTCTATACCCTGGACTGCAAGAGGGCCCTTTCCTTCTACCTGCAGCGAACTCAGGACCACAGCACGACTGAGCAGCTTTTTGTCTCCTATGACCCCAGCCGCCTGGAGCTGGAAGGCACCAAGTGGACTTTGTCCATTTGGGTGGTGGACTGCATCGTCTTTGCCCTGGCCCAGGCTGGGCTACCTCTGGACCGCTGAGTCATGGCGCACAATGTCCAGTCAATGGCAACATCGGTCGCTAGCCTATGTTCAGTGTCACTGATGGACTTCTGCTGGGCTGCCATCTGGTCTTCCGCTCATACCTTTGCAGCACATTACTGCCTGGTGAGGAAGTCCTGTCGGGATTTGACCTTTGGCCAGGCAGGACTCCATAATTTGTTAGGGGTTTAAGCAACTCCTGCCTTCCAACCCTTGTTCAGGTTACCGGAAACATGGCTCTCCATGGACAGGGGGGGGTCATCGGGCTTGCCTTCAGATTCATTGGCGACTGCTCACAGCTCTGCCATGATTTTTTTCACAAGTCCTTGGCAGCCTGTAACTTGGGAGTCCCATATGTGAGGACTGACTTCTTGCTTGTTCCTGGAGAAAGCATAGTTACTCACCTGTGACGGGTATTCTCCAGGGACAGCATAAATCAGTCCTCACAACCCTCCCTCCTACCCTTGGGGTTGCTGTCCATTTTTGCCATCTTCTTGATTGGGCTCTAGCTATAGCACCTGACTGAGTAAGATGGCACTCTTGAGTGGGAAGGGGACCACGCATGCGTAGTGGCATTCCCAAAGGCTTTCTTTGAAAGCTGGGGAAATGTTCCGCGCGGGCTCTGTCGGTGCCCACGTCACCCATATGTGAAGATTGAGCAACAAAGCTTGAAGGAGGGAAGAACAGTCATTACCCCTTCCTCATCCCATCCATGCCAAGACAGCAACAATATCACTTTCAAGCAGACAAACGCCAGAAAAATAGAAACAGAGATGCATTTCCCCAGTGCTCTGCAAAATATAAAGATAATGGATGTAAATTCTAAAAGCTGACACATGCAAATCACTAAAATGAAAATAACATTGTTTTCTACCCCTCTCTGTCCCCATTGCTGGAATCAGGGATAGGAGACTACCAAGAAGGTAGGAGTTGGGGACACAGCTCTAAAATCAGGGACAATCCCTGAAAATCAGGGACATATGGTAACCTTAAATATTAGCAGCATGTCCTAAAATCTGAGGGATAAAGAGGAAGGCCAGGAGACCTTTTGCAAATGTTTTGTGATGTGCCTTTAATCAAAAGATGGGAAGGGAAAGGGGAAGGGAAAGGGAAAGGAAGGAGAGGCACAGGTGCAGGACAGGAGGGTAGGGCAGGCTGCCAGATTTTAGGACATGCTGCTAATAGTACACACAACAAAACATTAATTTCTCCCAACCCCAACTCCAAATCTTACTCAATCCCTAGGGTCCAAATGGAGAGCATTCTGCAGCTCTTCATTATTTCTCCTCTTTATCTCTCTCTACATTCCTTTTCTAGAACTCTGCTCATCAGGTAAGTCACTCTTTTATGTGCCCTTCTCTTCCACTCCAGATTCCATTTCTTCCAGCTTGCTCCGCTATACACCTGGAATAGACTTCCTGAGTTGGTATGTATGTGTTCACTCTCTGGCCCTATTCAAATCCAGGCTGAAAGACCACCTTTTTGAGGTTCTTTTAAATCCTAACCCCTTATTCTCCTATTTAATACATATGCTGTTTCTAATCATTTCCGATAATTAATGAGACTCCATAACAGAACCTATATCCCTCCATCACACATAAGACTCCAAAACCAAGAAATCAAAATAAAAAAGGAAATAAGATATCTAGGTGTCATACTAGATACACACCTTACGATGGAAACTCACATCAGCAATACCATAAAGAAAATCTATTTCAAACTTAAAACTCTTAAACAACTCCGTCCACTAGTTTTCACACAGGACTTTATCAACATAATACAAGCTACAATAACCCCACACTTTGACTTTGCCAATCTAATCCTAATAGGCCTAACAAAACAAAGTATAAAACGATTGCAATTCGCACAAAATGCTGCAGCTAGAATCACATTGAAAATCAATTCCCTTCAACACATATCACCAATACTAGCCTCCCTTCATTGGTTACCAATTCAAAGTAGAATAATCTACAAAACAATAATAACAACATTCAAAGCCTTATATGATTTGGCCCTATCCATGCTATGTAACTTAATACACAAAGAACCAGCTAAGCCTACACACAGAAAAGGACAACTATGCAGATTAAAAATCCCGAAAGATTTCACAAAAGCCCACAAATCAACAAACAATAGAGCATTTTCGCACATAGCCCCTACTATCTGGAATTCCCTTCCAGAGGAGCTACGAAAACTAACAGAGATCACAGAACTACGCAAGAAACTGAAAACTCATCTGTTCACCAAACATTATAACATAAATAACTCAATATCTACACTAGACAAAGGTTAAATAGACAATTCGGTTGCTCTATGCAATAAACCTTTAACCTATACAGATAGCACTCTCCAATGATGATCCTCTGACCTCCCCCTATGTAATCCATGTATATATATTCATATATAACTTGTATATAGTTTCCACACTGTTCGGTATTATACCACATTGTCTGTTCTATACTTTATATGATGTTCCTTGTAAATAAGTTCTGTTTTATTGCAATGTTCCATGTAAAACAAACTTGATTTGTTTATTGTTGTTAACTGTAAACCGCAACTGAACTCTTGGAAGATGCGGTATATAAATGTGAATAAAATAAATAAATAAATAAATAATCTCTTATTTGTCTTGTTTGTCCACAGAGCTTAGTCTCTTAGATCTATGTGCAGGCGCTCTGTACGTCTAGTAATAGCAATACTAAAGGAGCGATCCTCAATTTTTCCTGTCTCATTGATGTTGTTTTCCAAAATATCATCGGCACATTATATCATTTTAAATGAAAGCGCATCCCTACGGTCTAACAAGATCTGCTACCAGGTCATAAATTGTTACATTTTCATGTGCAGTTGAAATTTATTCTAGCCATTGATGACATTGATTAGACCAAGAATAATATATGCAGACAAGCAAAGTTCAAGACTTTCCTCCACATAATAACAGCTGTTCACTGTAGTCCTGAACTATCATGCAGTCCCTTCCTATCAGTCCTACTCTGTTAATTCAATTCTGATACGACTTACACAGATCTGCCAATACACCTAGAGCAGCACCCTCTGGTAGACAAACTTCTACCAATGCATCTCTTGATACTACTATACTGCTACTAAGATGTGTACATACAGCTCTGTCAATAACTAAGGTTACCAGATTATTTTGCAGGCAAATATGGGACACTTATCCAAAG